>CM052660.1:106846874-106860331 GCA_028533165.1 Leontopithecus rosalia | reverse complement strand
TTCGTGCAGCGTCCCCTCCTCACGCACCGCGTACCCTCCTCATGCACAGCGTCCACTACCAAGTCCCCTGCTCACGCATAGCGCTGCTCCTCACGCACAGCGTCTCCTCCTCACGCACCGCGTCCGTTCCTCACGCACCGCGTCCCCTCCTCACGCACAGCGTCCTCTCCACTCGCACAGCGTCCTCTGCTCACGTAGGACAGCGTTCGGTGCTCACGCATAGCGTCCCTTGCTCACGTAGTCCAGCGTCCACTCCTCATGCACAGCGTCTTCTGCTCACATGCAGTGTCCCCTTCCCGCCTCTGGGCTCCTCCCTGTGCGGTGTTTTCTTTTTACTTTCCCCATTATCCAAATACTCTTTATCCAATTATTCAGTGATCAACCCACACGTCTGTCAGTGAAACATGGGATAAACGAATTGTGATCTATCCAAACACTTTGTTATACATATCCATTTTGTACAATGGATACTATTTTTTTTTTTTTTGAGACAGCGTCCTGCTCAGTCACCCAGGCTGGAGTGCAGCAGCATGATTTCAGCTCACTGCCACCTCCGCCTCCCGGGTTCAAGAGATTCTCCTGCCTCAGCCTCCCCAGTAGCAGGGACTACAAATACGTGCCACCACGCCCGGCTAATTTTTGTATTTTTAGTAGAGATGGGGTTTCACCATGTTGGCCAGGCTGGTCTGGAACTCCTGACCTCAGGTGATCCACCTGCTTCGGTCTCCCAAAGTGCTGGTGGTTCCCAGGTGTGAACCACTGCGGTCGGCCTAGAATACTATTGCTTTTTTTTTTTTTTGATTTGGCTTCTTTCACTCAGCATGATGTCCTCCAGATTCATCCGTGTTGGAGCACATGTGGGTACTTTATTCCTCTTTAATGCCGAATAATTTTCTTTTCTTTTTCTTTTTCTTTTTTTGAGATGGAGGCTCACTGCAACCTCTGCCTCCTGGGTTCCGGTGATTCTCCTGCCTCAGCCTCCTGAGTAGCTGGGACTATAGGCACATGCTACCACTCCCCGATAATTTTTTGTTTGTTTGTTTGTTTTAGTAGAGATGGGGTTTCACTATGTTGGCCAGGCTGGTGTTGAACACCTGACGTGATTGCCCGCCTTGGCCTACCAAAGTGCTGGGATTACAGGTGTGAGTCACCTCGCCTGGCCTTAATTTTTTTTTTTTTTTTTGAGATGGAGCCTCACTCTATTTCCCAGTGTGGAGTGCAATGGCATGATCTCAGTTCACTGCAAACTCTACCTCCTGGGTTCAAGTGAGTCTCCTGCCTCAGCCTCCTGAGTACCTGGTTCTACAGGCTTGTGCCACTATGCCCAGCTATTTTTTTGTATTTTAGTAGAGACGGTTTCTCCATGTTAGCCAGGATGGTCTTGATCTCCTGACCTCGTGATCTGCCTGCCTCAGCCTCCCAAAGTACTGGGATTACAGGCATGAGCCACTGTGCCTGGCTGTCTAAAAGTTTTTGTGAAGATGGGAATCTTACTATGTTGCTCAAGCTGGTCTTGAACTCCTGAGCTCAACTGATGTTCTCTCCTTGGCCTTTCAAAATGCTGAGATTACAGGTGTGAGCCCTTGTGCCTGGCCAAGGGTCTTGCTGTGCTGCCCAGGCTGGAGTGCAGTAGTGTGATCATGGCTCACTGCAGCCTGGAACTCCTGGCCTCAAACTATCCTCCTGGCTTCACCTCCCAAACTTCAGGGATGACAGAGGTGAACAACCACACCCAGCTGAATTGCACACTTTAAATGAGTTATGCATCTCCAAAAAGCAGAGTTATCATCTTCCTATACTGTGTTGGCCACCACCTCAAATGTCAAACACCAAGTCCCCACTCCCCCTCGCCCTAAAGTCCCATGGGAGATGCCCCTTCTTCTGAGCTCGCAGAATAAAAAACATTTACCTGGGTCCTCTGGGGGTCCCTGTGCAATTGCTGTCCTCATGTAATTTCCTTCAGCCTTTAGGATAACACTACTGTTAACCCCATTTTTTAAAAGTTTCCAATGTGATTCTTTTTTTTTTTTTTGAGATGGAGTTTCACCCTTGTTGCTCAGGCTGGAGTCAATGCACACTCTTGGCTCACTGCAACGTTCACCTCCAGCGTTCAAGCGATTCTCATGCCTCAGCCGCTTGAGTACCAGGGATTATAGGGGCCTGCCACCACACCTGGTTAATTTTTGTGTTTTCTGTAGAGACAGGGTCTTGCCATGTTGCCGAGGCTGGTCTCGAACTCCTGACCTCAGATGATCTGCCTGCCTTGGCCTCCCAAAGTACTGAGATTGTAGGTGTGAGTCACTGTGTCTGGCTTCAATTTGATTTTTTTTTTTTAAAAAGGGGTAATCAGGTGAAGCAGCGGGAGTGGAAGAAACAAAACAAATATATATGCAATTAGTTGTGATAATCAGTTGTAAACGCCACTGCACTCAAACCATCTCATGTGATTGTCTCACTCTGTTGCCCAGGCAGGAGGGCAACGGTGCAATCCCGGCTCACTGCAACCTCTGTCTCCCAGGTTCAAGTGATTCTCCTGCCTCAGCCTCCAGAGTAGCTAGGATTACAGGTGCACGTCACCACACCCAGCTAATCTTTGTAATTTTTAGAGGTGGGGGTTTCACCATATTGGTCAGGCTGGTCTCGAACTCCTGACTTCAGGTGATCTGCCTGCCTTGGCCTCTCAAAGTGCTGGGATTACAGCCATGAGCCACCGCGCCCGGCCGCGTGATTTTTTTCATTGCAATAAGATACATATGACATTGCCCATCTTAACCATTTTTCAGTGTGTGGTTCGGTGCTGTTCGTTTTGTTGTGTGACCATCACACCACCCATCTCCAGAGCTCTTTTCATCTTCTAAAACCCAAACTCTGTGTCCATTAGATAACTCCCCATGCCCTTCCCCCAGCCCCTGGCCCCCACCATTCTACTTTCTGTCCCCATGGATTGGGCTTCTCTGGGTGTCTCACATGTGAAATCACTCAGTTCTTGCCCATTCAGGATAGTGTCTTCCAGGTTCATCCACGCTTTCGCACATGTGGGTGCTTTATTCCTCTCTAACGCTCAATAATTTGCCATGTTTAACCACCCACACTTTTTTTTTTTAAGATGGGGGTTTGCTCTGTCACCCAGGCTGGAGTGCAGCGGCTTGATCTCAGCTCACTGCAACATCTGCCTCCCTGGTTCAAGCAATTCTCCTGCCTCAGCCTCCCGAGTAGCTGGGATTACAGGTGTGTACCACCATACCCGGCTAATTTTTGTATTTTTAGTAGAGACGGGGTTTCATCATGTTGGCCAGGCTGGTCTTAAGTTCCCGACCTCAGGTGATCCACCCACCTCAGCCTCTCAAAGTGCTGGAATTACAGGTGTGAGCCACGGTGCCTGCCATGTTACCCCATTTTAATTCTTATTATTTATTTATTTATTTATGCATTTTTTTGAGATGGAGTCTTGTTCTGTCTCCCAGGCTGAAGTGCAGAGGCATGATCTCGGCTCACTGCAACCTCTGCCTCCTGGGTTCAAACAGTTCTCTGCTTCATCCTTCTGAGTAGCTGGGATTACAAGCACCCGCCACCACCCCTGGCTAATTTTTGTATTTTTAGTAGAGACAGGGTTTCACCATCTTGGACAGGCTGGTCTTGAACTCCTGACCTGTGATCCGTCTGCCTTGGCCTCCCAAAGTGCCGGGATTACAAGCATGAGCCATTGGGCCCAGCCCTAATTTTCATTTTTTCTGAGATGGAGTCTTGCTCTGTCACCTGGGCTGAAGTGCAATGGCACAATCTTGGCTCACTGCAACCTCCACCTCCTGTGTTCAAACAATTCTCCTGCCTCAGCCTCCCAAGTAGCTGAGATTACAGGTGTGTGCCGCCATGCAGCTAATTTTTGTATTTTTCGTAGAGACAGTGTTTTGCTATGTTGGTCAGGCTGGTCTCAAACTCCTGACCTCAGGTGATTGGCCCGCCTCAGCCTCCCAAAGTGCTGGGATTACAGGTGTGAGCCACTGCGCCTGGCCCATGTTACCCCATTTTTAAAGGAGGGGACATTGAGGCAACAAAGCTGAGGGATGGCAGGGTCAGAATGCACCTCAAGGTTGGTCTGACTACTGTACCTACCCCAAGTGCCTGGCCACCTGACCCCTCCCACAGGGACACTGCTCCCATCCCCTGGGCCGTCCACCTCCCACTGTGGGTCTCTCTCTCCTTTGGACTTCACGCAGCACTTGGTGGAGTCTGGAAGTCTTTGTGGAAGTAAATGGACTTGGGAACCAGGCTGGGGGTCAATGTGGGTGGGTCCTGGCTGTGCAGCCCCCTGGGTCAGACTCCCTCAAACTCAGCCTCTGCTCAGTCAAAGCTGCCCCCGTGACCAGGACTGCTGCATAGAGTTGCACTGGTTACAACCTGTATGCCTTTACACAGCGGCCCTGCCAAGCATCCTGACAGCCCTAGAGATTTCCAATTCCAGGAGGCCTCTGGGCTGTGCTTCGAGAAGGGGTAAGAAACAACACAATGTAGAGGCTGCCCGGGACGAATGAGAGTCCTCTAGGAAGCGGATAAGCAGATGAACGCTTTCCAGGGCCTGCGGGAAGGGAGGAAGGAGTGACAGCATCACGGGTGTGTTTCCTTTTGGAGCGATTAAAATGTTCCCAAACTGGAAAGTGGAGTTAGCTGCACATGCATCTTGTGAATATAACAAAAGCCATGGATTTGTACACTAAGAAATGGTTAAAACGATAACTTATGTGCATTTTTTGTTTTTGAGACAGAGTCTCACTCTGTTGTCCAGGCTGGAGTGCAGTGGTGCCATAACGACTCACTGGAACCTCTACCTCCCGGGTTCAAGCAATTCTCCTGCCTCAGCCCCCTGGAGTAGCTGGGATTACAGGCATGCACTGCATGCCTGGCTAATTTTCATATTTTTAGGTGAGATGGGGTTTCGCCATGTTGGCCAGGCTGGTCTTAGACTCCTGACCTCAGGTGATCCACCTGCCTCGGCCTCCCAAAGTGTTGGGATTATAGGTGTGAGCCACTGCACCAGCCCAATTTGCTACAATAAAATTAATCTGGGGACCTTAACCTGCCTGCTGCATCCTCTCCCTCTTCAGAGCCATCCCAGGGCCCCTTATGTATTCCAGGGCCCAGATCAGGGTCTGGACCCTGGGTCCTGCCACTCCTAACACCCTCTTTAACCTCCATTCTTAGTCACACTGAGCCATCCAACTCAGGACACTCCCAGCCGATGCCTTCCAGGAATATCTGCCTTGGGACTGGGTCCAGTGTTTTACTCAGACAAATGCATCAGTAATGGCTGAATCTTCTCTGGCAGTGGCCTTCCTGCTGGGAAGACATTCAGAGACATGGGGTGGTTTCTGGGCTTCCTAAAAGCCACCTCCTCACAAGGCAGCTCTGGCTGGGCCATTCTGGCAGGGCAGGTGGGATGCAGATAAAGGCTGAAGATCCTGCCCTGGGACTGTCTTCACACCTAGCACCCCTGGGGGAACCAGCCCACCCTTGTGGCACCTTCTTGTCCTGGGGCCAGGGTGCCTGGAGAGCTTGTAGTTCAGGGCTTCCCTAAAATCACATCTTCCCTGAGCGTCAGCTGCAGCTCTGGGAGAATAAGTCATTGGAGAACCAGAGTCCTGGGTTTGAGTCTCTTACTAGCTGTGTGGCCTGGGTCAAGTTACTCAGTCTCTCTGTGCCTTAGTTTCATTGCATGTAAAATGAGGATTAAAGTAATTTTGACTGTATGTGGTTTTTAATTGAGATGAAAGCCATATGACATAAAATTAACCTTTTTAATATGTACAATTCAGTGGTATGTGCATTTGCAATGTTGTGCAATCACCATCAAGTTCCAAGACATTTTAATTGCTCTGGTATTGCTTTGAGAATTAACTGCATTTGAGTTTGTAAAGATTTGGAATGGTGCCAGGTATACTAAGTGCCAATGGAGTGTCAGTAAGTGGTAGGAATAATTAGTGGAACAGTGTTAATAATAGGGAACTGGCCCTGGTCATGGTGGCTCACGCCTGTAATCCCAGCACTTTGGGAGGCTGATGCGGGTGGATCACCTGAGGTTAGAAGCTAGAGACCAGCCTGGCCAACATGGCGAAATCCTGTCTCTACTAAAAATACGGGAATTAGCTGGACGTGGTGGTGCATGCCTGTAATCCCAGCTAGTCAGGAGGCTGAGGCAGGAGAATTGCTTGAATCCAGGAGGTGGAGATTGCAGTGAACCGAGATTGCACCACTGCACTCCAGCCTGGACAACAGAGGGAGACTCCAACTAAAAAAAAAAAAAAAAAGGTAGCTGGGGTGGGTGGTGGTGACATTATTCATTCCCTTCCCTGGGGCTGGAGGAGGAGAGAGTGAGGTTCTCACTCCCCTCCAGTCCCCAGTTTCCACTTTGAGCTCTGTGTACCCACAGGGCTGTCACACCCCTGTCTCCCACGCAGAGTCATTGTCCTCCCTCAATGTTGGGCGGCAGGAGAGGTGGACTTAACGCCTTTGGTGCTGGTCACGGCAGCTCGTAGTGTTAATGTTCACTTTGTGCCATGGTGATGCCTGGGCACAGGTGGGCATTTCTTGGCTTAGCCTGGGTTAGAGGAGTCATCCCTGGGTCCTATGTCCCCCAACTACTCACCCTCGTGCTTACTCCAGGAGCCATGGACTATCATTTGCTGCCACCTTGTGACAGGGATCGGAACTTTGTGTCCCATTTTCATCCTTGATAACAACCAACAGAGTACTGGGCACCGGCTGTCTGCCTGCCAGGTCCCCAGTAAGACCCTTGCCAACATGCAGGCAGGTGAATAAGGCAGCCATGGCCCCTGCCTTCAGGGAGCTCCTAGTTTCCTGACAGAGACTGCCAAGAACCCACAGATAGATAAAATGAACAAACACAATTATGAAAATGTGATGCAGGCTAGGAAGGAAAGAGGGGTGGTTTTCACTGGGTGCAATGCCATATTTGAAACATATCAGGGGCTGTCCATCTCCCTGGCCACCTCTGATTTCCCTGCATGAAGGGGTGAATTCAGCCAGTGCTGGCACATAGTAGGTGCTCAGTAAATGTCGAATGAGTGAATACATGGATGACAGTGCTGTTTAGAGCTAGCTTCTTGGATCTTGTAGGCCAAACAGTTGAGGAGCAGCAAGGCAGGATCTCTGGGAGGAAGGTTGTTCCCCTGGGAGTCCGGGGAGGGCTCGAATGTGTTAAGTGTGAGCTAAAATGAGGGTGGTGGGCAAATGTCACTCTCCCAAGGGAGGCCTCAGTGCACCCTGCTTGTTTGTCTGTTTATTTATTTAGAGGAGAGTTTTGCTTTGTTGCCCAGGCTGGAGGGCACTGGCCAGGTAACATCTCATTGCAGTTTTGAACTTCCGGGCTCAAGGGATACTCCTGCCTCAGCCTCTTGAGCAGCTGGGACCGCAGGCATGCGACAGTAAGCCTGGCTAATTTTTTTTGAGATTGACTTTTGTTCTTGTTGCCCAAGCTGGAGTGCAGTGTCGGAGTCTCAGCTCACTGCAACCTCCGCTTCCCTGGTTCAGGCCATTCTCCTGTCTCAGCCTCCCAGGTAGCTGGGATTACAGGCAGGCACCACCATGCTCAGCTATTTCTTTTTTGTATTTTTAGTAGAGATGAGATTTCACCTTGTTGGCCAGGCTGGTCTCGAACTCTTGACCTCAGGTGATCTGTCTGCCTTGGCCTCCCGAAGTCCTGGGATTACAGGCATGAGCCACCTCGCCCAGCCTACTTAAAACAATTTTTTTTTTTAAAGAGATGGGGTCTTGCTATGTTACCCAGGCTGGTCTCCAACTCCTGGACTCAAGGGATCCTCCCGCTTCAGCCTGCCAAAGTGTTGGGATTACAGGCATGAGCCACCACGCCTGGCCTCTTCCCTGTTTTTAATTGTCCTCTCTCTCCTCTGGCTTCTTGAGCCCCTTCCCTGCTTATTTTTCTCTGCTTACCATTTTTCACCACCTCACATATCGTATGTTTTGCCTTATTGTCTGTCTCCTCACCGGAATATAAACTCTACCAGGGTTTGCATTCGTGGTGTTGCTCACCGGCAGCTGTCCAGCTCCTGGACCCGGCGCTGTGAAGGTGTGCTGAGTGAGCAAAGGTGCATGCGCAGGGCGTGGTTTGGGGACAGGTGGAGGAACCGGTCAAACCCAGGTGCAGCGGGGTGAGGGAGAGGTTAATTTGAGCAAGGAAAGACGTAAACTGTGCTAATCTACAAATGTAAACAGTAGTAAGAGGGGCAGGTCGGCCCGGACGCGGGATCCGCTTAGGGACAGAGCTAGATTGTGGGGGGTTTTCCTAGGGCCTCACTATTCCCGAAGCTGAGCGCCTTAGGGGCGGGGCCAGTCTAGGGGGCGGGGGCTTCCTGAGGTGTGACCAATCTGCAGAAAGGGCTGGGATGCGGGCGTGGTCAAGCAAGAGACATGTAAAATAGGGGGCGGGGATAGAACCAGGGTGGAGTAAGTCTGGGGCGGGGCCAGAGTGAGGCGGGACCAGTCAGGGGGCAGGGCAAACCTGGGCGGGGACATGGGCGGGGGGGTGGGCGGGGCCAGGCCAGGATCTCCGCTGTCCCGGGTGCTGGAGCGCTCTCGGCCAGGAAGGTCTCGCTCCCTCCCCTCCTGCCCTCCCCGGCTGTCCAAGTCGCAGGGTACTTAACCGGGACGCCGCAGGCTAGGGAGCCGCGATCGGGCCCCGCCCCAGGCGCTGCGCTCCGGGCCACGCGTCCGCGAGAGCCCCGGCGTGCTCGGCTCCCCAGCTCGGCGGGCTTCCAGGGAACTTCCCTTAGGCTGCGTTCCCGAAGACTCCCGAGGGCGAGGGTGAGCAAAGCTGCGGGAACCTGTGTATGCATGTGTGTGCGAGTGTCTCTACGTGTGTGTGCATGTGCGCACGGGTGTGTGCACACCAGGGGAATTGTGTGTGTGGAGTTGGGCAAATGTGTGTTTCAGGGAGCTGGATGTGTGTGCAAAATTGGGAGGGGAACCTGCGTGTGTGCATGTGTGTGGCAGAGACAGTGCCTGCGAAATGTGGTGAAGGGTGTGTGCGTAGTCAGGTTGTCTGGGAGGAAAATGGGAGGGCAGGTGCAAGGAGACTTGGGGGTGGGCTGTAGGCCAAGACGTCTGTGACAAGCTGCGGGGTGCATGCGTGAAGAGAACCGTGGGAGTGTAAGAACTGCAAACGTGTGTGTGTGTGTGTGTGTGTGTGTGTGTGTGTGTGGGTGGGTGGCAGCGAGGCTTCTGGGGGCCCTCAGTTTGAAGGGGTGGGGGTAGAGGAAAGTTTGGAGGTGCTGATTGCTTTTGGAAGGCTGAGCGTGGTCTGGAGCCATGGTTAATGGCAGAGTAGCTGTTGGGGCCTGGCATGGAGTAATCTGGGGATATATCTCACTTTGAAGGCTGGGGAGCCGTGTGGGTGGGACCAGGGGCTGTCCCTCTCACTTGGTGGGTGATATCCCTGCTTCCCTCCAGGGGAGCTGCGACCTCATCAGTCACCCCTCGCCCCAGGCTCTGTGCACACCCCTGCCTGGTGGCTTCCGTTGGTGCTCTGACGTGAACATGGTGCAGAGATACCAGTCTCCTGTCCGAGTCTACAAGTACCCATTTGAGCTGGTCATGGCGGTGAGTGACTCCTGATTCTTGGGCCTCCCACGTGACAGTTGGAGGGACTTGAGATCAGCTATGGCGGGAGGAAGACAGAGCTCCTTAGACTCCCAGATCAGAAGGAATTATTGTGCTACTCAGCTGACCTGGTGGGTTTAACTTCTAATCAGTGGCTCCTCTATCCCACCATTCTATCCTTGGCCCAGTGACCAAAACACAAGATCTTTCTTCCTTCCCCTTGTTGAAGCTGACCTACTCCCTTACTTTAGACTCTCCTGACAGAAAACAAAGGTATCAGGGGCCAAGCCACTGTCATCATTTCATGCAAATGGCATAATCTCAGTGATAAATGGAATGGTGGTGGTGATGACAGCAGCCGTTCATTGAATGTTTACAGCACTGTCTTTACAAATGATGTTTCTTCCAATTCCCAATAGCTGTTATTATTCGTATTTTACCTCCATGAAACTGAGGCTTGCACAGGTGAAGGGATGATGGCAAGTTCTGTAGCTAGGAAGAGGTGAAGTCAGGGGGCTCAGATCCCCACAGAGCAGACTCTAGAACCTCACATTTAACCACAGCGCCCTCCTTCTGCTCACAGACCCTCTTCCCTCCCCTTCAAGGAAGCTGACACCAGGAGGAGAGAAGGAGTGGGAGGGCAGGTTTGCTCTGTGTTGCGCAGCAAGTCAGTTGGACGCCTATACTTGGCTGCCAGATCCTTGGCCTCCTGGATCACTGATCTTTGCACCCTGGGGCAGGAACTGGAGACAGGTGGATGTGGGATTCCTTCTTGGCTCCATCCCTCTGCCTCTCGGAGCTTCACTTCCCTGCTCCATAACATGGGGGCAATGCTGTGAGGTTGTGGGGAGGAGTAAATGAGACAATTCTTCGTGCTCCTGGCTGTGTGTTGGGCACTCAGTAGAAGCTCACCAAATATGCTGTCCCTGTTATTACACTGAAGTCTTGTAAATTAATGTATTGAAAGTGTAAGAAACACTAGAATCCACCTCCGTCTGTCCCACCCCAGCACTGACTGCTTAACCCCGGCCTTCTGTCCTGGGACTTTGATATCTCGGTGGCTGTGTGTCCTGTTTTATTTTAAGAATCTACATGCATGTATGTTTATTGTCACACAGAGGATTTAAAAGCATCATTAAAATCATCCATTTACATTGTGCCGTTACAGGCAGATGGTTCTAGGACAGCAAAGAGGCAGGAACTGGCATGGGGTCATATTCTAGCTCCTTGCCTGACTAGCTGAGTGACTGTGGGGTAAGTCACTTCACCTCCACGAGCCTCCACTCCCCATCTCTGAAATGGGAATCTCCTGGCTTCCAAATCCCGGTGTCATGCTGTGTATTATATGAATCAATGTTTATAAAGCTCCTGGTACAGGGCTGACGCAGATCAAATGCTCACTGAGATCCAGCTATGATTGTTACTGTTTTTGTCTACGGCTGTGTGACTTTGCTTCTGTGTAATGGGAGTGGAACACCAGGGGACGGTGAAGTGATCCAGGGACATGGATTCGGAAGCTTGGGGGCTCCTCTGTGCTCTGCCATGCTTTCTCTGGCTGCATATCTCTAGAAAGTTGCTGAACTTTTCTGAGCCCATTTCTTTTTATTTTGTGACTGATTCTCACTCTGTCGGCCAGGCTGGAGTGCAGCAGCGTGATCTTGGCTCACTGCAACTTCCGCTTCCTGGGTTCAGGCGATTCTCCTGCCTCAGACCTCGTCTCTCCTAAAAACACTAAATTAGCTGGGAGTGGTGTAGTGCACCTGTAATCCCAGCTACTCAGGAGGCTGAGGCAGGAGAATCACTTGAACCCAGGAAGTGGAGGTTTCAGGGAGCCGAGTTCGTGGCACTGTACTCCAGCCTGGGTGAAGAGTGAAACTCTGTCTCAAAAAAAAAAAAAAAAAAAGAAAGAAAAGAAAAAAATCTTTATTATCTGTACTTAATTTAAATTATTTGTATTTTTCAAAGGGACTGCACAACCATGTCCTTCTGTCTTTCATAGAGTCCTTGTCTGTGAAATGGTCCCAAGCCACAGCAACACTGGCAACAAAGCCGCTTTGCCGACTGTTGACAAAACATTACTGTCCCCAAAATAGCTGCATAACTCAACATAACTTGCACACTGTGGAGGCACAGAAGGGGTTTTCTGTACTTAATGTTCGTCTTTGTTTCTCAGTTAAACACTTGCCCTCAGTGTGGGTCAGATGCTGGGGAAGTTTCAGATGAACTCAGCATTTTTCACTGCATCCAAGTGACCAGAAAAGCTGGCCTTTCAATTTTTCTGACAAAACTGATTTCAGAATCAAAATGCCCCTTGCTTCTTCAAAAGTCCACTGACAGTGACACAAAGGACTGAAAGTGGGCTTTGAGGAATTGGTTATAAAATTGCTAGACCTGGCTTTAAAATTTCTTAAAAATTAATACTCTCACTTCAAAAATGTAACTTGTCAAATGAATGGACATCTTTTTTTTTTTTGAGACTGAGTTTTGCTCTTGTTACCCAGGCTGGAGTGTAATGGCGCGATCTCGGCTCACTGCAACCTCCGCCTCCTGGGTTCAGGCAATTCTCCTGCCTCAGCCTCCCGAGTAGCTAGGATTACAGGCACGCGCCACCATGCCCAGCTAATTTTTTGTATCTTTAGTAGAGACGGGGTTTCACCATTTTGACCAGGATGGTCTCGATCTCTTGACCTTGTGATCCACCCGCCTTGGCCTCCCAAAGGAATGGACATCTTTCTCCAAATCCCTTCACACGAAATTTGCTCCCAAAGGGAAGGATTCTTGGGGATCTTTCCTCCCTCAATTCTTTTCTTTTTTTTTTTTTTTTTGAGATGAAGTCTCTCTCTGTAGCCCAGGCTGGAGAGCAGCAGTGCGATCTTGGCTGACTGCAACCTCCACCTTCTGGGTTCAAGCAATCCTCCTGCCTCACCCTCCTGAGTAGCTGGGATTACAGGCGTGTGCCACCACACTCAACTAATTTTTGCATTTTTATGTTTTTGGTAGAGGCAGCATTTCACCACATTGGCCAGGCTAGTCTCGAACTCCTGACCTCAAGCAATCTGCCTGTCTTAGCCTCCCAACGTGCTGGGATTACAGGCATGAGCCACTGCACCTGGCCTTCGCTCCTTTTATTTTCTTTCTTTTTGAGAGAGGGTCTTGCTCTGTTGCCCAGGTTGGAGTGCAGTGGTGCAATCATGGGTCACCACAGCCTTGACTTCCTGGCCTCAAACCATCCTCCTGCCTTAGCCTCCAGAGTAGCTGGGTGCACAGGCGTGCACCACCGTGCCTGGCTACTTTTTAAATTTTTATATATCAAAATTTATATATACAATTATAGAAATGAGGTCTCACTCTGTTGCCCAGGCTGGTCTTGAACTTCTGGGCTCAAGTGATCTCCCACCTTGGCCTCTCAAAGTGCTGGGATTACAGGCATGAGCCACCACACCCAGCCTTCCTTTCTTTTTGACAGCATTCTGTATCATTGGATTCAAAGCAGTGAGCTTTTATTATCTTGGCAAACAGAAAAAAACAATTAAGACAATGGAGGCAGCTGGAGTATCCGGTGTTGAAGAGGGTCCATTAGTCCTTCGAATGCCCAGGTCCCAGAAGGTGTGTGGGTGGCGGTGTCTTGTGGACATCCTTGCATAGAGGAAGCAAAGGCTGTGTCTTAGGCTGTGGGGTCAGGTCGCCTGGGTCCCAAAGGCTGTGCTCTGCCCAGGCTATTGTGAGTCGAACCTAGGTTATCTGTCTCTTTTCCCAAGTGGGTGGTGGTTAAGGACCAGACCCACCAGGCTCTATCTCTGCCCCAGGCCTCAGCACATTCCCCAATT
>CM052660.1:106787551-106846774 GCA_028533165.1 Leontopithecus rosalia | reverse complement strand
TGAGTGGCTGGGACTACAGGTGCCCACCATCATGCCTGGCTAAATTTTTGTGTTTTTGTAGAGATGGGGTTTCACCATGTTGGCTAGGCTGGTCTCAAACTGCTGTCCTCAGGTGATCCACCCACCTTGGTCTCCCAAAGTGGTGGGATTACAGGCCTGAGCCACCGCACCTACCCCCAGACACTGTTCTGAGTCCATTCACTTGTTAACTCCTTGTAGCCACCCTGTGAGATGAGTTCTGTGGGTAGCCTATTCCACAGAGGAGGAGACTAAGGATGACAGCCTTGGTCAAGCCTCCTAAGCAAGCATGTAGCAGGCGGGGACTCAACTTCCGGCAGTTTGGCTCCAGAATTTACACTCCCAACAATGAGCTCAACCATTTCTCAGAGCTGGACGGAGGATCTGAAGTCACTGGGGTGGCATCTGGGCCAAGTGTGTGGTCCAGGGTGCAGAGGCAGTTACCATCAGGATGACTTTACCCCCTCAGAACCCTGCAAAGGAGAACACAGCGCAACCCCACAGACCCTGGCCCCTGGCACACCAGCCAAGCCTGGGAGCCTTTATAACGCTACCTGTGGCCAGCCCTTTAGGCCAGCTCAGAGGCAGGTCCATTACAGCAGCCAGATCTATAGCAGAAGAAGGAATTGAGGCTCAGCACGTTCTAGGACACTGTCCGTCAGTGACCAGTGCTCGTGGTCCCACAGAGCCACAAACCGGGTGACTTAGAAGAACATCAGTATATTGCTTCACTGTTCTGGACACCAGAAGCCTGAAGTCAAGGTGTCAGGAGGACCACGCTCCCTCTGGAGGGTCTCGGAGGGGATCTGCTTCCTGGCCTCTGTCTCTCCGAGCCTCGGATCTTTCCTTGACATGGGGCAGCGTAACTCTAGACTTCACACAGTCACTCACCGTGTCCAGATTTCCCTTTTTATAAGGCCACCAGTAATATTAGATTTATAAGGACACTCTGATAACGTCGCTTTAACTTGATTACTTCTAAAGACCGTATCTCCAAATAAGGTCACATTTCCAGGCACCAGGGGTTAGAACTTCACCATATCAATTTTAGGGGTTACATTTCAGAGCTGGGATTTCAACTTAGGGAATCTGATCCTGCAGTCAGAGCCCACAGCCGGACTCTTTGGATTCTGGCTCTGACTTTCTTTCTTCCCCCATCCCCCATTTTTTTAACTTTTATTTTTTGTCAAAGTCTTGCTCTGGTCACCCAGGCTGGAGTGTAATGGCACAATCTCGGCTCATTGCAGCCTCCACCTCCTGGGGTCAAGCTATTCTCCCATCTCAGCCTCCCAAGTAGCTGGGATTACAGGCGTGAGCCACCGTGCCTGGTTAATATTTTGTATTTTTAGTAGAGGTTTCACCATGTTAGCCAGGCTGGTCTCCAACTCCTGACCTCAAGTGACCCACCCACCTTGGCCTCCCAAAGTGCGATGATTATAGATGTGACCACACCTGGCCTCCTTCCTTCCTTTCTTCTTCCCTTTCCTCTCCTCCCCCTCTCTCCCCTTCCCTCCTGTCCCCTCCCCTCCCCTTCCCTTCTTTTCTTTCCCCTTCCCTTCCTTACATTTCTTTCCTTTCTTCCTCCCTCCTTCCCTCCCTTCCTCCCTCTGTTTTATTTTATTCTATTTTTAAATTTTATTTCTTTTTGGAGACAGGGGCTTGCTCTGTCACCCAAGCTGGAGTGCAGTGGTATAGTCATGGATTACTGCAGGCTTGACCTCCCGGGGTCAAGCGATTCTCCCACCTCAGCCTTCTGAATAGTGAGACCACAGGTGTTTGCCACCACACCGGGCTGAGTTTCTTCTTGTTGTGGGGATGAAGTTCTGCTCTTGTTGCCCAGGCTGGAGTACAATGGCACGATCTCAATCTTGGCTTACCACAACGTCCACCTCCCAGGTTCAAGTGATTCTCCTGCCTCAGCCTCATAAGTAGCTGAGATTACAGGCATGCACCACCACACCCGGCTAATTTTGTGTTTTCAGTAGAGATGGGGTTTCTCCATGTTGGTCCGGCTGGTCTCAAATGCCTGACCTCAGATGATACACCCACCTTGGTCTCCTAAAGGGCTGGGATTACAGGCGTGAGCCACGGTGCTTGGCCACATCTGGCTAATTTTAAAAAACATTTTTGTAGAGATGAGCTCTCCCAGTGTTGCCCAGGCTAGTCTGAAATTCCTCTGCTCAAACCATCCTCCTGCCTTGGCCTCCTAAAGCATTGGGACAGACCTGAGCCACTGTGCCTGGCCTTGACTTTCCAAAAACATTTGTGTGCCATCAGCAGTACTGTGGCTTTAGGAATGACCTGGTCCCTTCTTGTCCGGCCACTGTCTAGGTGTCCCTGTGGGGCCCCAAAGCCTAGTAGCTTCAGGTCATCTTTGTTCTGCAAACCTAAATTAGGAAGATGACTTGGAGTAGAATTTCCCAAGCCAAAGGCTTTTCCTGTGGAGGAAGGGTTATGGAAGTGAAGTTCTGTCCTTCAGCAATTAAGGTCAAAATATTTAAAGACATGGCCTTGTTGTATTGATAAACAGCTTGTAATTTAGCCAGTGCATTATTAATAAGAAGCAGCTTGTGAAGGTAAATTCTGTGGCTTAGGCCAAAAGCAGTTACAGTTGGATTCGTTGTTACGGACATAGTTTAACAAAGCAGCAGGGGCCTTATTTAAATGAGTTTAAATTAGCTCCCTGGAGCCGGTCATCTGATCCTGTTGCTAACAGATTAAGGCAGGCAATGTTTTCTACCTTGAATGTTGCTCTGATGTGGGCTGGCAGAACAGAGGTGATCCTCTGCCCTGCAAAGTGTCTTCTGATCTCAGAGGGCCCTGAAATAAATGTAAGGCCCTCATTCATTCATTTCTGTGTGCATTTATTTATACATTCATGCATGTGTGCGTTCCACAAATATTTTTTGAGTTTCTGCTGTGTGCCAAAGGCTGTGGTAGGTGGATTCCTAGAATTTTTTTTTTCTCCAATGTTTGAGGCTCAAATGTGCGTTGATCTAGTAGTATTTTTTTTTTTTGAGACAGAGTCTTGCTCTGTCACCCAGGCTGGAGTGCAGTGGCACAATCTCAACTCACTGCAACCTCCACCTCCTGGGTTCAAGTGATTCTTCTGTCACAGCGTCTGGAGTAGCTGGGACTACAGGTGCATACAACCACATCCAGCTAATTTTTGTATTTTTAGTAGGGATGGGGGTTTTACCATATTGGTCAGGCTTGTCTCAAACTCCTGACCTTGTGATCTGCCCGCCTTGGCCTCTCAAAGGTTACAGGTGTGAGCCAATTTGCCCAGCCTTTTTTTCTTTTTGAGACAGAGTCTTGCTCTGTTGCCCAGGCTGGAGTGTAATGGTGTGATCTCGGCTCACTGCAACCTCCACCTCCTGGGTTCAAGCTATTCTCCTGTCTCAGCCTCCCAAGTAGCTGGGATCATAGGTGCTCACCACCATGCCTGGCTAATTTTTGTATTTTTAGGAGAGATGGGGTTTCACCATGTTGGTCAGGCTGGTCTTGAACTCCTGACCTCAGGTGATCTGCCCATCTTGGCTTCCCAAAGTGCTGGGATTACAGGCATGAGCCACTGTTCCTGGCCTGATTTTGTACTTTTTGAAATGCATCATTTATTCTGTTCATTTGTTTCCTTGTTTACATGGAATTTGCTTGTTTACTTGTTTATATGGGTATTTTTCATTAAGGGAAGCCCTAGGAAGTCAAGGCTATGTCTGTCTTGTCTTGTTCATCTGGTTCTTTTTCTTCCTTTCTTTTTTTTTTTGAGAGAGGTATCAGGTTGTCATCCAGGCTAGGGTGCAGTGCCGTGATCACAGCTCACTGCAGCCTCTACCTTGCAGGCTCAAGTGATCCTCCCACCTCAGCCCCGGGATGCACAAGCATGCTAGGCTAATGTTTGTATCTTTTGTAGAGACGGATTTTTACCATTTTGCCCAGGCTGGTCTTGAACTGCTGGGCCCGAGTGAACTGCCTGCTTCCCAAAATGTTGGGATTACAGGCTTGAGCCATTGCACCTGGCCCATGTAGTTCTTTGGATGTGGTTCCTGCCCTAAGGCAACAGCCAGCCTAGTCTTTCGGGGTGTGGGGTTGACAGGCAAATGCCTTATAGAACTATTTGTAATGGGGAAGAACCGGGCATTTTAGGAACCCAAAGAAGAAGCCATTGGAAGCCATGGGAAGGTCATTTGAACTAGCCAGGCTGAGAGTTGCAGGGAAGCAGGGAGTGGGGAGGTGGGGGGTGTTGGGGAGGGTGTAGCCTCGGCAATGGCCAACGGGGCAGAACTTGTCTCTCCAAGAACTGAACTGGCTCAACTGGAGCCCAGTACAATTTAGAAAGTGGCTGGCAGCTTCGTCAGGGAGCAGGAAGCAGAGGCGCTGGAGGTCCGGAGGCACTCCTGAGACACTTGGAAAATTTAAAATAGCGTTTCCCCTCCGAACAGGATCCTGACATATCCTGTAAATGTCAAGCTGCTCTGGGCTGGCCTTGCTAAGTCATCCACCCTCCCGGAGCCATCAGGGGCACCAGCTGATCCTGAGAGTCCCTGGGCCCTGCTCCTGACGCATGGTTGAGACTCCGCAGAGGGTTTGTGTGCACATGGGTGGCACGGGCTGACATTCTCCCAGTGCTGGAGAGGCCAGGTGTTCTGAGGGTGAGTCCTTATGTGGAGGGGACATGGCTTCCCAGCTTAAAGGTACATCCAATTGTGCAGAAGCAGGAACAGTAATAACTAGACCCCAGCTGATTTTGCCTCCTATTGCAGCCACAGGATAGGGAGCATATTAAAAACAGGCAAAACTGGGAGGGGACGGTGGCTCATGCCTATAATCTTAGCACTTTGGGAGGCCAAGGCAGGAGGTTTGTTTGAGCCCAGGAGTTTGAGGCGAGCCTGGGCAATGTAGTGAGACCTTGTCTCTAAAAAAAAATTAAATAGCCAGGCGTGATGGCTCATGCCTGTAATCCTAGCACTTTGTGAGGCTGGAGTGGGCAGGTCATCTAAGACCAGCCTAACCAACATGAAGGAACCCCATCTCTATTGAAAATACAAAATTAGCCGGGCTTGGAGGTGCATGCCTGTAATCTCAGCTACTCATGAGGCTGAGGCAGGAGAACCGCTTGAATCCGGGAGATAGAGGTTGCAGTGAGCCGAGATCCTGCCATTGCACTCCAGCCTGAGCAATAAGAGTGAAACTCTGTCTTAAAAAAAATATATTAGCTGGGCATGGTGGTGTGTTCCTATAACTCCAGCTAATTGGGAGGCTGAGGCAGGAGCATCCGTGGAGCCCAGGAGGTCGAGGCTGCATTGAGCTGTGATCTTGCCACTGTACTCCAGCCTGGGTGACAAAGCAGGACCTTGTCTCAAAAACAAACAAAAACCAACCAAACAACAACAACAACAACAACAACAACAGGCAAAAGTCTCCCTCTCCAGCTTTGTTGATGGCTGATTCATTGTTCAATCCCTGTGGATGAAGCCTGTTCTGACAACTGAGGGGGAGTTACTCATTTATTCACCTGCCCCGTAAGTTATCTTCCAGAACCTAGCTCTCCGAAGGTAGAGCTTTGGCCTGTGCACCTGCTGATGCCCCTTGGTAGTGTAGACGTAGATCCACTCACTCTGAGACTAGGGAGACCGGTACTTAGGTGACTTAATCTCCAAGGGATATGTAGAAAGATGACTCCATTTTCCTATTTTAATTTCCTGGCACCTGGGCATTCACTCCTTCCTTCCTTCTTCCATTCATTTGACAAATATTGGCTGAACGTCTACAATGTCCCAGGTGTTGTATGAGGCACCAGGGAATTCAGTGGTAAATGAAACCTACATGGAGACGGTGGCGTTGAGACTGTAAACAAACAAACACAGATATAACGTCCTATTCCAAACCGTGACAAACACTTCTGGTAGGGCTGCAGACCACCTAGTGGGTGGCTGCTGCTGCTTTTTTTTTTAATTGCCCAGGCTGGAGTGCAGTGGTGCAATTAGAGCTCACTGCCTCAACCTCCTGGGTTCAAGTGATTTTCCCACCTCAGCCACCTGAGTAGCTGGGACTACAGGCGCCACTGGACCTGGCTAATTTTCAAAGATTTTTGTGGAGATGGGAGTCTTGCTGTGTTGCCCAGGATTGTTTCAAACTCCTGGCTTCAGGTGATTCTCTGGCTTTGGCCTCCCACATGCTAGGATTCAAGGTGTGAGCCAGTGCACCTGGCCTCACTCTGTATTTTTTTATTGTGTTAAAATACATGTCAACCAAACATACCATTTTAACCATCTTAGGTGTACAGTTCAGTGACATAAGTACATTTGCATTATCTATTTATTTATTTTGAGAAGGAGTTTTACTCTTGTTGCCTAGGCTGGAGTGCAATGGCGCCATCTTGGCTCACAGCCAAGTGAGTGAGGAGCTGACAGCCAACCTCCTTCTAGGTTCAAGTGATCCTCCTGCTTCAGCCTCCCAAGTAGCTGGGATTACAGGCATGTACCACCATGCCTGGTTGATTTTGTATTTTTACTAGAGACGGGGTTTCTCCATGTTGGTCAGCCTGGTCTTGAACTCCCAGTCTCAGGTGATCTGCCCTCCTAAGCCTCTCAAAGTGCTAGGATTTCAGGCATGAGCCACCACACCCGGTCCATTCGAATTATTGTCCAACTGTCTGCACCGTCCATCTCCAGAACTCCTTCATCATCCCAAACTGGGACGCTGTACCATGAAACACTAACTCTCCACTCCCCGTGCCCCCTGCTCCCATTAACCACGATTCTATTTTCTGCCTCTGCAACTTTGACCATTCTAGCTACCTCATATAAGAGGAATCATGCAATAGCTGTCTATCTGTGTCTGGCTTATTTCACTGGGCACAATATCTTCCAGGTTCAGCCACGTTGTGGCAGGTGCCAGTGCTTCACTCCTCTTTAAAGCTGAAGGATGCATCACTGTTTGACTCCATCACCTTTCATTTATCCATTCATTTGTTGATGGACACGTGGGCTGTTTCCACCTTTTGATCATGGTGTAAATGATACTGCTGTGAACATTTGTGTACAAATCTCTGTTTCAAGTCTTCATTGGTTTGCTCTTGTCCATTAAGAAAAAAAGTCAACTATGTGGTTTCTGGCATTGTACCTTTAATTGCTGCAGCAACTCCAGAGACCACGCTCTTAAAGGCGGTGCTATGCTGTTATTCATTCATTCATCCTGTATACGTCTATTGAGTGTTGACTATGTGCTAGGCATTTTTGCAAAGCACTGCAAATTCAGGGATGTTGGGGCTGATGATGATACTTCAGCAGTTGTGATGCATGAAGGAATAAAACAGGCTCATCTGAGTCAGCATCCTCATCCTCTTTTTTTCTGAGAAAAACAGACTCAGAGAGGTTGCTTTGAGGACACCCAGCTGTCAAGTGGCAGAACTGGGGTCACATGTTGACCCTGTGCTGTGTCTTGCCACTCCCCTACACCCCTGCCTTGTCCTCTTGCTGAGTCCAGGTACCCTGGCTGCAGAGGCTGTTCTGAACCTGTGTCTCCATCTCATGTGTGTCCCAGGCTGGCTTTGCTGGGATGAGCACTGGCTTTTTAGCTCCAGGGCCATCTGGAGCTGCAATGATGGATTATCTACAAGAGTCATCTCAGGGCTTCCGGAACAGTGACAGCTTGGTTCTGCCAGGCCCACTTCCCCTCATCAGCTGGGATGACACTACTGCCATTGGGGTGGCTGATGACCCATTCAGCAGCTCTAGTTGAGCACCCCTACCAAGAGTTGGGGGGTCTACCCCATGGCACAGTATTCAGAAGTAAAAAAGAAGGAAGCACTGAGGCACGTATTTATTTATTTACTAAAAATACGATTCCTTGTATTTTTGGTAAAGATAAGATTTCACCATGTTGGCCAGGATGGTCTTGAACTCCTGACCTCAAATAATATTCCTGCCTCAGCCTCCCAAAGTCCTGGGAGGATGGCTGGAAACATGGTGCTGAGTGAGAGAGGTCAGATGCAGAAGGCTATGTCTTATATGATTTCTTCCTTTTTTTTCTTTCTTTTCTTTCTTTCTTTCTTTTCTCTCTCTCTCTCTCTCTCTCTCTCACGCTCTCTATCTCTCTTTCTCTTTGAGACAGAGTCTCCCTCTGTCACCCAGGTTGGAGTGAAGTGACACAATATCAGCTCACTGCAGCCTCTGCCAGGTTCAAGCGATTCTCCTGCCTCAGCTTTTTGAGTAACTGGCACTACAGGTGTGCGCCACCAGGCCCTGCTAATTTTTTTTGTATTTTTAGTAGAGTCGGGGTTTTGTCATGTTGGCCAGCATGGTTTTGATCTCCTGAACTAATGATCTGCCTGCCTCAGCCTCCCAAAGTACTGGGATTACAGGTATGAGTCACCACACCCAGCCTTTTTTTTTTTTTAAATGGAGTCTTGCTCTGTTGTCCAGGCTGGAGTGCAGTGCAATCTTGATCACTGCAACCTCTGCCTCCCAGGTTTAAATGTTTGTTGTGCCTCAGCCTCCAGAGTAGCTGGGACTACAGGCACACACCACCATGCCAAGCTAATTTTTTTGTATTTTTAGTAGAGATGGGGTTTCACCATGTTGACCAGGCTGGTCTCAAACTCCTGACCTGCAGTGATCCACCTGCCTAGGCCTCCCAAAGTGCTGGGATTACAGGTATGAGCCACCACACCTGGCCCCCTGTATTTCAATTTTTTAAAAAAGAGTTGGGGAGCCAGGCGTGGTGGCTCACGCCTGTAATCCTAGCACTTTGGGAGGCCGAGGCGGGCAGATCATGAGGTCAAGAGATCGAGACCATCCTGGCCAACGTGGTGAAACCCCGTCTCTACAAAAAAATTAGCTGGGTGTGGTGGCGTGCGCCTGTAGTCCCAGCTACTCAGGAGGCTGAGGCAGGAGAATTGGTTGAACCTGGGAGGCAGAGGTTGTAGTGAGCTGAGGTCGCGCCATTGCACTCCAGCCTGGCGCCTGGTGAGGGAGTGACACTCTGTCTCAAAAAAAAAAAAAAAAAAAGAGTTGGGGAAGGTGAGTAGATTGATATCCCTTCTGTCCCATGGTCCGCTAGACTTGCAGGGGGAAGGAAGGGGTAATAGGGAGCTTCCTGAAGAGTATGACAGGAGAGGGGTGCACCTTACTCTGTGGCTGCATGGTGTCCAGGGCCCCAAATCTTGCCTGTAGAATAGAGAAGGGAAAGCAGAGCATCAGGCTGAAAGGTGTTGGTGCAGTTTGGATATTCTTTCTGCATTCTTTTTTTTTTTTGAGATGGAGTCTTACTCTGTCGCCCAGGCTGGAGTCTTGGCTCCCTGCAACGTCCACCTCCCAGGCTAGGTTCAAACAATTCTGCTGCCTCAGCCTCCTGAGTAGCTGGGACTACAGGCATGTGCCACCACACCTGGATAATTTTGTGTATTTTTAGTAGAGACAGGGTTTCACTGTGTTAGCCAGGATGGTTTTGATCTCCTGATCTCAAGGTCCACCTGCCTAGGCCTCCCAAAGGGCTGGGATTACAGGAGTGAGCCACCGCACCTGGCCTTCTTTCTGCATTCTAACTGGAAGTTTTGTGGTAAGTAGCACTTCAGCTTCCTTTGAATTTGGATGAGGAAGAGCAGGAAAGAAGGAAGGAGGGGAGGAGGGATCTTCTGTCAAATGATTAGCAGAGATAGCTTTTCTGTACTTTATCAAATCTCACCCATTTTTAAAATTAAAATTTATTTAACAAACAGTGATGTAGAATGAAGCATGTGCCAGGCACTCCTCTAAGCACATTACACGAGCTAAGTCCTTCACTCCTCTGACAAGTAGTAAGGTAGCTACTTTTCTTACCCCCCTTTTACACGCAAGCAAATTAAGGAACTGAGAGCTTGACGTCTTGTTCACACAGCTGGTGAGAGGCAGAGCAGCGATCACAATCCAGGCCCCAGAGCCCACTCTCTTAGCAATGGTGTTATGCTGTTGTTCATTCATTCATCCTATAAATGTCCATTGAGTGTCGATGATGTGCTAGGCATTTTGCAAAGCACTGCAAATTCAGGGATGTCGGGGCTGACGACCCTACGACCCTGCGTCAGCAGTTGTGATGCACGAAGGAATGAAACAGGCCCAACTGAGTGCTAGTTGGGAGATTCTACGATTATTCCACTTTACAGATGAGAGAGGGGGTTACACAGCCTGGAATTGGGCAAGTCTGGGTGGGAATTCAGGGCTACCCAGCTCCAGTCTCCCATCTCAACACAGTAATTGTGTCAATATCGATTCTGCAGGATGAGGACCCATGGGAGACAGCCCTGCCTGGTTCCTGCCCACCCCACCGTGGCCTCGCAGCTGTGGACTCTGGGCTTTGGACCATCTCCTTTTCTGAGCAGTCAGCCTTGGATGTCCTCTCCAGGCACCTGGCAGAAGGGCTGTAACCGAACCCTTCTGTGGCCTTGTGTCCCTGAGAGTGTGAAACCTTGTGTTTGTTTAGCAGGGAGAGGCTCTGGTCTCATTCGTGGGTGGCTAGGCCCATTGTGGGGACAGGAGCTGGCAGCTGAGGCTCTCAGGCAGCTACAAAACTGGTGCGTGAGCGGGTTTCCAACACAGAAAGCTTCCGTGAGCTGTTTGATCCCGTAGGACCTTGGGAGGTACCACAGGCACAGGGGCCGGGGCCTCTCCCAGGGCAGGGTGCCTGGGGCCGACAGTTTCTCAAGGGTCACAGCAACGTCTAACAAGGAAGGAAAATAAATACAAATACATGTAATAGTTCCAGAATACAAAAAGAAACCTGCAGGCCGCGGTGGCTTATGCCTGTAATGCTAGCACTTTGGAAGGGTGAGGTAGGCAGGTCAGTTGAGGTCAGGAGTTTGAGACCAGTCTGGCCAACATGGTGAAAACCCGTTTCTACTCAAAACACACACATTAGCTGGGCCCGTGGTGGGTGCCTGTAATCCCACTTAGGAGGCTGAGGCAGGATAATCACTTGAACCCAAGAGGTAGAGGTTGCGTTAAGCTGAGATGGTGCCTTTGCACTCCAGGCTAGGCAAAACAGTGAGACTCCAACTCAAAAAAAAAAAAAAAAAAAAAAGAAACTTGCAGAGCTAAAATGAACAAATACTGAATTAAATGCCTACAAAAGCCGTTTCATGCCAGGCTGTCATCTGGATGCCAGCTGTGATGAGGTCATATATATGGAAGCCACGGAAAGCAGATGCACTTTACTGTGTGCGGCGTGATTGCTGTGAGCAGGGCCCAGGACCTGCAAAGGCATCACAACCTTCCTGCAAGGAGAGATGCTCTATGACCTTCTGGGGCTCTGTGGTCCCTTCTAGGTAAGGTCCCTATCCACTTGGCAGACATTTGAACTTTATTCAGTGTTTCATTTAGTTTAATTTAATGTATTATTATTATTATTTTTTTGAGATGGAGTCTCACTCTGTTGCCAGGCTGGAGTGCAGTGGCTCAATTTCGTCTTACTGAAGCCTTCGCCTCCCGGGTTCAAGTGATTCTCCTGCCTCAGTCTCCTGAGTAGCTGGGACTACAGGCACATGTCACATCTGGCTAATTTTTTGAATTTTTAGCAGAGATGGGGTTTCACCACGTTGTCCAGGATGGTCTCGATCTCCTGACCTCATGATCCGCCTGCCTCAGCCTCCCAAAGTGCTGGGATTACAGGCATGAGACACCGTGCCCAGCTCTATTATTACTGTTATTTTTGGGATGGAGTCTCTGTTGCACAGCCTGCAGTGCAGTGGCATGATCTCAGCTCACTGCAACCTCCTCCACCCAGGTTCAAGCAATTCTCATGCCTTAGCCTCCTGAGTAGCTGGGACTACAGGTGTGCACCATCAAGCCTGCCTAATTTTTTTTAATTTTTAGCAGAGATGGGGTTTCATCATGTTGGCCAGGCTGATCTTGAACTCCTTACCTCAAGTGATCTGCCTGCCTTGGCCTCCCAAAATGCTGGGATTATAGGTGTGAGCCACTGTGCATGGCCTTTATTTTATTTCTTAAAGAAACAAGTTCTTGCTCTGTTACCCAGGCTGGGGTGCGGTGGCATAATCATAGCTCACTGAAGCCTTGACCTCCTGGGCTCAAGCAATTCTCCCACCTCAGCCCCCCGAGTAGCTGTGACTACAGGTGTGTGCCACCACACTGGGGTAATTTTCTTATTTTATGTAGAGATGAGGTCTCATTATTTTGTCCAGGCTGGTTTCGAACTCCAGGGCTCAAACAGTCCTCCTGCTTTGGCATCCCAAAATGCTGGGATTACAGGTGTGAGCCATTGCACCCGACCTCAGCCAGTGTATATTAAATATCTTCTCCAAGTCAGAGGCAGGTAGGGGATGTCCTGGCAAAGAGGCTAGACCCTCACAGGTGCCTTTGGTCAAGCTGGGGAGAGAGACCCATTTTCTTTCTTTCTTTCTTTTTTTTTTTTTTGAGACGGAGTTTTGCTCTTGTTACCCAGGCTGGAGTGCAATGGCGCCATCTTGGCTCACCGCAACCTCCACCTCCTGGGTTCAGGCAATTCTCCTGCCTCAGCCTCTTGAGTAGCTGGGATTACAGGCACGCGCCACCATGCCCAGCTAATTTTTTTTTTGTATTTTTAGTAGAGATGGGGTTTCACGATGTTGACCAGGATGGTCTCGATCTCTTGACCTCGTGATCCACCCACCTTGGCCTCCCAAAGTGCTGGGATTATAGGCTTGAGCCACTGCGCCTGGCCCGAGAGACACATTTTCAAACACATGGAGGACTGTCCCAGGAACAGGGGCAGAGGAGGGTCAGAACCGGGTTGAATGTGAACTGAGAGGACGATCCAGGCTTCCCTCCTGTGTGGGAGTGACTTGGGTGTAGAGCTGTCCTTCAGAGGTCAAGCCACTGTTTGGTTCTAGAAGCAACACAATGCGCCAACCCCCCGTCTGACTGCGAGGGGGTCAAATCGCAGCTTGATCCCTCACAAGCTGTGTGACTACAGGCAAGTGACTTAAAGTCTCTAAGCTTCTGCTTCTCCATCTGTCAAATGGGGAGGATGAGCGCTACCTACTTCCTGGGGAGCAGCACACCATGAGCAGCAAGCCCTGCACTTGGCTCGGCTGTTGCCTTTACTGCAAGGATAATTAGGCTTGGGCAGCTGAAAACTGTCCAAATGTGTCCTCTTGGTAGTCACGGCACCTTTTGGTCATTCAAAATGAAAGGAAAGTTTTCTGCCCCACCGGCCACCTGCTATGAACATTACCCCAGGAGAAGGCAAGGCGGTTCTCCCAGGGCCTGGAGGTGAGGCATTGATTGTCCCTGGAGAACCGCGGGGCTGGGAGGAGCTGCTTTTCTTGCCCCATGCTCATTTTTGCTGAGGAGGATGAGATTTGAAAGCAGCAGGTGGAATGGGAGGCTGGTTTCTGCTGAGGTCCCTCCATCTTCCCTGCATCCCCTTCTCTGCCGTACAGGGAGGTGAACCTCATTCTCATGCCCCACCGACTCCATCCTCAGCCCACCCCAATCCTTACTTCTCCAGGTCCCTTGCTTTGCGGGTTGCAGGCCAGTGGGACTCTTCGTTTCCAAACCACCGATGCTTGTGAAGCAGCCAGAGACTGAGGCAGGACAGCGTGGTTCAGGATTGGCATCTGGGGCAGAGAGGCTCACTCGCCATGTGCTGCTGGGCGAGTCATTCTGTCTTCCTGAGCTTCAACTTGCTCATCTGTAGAAAGGGCAAATACTAGTTCCCATCTCCCCAGGGCCTTGTGAGGATGAAGCGAAGCCGTTAACACTTTAGAAAGTTCTTAATGGCCAGGTGCAGTGATTCACTCCTGTAATCCCAGCACTTTGGGAGGCCGAGGTGGGCTGATCACCTGAGATCGGGAGTTTGAGACCAGCCTGACCAATACGGAGAAACCCCGTCTCTACTAAAAATACAAAATTAGCCGGGCAGAGTGGCGCATGCCTGTAGTCCCAGTTACTTGGGAGGCTGAGGCAGGGTAATTGCTTGAACCCAGGAGGCAGAGGTTGTGGTGAGCTGAGATTGCACCATTGCATGCCAGCCTGGGCAATAAGAGCAAAACTCCATTTCCAAAAAAACCCCAAAATATCAAAGAAAGAAAGTTCTTAACAACAGTGTCCAACAATCATGAAAGTCCTCTGATGTTGGATAACTGGCTCTGGGATGGATGCCTTCGCGAGGGAGCTCAGCTGGGGGGTCCTCCCAAAACATATGGCTCTGTCACGGGAGCAGCCACTGTCTACTGGGAGAAGCACCTTCCTTTCCTTTAGAAGTCAGAGAAAGTTGTGGCCAAGCCAACCAGCCTTCCTCCCCTGCGCCTGTTATCTGGGGGCTCCAGACCAGGCCTTTGGAGCAAGAGGTTTGTTAGGATGGGAAGTGAGTCAGGAACCCTGGTTCTTGATTGGCTGCGTGTGCTGAGTCTGCGGCTTTATCCCCTCCCTGACCCTCTCCTTGGGGCTGTTTGGGCCGACATTTTCTTCTTTGCCAGTTAGCATTGTTACCCCGAAGGTGTGCCAGCCGCAAGTATGAGGTTGTGCTTTTGAAAAGCAGGCGATCCTCCTTCTCAAGTCTCCTGTTACAAGGCCCGGTAAACCCTCTTAAAGAAATAAAAGGGTAAAAGGATGGAGAGCTGAGGAAGAGGCAGTCGTGCATAGGAGGGGCAGGGAGGGTGTCCCAGGAAGAAGAAGGACTAGCATGGATGAGGCCCTGAAGCCTGAGCATCTCCTTGGCCCCAGTCCAGGCCTCCTGCCCCTCCGGAAAGCCCCATGACTCATGGCACCCGTCCTCTTCACTGTCAAGGAAATTGATGAGTGCTCTAAGCATCCGGAACAGCAAGTGCAAAGGCCCATGTCAGGGACACGCTTGATGTATCATTCTAAACGCATAAGGCTGGTGTGGCTGGAGCCTGGTGAGGGGGCTGGGATGGGAGGTAGGTGGGTGGGGCAGGTCACACAGAGCCTGGGGACCACCATACAAATTGCAGGGTATATTCTCAGCATCAAGGCCTATTTTTTTTTGAGATGAAGTCTCGCTCTGTCACCCAGGCTGGAGTGCAGGGGCGCGTTCTCTGCTCACTGCAACCTCTGTCTCCTGGGTTCAAGCAATCCTCCCACCTCAGCCTCCTGAGTAGCTGGGATTAAAGGCACGCACCACCATGCCTGGCTAATTTTTCTGTATTTTTAGTAGACATGGGGTTTTACCATCTTGGTCAGGCTGGTCTCGAACTCCTGACCTCAAGTGATCGACCCACCTTGGCCTCCCAAAGTGCTGGGATTACAGGTGTGAGCCACTACACCTGGCCTCCTCAAGGCCTGTTCTGAGTATATCCTCCCTGGTAACCATTTTGTCCAAGGAACAGGAGGAAGACTGAGCAGTAGAAGGAAGGGGAGAAGCTCAGGGATGGTGTGGCCACTGCCTGGCAGGAGCGGAAGGACAGAGGGTGGAAAAGGAAGGAGAAGATGTGACCGCAAGGCCTGGGAAAACAATGCCTGGCTCTGTTTCTGAGCTGCCCACGAGAACAAGCCCAGCTTCTGAGCAAGCGGTTCCTGGAGGGAGTGGGGGCGGGGCTCCACTGGGATTCAAATCCAGGTTCACCATCCCATGCTGTTGTGACTTTGGATAAATTAGTGAGCCTCTCTGGGCAAGTACATGAGACATATACGATTTTTCCAAATGATGAAACAGCGATGCCTCGCTGGAAGGAGGTGGAGCTGGACTTCCAACCAGGTGGCCTAAACCCCTCCAGCCTCCACTGGCTTTGCTCTGCGCCCTGTCCTCCGTGGGGAGATGATTTCCTTTGAAAGTGGGTACAGTGTGGCTGAGATATATAGGGCAGACACAGTTCTCAGGGGGTCTCCCTTGCCAGCTCACTGAGTCCAGACCCCGGGAGCCCCATGGTGCATTCTCTAGGGGAATGAGGCCTCCCTATTCCAAAGCTGATGTGTTTGTCCCAGCAATCAACTTGGAGATAAGTCAGGGGACAGCTCTGTCCTCCGGGCCCTGGTGGAGGACAGGCTGGCCGGCCTTGCCTGATCTGGGGTGACACCAAGGGCTCCTGAGCATGTATCCATTTCTTCCTCGGCCCCCCTCCCCCTGCCTCTCTTCTTGGGAGCCAGGAGGGAAGGTGGAGGAGGTGCCAGTCCTCAGATGCCGGCACTATTTTTGGAGCGTGTGTTGATCCCAATTCCGGGGCACGTGGGCTGTGACAGGCTCTAGGAGCAGACCCCGCTGGAATAAGGAATAAGGTCAGCCACAGATGCCGGGGTACGCCCCCACCACCCTGCCCCTGCCCCTTCTGAATGGGGCACAGACTCTTGCCCTCCCTGAGCTCAGGTTCATGGGCTTTGAGCCCCTTCAGCTACCTTCACCCATCTCTGTACCCCTGCCTGGGAGGAACTCTGCCCTCACAGAAGCAAGCAGCCCCAGTACAGAGCCTGGGGCTGACCTGAAGTGGCCCCGAGGACAGTGAAGGCCCCTTCCCTTTGAAGGGCACAGTGGCATGGAATCCAGCTTAACCTCCTGTGCTTGTGGCCAAATCCTGTCTGAGACACACGGAGAGGCCGTGGAGGAAATAATCCTGGCCGGTGCTTCTCCAGCACCCACAGCAGTTTGCTCAGTTCTCAGGACAACTCTGTGCAACAGAGCACTGAGAGACCATCCAAGGTCACACAGCTTGTAAGTGGCAGAGCTGGGATTTGCACCTAGGCAGGACTACCCTCTAATGGCTCATAGGAAGCACATTGCTGAATATTTATATGAACACATACATCAAAAATATTAAATAATAGCTATATTCATATGTGAAATAAGCTCCTTATTTAAACTACCCATATATATATATATTTATATACATATATTTTAAGTTGGAGTCTGGCTCTGTTACTCAGGCTGGAGTGCAGTGGCATGATTTCGGCTTACTGCAACTTCTGCCTCCTGGGTTCAAGCTATTCTCCTGCCTCAGCCTCCTGAGTAGCTGTGATTGCAAGCATGTAACACCATGCCCAGCTAATTTTTTAATGGTATTTTTTAGTAGAGACTGGGTTTCACCATGTTGGCCAGGCTGGTCTCAAATTTCTGACCTCAAATGATCTGCCTGCTTTGGCCTCCCAAAGTGTTGGGATTACAGGCGTGAGTCACCGTGCCGGGCCTACCTATATATTTATATATGGAATTTATTATGTGTCCATATATAAAATAATATATTTACATGTGTACCTTTATATAACATTATATATTTATAGATATGATATGTATTATTTACATATTATCTATATTTATAAAATTATATTATATAGAACGCTATTTTTACATGTGTAAAGATATATGCACATTATATAAATTGTATATATTTATATTAACATATATTCACATATATTTATAAATACATTTGAACAATGTATGTATACATGTGGCCAGGTTCGGTGCCTCTTGCCTATAATCCCAGCACTTTGGGAGGCTGAGGCAGGTGGATCACCTGAGGTCAGGAGTTTGAGACCAGCCCGGCCAACATGGTGAAACACTGTCTCTAGTAAAAACACAAAAATTAGCTGAGTGTGGTGGCACTTGCTGGTAATCTCAGCTACTTGGGAGGCTGATGTAGGAGAATCGCTTGAACCTGGGAGGCAGAGGTTGCAGTGAGCTGAGATTGTGCCTTGCACTCCAGCCTGGGCCACGAGAGCAAAACTCTATCTCAGTAAATAAATAGGCCGAGTGCAGTGACTCATACCTGTAATCCCAGTACTTTGGCAGGCTGAGGCAGGCAGATCATAAGATCAGGAGTTTGAGACCAGTTTGGCCAACTTGGTGAAACCCTGTCTCTACTAAAAATGCAAAAATTAGCCAGGCATGGTGGCGGGCATCTGCAGTCCCAGCTACTCGGAGGTTGAGGCAGAAGAATCGCTTGAACCTGGGTGGCGGAGGTTGCAGTGAGCTGAGATCATGCCACTGCACTCCAGCCTGGGCAGCAGAGGGAGACTCAGTCTCACACACAAAAAAAGTACATGTATACATGTGAATTCATATGTGTGTATGTGTATATATAAAAACATGCAAGTGGAGAGAGAAAGACACCTTTTTTAAAGAAACAGATTTTTTGAGGTATAGTTCACATATACAATTCACCCCCGTTTACAGCACAATTGGCATTCAGTAGATTCATAGTATTGTGCAAGCTTCACCACAATCAACTTTAGAATAGTCTCATTACTTCAAAAAGAAGCTCTGTCTGCCTTAACCCTCATCCCTCAACACCCCCACCATCTCTTTCCTCACCACTCCCAGCCCCTGGCAACCACTAATTTACTTTCTGTCTCTCTGTATTTGCCCGTTCTGGACATTTCATGTAAATGGATTCATGCAATATATGGTCTTTTGTGATTGGCTACTTGCACTCAGCATAACGTTTTCAAAGTTTATCCATATATATAAATATATAGCGTAAATCAGTACCTTGTTCCTTTTTGAGGCTGTTTAATATTCCATTTCATGGCTGTACCACCATCGATTTATTCACTTACTCATTGATGGACATCTGGGTTGTTTCCCCTTTTCCTATTATGAATAATGTTGCTATAAATATTTGTATATAGGCTGGGTGTGGTGGCTCACTCTTGTAATCCCGGCACTTTGGGAGGCCGAGGAGGGCAGATCATGAGGTCAGGAGTTCGAGACCAGCTTGGCCAACATGGTTAAACCCAGTGTCTATTAAAAACACTAAAAATTAGCTGGGTGTAGTGGCGGGTGCCTGTAATTCCAGCTACTCAGGAGGCTGAGGCAGTAGAATCGCTTGAACCTGGGAGGCGGAGGTTGCAGTGAGCTGAGATCATGCCACTGCACCCAGCCCTGATGACAGAGTGAGACTCCATCTCAAAAAAAATTGTACATAATTTTTTTGTGTGGACTTATATTTTCATTTCTTTTGGGTACATACTTATGAGTGGAATTGCTGGATCATATGGTAACGCTATGTTTAATTGTTTGAAGAACTGCCAAGAATTGTATTACATACACATGGCAGGGTTTGGGGGTTTCAGCTTCTCCACATCCTCACCAACACTTGCTTTTGTGCTTTTAAAAGTTATTGTAGTCATCCTAGCGGATGTGAAGTGGTGTTTCATTGTGGTTTTCATTTGCATTTCTTTAATGACTAATGATGTTGAACATAGTTTCTTTGCTTTTTTGTACTGGTGTATTTTCCTTGGAGAAATGTCTGTTCAGGTCCTCTGCCTGTTTTAAAACGGGTCATCATTTTATTGTTGACTCCTAACAGCCGTTTAGATATTCTAGATGCAAGTCCCCCATTTTACACACACACACACACACACACGCACACATAGGTAAGTATGTATAATTTGCACAATTTTCCTCCCATTCTCAGGGTTACCTTTTCACTTTCTTGCTTGTGTTCTTTGAAACACAAAAGTTTTAAATTTTGATGATATCTAGTTTATTTTTTCTTTTATTGTTTGTGCTTTTGGTGCCATAAGTAAGCAACCATTGCTTAATCCAAGTTCATAAAGATTGATTCCTGTGTTTTCTTCTGAGAGTTTTATAGTTTTTTAAAAATGCTTTTTAAAAATTATTATTTTATTTATTTATTTTGAGATGGAGTTTCACTCTTGTCACCCATGCTGGAGTGCAATGGTGCCATCTTGGCTCTCTGCAACCTGCATTGAAGTGATTCTTCTGCTTAAGCCTTCCTAGTAGCTGGGATTACAGATGCATGCCACTATGCACAGCTAATTTTCTTGTATTTTTAGTAGAGATGGGGTTTCACCATGTTGGCTAGGCAGGTCTCAAACTCCTGACCTCTGCTGATCCACCTACCTTGGCCTCCCAAGGTGCTGAGATTACAGGCATGAGCCACCACGCCCGGCCCCAGCTTTATTCTTTTGCATGTGTATATCCAATTGTCCTGGCATCATTTGTTGAAGAGATTATTCTTTCCTCACTAGATTGTCTTGACACCTTTGCAAAAATTGGTTGATTATAAACGTGAAGGTTTATTTCTGGATGCTCAATTCTTTTCCACTGAGCTGTATGTCTACACTTAAGCCAGTACCACACTGTTTTGATTACTATAGCCTGATATGATATTTATATATTTATAGATATGATACATATTTATATACATACTACCTATATTTATAAAAGTATATTATATAGAAACACCCTATATTTGTATTGTGTATGGAAAGACATATGCACATTCTATATAAATTATATTATTTTTTCTTTTATTGTTGAATAGCCTGATGTTGTTATATATATTTGTATACAATTTTTTTGTGTGGACTTGTTTTCATTTCTCTTGGGTATAGATGTAGGAGCGGAACTGCTGGGTCATATGGTAACTCTATGTTTAACTATTTGAAGAACTGCCAAACTATTTTCCAAAGGGGTTGTACCATATTACATGCACATTATAGAATTTGGAGGTTTCAATTTCTCCACATCCTCACCAACACTTGCTAATTTGTCTGGTTTGAGACAGAGTTTCACTCTTGTCGACTATGCTGGAGTGCAGTGGTGTGATCTCAGCTCAATGAAACCTCCGATTCCTAGGTTCAAGTGATTCTTCTGCCTCAGTTGCCCAAGTGCTGGGATTACAGGTGCACACCACCACATCCGGCAATTTTTAAAATTTTTAGTAGAGATGGGGTTTCACCATGTTGGTCAGGCTGGTCTTGAACTCCTGACCTCCGGTTATCTGCCCCCATTGGCCTCCCAAAGTGCTGGGATTACAAGCATGAGCCACCACCCCTGGTCTGCTATTATGTCTCTTAAATCAGGAAATATGAGTTCTCCAATTTTGCTCTTTTTCAAGATTGCTTTTGGTTATGTTGGGTCTGTTGCATTTCCATATGAATTTTAGGATAAGCTTGTCAATTTCTGTAAATAAGTTGGCTGGGATGTGGATATTGTGTTGAATTTGTAGACCAGCTGGGGAATATTGCCTTCTTAACAATAGTAAGTCTTCTGTTCCATGAATATCGGATGCCTTTCCATTTGTTTAGGTTTTAAGTTTTCAGCAGTGTTTTATAGTCTTCAGAGTATATGTTTTACACTTCTTTTTGCTAAATGTATTCCTAAGTATTTTATTCTTTTTGGTGTTTTAAATAGAGTTTTTAAAATTTCATTTTCAGTTTGCTCATTGTTAATACTTAGAAATGTAGAAATGCAGCTGATTTTTCTTTATTGGTTTTATATCCTTCAACCTTGCTGAACTCATTGATTAGTTCTCTCTCTCTCTCTCTCTTTTTTTTTTTTTGAGACAGAGTTTTGCTCTTGTTGCCCAGGATGGAGTGCAATGGCGCAATCTTGGCTCATTGTAACCTTCACCTCCAGGGTTCAAGTGATTCTTCTACCTCAGCCTCCTGAATAGCTGGGATTACAGGCATGCACCACTGGGTCCAGCTAATTTTGTATTTTTAGTAGAGACAGGGTTTCTCCATGTTGGTCAGGCTGGTCTCAAACCCTTGACCTCAGGTGATCCACCTGCCTTGGCCTCCCAAGGTGCTGGGATTACAGGTGTGAGCCACCACGCCCAGCCCTACTTTGATTACTTCTAATCTTTTTGTGTGTACCTGTGTGGATGCTTTAAGACTTTCTATATATATATATATTATGTCATCTGCAAATACAGATAGTTTTACTTCTTCCTTTCCAACTGGATGGCTTTTCTTTTACTTATCTAGAACCTTCAGCACAAGGTGGAACAGACATGAAGAGTGCATGTTCCTGCCTTCTTCCTGATCTTAGGGGGAAACACTCAGTCTATCACCAGGGATGTGAATTGCGGCTTTTAGCAGATGACTTCACCAGGCGGAGGAAGTGCCCTTTTATTCCTAGTTTATTGCATTTCTTTTGGGGGGGGCGGACAGAGTCTCACCTCCTGGATTCAAGCCCTTCTCCTGCTTGAGCCTCCCCAGTAGCTGGGACTACAGGTGTGCGCCACCATGCCCAGCTAATTTTTGTATTTTTAGTAGAGAGGGGGTTTCACCATGTTGGCCAGGATGGTCTCCATCTCTTGACCTCGTTATCCACCCGCCCCCACCTCCCGAAGTGCTGGAGTTACAGGCGTGAGCCACCGCACCCAGCCGTGAAATACCTTCATTTAAAATGTCCCCGGAGTCTCTGTTCTTCCTTCTGAGGGCAAAAACTCAAATGCAGAGCCAAAAACGTATTTGCCAAATCATTGTCCAGGCCCTGCTGTGTGAGGCTCTAACAGGTGCTAGCTGGTGGAAGGATTGTTGGTGAGGACTGCAAAATTCCTGCCCCTTCCAGCGGCCAGGGCTGCCTTTCCCGTCCAAGTGACACAGCAGATAAGGAGGTCGCGCTGGGCGGGTGAGTCCCTCTACCCCCCACCGCGGGCACTGACTGCCTCTCTGCCCCCAGGCCTACGAGAAGCGCTTCCCCACCTGCCCCCAGATCCCGGTCTTCCTGGGCAGCGAGGTCCTGCGCGAGTCCCGCAGCCCCGATGGGGCAGTGCATGTGGTGGAGCGGAGCTGCCGGCTGCGAGTGGACGCCCCGCGGCTGCTGCGGAAGGTGGGCGGCCCTGGGGCTGGGGGCCGGAGGAGGGGACCTGTCGCGGGGGTGCGGGAGGGCTGGGAGCTGAAGCTGGGGACCAGGGCGGGGGAGGGCGGTGCCAGGAGGTGGAGCAGGGTGGAGTGGGTGGGCGTGTGACTTAATGTCCAGATGGGGGTTTCCAGGGTGTGGGTGGCGGAACCCTGGTCGGGGGCCAGGGCCCCGGGTGGGGCGAGGGCTGGGAGTCTCGGCTGGGGAGTAGGGGTTGGAGTCGGGGGCCAGGCCGGAGATGGGTGGGCGGCAGAGCGGGAGTCTGGGGTCGGGGTCCTGGGTCTGGTCTGGCTGGGAGGTGGCGTTAGGGACTTGGGGATCAGGGCAGGGGATGACTGGGGCAAGCCCGCTGGACTTGCTCTCCATTCCTGTGTGCTCCACGCTCCGCACCCACCTCTGCCTCCCGCGACTTCCCTTGCAGATCGCAGGTGTTGAGCACGTGGTCTTCGTGCAGACAAACATCTTGAACTGGAAGGAGAGGACACTTCTCATCGAAGCGCACAACGAGACCTTCGCCAACCGCGTGCTGGTGAACGAGCACTGCAGCTACACGGTGAGCCCAGGACACCCTCAGCGCCCACTCCCACCACCCACATGCGCCCGGTGCCCACCTGCGCCCAGGACACCATCAGCTCCTACTCCCGCCACCCACCTGCGCCCAGTGCCCACCTGAGCCCCACAACCATCTGCGCCCGGTGCCCACCTTCGCCCTGCAACCACCTGCGCCAGGCACCCAACTGCCCCTGGCACCCACCTGCCCCTGCACCCACCTGGCCCTGGGACCCACCTGTGCCCAGAGCTGTGTCCCTACATTCCTTGAGCCTCTGCCCAGCCCTCTCTTCCTGGGGCATTGTCAGGTAAGATGCAAAATGCTTGATTGCCTTTGCAGTTCAGATGAACAACCCATCATTTTTTTTAGTATGTCTCAAATATTGCTTGGGATATACTTATACTCAAAGGTTATTAGTTGTTTATCTGAAATTGAAACATGACTGGACATCCTGTGTTTTATTGGCTAAATCTGGCAACCCTATCTCTTCCTTCCTCTTTCCCTTTCTTCTTTCATGAAATTATGCCTCAGTTTCCTTATCTGTGAAATGGGCTTAATAATCATACCTACCTCATCACATAGGTTGTGATGAGGATTAAATGAAGCAAAACACACACACCCCTTAGACCAGTGCCTGGCACATAGTAAGGTCTATGTAAATGTTACCTTTGACTATAATGAATAATAATAATAATTCTCTAGCACATACTAATTGAGTACCTACTATGTGCCAGCACCCTGCCAAATGCTAAGCACCCAGCAGTGGACCAGACTGCCTAAGTGCTGCCCTTACGAAGGGTCCATTCCAGTGGAACAAAACCAAATTAGTGTGTATGTATTTGCCATGGTGCTAAGGCTGGATCCAGTGCGGAGATTTGTGGGAGGCAGAGGAGGTGGAAGGGCACTGAAGCTGAGTGCTGAAGAATGAGAGGAGCTGCCCATGAAGGTCTGGGAACAGCGTTCTGGGGGTGGGAACAGCATGAGTGAGGTCTGATAAGGTGAGGCCACAGAGGTTAGGTCTTGAGGACTTCAGAGGCTGGAATGAGGCGCCTGCAGGCATTCACTGATGGAACCCAGCTCTGCCACTTTCTTGCTGAGTGAGTGACAATGGGCCACACTGTCTGTATCTGTAAAATGGGTACATTGGCAGATACTGCCTTGTTGGGTTGTTTCACGTTCACGATGATAACCCCAGGATAGCAATGATAGACTATTGTACATGCTTTTTTTTTTTGAGACAGAGTTTCGCTCTTGTTACCCAGGCTGGTATGCAATGGCTCGATCTCGGCTCACCGCAACCTCCGCCTCCTGGGTTCAGGCAGTTTTCCTGCCTCAGCCTCCTGAGTAGTAGCTGAGTAGTAGCTGGGATTACAGGCACGTGCCACCATGCCCAGCTAATTTTTTGTATTTTTAGTAGAGACAGGGTTTCACTATGTTGAGCAGGATGGTCTCGATCTCTTGACCTCATGATCCACCCGCCTCAGCCTCCCAAAGTGCTGGTATTACAGGCGTGAGCCACTTCGCCCAGCCCGCTTTTTTTTTTTTTTTTTTTTTTTTGAGATGTGGCCTAGGCTGGAGTGCAGTGGTGTGATCTCAGCTCACTGCAACCTCTGCCTCCTGGTTCAAGCAATTCTTGTGCCTCAGATTCCCAAGTAGCTGGTATTACAGGTGTGCACACCACCATGTCCAGCTAAGTTTTGAGTTTTTAGTAGAGATAGGGTTTCACCATGTTGGCCAGGCTGGTCTCAAACTCCTGGGCGCAATTGATCCTCCCACCCTGGCCTCCCAAAGAGCTGGGATTACAGGCGTGGCCCCCGCGCCCGGCACCACTGCCTTGTCTTTCCACACCTCCAGCTCCTCTTTAGTCCTCCTGAAACTTGAGCTCAGGGTGTTTAGATCCTCTGGGGAGGGGTGAGTAACAGTTGTTGAAACCCCTCTTAGTGTGTTTGGTGTTTCTCAGAATGAGTTCTGTCAATAGCTGAATCAGCAGCACCTGGGCTGTGTGAAATCCAGATTCCAGGGACCCAACCTGGAACAGCTCAGTCAGAGGTGTCTAGGGGCAGGCCCAGGAATCTGCGTATTTAACAGACTCCCTGGCCTGCCCCGAGACGTGTGAGGAGAACCAGGTCTGGGGCCACAAAGTAGCTCCGCCAATGAACTTTTCTTTTTGCAAACATACAAATCTGTAAATATTTATTGATATATAAGGATATTAATATATCTTTATTAAATAACATATATAATAACTATTTTTAAAATCTGTATCTAAATTTTATGTATGATATTGAGATATAATTTACATATTTATAGATTATATAAATGATACACTGAACAATTGTATATCTTCTCTTTTCTTTTTTGGAGATGGAGTCTTGCTCTATCACCCAGGCTGGAGTGCAGTGGATCTCAGCTCACTGCAACCTCTGCCTCCAAGGTTCAAGCGATTCTCCTGCCTCAGCCTCCAAGTAGCTGGGATTACAGGTGCCTGCCACCACACCTGGCTAAGTTTTAGAGTTTTAGTAAAGACGGGGGTTTCACCATGTTGGCCAGGTGGTCTCCAACTCTTGACCTCAAGTGATCCACCCACCTTGGCCGGGATGAATCCTTGGCTGGGATTACAGGCATGAGCCGCCATGCCCCGCCTAATCACTTGTATTTCTTTTCTTTTTTTTTTTTTTTTGAGGCGGAGTTTCGCTCTTGTTACCCAGGCTGGAGTGCAATGGCGCGATCTCGGCTCACCGCAACCTTCGCCTCCTGGGTTCAGGCAATTCTCCTGCTTCAGCCTCCTGAGTAGCTGGGATTACAGGCATGCGCCACCATGCCCTTTAGTAGAGACCAGTATGGTCTCGATCTCCTGACCTTGTGATCCACCCGCCTCAGCCTCCCAAAGTGCTGGGATTACAGGCTTGAGCCACCGCGCCTGGCCAACACTTATATTTCTATCTAATTTTCCGTGTATGCATATACTATTTAAAGGGCAGGGCTGCAGATTTGAGACCCACCTTCTCCCGGCTTCTCATGAGAAGGCTCTTTGTTCCCTGACAGTGTGAACATTGCGTCGTTCTATGGTGGGGGCCCCTTGGTCCTGCTCCCCTCTCCAGGCTCGATCTGGTGTCCACCACAGGCTCTGCCTGGGCCCAGGTCGGTGGGAGAGACCCAGGGGAGGACAGGGTACCCCCGACACTGAGTACCCGGCTTGGCCCCTGCCTGGCTTTCAGGTTCACCCTGAGAATGAAGATTGGACTTGCTTTGAGCAGTCTGCCTCACTGGACATCCGGTCCTTCTTTGGCTTTGAAAATGCCTTGGAGAAGATTGCCATGAAGCAGTACACCGCCAACGTCAAGAGGGTAAGGAGTGGGTGGCGTTAGTCACCGGAGGTAACGAACACAGACTTGCTCCGCTGTCGACAGCCGCGTGACATCCAGCAAGACTCTTACCCTCCCTGGGCCTCAGTCTTCTTATCTGTTAAGTGGGTACTCTAGTCATGACCAAATCACTATGAGATAATGGATGGAAAGCAACTGGTCTGTAACAGGGGCATCCTAATCCTAGTGCTGGCACTGCAAGATGTCCAGGCTTATGTGGTGAATTATCTGGACACCAGGTAATTCTGTGGTGTTTTAAATGTAATTTAATTTAATGTTATTTTATTTTAATTTTTTTTGAGATGGAGTCTTGCTTTGTTGCCCAGGCAGGAGTGCAGTGGCATGATCTCGGCTCCCTGCAACCTCTGCCTCCCAGGTTCAAGCGATTCTCCTGCTTCAGCCTCCCGAGTAGCTGGGATTACAGGAGTACACCACCATGCCTGGCTAAGTTTTTTATTTTTAGTAGCGAAGAGGTTTTGCCATGTTGGCCAGGCTGGTCTTGAACTCCTGATCTCATGATCCACACTCCTTGGCCTCCCAAAGTGCTGAGATTACAGGTGTGAACCACCATGCCCAGTCTTTTATTTTGTTTCTTTTTAGATAAAATGATCATTGCTTGCTGTAAAGACCTCAGATACATCCCTGAGTAAAGACCTGTTCTTGTGACGAAACAGTTGAAATTAACTTTAATAATATTTTAATCAAATGTGTTATCAATATAAAACTTATTATTCTGAGGTGGGAGGATCACCTGAGCCCAGGAGTTTCAGAGAAGTCTAGGCGACATGGTGAACCTCATCTCTAAAAAAATAAAATAAAGTAATTAGCTGGGAGGGGTGGTGGGTGTCTATAGTCCCAGCGACTCAGGACGCTGAGGCAGGAGGATCTCACGATCTTGGGAGGTTGAGGCTACAGTAAGCTGAGATGGCACCACTGCACCCCAGCCTTGGCAACACAGCAAGACACTGTCTCAAAAAAAAATTAACAAAAACAAAAACAACTCCGAAACTGAAAGACTTATTACCGAGCTATTTTGCATTCTTTGTTTTGTACCAACCAAGCCTTGGAAATCAAGGGGGTGTTTGACACTTGCAGCATCTCTCCCTCCCTCCCAGCCACATTCGACCACTCAATAGCCTTGTGTCGAGGCTGGGACCTGAGCCGGCTGGGGGTGACTCCTTGTGGTGACCCAGTGACCTCCCTCCATCCTGCCCCATGCTCATGTGTCTTGGGTCTCTCTGGTTTCCAGGGGAAGGAGGTGATTGAGCATTACCTGAATGAGCTCATCTCCCAGGGCACCTCACACATTCCCCGCTGGACGCCTGCCCCAGTCCGTGAGGAGGATGCCCGCAACCAGGCTGGACCAAGGGACCCCGGCTCCCTGGAGGCCCAGGGACCCACCACTGGTCTGGGCCCTGCTCTGGAGGCAGTTGGTATGGATGGTAGGTCATGCAGCGAAGGCCACTTCAGTCCTAGGACGCTGCTGCACTTCAGCCCATGGAGGCTCTTGCTCCATGGGGGGCCCTGGGGCGGGTGGGGGAGAATTGCCTCAGGTCCTCCTGAGAACGGGTCTGGGTCTTGGAACGTACAACCTCCTCCCTCCACTGACCGTGTCTCCCTCTCTCCATCCTGGTCCAAGAGTAGAACCCATCTCTTTCTTTTTTTTTTTTTGAGATGGAGTCTCACTCTGTTGCCCCGGCTGGAGTGCAGTGGCACAATGTCGGCTCACTGCAACCTCTGCCTCCTGGGTTCAAGCGATTCTTCTGACTCAGCCTTCCAAGAAGTTGGGGCCACAGGCATGTGCCACCATGCCCAGCTAATTTTTTTGTGTGTTTTTAGTAGAGACGAGGTTTCACCATGTTGGCTAGGATGGTCTCGATCTCTTGACCTCGTGAATCGCCCACCTCAGCCTCCCAAAGTGCTGGGATTACAGGTGTGAGCCACCGCGCCCAGCTGAACCCATTTATTTCTTTTCTTTTCTTTCTTTCTTTCTTTTTTTTTTTTGAGGCGGGGTCCCGCTCCATCACCCAGGCTGGAGTGCAGTGGCGTGATCTCGGCTCACTACAACCTCCACCTTCCAGGTTCAAGCGATTCTTCTGCCTCAGCCTCCTGAATAGCTGAGACTACAGGCATCTGCCACCATGCCTGGCTAATTGTTTATATTTTTGGTAGAGATGGGGTTTTATCACATTGGCCAGGCTGGTCTTGAACTCCCAAGCTCAAGTGATCCAGCTGCCTCAGCCTCCCAAACTGCTGGGATTACAGGCGTAAGCCATTGCGCCTGGCAAAACTCATTTATTTTTAGATCAGGAATTCACCTCTGGTGCCTTGACATTGCCTCTCCCTGTTTTTACTATTTACAGACTTACCAATTATTATTAATTTACTAATGATTACAGTTGCTATTGCTACTTTAAATTATATGAGTAATGCACGATCATAATAGAAAAAAATTTCACCTGCTTGGAAGATTTAAGAAGCGAGATTCTTTTTCTCTCCCTAGAGGCTGACAATGGTTTTGTGTTTCTATGTCCTGAAGCTGTTTAGGCATATATATGCACATAATATGCACATATATCCACAAACATATGTGTGTACATGCATACATATATGTATGTCTTAGGTTGAATACATGAGGACACATACATTCCACTTGATATTTTGCTTTTTTTCCACTTTCAAATGTTGCCTGACAAACATCCTCAATCAGCGCCTATGTCTTCTTTTCATACTTCATAGTATGGTGTGGTTGCACCATAGCTTACTTATTAATAATGACTTTTTTGCCGGGCGCGGTGGCTCAAGCCGGTAATCCCAGCACTTTGGGACGCCGAGGCAGGTGGATCACGAGGTCAGGAGATCGAGACCATCCTGGTCAACATGGTGAAACCCCGTCTCTACTAAAGATACAAAAATTAGCTGGGCATGGTGGCGCGCGCCTGTAGTCCCAGCTACTCAGGAGGCTGAGGCAGGAGAATTGCCTGAACCCAGGAGGCGGAGGTTGTGGTGAGCCGAGATCGCGCCATTGCACTCCAGCCTGGGTAACAAGAGGGAAACTCCGTCTCAAAAAAAAAATGATTTTTTTATTTATTTAGAGACAGGGTCTTGCTTTGTTGCCCAGGCTGGAGTGCAGTGGTGCAATTGCGTCTCGCCAAAACCTTGAAATCCTGGGCTCAAATGATTCTCCTGCCCCAGCTTCCTGAGTAGCTGGGACCGCTATGTCTAGATAATTTATTTTTTATTTAATTATTAATTTTTTTTTGAGACAGAGTCTTACTCTGTTACCCAGGCTGGAGTGCAATGGCACAATCTCAGCTCAGCGCAACCTCTGCTTCCCGAGTTCAAGCGATTCTTCTGTCTCAGCCTCCCAAGTAGCTGGGATTACAGGCATGTGCCACCATCTCCAGCTAATTTTTGTATCATTAGTAGGGATAGGGTTTCACTGTGTTGACCAGGCTGGTCTCAAACTCCTCACCTCAGGTGATCCACCTGCCTTGTCCTCCCACAATGCTGTGCCCAGCCTATTTTTATTTTTTGTAGAAATGATGCCTTGCTATGTTACCCAGGCTGGTCTTGAACTCGTTACCTCAAGTAATCCTCTTGCCTTGGCCTCCCAAGTTACTGGGATTGCAGGTGTGAGCCACTGAACCTGGCCTTGATTATTTTGAATTATTTATTCTATTTCACTAGTTTGCTATTGAAGGAAACAACCCTATTTAGGTTGTTTCAGTTTTTTAAAATACAAATAATATGGCATATGTGGGTACTTAAGAATTTTTTTTTTAAAGTGTGTGCGTATATACAGAGCATAACATTTTCAGAGTGGAATTGCTGGTTCAAAGTTTATGTGCAAGTCAAATTGGGGTAGATTTACCCGTTAGACTTCCAAAGAGGTTGTACTAATCACTGTTCCCACTGAAAGTGTGTAACTGCATCTATTCCTGACTTCACCCCAGCTCCCCACAAAACTCTTAGTAAACATTTCAAACTTCTGAAAGGCAACAAAAGTGATTGCTGGCCAATTAGTGACCACTTCCTTCATTATGAGTGAGATCAGGCATTGATTTTGCATGTTTAGGGACCCTTTTCCTTTTTTTTTTTTAAGTAGCGAATACTTGTTCTTGTCCTTTGTCCATTTTTTATTTGCCCATTGCTTTCTTATTGGTTTGTAAGAGCTCTTTGTATATTAAGGCAACCTACCCTTTGTCACCATTCAGGCTTTTATGGGCATGGAAAAAGTTCACGACGTAATGTTAAAATGAAAAATCCTAGGAAACAGACTGTATGTACACTGCAAATCTGGTTCTAGGCATGTGTAAGATGTGCACTCATGTTGATAACGTTTTTCCTTTAAGAAAAACATTTAGAAATGTTTTAGGGTCATTGCCCTGCAGGGGCATCTCTGACTCTAACAGACTTGGGTGACAGTGCCATGTAACTAGTAATGCATCTGGGGCTCTGTTTAGGGAGAATGAGGTTTGTTCATGCAACACGTATTTATTCTTTTTTTTTCTCTGTCACCCAGGCTGGAGTGCAGTGGCACGATCTCAGCTCACTGCAACCTCCGCCTCCTGAGTTCAAATGATTCTCCTACCTCAGACTCCTGAGGAGCTGAGACTATGGGCACGTACCACCATGCCTGGCTAATTTTTGTATTTTTAGTAGATACGAGGTTTCACCGTGTTAACCAGGCTGGTCTTGAACTTCTGACCTCAAGTGATCCTCCTGTCTTGGCCTCCCAAAGTGCTGGCCTTACATGCAGCAAGTATTTATTCTGCACCGACTGTACATGCTGGCGGGCTGCTGTTGTACTTGAACTTTTTAAAAAAATTTTTTTTACAACAGTGCCCTCTCCTGCTCCCTGCTGTACACACTCTCTGTGGCCTCGTCCGCTATACCTTCCCCATTTTACACAGGTCCGTCCTCTCTTCTCCATTGTTCTGTCTGCCAGCAGCCCAGGCACTCAGGGTGGCTGGCAGAGGACATCCACATGCCCCTCCCGCCTTCTCCTGAATCACTGAGGCTTTGTGCTCAGAAATAGAAAAAGCCTTCATATCTGCCCCGGGGCCGGAAGGACGTGGGGAGCTCATGCCTCCCTTGTGTTTGCTCCTCATCCCATCTCCACTCCCTCCCTGATTCCGGCATCTCTGCCTCTGACCACACGAGGTCTGGACAATTCACCCGTCTGCCAGCATTCTCCCAGCTCTGTTTACCCAGGTGCCTCCTGCCATAGTGGTTCGCGTGACCCCTCACTCTGGGCTTTTCTGTTTTGGGGGATGCTGCACTCAGTCCGTTTTCTTATTTAGCCATCTGTCCACAGAGAACTGGCTCTGCCCATGGAGGCTGCTGCTTTGTGTGACATCTCTGCCCACTGCTGAGGTGCCAAGAGGCCACTGCTTGCCAGCATCTGCCACCCTAATGGCTAAGACTTGGGCAACAGGACCCAGGCTTGGGGCCCGACCTCTGCACACTGGCAACATTCTGACTGCAACCACCCAGTTGTGGGGAACGAGGTTGCCCAGTGGGGCCTTCCCAGTCCTTCCCAGGCTCCTAAAGAGACACCATGGCTATGTGGCAAGGTCTAGGCTCTGTCCGTCAACAGCCTTACACGCCTCAGCGGGGGCCATGGAGTGGAGACAGTGAAGGAAGCTGGCGTTTGTCGACCACCTCCTTCATGCTGGGCACGTGACATGCATCTACCCATCCTGGTTACTCCGCCTCGCTGGGCCTCGAGTTTAGTCTTCTCTCCCTCTGTCTTTTTTCTTTTTTCTTTTTTTTCAAGACAGAGTCTCATTCTGCCACCCAGGTTGGAGTGTAGTGATGTGATCTCAGCTCACTGCAATGTCCACCCCCCGGGTTCAAGCGATTCTCCTGCCTCAGCCTCCCAAGTAGCTGGGACTACAGGCGCCTGCCACCAGGCTCGGCTAATTTTTGTACTTTTAGTAGAGACTGGGTTTCATCATGTTGGCCAGGCTGGTCTCAAACTCCTGACCTCAAGTGATCCATCTGCCTCGGCCTCCCAAAGGGCTGGGATTACAGCTGTGAGTCACCACGCCCGTTTTATCTTCTCCAAAGTGGGGATGATAGTGATGCCTGCCTCACTGCAGGGTGGGAGAGCTCTCTGAGACCAGGTGGCTTCTGAGCAGGCATCGAGGGTCAGCCCATGCTGTTAAGAATCCTTAGGACATCTCCAGAGGGTGGGAATTATCTTCAATCCCCAGGGTCAAAGAGGAGAAACCCTGTCTCACAGTGAGATCCGGGTTTGCCCCACGACGAGTTTTCAGAAACCCCTTGGACGTGGGTTGTTGGAGAAATTAATGCATTCAGAGTCCCTGCGGCTGCTGTCTGGAGCAAGGGCCTGTCTGGCTTGGAACCACGGTTTGGAGTCAGTGAGGCAGCCAGTAAAGAAGGGCAGACAGACCATGTGGTAAAGAGACTCGGCATCTCCCTCTTGTCCTGAAGCTCCCCCTTCTCCTCCAAGGGGACAAGCTGGACGCGGACTACATTGAGAGGTGCCTGGGCCATCTCACGCCCATGCAGGCGAGCTGCCTGATCCAGCTTCGGCACTGGTTACAGGAGACCCACAAAGGCAAGGTGGGTACAGGGGTGTCCCCTGGAGCAGTGGATGAATGGGCACTGACTGGTACTCAGCCTGGGTGTGTAGGAAGGAAAGGCGAGATGAGGTGTGATGATAAGGTGAGATAATAATGCAGACACATTATCTCTTGCTTTATTATTAATTAATTAATTATTATTATTTTTGTGTGAGACAGAGTCTCACCCTGTCACCCAGGCTGGAGTGCAGTGGTGCGATCCTCACTGCAATCTCTGCCTTCTGGGTTCAGGTGATTCTCCTGTCTCAGTCTCCTGAGTAGCTGGGATTACAGGCATGCACCACCATGCCTGGCGAATTTTTGCATTTTTAGTAGAGAGCGGGTGTTACCATGTTGACCGGGCTGGTCTTGAACTCCTGGTATCAGGTCATCCCTCCGCCTTGGCCTCCCAAAGTGCTGGGATTACAGGCGTGATTCACCACACCTGGCCCTTGCTTTATTTTTATTACATACGGTCTCATGTCTCCATAATGCACGCTGTGCCTATCACAGAGAGCAGAGTGTCTCATCCTTGGCACTTGGGCATTTGGAGCTGGATGGTCCTTGATGGTGGGGGGGATGCCTTGTGCATGCTGGGATGTTTAATTTCATCCTTAGCCTCCACCCGCCAGATGCCAGTTGCTCCCTGCCCCCATGTATGATGAGCAAAAATGACTCCTGACATCGAAAAATGTCCCCTGGGGGGCAGAGTCACCTCCGGTAGAGAACTGCTGTTCTGTAGTCCCATGTGCATGAAACCGGGTACACTTTTCTCCTCCCAGGGACGTAATGTCTTTGTGTGGGCAAGTTTGGATGGCACATGGATTTTGCCTTTGGACTCCATCTCCCATGATGTGGACAGAGACAGTGCATGTAGAGACCAAGCGTGGACTTCATATTCAGCTCTGTTGAATGAGAACTTCTTTTAGGCCGGGCGCGGAGGCTCATGCCTGTAATCCCAGCACTCTGGGAAGCCGAGGCAGGTGGATCACCTGAGGTTGGAAGTTTGAGACCAGACTGATCAACATGGAGAAACCCCGTATCTACTAAAAGTACAAAAATTAGCTGGGCATGGTGGCATGTACCTGTAATCCCAGCTATTCGGGAGGCTGAGGCAGGAGAATCACTTGAACCTGGGAGGCAGAGGTTGCAGTGAGCTGAGATCACACCACTTCACTCCAGCCTGGGCAACAGGAGTGAAACTCCATCTCAAAGAAAAAAAAGAACTTTTTTTTTTTTTTTTGAGACGGATTCCCACTCTGTTGCCCAGGCTGGAGAGCAGTGGTGCAATCATAATTTACTGTAGCCTCGACCTCCTGGGCTTAAGTGATCCTCCCACCTCAGCTTCCTGAGGAGCTGGGACTATAGGCATGCACCATCATGCCCAGCTAATTAAAAAAAATTTTTTTAACAACGGGGTCTTACTATGTTGTCCTGCTGATTTTGAACTCCTGGGCTTGAGTGATACTTCTGCCTCAGTGTCTCAAAGTGCTGGGATTACAGGGGCAAGAGACTGCACCCAGACAATAAGTTTTTTTTAATTTTTAATTTTTATTTTTTTGTATTTTAGTATTTTTGAGATGGAGTTTTGCTCTTGTTGCCCAGGCTGGAGTGCAATGGCATGACCTTAGCTCAGTGCAACCTCTGCCTCCTGAGTTCAAGTGATTCTCCTGCCTCAGCCTCCTGAATAGCTGGGATTTACTCAGGAGTAAATAAAAAATTTAGCTGAGCATGGTGGTGCATGCCTGTAGTCCCAGCTGCTTGGGAGGCTGAGGTGGGAGAATCGCTTGAACCTGGGAGGCACGCCCAGCTAATTTTGTATTTTTAGTAGAGATGAGGTTTCTCCCTGTTGGTCAGGCTGGTTTCGAACTCCCAACCTCAGGTGATCCACCCGCCTCGATCTCCCAAAGTGTTGGGATTACAGGCATGAGCCACTGAGCCCGGCCTTGTTTTGTGCAATTTTTTGTATTTTGAGACAGTGTCTCACTCTGTCGCCCAGGCTGGAGTGAAGTGGTGCCATCTCGACTCACTGCATCCTCCAACTCCCGGTCTCAAGAGATTCTCCCACCTCAGCCTCCCAAGAAGCTAGGACTGCAGGCATGCACTGCCACGCCGAGCTAATCTCTGTCCTTTTTGTAGAGATAGGGTCTCACCATGTTTCTGATTGTGTAGTTTTATCTGCAGGGTCAGGGAATACCACTCTGCGGGCTTTTTACTTCTTTGTCTCTCAGATTCCCAAAGACGAGCACATCCTTCGCTTCCTGCGGGCTCGTGACTTCCACCTGGACAAGGCCCGGGAAATGCTGTGTCAGTCCCTGAGCTGGCGGAAGCAGCACCAGGTGGATCTCCTCCTTCAGACCTGGCAACCCCCCGCCCTGCTGGAGGAGTTCTATGCTGGGGGCTGGCATTACCAGGACATCGGTGCGTGCCTCCACCCACATCATGTGTAGGGCATACTTTGGGCACTGCCAAATATACTTTATTTATTTATTATTTTGAGAGGGACTCTTACTCTGTTGCCCAGGCTGGTGTGCAGTGGTGCCATCTCAGCTCACTGCAACCTCCGATTCCCTGGTTCAAGCGATTCTCCTGCCTCAGCCTCCCCAGTAGCTAGGATTACAGGTACCTGCCACCACACCTGGCTAATATTTTTGTATTTTTAGTAGAGACAGGGTTTCATCATATTGGCAAGGCTGGTTCCAGACTCCTGATCTCGAGTGATCTGCCTGCCTCAGCCTCCTAAAGTGTTGGGATTGTAGGGGTGAGCCACCCGCCCAGCCCAAATGCGCTTTAAATGGCAGGTTCACGTTAACATCTTACTGTTTTTCCTTTTGCCTTTTCCGAGCATCTAGAAATGCTCTGAAGCGACAGTCTAGCTAGGAAGAACCAGAGCTGGAAGTCTCTGGGGCTTGAGGAAAAGACATTTCTCCACTGGGTTAAGTGAGCCCACCATTACTTGTGATGGGATCATTGTGACTGTCTACGTAACAGGTGCATACATTTTATATACATTTCCAAGGGCAGCCATAGCAAATTACCACAAACTTGATGGCTTAAAACAGTATAAATGTGTTTTCTCACAGTTCTCTGGGCTGGAAGTCTGGAGTCAAGGCGTCAGCAGGGCTTGCTCCCTCTGAAAGTTCTAGGGGAGCTGGGCATGGTGGCTCACACCTATAATCTCAGCACTTTGGGAGGCCGAGGCAGGCAGATCACCTGAGGTGGGGAGTTAGAGACCAGCATGACCAACATGGAGAAACCCCATGTCTACTAAAAATACAAAATTCGCTAGGCATGGTAGCACATGCCTGTACTCCCAGCTACTCGGGAGGCTGAGGCGGGAGAACTGCTTGAACCTGGGAGACAGAGGTTGCGGTGTGCCTAGATCACGCCTCTGCCCTCCAGCCTGGGCAACAGAGCGAAACTCCGGCTCAAAAAAAAAAAAAAAGTTCTAGGGAAAATCCTTCCTTGCTGTTTCCAGCTTCTGGTGGCCCCAGGTGTTCCTTGGCTGGTGGCAGCTCCACTCCAGTCTCTGCCTCTCTCTTCACATGGCCTTCTTCTCTGTGTCTGTGTCCCCACCTCTTCAAATAAGGACCCCAGGTCACTGGATTTAGGGCTCACCCCAAATTCAGTGTGATTTCATCTTGAGATCCTTCACTAATTACACCGGCACAGACTCTATTTCCAAGCAGGGTCACTTTTTCTTTGAGGCGGAGTCTCGCTCTGTCACCCCGGCTGGAGTGCATTGGTGTGATCTCAGCTCACTGCAACTTCCACCCTCCACATAGTGAAACTCTGTCTCTACTAAAAATACAAAACTTTAGCTGAGCATGGTGGTACGTGCCTGTAGTCCCAGCTACTTGGGAGGCTGAGGTGGGAGAGTCGCTTGAACCTGGGAGGCAGAAGTTGCAGTGAGCTGAAATTGCTCTTCTGAACTCCAGCCTGGGTGATACAGCGAGACTCTGTCTCAAAAACCACTCAACCAACAAACAAAAAACCTCACATAAAACATGCCTTGATTGGTTGACAAAAAGCATTATGGGGCCGGGTACGGTGGCTCACGCCTGTAATCCCAGAACTTTGGGAGGCCAAGGCAGCAGATCACCTGAGGTCAGGAGTTCGAGACTAGCCTGGTCAACATGGGGAAACCCCATCTTTACTAAAAAAAAAAAAAAAATTAAAAATTAGCCCGGTATGGTGGTACATGTTTGTAATCCCAGCTATGTGGGAGGCTGAGGCAGGAGAATCACTGGAACCCAGGAGGTGGAGGTTGCAGTGAGCCAAGATCGTGCTACTGCACTCCAGCCTGGGTGACAAGAGTGAGACTCTGTTTCCAAAAAAAAAAAAAAAAAAAAGCATCATGACCAGAGACTTTCGGGAACCTAGTCCTGTTATTTTCCTAGAAACAGTGGTTGTAATTCAGTGTTCACTGTGGCTTTAGAGAGCGTAATTATGATCTAATTATTCTAGTGAATACGAGAATCTGTGGTATTAGTAAATCATTCTTCATGTTTCCTTTTTGCTCCAGATGACAGAAACCTAAGAGCTAAATTGTGCCCTCTCTGTAGTCCTTCATTACATGGGTCATGTCCTCTGTAAACTTTTTTTTGAATGAACTACTTATTGTAGAACAGTTTTGGTTGACAGAAAAATTGCCAAGATCGTACTGAGAGTTCCTATATGCCCCTCCCCGGGTTTCGCCTGTGGTGCACTTCCTCATGCTTATTTATTTATTTATTTATTTAGAGATAGACTTTTGCTCTGTCATCCTGGAGTGACCTTGCTCTGTTACTGCTGGAGTGCAGTGGCGTGATCATAGCTCACTGCAACCTCCACCTCCTGGGCGCAAGTGATCCTCCCACCTCAGCCTCCCCAAAATGCTGGGATTTCAGGTGTGAACCGCCATGCCTGAAACTTACCCTAATTTTAACACTTCTGTTGTTCTGCCTTTTATGATCAGTGGTGTCAGCCCTCTTTTTTTTGTTACTCTGTTGCCAGGCTGGAGTACAGTGGTGCAATCATAGCTCACTGCAGCCTTAACCTCCTGGGCTCAAGCAATTCTCCCACCTCATCCTCCCGAGTAGCTGGGACTACAGATGTGCCCCACCACACCCAGCTATTTTTAACAATGTTTTGTAGAGAAGGGTTCTCACTCTCTTGCCAGGCTGGTCTCAAACGCCTGTGTTCAAGCAATCCTCTGCCCCAGCCTCCTAAAAAGCTGGGGTTATAGGTGTGAGCCACTGCGCTGGCCCTTATCCTCATTGTAACACTTCCGTTTTCCCACCTTTCAAAATAAGTGGCATCAGCCCCTCTTGGAAGCAGCCGGAGTGTTAGTAAGTCAAGGCTGGATTGGGCCTTGGTGGGCTGCAGCCTGAGGAGGTGAGGCCCTCACCTGCATCTATGACCCGCCCCTTCCTCAGCAGCCCTTGAAATAATGAGCTGTTCTTTTTGCTTGCCCCATCCACAAAGACGGCCGCCCCCTCTACATCCTCCGCCTGGGCCAGATGGACACCAAGGGCTTGATGAAGGCTGTGGGGGAGGAGGCGCTGCTGCGGCACGTGAGTCAGGGGCCTCGTTCCTGGACCCCGTGGCCGGGCCGGGCCTGGGAAGGGCTGCGTGGGGTGGAGCAGCAAGGTGGACATACAGCAGCACTGTCTCTCCCTTCCAGATTCTCTCTGTCAACGAGGAAGGACAGAAGCGGTGTGAGGGGAGCACAAGGCAGCTGGGCCGTCCCATCAGGCAAGAACTTGGGCTGGGCGCAGATCCTCCCTAAACAGCAAAGACAGAGGTTGGAGGGGGTCCACTGTGCGTGTGCGTTGTGCCGGGCAGGGTGCGAGGGGCTTAATTCTCCCCCGGTTCCCACAGTGGTCTTCTGGGCCTCAAGACAGGGCCTGTAAGCACCCCCATATATATATATTTTTTTTGAGATGGAGTTTCGCTCTTGTTACCCAGGCTGGAGTGCAATGGTGCGATCTCGGCTCACCGCAACCTCCGCCTCCTGGGTTCAGGCAATTCTCCTGCCTCAGCCTCCTGAGTAGCTGGGATTACAGGCACGCGCCACCATGCCCAGATAATTTTTTGCATTTTTTTTTTAGTAGAGACGGGGTTTCATCTTGTTGACCAGGATGGTCTTGATCTCTTGACCTCGTGATCCACCCGCCTTGGCCTCCCAAAGTGCTGGGATTACAGGCTTGAGCCACCGCACCCGGCCAGCACCCCCACTTTTATGCATGAGGAAACTGAGACTCAGAATGGTAATCCCATCGAAGCTTGCGAGCTGCTCACGGCCGAGCTGGATTTGAACCTGGGGTCCCATCTGGCTTCCAGCTCAAAGACTTTATCCTGCCACTCTGCTCAACAATCTCCTTGACTTTGCTTCTTGACATCGGCTCTCTACCACGTGTTCTGCCTTGGCTCTGTCTCCCAGCGCAGGCCAACCTCCAGGCTGCCACGGCACATCCAGGCACCCAGTGTCCTCTGCAGGCACCCACTATTCTCTGACTCCCCCGCATTGGTGTTCCTGAGCTGAGTTTCCCAGAGCCAGTACTTACTGTGGCATCGCCCCCAAAGGCGGCAGACCATTCTAAGCAGCAGCTTCCTTTTCTGCAAAGTAGCTTTTTTTTTTTTTTTTTTAGACAGGCTCTCACTCCACCCAGGCTGGAGTGCAGTGGCGCAATCACAGCTCACTGCAGCCTTGACCTCCTGGGCTCAAGCCATCCTCCCACCTCAGCCTCCCAGGTAGCTGGGACGGCAGGTGTGCCCCACCACGCCCAGCTAATTTTTGTATTTTTACTAGAGGCGGGGTTTCCCCATGTTGGCCAGGCTGGTCCCTGGAGATTTCCTCAGGAGATATATGTTGGGGTGGAGTGGGAATCAATCAGTTAGTGTCCTGGCTGGAAGCATAATTCACCCCAGATGGCTCAAATGAGGAGGTGTGATGAAGGGACGCTTTGCAGAGGTGTGTGCAGGTTTGAGGAAACAAATCTGACATGAAGAGGCTTCCAGGCACCAGCCACTGCAGTCAAACACTTATTTCCCTAATAAATGAGTACTAACGAAATGGAGGCACAGAGTGGTTAAGGACTTGACCGAGGTCACACAGCAACTGCGATTCGAACGTGGCCGCCTGACTGTGGAGTGCGTGCTTTTGGCATCTTTGTTCTATTTAGTAGTTAGCATCTTTTCAACGGTGAACTCATTTCTGCCTGAGGTTGCAAGTTTTTGAATTTTTGCAATCAGACCTTGGTGATGAGACTGAGCAGGAGGACAGGAATAACTTCTACGCGCTGAGCATTCCACTCATGGGACACTAAGTCTAAACGGCCACTCGTGATAACCAGCATTTTTTTTTTAAGACAGGGTTTCACCATGTTGGCCAGGCTGGTTTTGAACTCCTGACCTCAGGTGATCCACCTGCCTCAGCCTCCCAAAGTGCTGGGATTACAGGCGTGAGCCACAGCGCCCAGCAATGATAACCGGCTTTAATTGAGGGCATGCAGCACGCCCGTCCTTGCAGAGAGCTTTGTATATACCATGTCACTTGATCCTAACAGCAATTGCTTCAGATGGGAATTATTACTCCCTTTGCCACTGTCCTAGAGAAAGGGTGGGTCTGTGCCCCTGACCCGAGGCTCTCAGGGATGGAGGTGAGACTTGAATTCGGGTGCTTGGCCCCGAAGTCCACACTCCGATCCTCTTTGCTGCACGGGCTCCCTACTGCGGCAGGACCCCCCTCTGCTCCTGGTCCTGCTTCTCGGAGCCTCTCTGTTCATCCCCTGTGGGGAGGGTGTTGGTAGCCCCAGGAGGTAGCAGAGCCAGGTGGAGTTGGGGCCGTTTCTCCCGCAGCTCCTGGACCTGCCTGCTGGACTTGGAGGGACTCAACATGCGGCACCTGTGGCGGCCAGGGGTAAAGGCCCTGCTGCGGATGATTGAGGTGGTCCAAGACAATTACCCAGAGACCCTGGGCCGGCTGCTTATTGTGCGAGCCCCCCGAGTCTTCCCCGTGCTCTGGACGCTGGTAAGAGTCGGAGCCTGGGCCTCCTCCTGGGGGCCCAGCACAGCACAGAGGGCAGTGGGGCTGGGGACAGGGGAGGGCCCTGCACGACGGGATTGCATGTTCCTCATCCATCTCTTGCTTATGACGTTCCCTGTTGAACTGGCCTGTCTCCTGCCATGCCAAGGACGCCTTCCTTCCTTCTCTCCCTCCTCTTTCCTTCCTTATCAACATGTGGCTGAGAGCTCAGTGTTCAAATGGATTCCGTTTGGAAAAAACAAACCATGGCATACTGTTCCATCCACATGATGGAATAGCATTCGCCCATGCAAAGGAAGGATCCATTCTCCAACACGGAGAGGGCTTGAAAACATGATGCTCAGTGAAAGAGACGAGACACCGAAGTCCACGTACCGTGTGATCTCCTTTATATGAAGTGTGCAGAATAGAGCCAGGCGCAGTGGTTCACGCTTGTAATCCCAGCACTTTGGGAGGTCGAGGCGGGCAGATCACCTGAGGTCAGGAGTTCAAGACCAGCCTAGCCAACATGGTGAAAATACAAAAGTACAAAATTAAAATAAAATCCAAAATTAGCCAGGCGTGGTGGTGGGTGCTGTAATCCCAGCAACTTGAGAGGCTGAGGCAGGAGAATCGTTTGAACCCAGGAGATGGAGGTTGCAGTGAGCTAAGATTGCACCACTGCACTCCAGCCTGGGTGACAGAACGAGACTCTGTCTCAGAAACAAAAACGAAAAGAAATGTGCAGAATAGGCAAATCCATAGAGACAGAGTGCAGATGGGTGGTTACACAGGCTGGGAGCGGGGAGGTTTGAAGCGACTGTGGGGTGGGAATGGGGTTCCCTTCTGGGGAGATGAATGTGTCTAGATAGAGGTGCTGGTGAGTGCACGAAAGCCACTGAATTGTGCACTTTATAAAGATTAATTCTATGTTATATGAATTATATCTCAATTAAAAAAATACATTCCCATCTTGCTTTTATGTCCGCATTTCAGATCAGCCCCTTCATCAATGAGAACACCAGGCACAAGTTTCTCATCTACAGTGGCAGCAACTACCAGGGACCCGGGGGCCTTGTGGACTATCTGGATAGAGAAGTGATCCCTGACTTCCTTGGGGGAGAGAGTGTGGTGAGGCATCCACGTCCACAGCCAGACTGGGCTGGAGGAGGGGGCCCGCCTGGCTGGGAGGCGGAGGAAGGCTGGGTGCTGCACTTGCGCTCTGCTTGGGGAGGGCCTTGCTGGCTCCCAGCAGCCACGGGGCTTGCTTTAGAAGCTGCTTCAAAGAGAGGTGAAGTCTTTCTGATGTTGGGCTTACCTTGGGTCCTTCAAACACAGTGAGTGAGATAGAAGTTTCTGGAAGCCTAAAAACAAGGGCAGTCAAAGGCTTACCCATTCTGTATTCCCATCAAAGATATCGCTAAACAGCCGTGAGTTTCTTTTTGTTTTTTAGATGGAGTTTCACTCTTTTTGCCCAGGCTGGAGTGCAGTGATGCGAACTCAGCTTACTGCAATCTCTGCCTCCTGGTTTCAAGCAATTTTCCTGTCTCAGCCTCCCGAGTAGCTGGGATTACAGGCATGAGCTGCCATGCCCAGCTAATTTTGTATTTTTAGTAGAGATGGGGTTTCTCCATGTTGGTCAGGTTGGTCTCGAACTCCCGACCTCAGATGATCTGCCCATCTTGGCCTCCCAAAGTGCTGGGATTACAGGCGTGAGCCCCTGTGCGCGGCTGCAACAGTGAGTTTACCTGCTTACTCACTGCAGGGGATGTGACTCGAATGTCTCTGCAGCTCTGAACCCTGGAGCTAGAACTGGTCTCCAACCCATAGCCACACAGCCTGAGATGATCAGGCCATTGCTTCAAGGGAGGCAGTGTCCAGAACTCTTTTCCTGCCTCCCCTGGGGGTGAAATGACAGGCTGGGGTGATCCTAGGTCACAACCCTGTCGTCTCATATGGCCAGCAGTGGCCCGGGCCTCTTCGTGTCTAACAGAAGGAAATGAGCTTGCATCATTTCTGGATTTAAAAAAGTCTTTTCCTAGGAATTTTTCCAGGCTTGTCTGCTCTCTCCGTTTGTGACATACGACACACACGACTTATTTTTAGCAAACAGGCCTGCAGATCTGAGAGTGACTTACGGAAGGACACGGAAGGGTGGCCTTGCTTGTTGATTTCAGTGTTTCTGCAAGTGAAACATGGTGGGGGGAATCATTGCTTGGTGGTGGCAGGGGGGTCTGCCAAGGCCTGGCTGTCCAGGGTGCCTTTGGTTTGGGGAAATCTGTCAATTAGCATAGTGCAGCGACGGTTCCACCCCAATTTCTAGGGGCGGGAAGAGGCAGCTGCTATGGGGTGTGGGGTGGAGAGGCTCCCAGTCTGGCCATCAGTCCAGCACCAGGGTAAAGGAACATGAGCATGGGGCTCTGATGAACGTGGGTTTCTCACTCGCTTTCTGCTGTGTGATCGCGGGTGAGTGGCCTGACTTCTCCGAGCCTCCGTTCTTTCTTCTGTGAAACGGGAAGAATAATAGTCTCCATTGCATTGGTGGGCCTGGGGATTTAATTGGGTCAGGGAAGCCCACAGCCCAGTGAGTAAGGGGTTGCTGTTATGAATGGCTTTGGGGTCACACGGCACCCTCCTGGGGGTCAGGCCAGCCGGGCCTCCACTGGCCCTGACCTGCTGCCATTTATCTCTCACTTGCAGTGTAACGTCCCTGAAGGAGGGCTGGTCCCCAAGTCCCTCTACATGACGGAAGAGGAGCAGGAGCATGCAGACCAGCTGCGGCAGTGGAGCGAGACCTACCATTCAGCCAGTGTGCTCCGAGGTGTCCCTCACGAGGTGCCAGCCCCCTGGGGGAGGGTCTGTTGGGCTGTGGTGTCTGTCATCTTAGGTCAGGTGACCCCAAAATACAGCCTGAGATGAGGATTAAGGATGCTTTTCTTTTTTTCTGAGACTGAGTCTCACTGTGTTACCCAGAGTAGAGTACAGTGGCACGATCCTTGCTCACTGCAACTTCCACCTCCCAGGTTCAAGCAATTCTCCTGCTTTAGCTTCCTGAGTAGCTGGGATTACAGGTGCCAGCCACCACACCTGGCTAATTTTTTTTTTTTTTGTATTTTTAGTAGAGATGGGGTTTCACCACTATTCAACACTCTGCTTCTTTTTTTCTGGCGATGTAGTCTTGCTCTGTTGCCCAGGCTGGAGTGCAGTGGCGCTATCTCAGCTCACTGCAACCTCTGCCTCCTGGGTTCAAGCGATTCTTGTGACTCAGCCTCCTGAGTAGCTGGGATTACGGGTGTGTGCCACCATGCCTGGCTAATTTTGTATTTTTAGCAGAGACGGGGTTTTGCCTTGTTGGTCAGGCTGGTCTCGAACTCCTGACCTCAAGTGGTCCACCTGCCTCAGCCTCCCAAAGTGCTGGGATTACAGGCATGAGCCATCAAGCCCATCTGAGATGAGGATTCTTGTGCCAGAGAACTGTTGCGGGCCAGGTCTCAGGAGAACACTAAGAAAAGGAGGGCATTCCTGTAGGGAACAAGCATGTGGCCTGGGAAAGACCTCAGGGGTCACCCGCAGCCCCCTGCCACCGTCTTCCCAACCCCAGCTCTTCCATCTTGGCTGTGACTCTCAGATCTTGCCTGTCTCCACGCAGGTGGCTGTGGAGATTCTGGAAGGGGAGTCGGTCATCACCTGGGACTTTGACATCCTGCGAGGGGACGTGGTGTTCAACCTGTATCACACCAAGCAGATGCCCAGGCCGGGTGCCCGGGACCCGGGGACCAGGGCCAGCGGGCAGCTGATTGACAAAGGCTGGGTCCTGGGCAAGGATTACAGCCGTGTGGAGGCTCCCCTCGTCTGCCGGGAAGGGGAGAGCATCCAGGTTTGCATTCTCTGGATCCTTCATTCACTCACCAGGCAGCGCTGAGTGTCTGCCATGTGCCATGCTCCTGGGCATGCAGCAGAGGACAAATGGGCTGCTGGTCCCCAGCCTTGGGGACCCTTCAGGACAGGGTGGAGGAAAGACACACAGTGTCTCATGTAATGAAGGGCTCACCCATCCAACGGCAGGCAGCTGATGCAGCATCGAGAAAGCACGAAGCGCTCTGCTGAGAGGCGGCGGGTGTCTTGGGGAGGAGCACAGGGTTTGGAGCCTCAGTTTCCCCATCTGAGAAATGGGACTCCTAACAGGATCTAAGTGTATTTGTTTCCTGGGGCTGCAGTAATGAGTTATCACAAACTGGGTGGCCTAAAACAGCAGAAATGTATTGCTCAAGTCCAAGCCCAAGATGTGGGCAGGCCCACACTCCCTCTGACGGCTCTAGGGAGGGGTTCATTCTGTGCATCTGTCCTAGCCTTGGGTGGCTCCTGGCAATCCTGGGTCTTACTGGTGGGTGGATGCATCATCCCAATCTCTGCCTCTGTCCTTGTAGGGCTTTCCCCTCTGTCTGTCTCACTTCTGAGTCTCAAATCTCCCTCTCTCCTGTAACGACATCAGCCACTGCATTTAAGACCCACCCTAAATCCTGATTTGTTTTTTTTAAGAGACAGGGTGTCACTCTATCCATGATCAGGACACGGTTGCAGAGCTGGGAGTGCAGTGGTGTGATCACAGCTCACTACAGCCTCCACCTCCCGGCCTTAAGCTATCCTCCTATCTCAGCCTCCTGAGTAGCTGGAACTACAGGTGCCGCCACCATGCCCAGCTAAGTTTTGTATTTTTTGTAGAGATGGGGTCTTGCTATGTTGTCCAGGCTAGTCTTGAACACCTGAGCTCAAGCTATCCTCCCGCTTCAGCCTCCCAAAGTGCTGGGATTAGAGGCGTGAGCCACTTTGGCTGGCCTCACCCTGAATCCTTAACCACAAAGACTCTATTTTCAAATAAGGTCATGTTCTGAGATTCTGGTTGGACATGAATTTTGGGGGTACACTGTTCAACCCACTGCATTAACTCATGCAGGGGGGTAGGATAGTGTGTTGGAATTTGAAGTCCAGGTCACCTGTGTGCGTTGAAGTGGCTTCAATATGAAAGAAGACCTTGAGTTGTGGCTGGGTTTGGGAGGGGCTGACATTCCAGGTGGAAGGAACAGAAAGAACAAAAGGGAAGCCGCAGGGAGAGGGTGGGTGGACATGAGGGCAGCATGAGTACTGCAGAGGGGTCAGAAGTTAGTTTGGATGGAAGGGAAAGTGCTAAGGTCCTGAGGTCAGGAGTCAGATTTCCGATGCACACTGCGGTTTCAGAACTGATGCAAAAGAAACTGTAGGTCTTGGGCTGGGCGTGGTGGCTCACTCCTGGAATCCCAGCAGTTTGGGAGGCCAAGGCAGGTGGAACACCTGAGGTCAGGAGTTCAAGACCAGCCTGGCCAACATGGTGAGACCCCCATCTCTACTGAAAAAAACTATATATATATCTCCAGGTCTGGTGGCATGCACCTGCAATCCCAGCTATTGGAAGACTGAGGCAGGAGAATTGCTTGAACCTGGGAAGTGGTGGTTGCAGTGAGCTGAGATTGCGCCACTGCACTCCAGCCTGGGCAACAAGAGTGAAACTGCACCTCAAAAAAACCAAACAAACAAAGGAACTATAGTCTTGGAACAGATCTTGGATATGTAATTGTAGTCTTGGAACAGAACTTGGATACGTAACCAGAATATGGGCTGCCCCCATTGGCCCCCACATTCTCCAGGAGGTCAGTGGTGCAAGTGGATCGTCACTCTCTGACCCCCCAAATTACACATGCACACACAAAGCACCAGCTCCAGGAGCACTGGCAGATGCTGGTGATCTCACCAAAGTCTCCCGGGGGAGAGGGCAGAGGGCCATCCTGCACACGCCCCTCACTGCCACCCCTGGATCCCACCAAACATCTTAACCCAGGCCAAACCAAAGTTGCTCTTCTTCTTCTTTTTTTTTTTTTGAAATGGAGTTTTGCTCTCGTTGCCCAGGCTGGAGTGCAATGGCGCAACCTTGGCTTACTACAACCTCTGCCACCCGGTTTAAGAGATTCTCCTGCCTCAGCCTGCTGAGTAGCTGGGCTAACAGGCATGCGCCACCACATCTGGCTAATTTTTTGTATTTTTAGTAGAGACAGGGTTTCTCCATGTTGGTCAGGCTGGTCTCGAACTCCCAACTTCAGGTGATCCGCCTGCCTCGGCCTCCCAAAGTGCTGGGATTACAGGCGAGAGCCACAGCATCTGGCCACACAAAGTTGCTCTTCTTGTAAAAAACGAACACTTCCCTTTCCCACTCTCCCTGACCCCTCTGCAAATTCTCCCTAATCACCTGTGAGCTCCTGGCCCAAATCCCTCTCCTAATCCCCTTGGTTTGCAAATCCCGCTCAGCAGGGCGAAAGCCCCGCCAAATCCAGGTGTTTAAGAGCCTCTGTTATCCTGCAATTGCACCCCCACCCTGAGGCTTCAGCTCCTCCCCAGATTAAGAGGGAGGCTCTGGTCCCAGTATACAGGGGTAACAGCAATGATGGCTTCCAGAGTTCCTGACAGGAGGATTTGCCGGTGGACTAGCGAAAGGGATAGAGCGAGAAGAGCCCCATTTGCCAAGCCTAGTGATGAGAAGCCCGAGAAGGCTCAGTCCCCTCGACCTGTCCTCAGGAAGACCCAGGGCCTCAGGGCGGGGCTGCTGTGTTTCAGGGCTCCCATGTGACCCGGTGGCCCGGAGTCTACCTGTTGCAGTGGCAAATGCACAGCCCCCCTGGCAGCGTGGCCTGCAACCTCCCAGGAGTGGACGATGTCCTGACAGCTCTGCACAGCCCAGGTCCCAAGTGCAAACTTCTCTACTACTGTGAAGTGCTCGCCTCCGAGGACTTCAGGTAGGAGGGCCGGGGAGGGGGCGCCTGGGCAGGATGGGCACTGATCTCCCAGCTGGGTCAGCTTCTCCCGGGGCAGGAGCCCAGCGTGGGCATGGATGGAGTTCTTAGGTAACCTAGCCCCCGACTAGGGCTTGAAGATGGCCCAGCTCTGCGTCTCAAACTCCACTTCTGAAGCAGGGCCTTTCCTTCAAATGAAACCCTGGAGTCGTTGGAGGGGAGAAGGGGAGTCTGAAACCCTCTCATGTGGGCCTCCTCTCACTCCTAGAATTCCATGGGAATATTCTAGAATATTCTAAAAGAGTGCCTTTTAGACAACCCTCCTGAAGTTGCTTGCTTTCAGAGAGACAGGGAAGTCCAGTGGTTAAGACCTCCAGCACTTCCTGGTTGCTGCGTGACCTCAGGCAAATCACTTTACTTCTCTGAGCCTCAGGTGCGTCATTCCTTAAATGGGAACTTCTGGAGCCCAGCCCTGTGGGTGTATAACGAGGATGAGATGGTTGGGGGAGGCTGCCTGTCCCCTGGACGTGCAGTATGCATGCCGCAGCAGAAACCAAGGAGAAGGTCTGGAGGTGGAGAAGGCAATTTCTTCAAGGTTTTGCATTTTATAAAAGAGAACATGAATTCACACCCTGCTTTGTGAGGGATCTGCGTTAGTTTTCATCTAAAAATAATACTTTAAATTCTTTTTATTTAATTAATTTATTTATTTTGAGACGGAGTCTCACTCTGTTGCCCACGATGGAATGCAACGGCGCGATCTCAGCTCACTGCAACCTCCGCCTCCCAGGTTCAAGGGATTTTCCTGCCTCAGCCTCCTGACTAGCTAGGATTACAGGCATGCACCACCACCCAAGCTAATTTTGTATTTTTGGTAGAGGTGGGGTTTTACCATATTGGTCAGGCTGGTCTCGAACTCCTGACCTCGTGATCCACCCGCCTGTGACTCCCAAAGTGCTGAGATTATAGGTGTGAGTCACTGTGCCAGCCTATATTTTAAATTCTTTACTGTGGGGGTAAAATTGAGGGTCCAGGAGGGTGCTGAGTCTAGACCCCAAATTCCAGGCGGAGCTCCAAGGATCCCAGGAACATGGGCAGCCCAGAGGGAGGAACACTGGGCCAGAGTCTTATCCAAGGAGGGGCCTCATAGCTCTTTGGGTGGCTGTCAATTTCACTCTTTCTGAAGCCACATGTTTTGGCCATTGGTTTTCAGTGTGAGGTGACAGGTTGAGACCCCGAGGGACACGGAGGAATAGACACAGGCATTGGAGGGCTGCCTCTGAGAAGGCTGATTCGGAGGCCAGAGGGCTGGGCTGGACGGGACGCTGCACACCAACCTGTCTAGGGTAGGCACCTTACTGCCCTGTCCTCCTGTAGCCTCATGAGAAAATCAGTTCAAAGGCTATTTCCTGGTCACCGTCAGGGGGCAGGAAGTGGATTGGATTCTGGAGGGACCACACAGATGGGGTGTGCCATCATGGAGCAGAGACAAATGCTCACACCCAAGTGTAACTATGGGCAGCCATGGATGCCATGACCAGGGTCACTGTGTTAGTCTGTTTTTGCACTGCTGTAAAGAACTACCTGAGGCCAGGCACGGTAGCTCACACTTGTAATCCTAGCACTTTGGGAGGCTGAGGTGGGAGGATCACCTGAGGTCAGGAGTTGGAGACCAGCCTGGCCAACACGGTGAAACCCCGTCTCTACTAAAAATACAAGACTTAGCTGGGTGTGGTTGCCCATGCCTGTAATCCCAGCTACTCCGGAGGCTGAGGCGGGAGAATGGCTTGAACCTGGGAGGAGGAGATTGCAACAACCTGAGATTGTGTCACTGCACTCCAGCCTGGGTGACAGAGCGAGATGAAAGAAAGAAAGAATTAAAGAAAGAAAGAAAGAGAGAGAAAGGAAAGAAAGAAAGGAAGGGACAGAGAGAGAGAAAAAAGGAAGAAAGAAAGAGGGAGAGAAAGGGAAGAAAGAAAGAGAAAGGAAAGAAGGAAAGAAAGAGAAAGAAAGAAAAAGAAAAGAACGAATGAACTACCCGAGACAGGGAAATTTATAAAGAAAGGAGGTTTAATTGACTCACGGTTCTGCATGACTGGGGAAGCCTCAGGAAACTTACAGTCATGGCAGAAGTCATAGGGGCAGGAGAGAGCGCAAAGGAAGGCACACACTTTTAAGCCATCAGATTTCCTGAGAACTCCCTCAGTATCATGAGAAGAGCATGGGGGAAACTGCTCCCATGATACAATCACCTCCCACCAGGTCCCTCCCTCAACACCTGGGGATTACAATTCCAGATGAGATTTGGGTCGGGACCCAGAGCCAAACCCTATCAGCCACGCAGCCAGGAGGTGCTCAGGGAGGTCACCTAGAGCCCTGTCCGAGCACAGGACAGGGGCCTGGCCTAGGGTTGGGAGAGGGGTGGGGAGAGGAATATGGAATGTGACATTGGAGTGAGATCTAAGAGGTGTGTACCCAAGTCACCTTTTTAAGTCTTTTTATCTATTTGTTTCTCTTTGGAGATAGAGTCTCACTCAGCTACCCTGGCTGGAGTGCAGTGGTGCAATCCTAGCTTACTGTAGCCTTGAACTGCTGGGCTCAAGTGATCCTCCAACCTCAGCCTCCCAAGTAGCTGGGACTATTGGCACATGCTATCATGCCTAGCTTTTGTTGTTGCTTTTTTTGTTTGTTTGTTTTTGAGACCCAGTTTCAATCTGTCACTCAGGGTGGAGTGCAGTGACTCGATCTCTGCTGGCTGCAACCTCTGCCTCCTGGGTTCAAGCGATTCTCATGCCTCAGCCTCCTGAGTAGCTGGGATTACAGGTGCACACCACCATGCCCAGCTAATTTTTGTTTATAGTAGAGACAGGTTTTGCCATGTTAGTCAGGGTGGTCTCTAACTCCTGGCCTCAAGCAATCCACCCGCTTCGGACTCCCAAAGTGCTGGGATTACAGGCATTGCGCTACCACGCCCAGCCAATTTTAAAATATTTTGTAGAGATAGGGTCTCGCCATGTTGCCCAGGCTGGTCTCTAACTCCTGGCCTCAAGGGATCCTCCTGCCTTGGCCTCTCAGAGTGCTGGGATGATAGGCATGAGCCACGGCACCTGGCCAGGTTCCACATCTCTAACAAGCTCCGGCACTACTGGTGTTGCCAGTTCCCAGACCATGCTTTGAGTAATGAGGGCCTAAAGTGGCCCTGTCCCATCCGGTCGCTGCTGGCCACCTGCAGCAATTTAACTTAGTAAGCAGAATGAAATAAAAGGAACAGTTTAGTAACTCCATCGCATGGACCGCATTTCTAGTGATCAGCAGCCCACATGGCCGGTGGTTGGTGTGTGGGACTGCTGAGGTAGAGCCGTTTATCTCAGAAAGTTCTCAGAGGCTGGGCATGGATGGAATGGATGGCAAGGATTCCTCACACCTGGAATCCAAGCGCTTTGGGAGGCCGAGGCACGAGGATTGCTTGAGCCCAGGAGTTCCAGACCAGCCTGGGCAGCATAGTGAGACCCCCGCGTCTCTTTACAAGAAAATAAAGTTCTTGTGGATGGTGCTGCCCTGCAGTCTGGAGTTGGAGTTAACTAGACAGCTTGGGGAGAAGAGAAGGGGCTTCTGCTTCAGACTCAGCACACACGAAGTCCACTGTAAGAGCTGGCAGGAGGCCTGTGGAGTTTGAATGAAAAGAGCAAGGAGGGAGTGAGACTGGACACAGAGCCGGGGACTCCCTGGGCTGTGGCGGCCTCGGGCCATGCTAGGGCCTTAGGTCAGGAGAGCCCCTGATGGGTCTGTGGCAGGCTGGGCTCCATCTGGGGAGATGGGGCTGTGGGGAATTGGGTGGCACTTTTCTCTTTATGGTGTCACTTGCTTGTCCCTCTACACTTGGCCCGGGACCCTGTGGCCTCATTGCAGCATCAGCAGCTTTTCCACTGCTGTGCGTCAGCCTAAGGGCTTTGCACTGTGAGAGGGTAATGTGTGCCATGCCCTTCCTCCCCAGGGGCTCCATGTCCAGCCTGGAATCCTGCACCAGTGGCTTCTCCCAGCTCAGCACCGCCACTTCGTCCTCTTCCTCCGGCCAGTCTCATAGCAGCTCCCTGGTCTCCAGATAGCTGGGCCGAGGGTTTCAGGGCCGGCTGCTGGCCTCCAGTGTCCAGAAACGTCCAGAATGAGAAGCCTGCTCACTTCAGGGCCTGGGACCATGTGGGCTGAAGCCCCAGGCCTAGATGCTACCCAAGCTGGGGTGTCTGGAATGGATGGCAAGGATCAAGCCCAGACCTGTGTGTGGTGTCAGGGCTCTTGAGGTTGCAAGGACAGAACCATCTCCTTCCAGCTTTGTGGAAGGAAGACCAAGGCCAAGTCCAAGGTGTTTTCCGTGCCACACCTTCATGTCTCCCTGGATCCAGGCTTAGCAATGTCAGCCAGGCCCAGCTCCCCACTCTCCACCTCTTGCTCTGCTTTCACCATGCAGGGGACCATCACTGTTAGGTGCCCTTCTCCCCCCAGCAGCTCGCCTGCATAAGGGAGCCTCTTCTTCCCAAAGGCTCTTATGCACATCCCAGAGTTGAGTCTTAGCCTGGAAGGGGGGCGGTTCCCAGGCCAGTTCCTGAACCTGTCACAGTTGCCAGGGACACTGGAGAATGCTGATTGGCCAGCAGGGTCATGTACCTCATCTGGACCAATCACTGTGACCCAGGGGTTGCAGTGAGGTGCAGTGATTGGCTAGTTTGGATCACATGCACATCTCTGGAACCAACCACCTGCTCTGAAAAGGGCTAATGGGTGCCTCAAGGAAGATTGGGATCCCCCCTAAGAAGTGGGAAAGGATGCTGGGAGGCAGAAATGCAGGGTGTTCACCTTGGAATTTGACTGCATAACAAACTTCTGTTATGCAGTATCAAGATGTGCTTGGTGAGCAGTTAAGTGAGTTACAGGCACTGTTCTTTGGGGGAATAGCACACCCTGCACTGAAAATCCATGTTCCCAGCACTTGGCCAGTGTGGCCTAAACCTGACCATCCCTGATTGGAGAGGTGGGAGAACCCTGGGTTTCTGCTAAGTTTCAGGCAGCGATGGGCAGACTGAGGCTGCTTCAGGTATGGCTGGATCTGGAAGCTTAATGTCCTCAGGCCTTTCACCTGCACCCAGGCCTCTCAACTCTGCATCTCTTTGCATGCTGATCTAATTATTTCTTCCATCTGGTGGCAAAGGTGGCTGCCAGCAGCCCAGAGCCTGTAACTTCGGGGTTCACAATCTCTAAGAGATGCTTTTCCATCTTCAATCTCATGGAAGGCTCTGACTGGCCCAGCTTGAGTCACATGTTCATTCCTGTGGCCCACACTGGCAAGGAGCTAGGGTCCTGTGATTGGCATTCCCTCCAGAAGCAGCAGCAGGATTGGGGAGGGTCAGTCCCCCAGTGGACAAGAGAAGCTGGACCACAGAACTAGCAGGTTCCACAGTGGCATCGCTCTGGCCGGCTCTCCTTCCATGTGGAGGTCTCTGGGACCCACGCTGAAGCATCATCAAGGTCATTCTCTCTGCCTTCAGGAGGCCTGGAATTAAACATAATCCAAGGAAGGGATTGCCAAGCTTTGGAATTTCCCCTGAGCCAAAGGCTCAAGGTGCCTTGGCTTGGGCTGCTTACATCATTAGTTCATGAATCCATTTCGACCAGGACAGAAGCAACCCACAAGCAGCATGACCGTTGGTGTTTGGGCACCTGGGTCTTGAATTGAGACCAGGGCTCAAACCCCAGCCTTCCTTTCACTAGCTGTGTAACCTTGAGCAGGTGACTTAACCTCTCTGTGCCTCAGTTTCCTCATCTGTAAAGTGAGGAGAGCAGTGCCTACCTCAATAGGTTGTAGTGAGATGAAATGAGAGAGTGGCAGTCGAGCCTTCAGCACAGCTCCCAGAATGCAGAAAGCGCTTAATTAATGTCAGAGGTCATTCTGATTACTTAATGCTTCTCATCCAAAGACTCAGTTTTCTTCATGAGGTCGTCTGTCACCGTTTTTCATGATTGCACCCAGAATAGTTAAGAACTATTTCTCTCTGCATTGGGTGTGCAGTCTTTCTTTTTTCGAAACTGCTTGTATGGGCCGGGCATGGTGGCTCATGCTTATAATCCCAGCACTTTGGGAGGCTGAGGCCGGCAGATTGCTTCAGTGCAGGAGTTCAAGACCAGCCTGAGCCACATAGCGAGAACCTGTCTCTACAGAAAAATTTAAAAATGAGCCAGGCATGGTGGTGCACGCCTATAGTCTCAGCAGCTCAGGAGGCTGAAACAGGAAGATTGCTTGGAGGTCGAGGCTCGAGTGACCCATGATCGCACCACTGCACTTCCTCCTGGGTGACAAAGCGAGACCCTGTCTCAAGAAAAGAAGAAAGAAACTGCTTGTGTTTTCCAGGCAAATCCTCCAGTCTGAAGGAGTGTATTCTGAGTGGTATTTCCCTCGGCAGTTAGAGAACGTTTTTTCCCAGAGGTTGAAATATGGAGAGCTTGAGATTCTTTTTTTCTACCCTGCATTCTCTGGAATTCTCCCTCCCCACATAAAGCTAATTGTTCAATGAGAATAATATGATTCTTTTCAACAAAGTCTATTTGAGCCGGTGAAAGATGACGCGTTGTTTGCCTGATCATTTACTCCAACCAGCAGCATTAAACATTTTCCATTTGGATAAACTCACATCGCCATCTTCCTAAAACCCTGGAGGTTTTCTCTGGGCTCAAACAAGAATTTTCCAGCTGTTGTTTAAAAGACTTTAGAGCAAGTTTGTTGAGCCTGGGGCCTGTGGGCTGCATGCGTCCCAGGACTGCTTTGAATACAGCCCAACACAAATTCGTAAACTTTCTTAAAACACTGAGTTTTTCTGTGTGTGTGTTTCTTCATTTCGTCAGCTCATCAGCTATCATTACTGTACTTTACGTGTGGCCCAAGACAATTCTTGTTCTTATGTAGCCCAGGAAACCTTAAAGATTGGACACCCCTTTCTTTAGAGCATTGGAAACAGGGATGATACACCAGGCTTGGTGGCTCATGCCTGTAATCCCAGCACTTTGGGAGGTTGAGGCGGGCACATCACAAGGTCAGGAGTTCAAGAACAGCCTGACCAATATGGTGAGACACTCTCTCTACTGAAAATACAAAAATTAGCCAGGCCTGCTGGTGCACACCTGTAGTCCCAGCTACTCAGGAGGCTGAGGCAGAAGAATCGCTTGAACCCGGGAGGCAGAGGTTGCAGTGAGCTGAGATTGTGCCACTGCACTCCAGTCTGGGTGACAGAGAAAGACTCCACCCCACCCTCCCCCAAAAAAACCAAAAAAACAAAAAAAGAGAGATAGGGGTGATAATCATTCCCAAGGGGTTGCAAATCTGCATATTTGTTTAATGCAGATATAACTGTGTATCATATGTATTGTATGCATATGTAACGGACTGTACAACATGCCCCCAAATTCATGTTCACCTAGAACCTTAGAATGTGACCTCGTTTGGAAATAAGGTTTTTTGCAGATGTAATTAGTTAAGGATTTCAGGTTAGGTTATTGAGCCATGTGAGGGAGGATCACAATTTTTTGTTTTTTTTGAGATGGAGTTTTGCTCGTCTCCCAGGCTGGAGTGCAACGGCATGATCTTGGCTCACCGCAGCCTCTGCCCTCTGGGTTCAAGCAATTCTCCTGCGTCAGCCTCCTGAGTAGCTGGGATTACAGGCATGTGCCACACACCTGGCTAATTTTGTGTTTTTAGTACAGATAGGAGTTCTCTATGTTGGTTAGGTTGGTCTTGAACTCCGGACTTCAGGTCATCTGCCTGCCTCGGCCTCCCAAAGTGCTGGGATTACAGGCGTGAGCCACCGTGCCTGGCCTACGATTTTTTATATATAAAGCAGAAATATACTGTATCAGCTTCCTAGGGTCACTGTGACAAATTATCACACACTTATTAGCTTAAAACAACAGGAATGTATTCTTTCACAGTTCTGGAGGCCGGAAGTCTGGAATCAATGTGGAGGCAGGGCCCTGCTCCCTCTGAAGGCTGTGGGGGGCCCTTGCTTGTCTCTTCTGGTTTCTGGTGGCACCTTGTGGCCCGTGGTCGCATCACTTCAATCTCTGCCTCCACCGTCATTCAGCCTTCCTCCCTCTCTGCGTCTCACCTTCGTATAGGGACACCAGTCATTGGATTTAGGACCCATCCTAAGTCCACTATAACATCCTGAGATCCTTAACTATATTACATCTGCAATGATCTTATTTCAGGCCAGTCATGGTGGCTCACGTCTGTAATCCCAGCGCTTTGGGAGGCCGAGGTGAGTGGATCACGAGGTTTGGAGTTCGAGACCATTTTGACCAACATGGTGAAACCTCATCTCTACTAAAAATACAAAAATTAGCCGGGTGTGATGGCACGTGCCTGTAGTTCCAGCTACTCAGGAGGCTGAGGCAGGATAATCGCTTGAACCTAGCGGGGAAGAGGTTGCAGTGAATTGAGATCTCGCCATTGCCCTCCAGCCTGGGCAACAGAGCAAGACTCTGTTTAAAAAAAAAACGAAAAATCTTATTTCCAAATGAGGTCACATTTTTTTTTTTTTTGAGACGGAGTTTTGCTCTTGTTACCCAGGCTAGAGTGCAATGGCGCGATCTCGGCTCACTGCAACCTCCACCTCCTGGGTTCAGGCAATTCTCCTGCCTCAGCCTCCCGAGTAGCTGGGATTACAGGCACGCGCCACCACGCCCAGCTAATTTTTTGTATTTTGAGTAGAGACGGGGTTTCATCTTGTTGACCAGGATGGTCTCGATCTCTTGACCTCGTGATCCACCCGCCTCGGCCTCCTGAGTTCACATTTTAAGGTTCTAGATGGACATGAATTTTGGGGCATGCTATTCAACTTATTATGTATGCACACAACAGATAACCAGATACACAGTTACATCTGCATTAAACAGATATGAAGATCTCCGGGCCCTGCCCAGCACTGCTGGGAATTTACCTGCCAGGTATCCAGGCGAAAGTGAGGACCCTGGTGTCCATCTCTCCTGGGCTGCTCTGCCCTGCCCCCTGGGGTTTTACCACAGTGCCAGACCTGGTGTTTTGGAGAGCTACATCCCAAGACAGCCACAGTCCTGACGTCAGAAGAGTGTGTTGGACCCTGTCCAGGGTGCTACTTGTCCTTCCCTTGAGGTCTCTTGGGGCACACAGAATGGAGCTGGCTGCCACTCAGTTCCTCGGACTCTGAAAAGCCTTCATTCTGGAGCTGGTGGCTGGGGTTGTCGCTTGTGAGAGCAGAGCAGGTGTGGTGTTTTGGGTGATGGCACAAGGCTCATCTTTCCACCCAGCTTCTGCCACCAAAGCACTGCCCAGCACAGCTCGTCAGGGGAGAGGAGGCGGCTTCTTGCGTATGCTCATTGGTGGCAACTCTTCCATGGATTTCTCTGGAACTGTGGGTGGCAGGTTTCAAAGGAACAGCCAGCTGACTCGTGGGTATGGCGGGTGTTGAGAAAGAACAGCTCTGTGGGGGAAGACGGAGCTGTGGAGGGTGGGCCGGAGCTGGGATCAGGCCTGAGCTGGGGGGCCCTGCTGATGCCTGTCTTGCAGCTCCAGAGCGGGCAAAACACGCCCAGGGCTCCCTGTGGCCCAGAGGCTGCCTCTGGGATTAGTTCTTGGGGCACAGGCCCCTGGGACCTCTGTGGAATCGGGTCGGACACAAGCAGCTGCCGTGGGAGCTGGGAGGGCTGAGAGGAGAGGAACCAGGACCTCCAGGGACGTCAGTGGCTGCAGCCATGAACTTCTTGCCCACTTCCCTGCCTCCCTTAGCACTCCGTGCCCCCCAGTGCATTTTGGAAGAATGCAGGTCTCCAAAAATCGCATTTTGTTTTGGAGATGGGGTCTCTGTCACCCAGGCTGGAGTGCGGTGCCGTGACCATGGTTCACTGCGGCCTCAACCTCTTGGTCTCAAGCGAGCCTCCCACCTCAGCCTCAGAGTAGCTGGAACCACAGGCGTGTGCCACCGCTTCTAATTTTTGTATTTTTCGTAGAGGCAGGGCCATGTTGCCCAAGCTGGCAAAAAGCACAACTGGAAGCCTCTGAGCCAGGATTTATTTTTTTTCAGACACAGACTCCTTGGAAAATCCCATGAAAACTCAGGACACACACACAAATTTCCTTTGTTTTGGGGCCCCAGAGTCCTTGAAAGCCCACCCACTGAATAGTCAAGTTTTGTGCAGAGCATCCCAGCAGCTGAGACGTGTCATTGTGGCGACAGCCCAGCATCTGGAACTCTCAGGGTTCCCAGCTGGGCTGCAGAGACTTCAGCCTGCAGTCCACGACCCCTGTGCCTGTACCTGGGGGTCTTCAGTCACTACCGTGGGTCGGGGAGAGGACGCTCACACTGCCGGGATTGGAGCATGTGAATCCGAAGCCAGCTTGCCTGCAGCTTGGTGACTTCAGCTCTTGTGTATCTGTGTCGCCACCACCACCATAGGTAGGTACTTGAGTCTCACACACTTCTGCCTCCTGCTCCATGTCCTATCTAAGCTCTGCAGTCCAAAATCTAAATGTCTGAGCCCCCAAATGTGCCTCTCCTTTAACAGTACGAGTGTCACACGTTTTGGGTTGTAAGAAACCCCCAAAACCCAATACAAATTGTCTCAAGCAAAAACAGGAATTTATGAGTCCATGTAATTAAGAAGTCCAAGAATGATCTTGCTTGCTTCAGGTATAGCTGGATCCAGGCATTCAAATCATGGCCTCCCTCACCCTCGGTTTAGTCCATTTCCATACTGGCTCTCCCTCTCCACCTCTTGGTTCTGATCAGATCTTCTCCACATTGGAAGAGAGTTGGTTTCCCTTCTTCCTCCTTGGGGTCCCCACCTTGGAAGTTAGATAATCCCAGCAGAGAGAGTTTCTTCTTCTAGCTGCAGCAGAAGTTCCAGGGTGGGCTCTAACTGGCTGACCCGGGGCAGGCGCCTAACTCTGGACCAGTCTCTGAGGCTCACCTGCAGCATGTGGAGAGGAGACAGTGCCACCCAAACTGCCTGGAAGGAGAATGGGGGAGTAATACTAGCCTGGAGGCAGCACGCTAGAGGCTCACAGCCAGGGATCCTGGAGGCCTGGCCGCCTCCCTGGGCACTCTCATTACCATGGAAGGCTTCATGTTGCAAGACACTGCAACGTTCCCATAACTCCCTGTGGTTGCCAAGGCATACTCAGTCTCTGTGTAGGGCAGACTAGCAGTGCCAGGGAGCCAAACCCCAGGAGCGGCCCTCAACCATCGATGACTGGGTGTTGGCTAATACCCAGCTTCCTTGCCCTCGAGTGGTACAACTGAGACCTATTCTA
>CM052660.1:106771339-106787051 GCA_028533165.1 Leontopithecus rosalia | reverse complement strand
AGCCTCAGACTGAGAGTGATCCGTGTAGATTCAGGACCTGTAGCCCAGCTTAGGAACTGATCTTAGGAAGACGCCTGAGTGATTAGGTGCCTGACTTTGCAGCGCCTCTTAAAGAGGTTGAGCCCGTTTCCCTTCTCCCTGAATCTGGGCCGACCTGGTGACTTGTGCAAGTACCCACCAGAGCTGCTAGATTTTTTTTTTTTTTGAGATGGAGTCTCGCCCTGTTGCCCAGGCTGGAGTGCAGCAGCGCTATCTCAGCTCACTGCAACCTGCACCTCCTGGGTTCAAGCCATTCTCCTGCCTCAGCCTCCTGAGTAGCTGGGATTATAGGCATATACCACCATGCCTGGCTAATTTTTATATATTTAGTAGAGATGGGGTTTGACCACATTGGTCAGGCTGGTCTTGATCTCCTGACCTCATGATCTACCTGCCTCAGCCTTACAAAGTGCTGGGATTACAGGCGTGAGCCAGAGACTGGCCGCTGCCAGATCTTTAGAGAAACCAGCAATCTAGAGTTTTTGTTAATCTCTGGACTTTAATTTTTTGAGATGGAGTCTCATGTCACCCAGGCTGGAGTGCAGTGGTATGATCTCAGATCACTACAACCTCCGCCTCCCAGATTCAAGTGATTCTCCTGCCTCAGCCTCCCGAGTAACTGGGAATACAGGAGCCCATCACCATACCTGGCTAATTTTTGTATTTCTAGTAGTGACAGGGTTTTGCCATGTTAGCCAGGCTGATCTCACACTCCTGACCTCAGGTGATCTGCCCACTGCAGCCTCCCAAAGGGCTGGGATTACAGGTGTGGGCCACCACACCCGGCCCTTAATTTTTAAATCTCTTGACTTTTAAACATGGGTAACCAAATTCTATAAAAATACTGTGAGGAAAAGCTAAACCCTGATCATTCAAAGTATGGTCAGAGGCTTTGAAGGTCAGTGGTTTGAACGTGTAATCCCAGCACTTTGGGAGGCCAAGGCAGGAGGATCACTTGAGTCCAGGAATTCAAGACCAGCCTAGGCATCACAGTGAGACTTCTCTGTAAAAAAATTTTAAAAATTAGCTAGGCGTGGTGGCGTGTGCCTGTAGTTCCAGCTACTTGGGAGGCTGAGGCGGGAGAACCACTTGAGCCCAGGAGGTCGAAGCTGCAGTGAGCCAAGATTGTACCACTGCACTCCAGCCGGGGCAACAAGCAAGACCCTGAGAGACCTGAAGCATCAGCATCGACTGCGAGCTTGCTGGAAATGAATTGCTGGCCTCACCCGAGGCCCCAATCTGCATTTTAACAAGATCTCCTTATCACCTGTGGCTTTGAGATTTGAGAAGCACTGGCTTAAACAAGCGCGGAGCAGGACTTGGCTTGCGGCTGCCGTGGTGACCTGTTTCAGGATAAGACCTCGCTGCTAAGCCCCAGAAGTGCCCCGAAGTCCATGACACAGAATCCAGACACCACCTGGTGGCTCCTTTTATTCTATCAATTTATTCAAGTGATTAAAAAAATCTTCTTGGCAGCAGGCTGACAAAATAGGTCTGTAAACATGATTTCACCCCCATCCCTTCTTCCAAAGAGCTTCCCATGACAGGAAATCCAACTCGAGTTGGCAAATCCGGTGATGAGGTGTGTGGAAAGGGACCCGGTCACAGGAGGGCGGACTCGCCCCTTCCACTCCAGCCGGGGTGCCGGCCACCATGTATTGTTTTGTCATGATTTGGTCACTGAGTTCAGACAGCCCCTTTCCCGGGGAGGAGGGAGACTCTTTGGCAGTGCAGCGGCCCTCCCTGGGCACAGGCTTCTCGGCAGCAGACACAGGCAGGCAGGAAGCAGGAGGCTCAGTCTCTCGGGGAGCACAGTATTGCTAGGGTCGCAGGTGCCCTGGCGGGCGGCCGGCCAGGTGAGGGGCTGAGGCACAAGTGCTATCAGAAACTTGGCTGCAGCACAGGGGCTGATGACACCCAGAGGGTCCATGCCAGGGGCCTTGACATTTCCACTGAAGAAGCTGGACCGTGGGAAACAAGCCTTCGGGACGTGCCACCCCGGGCAGCGTGAGGCTTCAGTCCTTGAAGGGGTTGTGGGCGCCCCGCAGCTGCTCCTTCTCTGTGGCCAGGGGCTCCCCATTCATCTCCTGCAGTGGGTGGTAGGCGTAGTCCCCACGCAGTCGCCGGTTCCTCTGTGCTCTGGACAGGAGCAAGGACAGGTTTGCTGTGGTGCTGATCAGCAGGAGGAAGGCCAGCACCAGGGTGAGGGCCAGCCAGGTGGTCCTGCAGACAGAAGGAGAGAAGCCCCAAGTGGGGTGCTGCTGGGTGGACTCGGGGCTGGGGGAACGATGGAGGGGCTTCCCTGCTCCACCCAGCACAGAGAGCACTCATTCAGGTGCCTTCAGGGACCACACGGAATGTCATGAGCAAAATGGACTAGGTGAGGACGAGGCCACATTTAACACATGTCCAGGGAAGAGCAGAGGCAGTAATGATGTACAATGCAGGTCTGTGCTGCCCCATCTCCTAATATATATATATATATGTAGTATACAATATATTACATATGTATGTGGTTCCTATACCATACATATATGTATTATTACATATACGATACACAATATATGTAATTTACATTATATGTACTATATATCATATACAGTATATATGTATTATGTAATATATGTCACATATAATGTATATGTATTACATATATAGTATATATCATATACTATATGTATATGCAAATAAACATGCAATATATATACAGTATATATCATATACTATAGCCCAGTCCCAGTGCCAGGGCACTCCCCAAACCCTGGCAGCAGGAACTCGGCCTGGGTATAAACAAAAAGCCTCCCGGGCATTGTCCTAGAGCTCCCAGGATGCCCTCTCAGAACGGCAGATTCCAGACCCCTCTCAGAGATCCTGGTAAATCTGGGGTGAGGCCCACAGCTGCCCATGTCTGGAGAAAACACCCTGAAGAGCTCAGTTTGAAAATGTACCAGGGCAGGGACGCAGCTGCACCCCGAGGCCTTAAATTCAGGCTCCTCCCAGTCTGAGGCTTTGTGCCCCGCCGCCCTGCAGATCTGGGAGCCAGTGGAGGCCTGGCTTCGGGCCCAGCCCCTGAGCCCTGTACTGCATGTGCTTGCTTTTGCAGTGAGGACTTTTGCCCAAGATACATGGAAGGTAAAAAAACATAGAAAGTCCTTGCCCTTGTCCCCTGCCGGCTCCCTGCTCTAGGGGAAGGGAGACCAGTTCTCCCCACTGTGTCTGCTTTGGGAGTCTTGGAGAAGAGTCCAGGACCTCTGAGTGCCCAGCCTGTGTTGTCAGCATCCCCCTGGAACTCAGAATGCAAACTGGACTAGATGAGCTCCTAGCAAGGGGGGCAGGGTGTTTTCTCACTGTCACCCAGGCGGAAGTGCCATGGTACAATCATAGCTCACTGCGATCCTCCTGTCCCAGCTTCCCAAGTAGCTAGGACAACAGGCACATGCCCCCACGCCCGGCTAATTTTATTTTTTACTGTTTTTTAGAGATGGATCTTGCTATGTTACACAGATGAGGTGTACAGTCCTGGGCTCAAGCGATCCTCCCGCCTTGGCCTCCCAGCCCCCGTGCCCAGCCTCCAGCTGTGTTTTATTTGGCTTACACAATTTTTAAAAATTTAAAATATACTAGCAGCATCTGAACATCAGAAGCATTCACATTTTTAAAACTTTTTTTTTTTTTAAGACAGAGTCTCACTCTGTCGCTAAGGCTGGAGTGCAGTGGCGTGATCTTGGCTCACTGCAACCTCTGCCTCCCGGGTTCAGGTGATTCTTCTGCCTCAGCCTCCTGAGTAGTTGGAATTACAAGTGCCCAGCTGATTTTCGTATTTTTAGTAGAGATGGGGTTTTGCCATGTTGGCCAGGCTGGTCTTGAACTCCTGACCTCAAGTGATCCACCTGCCTACTAAAAATACGAAAATTAGCCAAGCTTGGTGGCTTCAGCCTGTAGTCCCAACTACTCGGGAGGCTGAGGCAGGGGAATCTCTTGAACTCAGGAGGTGAAGGTTGTAGTAAGCTGAGATCATGCCACTGTACTCCAGCCTGGGTGACAGAGCAAGACACATACATATATATATATATATATATATAGAGAGAGAGAGAGAGAGAGAGAGAAATATACATATAGAAAATATATAATATATGGAATATATATATTACATATATATAGTATATGATATATACTATATATATGATATATGATCTCCCTTCCCCTAGAGCAGGGAGCCAGCAGGGGACAAGGGCAAGGACTTTCTATGATGTTTTTTACCTTCCTATGTATCTTGGGCAAAAGCCCTCACTGCAAAAGCAAGCACATGCAGCACAGGGCTAGGGGCTGGGCCCGAAGCCAGGCCTCCACCGGCTCCCAGATCTGCAGGGCGGCAGGGCACAAAGCCTCAGACTGGGAGGAGCCTGAATTTAAGGCCTCAGGGTGCAGCTGCGTCCCTGCCCTGGTACATTTTCAAACTGAGCTCTTCAGGGTGTTTTCTCCAGACATGGGCAGCTGTGGGCCTCACCCCAGATTTACCAGGATCTCTGAGAGGGGCCTGGAATCTACCATTCTGAGAGGGCATCCTGGGAGCTCTAGGACAATGCCCGGGAGGCTTTTTGTTTATACCCAGGCCGAGTTCCTGCTGCCAGGGTTTGGGGAGTGCCCTGGCACTGGCACTGGGCTATCAGAGGTGAGAACCACCAGAACAGGAGTTCTCAAAGTGGGGTCCTGGGACCAGCAGCCTCCGCTTCACCTGGGATGGTGTCGGAAATGCTGATTTCCAGGCTCCACCCCAGACCTACTGATGCAGAAACTCTAGGGGCGGAGCCCAGCCATCTCTTTTAATAAGTTCTCCGGTGGGATGGAGTTCGAGACCCACTGCACTAGAAAACAGAAAATGACCAATCCAGGCCCAAGGGCACCAGGGTGCTTGAGAGATGACACGAGCGTCTCAGGTCTGGGGGTCTCTGCACTAGGAGCTGAGAAAGTCAGTCCCAAGTCTTCAGGCCGGGGAAACGCACACCTCAGCCTTTCCTGATCAGTCCCAATGGGGTGATAGCATGGGACCCTTTCTCACCATCTTCCTAGATTGTCCTGTGACTGCCAGCAGCAGCTGTGACTGTCCTCAGGCCTACATCAGGAAATACCAGCTGGATACCAAGACCACACTTTCTAAAGCCTTGCTCAGTCCTGGGCAGAGGCAGACCTTGCAGGGGAAGTAGGGGGAGAGAAGGGAATTCCTCCCATCTTGGTTCCAGCTCCCACAGAGGCACCTACCTGGTGAAAAAGTAGAGTTCTCCTGCCCTCAGGGTGGCTTCAGGTGGCTGCAGACACTGCTTTACTGTAAGAAACCAGAGACAGGCTGCAGGGGCCAGAGCAGGAGTGTCTGCCCACACCGCCTCCCCCGGGAGGGGCAGATACCTCCAGGGACACTGCAGTTGCCAGTCTGGGGGTCACAGGGACACTGGTGCTCACACTCACAAGGCCTCTGGCAGCCTGGCCCGTGCCAGCCAAGGGGACACTCTATGGAGAGGAGATGGGAGAAGGGATGTCGAGGACTCTGGCGTCAGAGCCTCTCTTGACAGGGCAGGATACCCGCCCTGCCCCACGCATGCAGAGCTGGGCTAAAGGCAAAGCACCACCTGCCCCCCTGGGCTGACCCCTGAGTGTGACCTTATTTGGAAGCAGAATCTTTGCAGAGGGACTTCAGTTAAGATCTGAAGATGAGATCCAAAAAGGACCCAAAGCCCGGGGGTCCTTGTTTTAGCCAAGCCCTTTAAGGAATGGGCCACAGCAGCCGCAGGGGAATCATGCAGTGACATGCAGGCGAGGCAGGGGCAAGAGACAAGAGACAAGCAGTTCCCAGACCAGAAGGAGGGGACAGAGGCGGCAGGGGAGCAGCGGAGGCTACCGGGACCGCCGTCTCCCCATCCACGAGGGCGTGGCAGCTCCTACCTTCACTGCAGTTGGACCCAGTCCATCCGGCATCACAGCGGCAGCCAGCTGCCGAGGTAAGACCGAGGAGGCCAGGTGAGGGCCCAGGCAAGGCAGGGCCGGCCAGAGCCCCCTACCCGGAGCCCCCACTCACTCTCTGTGCACAGCCCGTGCTGGCTGCAGTTAGAGGGGCCGCAGTCCAGTTCGCTGCAGCTGGGGCCTCGCCAGAAGTACCCGGTGCACTGGCAGTGGCCGTCCACGCAGGTTCCGTGGCCATGGCAGTCAGGTGGCTGGCAGCGGGGCTCGTGCACACACACCACGGTGGACACTTGGCGGGGACAGCGCCACATGTTGTCCTGGCTGCAGAGAGGAGTATGTGAGGACAGGCTACCCCCAGACGGCCCCTCAACTCCCCCAGGGCTGCCCCCTCCCAGCCCCTCTACATTCTCTTCTGTCTACCTACTTACCTACCTACCTACCTGTCTGTCTGTCTGCCTACCTTATCTACCTACCTAATCTATCCATCCATCCAATTATCTACTTACCTACCTTATCATCTACCTATCTATCCAACCATCCAATTATCTACCTACCTAGCTACCTTATCTATCTGCCTGCCTACCTTATCTACCTATCTATCCATCCATCCAGTTATCTACCTACCCTATCTAACTATCTTTCCTTCCTTCCTTCCATCCACCCACCCACCCACCCACCCACCCAACCACCTTATCTACCTACCTACCTACCTTTGAGATGAAGTATTTCCATCCTTCCATCTCAACCTCCCAAGCAGCTTTGACTATAGGTGTACACCACCACGCCCAGCTGAGTTTTTTTATTTTTTTGTAGAGACGGGGTCTCATCATGTTGCCCAGGCTGGTCTTGAACTCCTGGGCTCAGGCGATCCTCCCACCTCAGCTTCCCAAAGCACTGGGATTCCAGGTGTGAGCCCCTGTGCCCGGCCCTCTCCAGCCTTTCATAGGTTCTTCCGCTCCCTATAATCCCCACCAGCACCGGGCCTTTGCAAATGTGGTGCCCTCTGCCTGGAACGCTCTCCCACCCCCACAGCTTCATAGGTTCTTCTGCTCCCTGTAATCCCCACCAGCACTGGGCCTTTGCGAATGTGGTGCCCTCTGCCTGGAACGCTCTCCCACCTGCCCAGCTACTACCTCCTTCAGATCTCACTTCTTTTGTGTTTTTGTCATAGAGGTCTTTGCTGACCAACTGACCCCTGTTCCCAGGCCTGGGTAGTACTAGCATCCTGGGGGAGGGGCTGCAGCAATTTCTCTTGAATCCCCGGGGCCTGGCACAAAGCAGACACTCACGACTGGCTGAATGAGACAGGTTGGAGCAGACATGAGCTGCAGCCGTCATGAAGGTGGACTCTCATGTGCTTACCAGTGATCTGATGGGTAACTTGCCAAGGTTCCATTGAGCACGAAGGTGGCAGAGCCACCCCCATCCAGGTTGATGGCGTTGACCACATTCTGGTTCAGCAGGAACTCTGCCATCTCCCAAAGATTGATGCTGCGGCACAAAGCGGCTCTGCTCAGGCTCGGCGCCCACCATTGTTTCCAATTTAACTGCTTTGCCTTCCATAGGGCACAGCGTCACACCCACAGTGCAGGCACACTGCTAAGAGGTCCCCGCCCCTAAACATGTCTTGCCCTAGTCCCCGGAAAGCTGTGAACACACGAGATCACACCCATGCCTGTGCAGTTACCCGGCACCTTAAGGGAGGGGACATGGCCCGGAGGATCTGGGTGGGGCCACTGGAATCACAGGCACCATTAAACACAGAGAACTGGCTGGCGGTGGAAGAGCAGGTGAGATCTGAAATATGAGGGGATGAGAGGGTAGCTGGACAAGTGGGGGAGGGACACACCTGGGAAGGAACCTGGGCAGTTTGAAGGAGCTGAGGCCCCAGATGGCAGCCAGCAGGGAAGCCAAGACTCCAGTCTCACAACTGAGGGGATGTGGATTTTGCCAATAACCTAAACAAGAGGATCTTTCCCAGGTGAGAGAAGAGCCCTGCCCGACCGGCATCTTGGTTTTGTCCATGGGATACCCTCAACATGGAACCTTCCAAGCTGACCAGCCCGGCCAGCAAGCTGAAACCCAGTCTGCACTACAAATACAAAAACTAACCAGCTGCAGTGACTCACGCCTGGAATCCCAGAGCTTTGGGAGGCCGAGGCAGGTGAATCACGTGAGGTCAGGAGTTTGAGACCAGCCTGGCCAACATGTTGAAACCCCATCTCTACGGAAAACACAAAAATTAGCCAGGTGTGATGGTAGGTGCCTATAATCCCAGCTACTTGGGAGGCTGAGGTGGGAGGACTGCCTGAACCCAAGAAGTGGAGGTTGCAGTGAGCTGAGATTGCACCACTGTACTTCAGCCTGAGTGACGGAGTGAGACCCAGTCTCAAAGAAACAAACAAACAAAAGGACATTCCCAGTAAAGTGCGGCTACATTGGTATGTAGCCAGATCCTCCGGGCCATGTCCCCTCCCTTAAGGTGCCGGGTAACTGCACAGGGATGGAAATGCGACTCAGAGAGGCTAAGTGACTTGTCTATGACACAGGATGGTGAGCTGGGATTGGAACCAAGGTCTTCTCCATACTAACTTTGTGACCACTTCCTTGTATCCCAACCAGGGCTCAGGAGACGTGAGGCCTAAAGCTGGAGATGATGACTTCTTGGGATCGGGAAAGATCTCAGGACCCTCATCCTGCAGGAAGGCGGTGGGGGGGGCCTCTGGGTAGGGGGAAATCGGGAAAGATCTCAGGACCCTCATCCTGCAGGAAGGTGGCAGGGGGCCTCGGGTAGGGGGAAATAGGGAAAGATCTCAGGATCCTCATCCTTCAGGAAGGTGGCGGGGGGAGGGGGGCCTCTGGGTAGGGGGACACATAGGTGTGAACACCCTGGAAAGCAGGTAGAGTCAGAAGGGTGGCTGTGGTTGGGTCAGTGTTCCTGCCAGCAGGACTGAGCCCTGGCTGGGGGTCCTCAGCTCCCAGGACTCACCCACGCTGCTCCGTTTGGCCGTCTGCATGAAACAGTACCAGCTGGCCCTTCCGGTCGTGGCCGATGGCTGTCCTGGCTGATATCACATTCACAAATTTGCTAAAGGAACCTGAAGGAGAAGCACCCTGGCTGATCACCAGCCCCTCGGGAGACCTCCTGCCTCTGGCTGAACTCCACTTCCCACTGGTCTGAGCTATCAGGTACCTCCCTGGGAAGCACAGCAGCCTCCCTGCTTGTCTCCCTGCCTCCTGTCTGCACATTCCAGTCTCCCCGGGGCAGCCAGGAGGGCTCCTCTTACAGGTAAACCAAGCTGTGCAGGCCTCCAGATGAAGACCCTCTCATGGAATCCCCTGTTCTTAGAACAAGATCCAAAGGGCCAGCATGCCCTCCCCAGCCTCTTCCTCTTCCTGCCTCAACTCCCGGTACCCACTCCCCACCCTGCAGCCACTCTGCACTTCCTGTTCCCTCTGGCCGGGAACTGTGCTCTTCTCTAGCTCTCCATGGCTTGTCCCTCTGTCACATCACCTGATTAGTGAGGCATTCCTTCACTGCTCACTCTCTTTTTTTCAAGACAGAGTCTTGCTGTGTCACCCAGGCTGGAGTGCAGTGGTGCGATCTCGGCTCACTGCAACCTCCACCTCTGGGGTTCAACCAATTCTCCTACCTTAGCCTCCCAAATAGCTGTGACTACATGTAGGCACACAGCAGCACGCCTGGCTCATTTTTGTATTTTTTTGGTGGAGATGGATCTCACTATGTTGCCCAGGTAGGTCTTAAACTCCTGGGCTCAAGGGATCCTCCCACCTTGGCCTCCCAAAGTGCTGGGATTACAGGTGTGAGCCACCACACCCAGCTTACTGCCGACTCTAAAACAGCCCATGCCCACATCAGCGCCATGGTATCCTGTCCCCACCCCAGTATTCTGCATCCCAGTGGTCCTCAACCTTGAGCATCTATCAGAATCACCACGGAGGCCTGTTAAAACAGACTCTTGAGCCTCGCCTCTGAATCTGAAGGTCTGAGGTGGGTGGGGCTTTGGAACAAGCTCCTGGGCCACACTGATGTTGCAGGTCCATGAGGATGTTTTTCTCTTCACTTTTCTCTTCCTGTGCCCATAGCTCCTGTCCCCATCTCTCCCCTTTCCTCCAACTTTACTTTTCTTTCTGAGCACTTACCAATTCTTTTCAGCATATTCTACCACTACTTTCATTCTTATATATTCCATAAAAGCCTGTCTTCATCCCCATGAATCCCCAGAATCCAGAATAGTGCTGGGCACAAAGTAGCTGCTCAGTAAAAACTTGTTGAAAGACTTAAGAACAGCTCTCCCCAGCCCACTGGTCCTGGTTCTCAAGAGGGCTGTTGCCAGCAGCCTCCCCATCCAACCTGTCTCCTGTGTCTTGTCGCACTCGGCAGCTTGGCTCTCGTTGATGTAGATGCTTCCATTACGAATCAACCACACGACACCACTGAGCAGCTGCACAAACGGGTTCTCAGTGTCCAGCACCTCCTCCTCAGACAGGTACCTGGACCCAGGGAAGGTGGGAAGCTCACTCACCAGCAGGGCAGCTGTGGGGAGTTAGGTTCCTTCCCCCTGGCCATCCCAACCTGGCAGCTAGATCTCCCCTTCCTGCCCCAGGAACATGTTGGGGCCTGAGTGTGGCTGAGACAATTTCACAGCCCTAGCAATCTGCCTGTTGTCAGAGCTGAAGCCAGACAGGGTTCTTACAATACGATCCCCATGTGTCTTTATAAACAGTCTAAGTTTCATTGAATAGAAACAACCATCCCCCAACAGAGCTCAAATCCCTCTATGGCCCTCAATCTCTAGGCCATACTCAGCCCAACTACCACCTGATCACAGTAACGCCCTCTTCACTGGCTTCCTCGTTTCTCCACTGATCTCTCCCACTCAGTTGCACTCAGGATCAGAACAAGCTTTGACATCATCAAATAATTTTTTTTGTTTGTTTTTTGAGACTAATTCTCACTTTTGGTTGCCCAGCCTGGAGTGCAATGGTGGTATCTTTGTTCACTGCAACCTATGCTTCTCAGGTTCAAGCAATTCTTCTGCCTCAGCCTCCCAAGTAGCTGGGATTACAGGTGCCCACCACCATGCCTAATTTAGTTTTTTTTGAGATGGAGTCTCACTCTCTTGCCTAGGCTGGAGTGCCATGGTACAATCTCACCTCACTGCAACCTCCTCCGGGGTTCAAGCGATTTTCCTGCCTCAGCCTCCCAAGTACGTGGGATTACAGGTTCCTGCTACCAGACCCAGCAATTCTTTTGTATTTTTAGTAGAGGCAGGGTTTCACCATGTTGGCCAGGATGGTCTTCAACTCCTGACCTGGGGATCCGCCCACCTCAGCCTCCCAAAGTGCTGGGATTAAAGGGGTGAGCCACCGCTCCCAACCTAATTTTTGTATTTTTAGTAGAGAGGAAGTTTTGCCATGTTGGCCAGGCAGGTCTCGAACTCCTGATCTCAGGTAATCCACTTTCCTTGGCCTCCCAAAGTGTTAGGGTGACAGGTCTGAGCCACCGCGCCCAGCCTCAAATAAATTGAAACAATTCAAATCATTAGTCTTGCTGATGCGATGTTTGACACCTCACTCCTTTTTCCGTCTCTCTCACACACAGAAGCCCCCTGCACCTCTGAGCCTTTGTACTTGGGGTTCCTTTGGACTGAAATGCTCCTCCTCCAGTTCTGCCCTTGGCTGACTTGGTGATTAATCTTAAAGTCTCAACTCAAAGGTCACCTCAGAGAGGCCTGTTCCAGATCACACTCCCTAAAATCAACACTGTATTTACAACCGGTTCCCCCGATGGTTGCTTTGCTGCACACACAGCGATCAGAATGTATGTTAGGGATTTACCTGGCTTTTGTTGATTGTTCTAGTAATGGGGGAGGTCTGTTAAAGCAAGGACTGTGTGTTCACTAATATCGTACCAGGGCGCAGCACATTGCCTCATACAAGCAAGTGCTCAATGATGCTGGATGATGGATAAAGTCTGCAAGGAAGTGATTCCTATCCCCATTCTGCAGATGAGGAAACAGAGGCTGAACTTGGTTAAGTGACTTGAACACCAAGGCACGGCTACAACCCATATCTCGGCCCCTCTGCCCTCGACAGCACGGGGCTCCCTGCCTCCTCACCCGGTGACCAGGGTCCCGTCGCGGCGGATCCCGAACTGCGCGTTCTGCAGCCCCCCGGAGCTGCTCACCCGCCGCTCGTTGCTCACTACGTTTCCCAGGCACTCGCCCGTGTTCATGCGGAAGAAGCCGCCGTTCTGGGCAACACGGCAGCCGGCCGCCAGCGCCGTCTCCTCCACGGTGGCGCGTCGTTTCGCCGCGCAGCCGCCAGGCCCGCCGGGCTCCAGCACCGAGAAGGTGCGCAGGGGCGCAACAGCCCGGGTCAGGTGGCCGGCCACCGCGCGGTCCCTGAAGTGCGACACGAAGGTGCGCAGGGCCAGGCCGCCGGTCCCGGGGGTCGCGGGGGGCGGAGGCCAACTCTCGTGGTCGCGGCTGCCGGCGCGCACCCGTGTGCAGTCCCGGGGCAGGCGCGCGCGCTCGCGTGGATAGGGCAGCAGCAAGTCGTCGTCGCGGGAGGCCCTGCGGGGACGGGCGAGCGTGAGCTCGGCGGGCTGTCCTCGTGAGCCCAGAAGACAGGGGGATCCCCCCCGAACCAGGCTTGTCCCGGGAGCTGCACTCACCCGGAGCCGAGGCCGCCGGACGTCTCCCCGAAGAAGCCGAGTAGCGCAAGCCGGAGGACAAGCCAGCGACCCGTGGAGGCCGCCATGTTGGACCCGGGCCTCGGATCACGTGGGCTTGCCTCACGTGACTCAAGACCCGGGGTGGCCGCTTTCAGCTCGGACTGAACGGCCAATGCTCTTTTCTGGCCAGGGGCGGGGGGTGGGGGGAGCGGTGACTTTTTATCTTGATGTAATCTCAAACCTACAAAAAGTTGTAAGGCGAGCATAAAGAACTCCCGTAGAACTTTTATTCATGTTTAGCAGTTGTTTAGGATCGTCCTGTTTACTTAATCAATTGTGCTTTGTTTTTCCTGAACGAATGGCAACCAAATTGCAGACATCATGATTCTTTGCCGCATACCTCCCTATGCATCTCCTAAGAACAAGGGCATTTTTTTTAAACCACAGGACAAATAGCGTTAGGACATTTCCCAGTGACGCTGTTATGTGATCTCATCCACAGCTAACCTTCAAATTTTGGCAATTGTCCCTACAATGTCTTTTTTTTTTGGGCGGTGGGGGGGGCTTATAGCTATCCCACTCCCTGCCTTCGACCCTGTAATCCAGGAGTTGCTTTTAGTTGTCATGTCTCTTTGATCTCCCTTAATCTGGAAACTTCCTCAGCCTTTTGTCTTTTATGACCTTGACATTTTTGAAGACAGGCCGGCTCCATAGTTTGTGGTATTCAGTGCAAAATGAAAACGTGGGGACGCTTGCTAAAAAAACCAGAAAACTTAAGGATTTCAAGATGGCCAGAGCAAATGGTTACAGCAAGCCAGGGACCTTCTGAGGGAGCCCATGAAGCTGGCCCTGGGTGTAGAATCCAGTTTATTTTGTAGTATGTGCTTCAAGCTTCCTCTGAGAGGCTTAGTCTCTTCAGGCCTCTTGTCCCAGTGCCGGGTCCAGGGTTAGGTGACGATTTGGTGCTGGCGCAGTGCATGGCCACTCCAGGAGCCATGGCAAGTCTTGTTGGCCTGATACTGTTGCAGTCCTGCCAATACACCTTAACGTAGCAGTTTCTCCTTGTCTGAACTAGTACCCAGGGTTCTTTGTCCTACCTCCAAGAAAATTAATGAGCGTGGACACTAGGGTGGGGTTGGAGCAAATGTTTAATATGGGAAAGAAGAAAGCTCTCCAAAGTGGAGAGGGATGTCCAAGTGGATTGTCGGATTACAGCTGAATACAACAAATATATATATATATTTTTGAGACAGAGTTTTGCTCTTCTTGCCCATGCTGGGGTGCAGTGGTGTGATCTCAGCTCGCTGCAACATCTGCCTCACCAGGTTCAAACGATTCTCCTGCCTCAGCTTCCTGATGATGCAGCCATAAGCCAAAGAATGCAGATTGTCAGCAGCTCCCAAGGGCTAGGAGAGAGTCGTGGGCCAGACTCTTGAGCTTTGACAGAGGACGTGGCCATGCTGACGTCTTGCTTTTGGAAATTAATACAATTCAGGGACCTCAAAGGGGTCCTGGAGCAACTCTGACGCTCCTAGTTCACTTTGTCTAACCACGTACAAAATGACTGCTCCCCCCAGGGTCTTAAATGACCTGGCCTGACGCAAATAGATTGATGTGAAGGGAATATATCTTTCTGATCTTTGCACTGAGCTCTAAAAATAACCAGCAAAGGAGCCCAGGCCTGACGCCTCCTCCCTGCCTCCTCCAGAAGCTCTCTTTTTTTCTGTCTCAGGAGTTGCAGGAACAGACAGTCTTTGGCAAGTTCTGACTTTTGTTTTTTTCCCTACAAAGGTTTGCTACTCCTTTGCCAAGTTTTTCTAAGCACATAACGAGTGCCACAGAAATTCTGCATTTGAACAGAGCAGCCCAAATCCACAGCTCTGTCCAAAGCTTTTAATGAATCCAAGGGCTTTCTTTTTTGCTCACATCTACTCTTCAGCCTGGGTTACCGCTGTCCCCTCGTAGTGTCCTGAGATCTACCATCATCTGTATGTTCAACAGGCTGAGCACCTTGTGTGTGCTCCGTGCTGTGATCCCTGCCTTCATGGAGCTTAGATTTTCAAGGGGAAACAGACATGAAACAGCCATGTGATGAATGCAAGAAGCAAAGGGCAGGACCATGAGAGAAGGATGTTGCAGGTGTGGCAGGAAAGCCTCTCCAAGCCCATTTAGACTGTGATTTGAAGGAAATAAAGAAAGGCACGACTGTGGGCAGATCAGGGCCAGAGCCTTGAGGCGGGAAAGAGCTTGGCAGGTACAGCAGGAAGATCCACCTGGTGGGAGAGGAGGACTGTGGGGGAGGGGGTAAGGTGGTGAGCAGGATGGAGGTGGGAGGGCCAGGCCAAGGCCAGATCCTACATGCAAGGATCTGGGAAATGAGTATGGATTTCAGCCAAAGTGAAATAAATAGTAAGCCACTGGAAGTTTTCTTTTTAACTTTATTAAGATATAATTTACATACTGTAAAATTATCCTGTTTTAAGTGTACAATGCAATTTTTTTAAGTAAATATACAGTGATATTCCAGTATCACCATTATCCAGTTTTAGGATATTTTTAAATCACCCCAAAGAGTTCTATTTAGAAACAGGATCTCATTCTGTTGCTCAGGCTGGAGTACAGTGGCGCAGTCATAGCTCACTGCAGCCTCGAACTCTGGGCTCAAGCAGTCCTCCCAGCTCAGCCTCCTGAGTAGCTGGGACTGCAGGTGTGCACCACCACACCTGGCTTTTTTTTTGTTTTTGGAGACAGAGTCTTTTTTTTTTTTCTACTTCTAGTAGGTTTCATTAATTTTTTTTTTAACTGCAGGGCATACTTTTTTTTTTTAAAGAAAAAAAGGAGAGAAGGAGAGAAAGAAAGAGGAAGAAAAAGAGGGAGAGAGAACAGGAATATTGCTTAATTCTAAGAATGGTTATTAATAATGGCTGATCAATATTTTGTGTATTGAAAGTAGAGAATGTATATTTTGTGTATTTAAAGTGGAGAGCGCTATACATACTTATTAAGTTTACTCGTTCC
>CM052660.1:106716813-106771239 GCA_028533165.1 Leontopithecus rosalia | reverse complement strand
TCTTATTGTTGCATTGATCCTTTTACCACTGTATCTTTGTTGCTTTGAAATCTATTTTATAAAATGTGAGAATTGCAACTCCTGCTTTTTGTTTATTTCTTTATTTTTGCTCTCCATTTGGTTGGTAAATCTTTCTCCAACCCTTTGTTTTGAGTCTTTGTGTATCTTTGGATATAAAATGGGTCTGGATGTATTATACATACATCCAGACATCCAGACAGAGTCTTACTCTGTCACCTAGGCTGGAGTGCAGATTGCAATGGCCAGATCTTGGCTCTCTGCAGCCTCAGCCTCCTGGGTTCAAGCGATTCTCCTGCCTCAGCCTCCTGAGTAGCTGGGCCACCACGCCTGGCTAATATTTTGTATTTTAGTAGAGATGGGGTTTCACCAAGTTGGCCAGGATGGTCTCAATCTCCTGACCTTGTGATCTGCCAACTTAGGCCTCCCCAAGTGCTGGAATTACAGGTGTGAGCCACCACACCAGGCCAATTCTGTTTTTATATTAAATGTCTGGAAAAGGCAAATCTGGAGAGAAAGAAACCAAATTAGTGGCAGCCTGGAGCTGGGGGTAGCATCAGAGAGGGACTGCAAACTGGACTGGAAATTTCAAGCAAGATGAAGAGGAGAGCTTTGTGGACTCCTCTGTGGGCACTGTGTCCATGCATTGGCCTCTGATAGCTTATAGACACAAAGCTGGCCCGCTTTTGAATGTAAACTTTGTGAAGACACCCCTTCTGCTGCTGTTTAACTTCTTCATGCATTTAGCAGACTCTGGCTGAGAGCTCTGAGCTCCAACAAGGCACGTAACAGACGCCTTTGTATTTCCTTCCCTAACCTTGAACATGAACAGCATCAATGCATTGGTACGAATTTATCAAGTGAGGGGAAAAAGAAAATGCTTAAGTGGTGTACCCCGTCTTCCTCACTCATAAGATGTATTGCTTGTTTGATCATAATTGTTTCTTTCTTTCTTTCTTTTTTTTTAGATAAAGTCTTGCTCTGCCTCCCAGGCTGGATTGCAGTGACGCAATCTGAGCTCACTGCAACCTCTGCTTCGTGGGTTCAAGTAAGTATCCCTGCCTCAGCCTCCTGAGTAGCTGGGATTACAGGTGCCCGCCACCATGCCTGGCTAATTTTTGTATTTTTGGTAGTGATGGGGTTTCATCATGTTGGCCAGGCTCGTCTTGAACTCCTGACCTCAGGTGATTTACCCACCTTGGCCTCCCAAAGTGCTGGGATTACCGGCGTGAGCCACCGTGCCCAGCCCACAATTGTTTCTTAATGTCTGTCCCCTTTCAGTGCCACCTCTGTGAGGTGCAGAGACCGTGTCTCCTTCCACTGCTGTGTCCTGAGAACTATGAATAGTGTCTGGCACACAGTAGGTGCCCCATGGACATTTCTAGAATAAAAGGAAGGAAATCATGCTTGTTTTTGTTCTTAGCGGCATCCCTCACACCTAAAGCAAAGCTTGGCACACGATTTCTCGATCTGTATTTATGGAATGAATAGATGGGGTATTTGCCTGGAGCCACATCATTTGCTAGTAAATAATAGGCGACTGATAAAATTCCAGGGGTGACATGGACGCTGATCCCATGTCCCTCAGAAAACTCAAAGCCAACAGCCCTGAGCCCATCTAAGTCTTGGACATTGTACGAGGGGCTTTACCTGCACCATTTCAGTGGGTTCTCTCAGGAATCCTAGAAGGTAGGTGTTGTTATGTTATCCATCATACAGACAAGGAGATGGAGGCACAGAGAGGGAAAGACACTGGCCCAGGGTCACACAGTGGTAAGCTGAGGAGGTGGTTAGCTCTGAAGCACAAGCTCTCAGCCCCTCTGCTCTCCTGCCCAGAAGAAATTTATTTCTCAAATGGGGATGCGAGTTTGTTTTGGAGTCTGGAAAACCAAAATCTTTTTTTTGTTTTTCAGACGGATTCTTGCTCTGTCACCAGGATGGAGTGCAGTGGCGCAATCTCGGCTCACTGCAACCTCCGCCTCCCAGTTTCAAGTGATTTCACTGCCTCAGCCTCCTGAGTAGGTAGGATTACAGGTGCGCACCAGCACGCCCAGCTGATTTTTTTTGTATTTTCATAGAGATGGGGTTTCACCATGTTGGCTGGGATGGTCTCAATCTCATGACCTTGTGATCTGTCCACCTTGGCCGCCCAAACTGCTGGGATTTCAGGCATGAGCCACTGCACCCGGCCTTTTTTTTTTTTTTTGAGGCAGAGTTTCACGCTGTCAACCAGGCTGGAGTACAGTGGCACATGATCCAGGCTTACTGCAACCTCCTCCTCCCGAGTTCAAGCGATTCTCTTGCCTCAGTCCCCCGAGTAGCTGGGACTACAGGCATGCACCACCACGCTGGGTAATTTTTGTATTTTTAGTAGAGATGGGGTTTCACCGTGTTGGCCAGGCTGCTCTTGAACTCCTGACCCCAAGTGATTCACCTGACTTGGCCTCCCAAAGTGTTAGGATTGTAAGTGTTAGGATTTGAGCCACCGCACCTGGCCCCAAAGTCATTTTTCTAAAACTCTTTTAGGAACTGTAAACCTGAAAGGATCAATTTCTTCTGTCCATGCAGTGTAGAGCATCTGTTACGTAAAGTGCTGGGAGGCCATTTACAGCATCCCAGAACCTGGCTTCGCGGCCCTAAGGGACAGGAGATTCTATCATAGGCTCCATGTCTGGTAGGTGGCCCCCAGGTCCAGCTGGGTACATTAGGGGTGCGCCTCATGCCACGTGCACTTGCAGGGTGATGTGGGGGCTGCTGCCTGGGCAGACCAGACTCAACCATGCTCATAGCCCAAGGCTTCCTCCGCTAGTGAAGACCTGGACGAAACATCTTCAGGACCTCACTTTTTTTTTTCTTTATTTTTCTATTTAATTCAGTAAATGTTTCAAAAACACTTCTTCTTATTTATTTATTTAATTTTGTGAGATGGCGTTTTGCCCGTTGCCCAGGCTGGAATGCAGTGTCAACACCTCGGCTCACTGCAGCCTCCGTCTCCTGGGTTACAGTGATTCTCCTGCCTCAGCCTCCCAAGTAGCTGGCATTACAGGCATGCACCACCACAGGTGGCTAATTTTGTATTTTTAGTAGAGACAGAGTTTCTCCATGTTGGTCAGGCTGGCCTTGAACGCCCAATTGCAGGTGATCCTCCTGCCTTGGTCTCCCAAAGTGCTGGGATTCCAGGCATGAGCCACCGTGCCCGGTCCTATGAGAGGGCATCTGAGCAGAGACTGGGACAAGGTAGAGTGTGAGTCGTGTGGGTGTCAGGGGGAAAATATCCAGAAAGATAGGAGAGACTCAGAAGGAGCATGAGCTCTGTGTGGACTGGATATGTCTGTGGAGTGGGTAAATTCCTGGGGGGTTTTGGTCTATGGTTTGGCTGTGGCTTGCCAGTGAGAAAGTTCTTTTTTTGCTTTTTTTTTTGAGTTGCAGTCTTGCTCTGTTGCCCAGGCTGGAGTGCAGTGGCATGATCTTGGTTCACTGCAATCTCTGCCTCCCAGCTGCAAGCAATTCTCCTATCTCAGTCTCCCAAGTAGCTGGGACTACAGGCATGAGCCACCATTCCTGGCTAATTTTTGTATTTTTAGTGGAGATGGGGGTTTCACCATGTTAGCCAGGCTGGTCTTGAACTCCTGACCTCAAGTGATCCACCTGCCTTGGGAAAGTTCTTTTTAATTTTCAGTTTCACATTTGTCCTTTAAATAGAGGACTAGGCTGTGAGCCAGGCCATCAGGACAAGGCGTCTGCTTTCCCACAGGTGTGGGTGGGCTGCAGGGACCGTGTTGCTGGAACTAGAAATGGCTTCTTGAGGCAGGTGCTGTATTCGTTTCTGGGGCTGCTGTAGCAAGATACCATCAACAGGGTTGCTCAAACCACGGGAATTTATGGTCTCACCGTTCAGGAGTGCTGGGATGACAGGCGTGAGCCAAGGATTCCCTTTCCTTGAAAGTGACTCATGCTTAGCTTCCTTTCCTCCCTCCCTCCCTTCCTCCCTTTCTTTCCTTCTTTCTCTCTCCTTCCTTCCTTCCTTCCTTCCTTCCTTCCTTCCTTCCTTCCTTCCTTCCTTCCTTCCTTCCTTCCTTCCGTCCTTCCCTCCTTCCTTCCTTCCTTCCTTCCTGGACAGAGTTTTGCTCTTGTTTCCCAGGCTGGAGTGCCATGGTGCAATCTTGGCTCACCACAACCTCTGCCTCCCAGGTTCAAGTGATTCTCCTGCCTCAGCCTCCCGAGTAGCTGGGATTACAGGCATGCGCCACCATGCCCAGCTAGTTTTGTATTTTTAGCAGAGATGGGGTTTCTCCATGTTGGTCAGGCTGGTCTCGAACTCCCGACCTCAGGTGACCCACCCGCCTCAGCTTCCGAAAGTGCTGGGATTAAGGTGTGAGCCACTGTGTCCGACCTGCTCAGCTTCCTTCTCAGTCATTTCACCCTCTCCCTGGTTTGGTAACTGAAGCCTTCTGAAATGAACCAGTGTCAGGCTCTAGTGAGGACTCCATCCCCACAGGAAGCACAGAGGTGGGGCATATTCCCCTGGAGTTGCTGATGTGCAGCTGACTTCTCTCAAGGTTGTGTGCCTGTTTCGGAAAACTTTTCTTTGCAAGACAACGTGAAAGATATCCTTAAAGCACACAGAAGGCCACGTGGATATTACATTCTGGCCCTTGGTTCCGCAAGAAAACAGCAACCTCTAGAAAGCAAGTCAAATTGGTCAGCACAATCCAGGAACAGTCCTTGGGGTCTGATAACTTTAAGGGCGGTCATGGGAAGTCATCAGAGGACTGAAGCAGAGGATCAGGTCAGAGTAGCCTACCTCCCAAAGGAAAGATGGAGAAGAACCATTCCCCTACTGCCCTCCTGGGCTGCTCAGCTGGGCACAGAAGCAGCCAGGGATATTTTAATTCAGATGCTCAAATTTGACTAAGTTGCCACATGAGGATGACCTGCAGTGATTTTCCACCTCAAGGCACAGCGGGACAATGTGTATAAACAGGTCTGCAGCCCCGGGACTGGGTTTTCAGCTGGTTTTTCTGCCCTGGAGTCTAAGGCATGCACCACAGACAGCAGTGGAACCCATAATAAGGTTCCAGAAGGTTTTATTGCTAAATTTGCGTCGGAGCTCCAGGGAACACATTCAGATATAGTCACCCTGAGTCAGAGCTCGAGGGAAGAGCTGTAAGCTGGGAATGAGAGAAATGGTGACGAGGCAGTGGCCTCTTCTGGCAGCTTCCAGAGGAGTCCTCAGTTAATGCGGCATCATCACTTGAGGCAGGACGTAACGCTTACCTGGCACTTAGTATGTAATGGTCACTGATCCAGTATTCTACAAAAACGATCCTCACAGCAATGGAGGTAATTTTGATGTAGGGGCTGTGTGGTTTTTTTTTTTTTTTTTTTTGAGATGGAGTCTTGCACTGTTTCCCAGGATGGAGTGCAGTGGCCTGATCTCCACTAACTGCAATCTCTGCCTCCCAGGTTTAAGCAATTCTCTGCCTGAGCCTCTCGAGTAGCTGGGATTACAGGTGCATGCAACCACGCCTGGCTAATTATTTTTCGTAGAGACAGGGTTTCACCATGCTGGCCAGGCTGGTCTTGAACTCCTGACCTTGTGATCCACCCGCCTCGGCCTCCCAAAGTGCTGGGATTACAGGCATGAGCCACTGTGCCTGATTCCCCCCTCCTTTTTTTTTTTTGAGACTCCCACTCTGTTGCCCAGGCTGGAGTGCAGTGGCGAAATCGTAGCTCACTGCAGCCTTGAACTCCTGGGCTCCTCCTGGATCAAGGGATCCTCCCACCTCAGCCTCCTGGGTAGCTGGGACTACTATCCCAGTGAGGGTGCATGGTGGGAGTGTCTCATTATGTTGCCCAGGGTGGTCTCCAGCTCCTGGGTTCAAGCAATCCTCCCGCCTCAGCCTCCCAAAGTGCTGGGATTGCAGGAGGGAGCCACTGTGCCTGACCAAGGTAGGGCTTATTATTTTCCCAATTTTACTGATGAGAAAACCGAGTCCCAGAGAAGTTGGTGACTTTGCTCAAGGTCACAGACAGCTGGGACTTGGATTTAGACAGCCTGGCCACAGAACCTCACCATCAACCGCTCTGCTCTACTGCGTTTTGTAAAATGACAGATGGCCGTGTGATGCAGTGTAAGCATATGGCAGAGTTCCGTGCTCAGGATAAAAAAAGGAGTGTGCGTTGCCTTTCAAGGTCATCTCTCCAGCACTAACTCACGACCCCAACTATTCTTTCCAGAGACGCTTCCTTCTCCCACTGGGAAAGATAGGATATTTGACACCTGAATAAATAGTCTTTAAGACACCAGTTTATGGGGCTCTTTAGAATCTGTGGCTGGGTGCAGTGGCTCATGCCTGTAATCCCAGCACTTTGGAAGGACAAAGCAAGAGGACTGCTTGAGGCCGGGAGTTCAAGACCAGCCAGGTCCACATAGTGAAACCCCATCTCTACAAAGAAATTTAAAAATTTCTTGGCTTGGTGGCACATGCCTGTAGTCGCAGCTGCTCAGGAGGCGAGATGGGAGAATTGCTTGAGCCCAGGGGTTCGAGGCTGCAATGAGCCTGGGTGACAGAGTGACCTCACTGATTAATTTAAAAAAAAAGAAAAGAGAAGAAAAGAAAAAAGAATGTGTTGAGTGGGATTGGAGAGTTGGAGCAAAGACCGAGGGGTTGTCCAAGACTGTCTTCAAGGCCGAGAAACAAGACTCCATTCTGAGTCAGCTGCAGTCTAACTTTATTCATCTGCTCACCCCCGGGTCCCTCCCGGCCCCCACCTGCTTACTGAGGCTTCCAAACAACCCAAGATGGGACGTCGGGGTGGCTTTACTTATCCTCCAGATGCCTCCTTCCCCGGATGTGACCCAGGCCCTCCAGGGCCGAAGGGAGGAGGACTAAAGGGGTCTGTTCCTCCAGGCAACAGACATGGAACCACCTGTGTCAGCAGCTGCTTGGTGCTGACGGTGTAGATGGGTGCAGCTCTCTGTTTGTTGAGGGGTATTCAGCCAGGATGTAGAGGAAGCCACCCAGGGCTGCCACCGCTGTGGCCGTGTTGTGGGAGGAGCAGCCATCTAGGGGAGAGAGGCCCCTGTGAGTGCCGGGTGGCAAGAACCTTGGCCCTTTATTCAACACAGTTCCATTGAAAGTGCTGTTCAGCCAAGTGCGGTAGCTCACACCTGTAATCCCAGCACTTTGGGAGGCTGAGGATGGCAGATCACTTGAGATCAGGAGTTCAAGACCAGCCGGAGCAACATGGTGAAACCCCATCTCTACTAAAAAATACAAAAATTAGCCGAGTGTGGTGGCGTGTGCCTGTAGTCCCAGCTACTTGGGAGGATGAGGCAAGAGAATTGCTTGAACCCAGGAGGCAGAGACTGCAATGAGCTGAGATCACACCATTGCACTCCAGCCTGGGCGACAGAGCGAGACTCCATCTCAAAAAAAAAGTGCTTTTCAGATATTTTTCCAGGCAATTTGGAAGATGCTGTGTGAGTGCTTTGATGTTCCCTTAGGCCCCCTTTGCTGGGCCGAGTCCCTTTCCACTAGCTGCTAAGGGCTCCCTTCTCTGGAGGTATGTCCTTTCCAAATAACTTACCAATATAAGGATAAAAGAGCCTGGCCACCTTGTCCTAGGTGGATGACTCTGTTGTGCAATTTATGCTCCAAGGCATTCCCCTCCACTCCTGCAGGGGATCTGGCCTGAGACTGCATCCTGCCTAGCTCCTGCCTGGGTTAGTCTGCTTACCTGGCTTACCTACCGCAGTAAAGCACATGCACTGGCATCCTGTCTCATCTGAGATGGGGAAACTGAGGCTTGGGAAGCTGAGCTGAGCTCCCTGGCCCTGGTAACTCCCCAGCTCATTTCTTGACCCCAGTGGCTTCCTCTTAGCTGCCTCTGGTCTTTCTAGTCCCATGTGACCTCATGCCTCATGGATTCAAAGTCTCAGGCCTAAGCACGTGCCTGAGATAATAACCCTCAGATGTAGTTCTTTGTTTGTTTGTTTTTTGAGACAGAGTTTCGCTCTTGTTACCCAGGCTGGAGTGCAATGGCGCGATCTCAGCTCACCGAAACCTCCACCTCCTGGGTTCAAGCAATTCTCCTGCCTCAGCCTCCTGAGTAGCTGGGACTACAGGTGCGTGCCACCATGCCCAGCTAATTTTTGTATTTTTAGTAGAGACAGTGTTTCACCATGTTGACCAGGATGGTCTCGATCTCTTGACCTCGTGATCCACCCGCCTCGGCCTCCCAAAGTGCTGGGATTACAGGTGTGAGCCACCGTGCCCGGCCGTAGTATTCTTTGAACTCAAAGTGGGCAGCATGCCTTTAGTGTTACCATCTATCTGCTTGTGGGAGGGAGCCAGGAATTCTTTCCCCACTACCCAGAGACTTTGAGAAGGGGAGGGGACCCCAGCCAGGTCCCTTGAAGGAAGGGAGAATGCAGATTTCAAGGTGCCGAATGACTAACCCTGGCAGTTCCTGCCTCTCGGTGGCTACTCTATGGAAAATTCCATGGGGAGGGCTTTGCACAATGATCAGTTATTAGCCCCAACAGTTTGGTGCCCATTTTACAGATGATGGAGTCTTGCTCTGTCACCCAGTCTGGAGTGCAGTGATGCAATCTCGGCTCACTGCAACCTCTGCCTCCTGGGTTCAAGCGATTCTTCTGTCTCAGCCTCCTGAGTAGCTGGGACTACAGGTGTGCGCCACCACACTCGGCTAATTTTTGTATTTTTAGTACAGATGGGGTTTCACCATATTAGCCAGGGTGGTCTTGAACTCCTGACCTCAATTGATCCACCTGCATCGGCCTTCCAAAGTGCTGGGATTATAAGCATGAGCCATCACGCCCAGCCTGGTTGTGTGCCGTTCACAGTAAGTAAGAGGCAGAAGTGGGACTTGAACCCACACAGCCTGACCTCAAACCCTGTGCTACTGGTCTCTGCGCCAATTGCCTCTTGCTCTGGGGACATGTGGCATAAGTACAAGAATGAGCACATCACTCCCCAGCAGTTTTCTAGGTTGCTGGTTAACCTGGAGGGGCCCCACGAAAGGCCTGGGATGCTGGAATTTCTGCAGCTTCCGCTCCAGTCCCTAGGACAGTCCTCATGTTGGGCTGTCGGGCTCTGGGGACAGGCAGCTGACCAGGTAGTACACAGCAGGTCCTGACCACCCCAGCCATAGGCAGCCCCAGATTCCTCTGTGTCAGGAGGGCCTAGCCGGGGCAGGGGGCTCTGGAAGTCTACTGAGAACTTCTCTCCCTTCGCCTGCATGACCTTTGGTGGCAGCTACAAAACTGACTGATTGGATTCTGCTTTCATTCCTTGCTCCTGTCCACCTGTAGGTGGATGATGAGGCCACAGTGGGGCTGATCGAGAGATTTTTAGTCATGGGAATCAGACACCCACATGTGCTGGATATGTAATCTATGAGCTGGCTATTCTATATCCCTTCCTGCTTTTCCTGCAGTTATTGATATTTTATTATTATTATTTTTGATACAGAGTCTCATTTTGTCACCCAGGATGGAGTGCATTGGTGTGATCGCAGCTGACTGTAGCCTCTGCCTCCTGGGTTCAAGTAATTCTCAGCCTCCCGAGTAGCTGGGAATACAGGTGTGCACCACCATGCCCAGCTAAGGTTTGTATTTTTAGTAGAGACAGGGTTTTGCCATGTTGCCCAGGCTGTCTCCCCACTTTCTCAGCGGAGGCCATTGGGGACCCCAGCCTCCCTTCCACCTCCCAAACATGAGGACCCTCTGATTAGTGCCCCTTTGGCGAGGCCAGGTGCTGTTTGTCCATGGCAAAGAATAAACACAGGCCCTTGTCTTGCTAGGATATCTCAGTTTCATGTCAAGTAACTCCCTTGGGTATTTTCATTACCTGTAAATTGTTTTTCTCGCCTCTTCACTCTCCTCAAAAGATGCTGCTGATAATGAATAGCTTTTGATAATTCTTCATCTTCAGCATCTGGGAAAAGAGCAAAAGTTGAACTTCTCAAGATAAATTTTATTTTTTTACATTTTTATTTCTTTTTGCTTCTTTATTTTAGAGACAGGGTCTCATTCTGTTGGCCAGGCTGGGTGCAGTGGCACAATTATAGCTCACTGCAGCCTCAAACTCCTGGGCATACACAATCCTTCCTGCCTTAACCTAACAAATTGCTGGGACTACAGGCATGAACCACCATGTCCAACTAAATTTTTAAAAAAAGTTTTACAGCCTGTAATCCCAGCACTTTGGGAGGCCGAGGTGGGCAGATCACCTGATGTCAGGAGTTCAAGACCAGACTGACCAACATGGAGAAACCCCGTCTCTACTAAAAATACAAAATTAGCTGGGTCTGGTGGCACATGCCTGTAATTCCAGCTACTTGGGAGGCTGAGGCAGGAGAATTGCTTGAACCCAGGAGACAGAGGTTGTGGTGAGCCAAGATTGTACTGTTGCACTCCAGCCTGGGCAATGAGAGTGAAACTCCATCTCAAAAAAAATTTTTTTTTTTTTTTGTTAGAGACGGGCTCTCACTATGTTGCCCAGGCTGGTCTTGAACTCCTGGGCTCAAGTGCTCCTCTAGCCTTGGCCTCCAAAAGTGCTGGATTATATGTGTGAACCACTGCGACTACTCTCAAGGTAAATTTTTAAATGTTACTCACTAAACCTCCTGCCCCCACACCATTTCAAGGAAGTTAGGTCTTCTTTTGAAACTTGAGGCTATCCCAGAAGTTTCCACCTGCACCTTCCTTCAGATCCTTTTCCATGGCCTAAACATATCATCTACAGATGCTTTTCCAAATTATGGTTCCCCAAACACCCACCATCAGAACCACTGGAGGTGCTTGTTAAAAATGTAAGTCCCGGCCGGGCGCGGTGGCTCAAGCCTGTAATCCCAACACTTTGGGAGGCCGAGGCAGGTGGATCACAAGGTCAAGAGATGGATACCATCCTGGTCAACATGGTAAAACCCCGTCTCTACTAAAAATACAAAAAATTAGCTGGGCATGGTGGCGCGTGCCTGTAATCCCAGCTACTCAGGAGGCTGAGGCAGGAGAATTGCCTGAACCCCGGAGGTGGAGGTTGCGGTGAGCTGAGATTGCACCATTGCACTCCAGCCTGTGTAACAAGAGCGAAACCCCGTATCAAAAAAAAAAAAAAAAAAAAGTAAGTCCCTCCAAGATAAGCAAAAACGGAGGGGATTTATCACCACTAGACTGGCTTTACAAGAAGTGCTCAGGGGAGTCCTACATCTGAAAAGAAAAAGACAATAATCATTATCATGAAAACATGAGAAAGTACAAAAGCTGCTGGTAGAGGAGAAAGAGAAAGGAGGAGAAAAGATGCAAAACTATCGCTAGAGAAAAGCACCAAACGGCAATGAGAACAGTAAGAAAGGAAGAAAAAAATCAAAGGATATAGAAGATAACCAGAAAACAATGAATGAAACCACAGGAGTGAGTCCTCACATACCAATAATAGCCTTGAATGCAAATTGATTACATTCCCACTTAAAAGATATATAGACTGGCTGAATGAATGAGAAAACATGACCCAACTATATGCTGCCTACAAGAAAGTTGCTTCACTGGTAAAGACACATATGGAATGAAAGTGAAAGGGTGAGAAAAGATCTTCCACATAAATGGAAACCAGAAGGGAGAAGGAGTAGCTATACTTAGATAAAACGCACTTTAAGTCAAAGACTGTAAAAAGAGACAAGGTCATTATATAACGATAAAGGAACTAATTTAGCAAGAGGACATAACAATTCTAAAAATATATGTATGAAACACTGGAGAACCAAAGCAAATGTTATTAGCTATAAAGGGAGAGACAGACCCCAATACAATAATACCTGGGGACATCAACACCTTGCTGGCAGCATTGAACAGATCATCTAGACAGAAACTCAACAAAGAAACACTGAATTTAAACTGCACTAGAGACTGAATGAATCTAACAGACATTTACAGAACATTTTATCTAAATGCTGCAGAATATATACTCTTCTCATCAGCACATGGAACGGTCTCCAAAATGCACCATATGTTAGGCCAAAACATAAGTCTCAACAAATATAAAATAATTTAAATCATAGCAGGTATCTTCCTGACCACAATGGAATAAAACTAGAAATCAATAACAAGAGGACCTTTCAAAATTGTGCAAATACAGGGAGATTAAACAACATGTTCCTGAGTGACCAATGGGCACGTGAAGAAATCAAGAACATTTAAAAATGTCTTAACACAAATGAAACTCGAAACATAATATGCCAAGACCCACGGGATATAGCAAAAGCAGCATTAAGAGGGGCATTTACATAAAAAAATGCCATGGAAAAAGCAGAAAGATTTCAAATAATGAACTAACGATACATCTCAAGGAACTAGAAAAGCAAGACCAAATCAAGCCTGAAATTAGAAGGAAAGAAATTGTAAAGATCAGAGGAGAAATAAATAAAATAGAGACTAAAGAAACAATATAAAAGATCAATGAAATAAAAAGTTGGTTTTTAAAAAAGATACGTTATTAGCTAGATTAAGACAAAAAGAGAAAAGACTCAAATAAAATCACAAAGAAAAAGAAAATATTACACCTGATACCACTGAAATACAAATGATCATTAGAGACTATTGTAAACAAGCAATTTGAAAACCTACCAGAAATTGATAAATTCCTGGACACACACAACATACCAAGATTGAACCAAGAAATAACAGAAAACCTAACAGACTGATTACCAGTAATGAGGTAATGAGATTGAATGTGTAATAAAAAGTCTCCAGGCTGGGCGCTGTGGCTCAAGCCTGTAATCCCAGCACTTTGGGAGGCTGAGGCAGGTGGATCATGAGGTCAAGAGATCGAGACCATCCTGGTCAACATGGTGAAACCCCGTCTCTACTAAAAATACAAAAAATTAGCTGGGCATGGTGGCGCGTGCGTGTAATCCCAGCTACTCAGGAGGCTGAGGCAGGAGAATTGCCTGAACCCAGGAGGCGGAGGTTGTGGTAAGCCGAGATCGCGCCATTGCACTCCAGCCTGGGTAACAACAGTGAAACTCTGTCTCAAAAAACAAACAAACAAAAAAAAAGTCTCCAAGAAACAAAAACCCGGGACGTAACAGCTTTACTGCTGAATTTTACCAAATATATTAAAGAACAAATACCAATTCTTTTCAGTCTCTTCCAGAAAACCGAAGAGGAGAACAACTTTCCAGACTCGTTTTACAAGTTCAGCATTACCCAAAGGTAATGCTGACAAGGACACCACAACCAAAAAAAAGTATAGGCCAATTTTCCTGATGAACCTAGATGCAAAAATCCTTAACAAAATACTACCAAACCACAACCAGCAACACATTAAAAATCATTCACGGCTTTTCTACTCTGACCACTTCCAGTAAGTGAATGAGTGTTTTGGATTAAAAAAAAAATTCATCATGAGAAAGCAGGCTTTATTACAGGGATGCAAGGATGGTTCAACATATGCAAATTAATAAATGATGCATTACACCAATAGAATGAAAGATGAAATCATATAATCATCTTAACAGGTGCAGAAAAAGCATTTCATGAAATTTAACTTCCCTTCATGATGGAGCGAAACTCCATCTCTAAAAAAAAGAATTAGGAGGCTGAGGCAGGAGAATTGCCTGAACCCAGGAGGCGGAGGTTGCAGTGAGCAGAGATCGCGTCATTGCACTCCAGCCTGGGTAACAAGAGCGAAACTCTGTCTCAAAAAAAAAAAAAAAAGTAGAGTGTTGAATAGTGTTTACTAGAGGTGGGGAAGGGTATGGGGGAGAGGAGATAAGCAGAGGTTGGTTAAGGGATGCACTAGTATTGCCTGAAGGAGAACAAAGTGCTACTGTTCCATAGCACTACAGGGTGACTGCAATTAACAACAATTTGTTGCTTTTTTTTTTTTTTGAGACAGTGTCTCTGTCAGCCAGACTGAAGTCCAGTGGTCGGTGGGGCAGTCATGGCTCACTGCAGCCTCTACCTCCTGCTGGGCTCAAGGGATTCTCCCACCTAAGGCTCCCAAAGTAGCTGGGATCATAGATGTGTGTAATCACACCCAGGTCTTTTAAAATATATTTTTATTTTTATTTTTTTGAGATGGAGTTTCGCTCTTGTTACCCAGGCTGGAGTGCAATGGCGTGATCTCGGCTCACCACAACCTCTGCCTCCTGGTTCAGGCAATTCTCCTGCCTCAGCCTCCTGAGTAGCTGGGATTACAGGCACGCGCCACCATGCCCAGCTAATTTTTTGTATTTTTAGTAGAGACGGGGTTTCACCATGTTGACCAGGATGGTCTCGATCTCTTGACCTTGTGATCCACCCACCTTGGCCTCCCAAAGTGCTGGGATTACAGGCGTGAGCCACCGTGCCCGGCCCCCGCTTTTTTTTTTTGATATTTTTCGTAGAGATGGGGTTTTGCCTGTTGGCCAGGCTGGCTTTCTAATTCTTGAGCTACAGCTCAAACTGTCCACCTGCCTTGGCCTCCCAAAGTGCTGGGATTATAAGGCGTGAGCCTATTGTACATTTTCAAAAAGCTGAAAGAGCGAGTTCGGAATGTTTCCAACACAAATAAATGACAGATGTTTGAGGTGAGGCATTTGCTCATTACATATTATATACATACATACATGTTTTGAAATATCACACCGTACCCTATAAATATGTACAATTATTATGTGTCTATTGAGAAGAATAATAAAGCCAAAAAAGGCAAGTTCCACAGCCCCATCCCCAACCTGCCGATGCTGCATGTGTGGGGGCCTAATATTCTTCACTGTATAAACTTTGTGGGGTTTTGTTTTTTTGAGACGGAGTCTCACTCAGTTGCACAGACTGGAATGCAATGGCATGATCTCGGCTCACTGCAACCTCCACCTCCCAGTTTCAAGCGATTCTCCTGCCTCCACCTTCCGAGTAGCTGGGACTACAGGCGTGTGCCACCACGCCTGGCTAATTTTGTGTACTTTTAGTAGAGATGGGGTTTCACTGTGTTAGCCAGGATGGTCTTGGTGTCCTAACCTTGTGATCTGCCTGCCTTGTCTTCCTGAAGTGCTGGGATTACAGGTGTGAGCCACTGCACCTGGCCTAAACTCTGTTTTAAAAACGGACCATCTTATTTCCAACGCTTCTGCTTCTTGGAGCATCCCAAGCTTGTAGTGGGGACAACAGCATTTCCTGGGAGCTGTCCTGTACCTGGCACAGGCTGTGTGGCTTCAAATGTATCACATCTACTCTCCTTGCAGCTCAGGAAGGTGGGTTATTATTATGCTCGTTTATTTGCAGACGGGGACATCGAGGCTCAGAGGGGTTAAGTGGCTTATTCCAAAGGGACCAGCTGTCAGGTTTCACATGGCTAGGAAGTGGCCGAGTCCTCTGCCTCTCTACCCTCTGCTACGTCACCTCCTCCCACGTAGTCTTTCCTGACCAGCTACCTGGAGAACCTTCCCTGGTGTTCTTTTCTCCCTCACCCTGTGGTCTCCTTTGTAGCTGTCATCAGAAGTTGCAATTACTTCACTTCTCTGTTTGTTCAGGTGATTTACGTTTCTTTTCCTCCAGGTTCTGGTTTTCCCTAGAGCCTAGATGGTGTCTGGCACATTAGCAGGTGCTCAATATGTACTTGCTGAATGAACAGTGATAGGGCTTGGCTGTGTCTCCACCCAAATTTCATCTTGAATTACAGCTCCCATAATTCCCACGTGCTGTGGGAGTGACCTCGTGGGAGGTAATTGAATCATGGGGGCCATTTCTCCCATATGGTTCTCTTGAATAAGTCTCACGAGATCTGAAAGTTTTTCTTTTTCTTTTTTCCGAGATGGAGTCTCACTCTGTCACCCAGGCTGGAGTGCTGTGGCGTGATCTTGCCTCACTGCCACCTCCACCTCCTGGGTTCAAGTGATTCTCCTGCCTCAGCCTCCTGAGTAACTGGGACTACAGGCACACGCCACCAAACCTGGCTAATTTTTTTGTATTTTGGTAGGGGCCAGGGTTTTGCCATATTAGCCAGGATGGTCTTGATCTCCTGACCTTGTGATCTGCCCGCCTCGGCCTCTCAAAGTGCTGGGATTACAGGTGTGAGCCACCACTCCCAGCTGAAATGACAGTTTTATCAGGGGTTTCCCTTTGTGCTTGGCTTTGATTCTCTCTTGTCTGCTGCTATGTAAGACGTGCCTTTCGCCTTCTACCAGGACTGTGAGGCCTCCCCAGCCATGTGGAACTGTGAGTCCATTAAACCTCTTTCCTTTATAAATTAGCCAGTCTAGGGTTTGTCTTTATCTGCAGCATAAAAGAGTGCAATACAAATGGCTTTGCTAATGCAGCTGAAGGGGCCAACACCTTCCAATAGGACGGCCTCCTGTCTTGCCACATTTTGGCTTCCGAAACTCTGAGCTCATTTCCACCATGTGTGTGCACATGTCTCTCTGTGTGTGCAGGCACCTGCAGGTTACACATCTCTCAGCATCCTTAACACCAGTGCATCGTTTCCACACCTGGCCTAGAAACGCAGCCCTGCCCCCCAGCCCCCACTGCCCCCACTCTTAGCCAGGGCGGCAGTGCAGCTCACCAGGCTCCCCGAAGCAACCTTCCCGCTGTTTCTGCCAGCTGAGAATGGCGTCCAGCCACCGGAGCTTGTAGAAGTCGTAGAAGCCGCCCATTCCACAGAACATGACTGAAAGTAAAGATGGGGCCCTCTGCAGGCCTGCCCCACCAGGCCCACCTCCTCCCACTCCCCAGGGCTGCCATGGTGCCGGCTGCCTCCATCTGCCTGGGTTAGGCAGCACCAAGGGGTGAGCATTCAATGCAGGGGTTGGAAGAAGGCAGCTCCAGCCTTTGCCTGAGCAACTAGGGGCTCCCAGGCTTTTGTCCCGCCTCCCACTGGGGGCCCTGGTCAGGGCTGCTCCAAAGTCAGGATCAGTGGAGGGGTTTAGACACTCCAGCCAGCAAGCAGTTTAGACACTCCAGCCAGCGAGCAGCCACCCAAGCGCTCCCTTTCTGTCTCATCCATAAGGCTTTGTGGGTGCGCCTGACAGTCACCTGGTCCATCTGTGTACAGCTCCGTCACTGGGGCAGCCTTTGGGGGCAGGAAGCTGTCACACAGTGGCAGGTAAAATACAGGCTGCCCAGTGACATTTGAGTTTTCAATAAACAATGAATATAATTTTTTAGTGTAAGTATATTCCATGTAATATTTGGGATAAACTTATACTAAAAATGGATTCATTGCATATCTGAAGTTCAAATTTAACTAAGCACTCTATATTTTTACTTGCCTAATCTGGTAACTCCGTGTGTGTGTGTGTGTGTGTGTGTGTGTGTGTGTGTTGGTGGGGGGACACCCTGCTTCTCTGTCCCAGGGGCAGAATGCTGGCCATACTGTTTTCCATGAAGATGTCCCGGGTTGGGTATTCGTATCTGATGGCCTCAGCTCTGCGGTTCAAGTCCATCATGTTGGCGCAGAAGAGGCTGATGTAGTCCTGGCTCTGCTGGAACAGCCCCTGGGTGCATCCTCTCTGGGGAGACAAACACCCAAAGACAAGGCACTCAGTGCTACAGATGACAGATGCACGCCCTGTTATGGGAAGGTCTTGCAGATCTGAGACAGTCTTGCAAGGGGCTGTTTAGGGCAGGTCTTCTCCTTTCTGCAGGATTTCTTCCCCATGCATACCCCCAGCCAGCTGGGGCTCCATTATCAGAGAAAACTGGGTTCAAGATTCAGCTCTGCCACTGAGGAGCTGTGTGATCTTGGTTTGCTAGTCATCTTTCAGAGCCTCAAGAGTTTCTTTCTTTTTTTTGAGGCAGAGTCTTGCTCTGCTGCCCAGGCTAACATGCAGTGGTGTGATCTCAGCACATCACAATCTCCACCTCCTGGGTTCAAGCAGTTCTCCTGCTTCAGCCTCTCAAGCAGCTAGGGCTACAGGTGCATGCCACCACCACACCTAATTTTTGTATTTTTAGTGGAGACTAATTTTTGTATTTTCAGGACCCAACGTGAAGCCGGTGCCACTAGGAGGTGCTCTATGAATGACTGAGCGGGTAGGGGAGCAATGCAATCTACAAGCGGACTGACCCCATGGGCAGCTTCAGTGCTACTCAAAGTGTGCACCAAGAACCTGGCTGGCCACTCCCCACACTGGGAGAGAGGAACAGGAGTTGACAGCAGGCTTTAGACACTTCTGTTGTGGTGGTCAGAGTGACTTTCCACCTGTTGAAACTAATGATCAAAAGAATTCCCTTGCAATATGGTTCTTGTATTTACAAAAATATTGGTCTGTCACAGCTTGCAAAGAAATAATAATTAGAAAATTCTGTTGAATAAAAACAGAGTGCCTCCTCAGCTAAGAATTTCTGGACACTGAATCACATTAAAAAAATAAAGATAACCCTACATTTCTGCATAATATAAATAAATATATATATTATGCAGAAATGTAGGGTTATCTTTATTTAAATATATATATAAGGTATACATATATAAAATGTAGTGGTATGATCTCGGCTCACTGCAACCCTCCCGGGTTCTAGTGATTCTCCTGCCTCTGCCTTCCCTAGTAGCTGAGATTGCAGGTGCGTGCTACCATGTCCTGCTAATTTATTTATTTTTATTTTTAGTAGCGAAGTGGTTTCACCATGTTGGCCAGGCTTGAACTCCTGGCCTCAAGTAATCCACCCGCCTTGGCCTCCCAAATTGCTGGCATTACAGGCGTGAGCCACCGCGCCCGGCCGCCCCTTTTCCTTTCTCCTTCCCCTTTCCCTGGCCTGGTGGGGGCTCCCTGGGCACTCACCATTCTGGCCCAGAGGAAGAAGAGCAGTTGGTGGGACAGGCAGTAGCCTGAGCAGCCGGGCTTGGTCATGAGGCTCCTGCAGAAGTCCGAGAAGCCACAGGGCTGGCTGCTGTCCATCCTGGGGGAAAGTGGTTCCAAGCTGTTAGAGATGGAGCGCTGACCCGCCCTGAGTCTTCCCAGGTAATGATGTGGCCCCATTTGTAGCTGTTGGAACTCCTAGTAGATTCCAGACACCCAGCTGGGCATGGGGTTGCCAGAGAAAATACAGCTGTCCTGCATCTTGATTTGCTAAATTTGGCTGCCCTAGCACAGGGGACAGGACGCTAGAGCTATCCTGGGCTTGAGGAATCCACCAAACTGAAACTTCCTGCTGCTCCGTGGGGACCCCAAATCACATCTTTTCCAGCCCTCAACAGTGGGCACTTGAATCCAAACCACTTGGAATCTGGGCCCAACATGCTTATTTCTCTTGCACTGGACGGCCACGGTGGCTCGCGCCTGGAATTCTAGCTCTTTGGGAGTCCGAGGCAGGCAGGTCATCTGAGGTCAGGAGTTTGAGACCTGGCCAACATGGTGAAACCCCGCCTCTGAGGCAGGCAGATCACCTGAGCTCAGGAGTTCAAGACCAGCCTGGCCAATATGGTGAAACCCTGTCTCTACTAAACACACATAAACTAGCTGGGTGTGGTGGTGTGCACCTGTAATCCCACCTGCTTAGGAGGCTGAGGTAGGAGAATCACTTGAACCCTAGAGGCAGAGGTTGCAGTGAGCTGAGATCTCACCGCTGCACTTTAGCCTGGGAGACAGAATGAGACTCTGTCTCAAAATAAATAAATAAAAATAAAATACAAATACAAAAATTAGCTGGGCATGGTGGCACACATCTGTAATCCCAGGATGAGGCAGGAGAATCGCTTGAACCTGGGAGGTTGAGATTGCAGTGAGCCAACAAGGAACATATCACAGCACTCCAGCCTGGACAATAGAGTGAGATTCTGTTTAAAAAATATATATATATATATATATACACACACACACACACACACATATATATACACATACACATACACATACACACACACACACACACACACACACACATATACATTTGGCTGGGTGAGGTGGCTCATGACTGTAATCCCAGCATTTTGGGAGGCTGAGGTGGGTGGATCACAAGGTCAAAAGATCTAGACCACCCTGGCCGACATGGTAAAACCACGTGTCTATTAAAACTACAAAAATTAGCCAGGCGTGGTGGCTGGTGCCTGTAGTCCCAGCTACTCGGGAGGCTGAGGCAGGAGAATCACTTGAACCTGGGAGGTGGAGGTTGCAGTGAGCCGAGATCTCCCCACTACACTCCAGCCTGGTGACAGAGCAAGACTCCTTCTCAAAAAAAAAAAAAAAAAAAAAAAGCAGGGGCCCGGGCTGGGGCCAAGCCCTCCGTGAGCCCAGCTGTGTCCTGGCCCAAGCATTGCTCTGAAGGAAGCTGAAAGGATGTGTCCTGGGCACCTGCTGCCCAGTTTGTCCACAGGCACCTGCACCCAGGGCTGCCCTGGGGCCTTGCTCCAGGCCCACTCAGCACCCGGATAAAATGAGGAGCCCAGCTAGGCTCAGTCCTGCCTTCCCGGACCTGCAACCTCACTGGGGATGGGGACAGGCCCACAGTCCAAATGCAAATTGCATCTGTGACTGTACAAGGTGCTGGAGAGGCCCTCGCAGGAGGTCTGCTGTGTGCTGGGGTCAGAGGTAGGATGGGGTTTGGAGGTAGGGCAGACTTCCTGAGGCCTGGTGGGTGGGTGCGGGGAGCCTTGGAGAGTCTGGAAAGTGGCCCTAGGGGGCCAGGGACTTGGAAAGGCAGAGAGGAACTGGGGCTTTGTCTGTGGACCTGGAGGTGGTGTGTTCAGCCATGGTGGCTAGCAGACCCGCTGTGGCATGGGAGACCAGTGGGCAGCTGAAGCAAGGGGGACCTGGCTGGAGTGGGAGAGGGCAGTGCCTGGCAGCTTCAGGGAGCTGCACCCGGACGTGCACAAAGCCTTGGCTTCAGCCCTGGGGGCTTGGAGAAGAACGAGTGGGACAGGACCAGCGGAGTGCGTTTGTGTTTCCAGCAAATGGGGCGAGTTTGGGGCCCACCCGGTTCCCAGCAGCTGCACCAGGCACATGTCGCTGCTCTCCTCGGAGAATGAGTCCTGGGGCTCGAACGTGGGGTAGACCAAGGAGGCATTGGTGTGGGTCCAGGCATGTGGGAGCTTCCAAAACCCGGGCTGCAGGGTCGGCAGGAACTCTGGCAGAGAGGACAGGTGGATGAGGCTGGGTTCGGTGTGGGGGCGACCCAGGAGCAGTGGGCCACCCACCCTAGTGCCCCCACCCACTCCTGCAGCTCTGCCCACTGGCAGGTATAGCTCAGGGTTCTGAGCCCTGTCTGCTGGTCCCAGATTGGGTTTGAAAAACTCAAGAAAGCTCCTTTTGCTTATAAAACCCTTTTCCCCCAATCATTAGAACAGTGTTGGGACAGCTTTGACTAAACCCACTGCATCCCGTGGAAGCTCCAGATAAGGGTTAGTTTCCCAGGCTCAGGACTCACACCTGTCATCCCAGCACTTGGGGAGGCTGAGGAAGGAAGATCGCTTGAGGTCCAGAGTTCAAGACCAGCCTAGACAACATAGCAAGACTGTTTCTACAAAGATAAAAAATGTGGCCAGGTATGGAGGTGTGCATCTGGAGTACCAGCTGAGGTGGGCAGATTGCTTGAGCCTAGAAGTTGGAGAATGCAGTGAGCTATGATCAGCTCTTTTTTTTTTTTTTGAGACACTGTCTAGCTGTGTCACCTAGTCTAGAGTGCAGTGGAGCGATCTCAGCTCACTGCAACCTCCGCCTCCCGGGTTCAAGTGATTCTGCTGCCTCAGCCTCCCAAGTAGCTGGGACTACAGGCTTGTGCCAACACGCCCCACTAATTTATTTTAATATTTTTTATTTTTAGTAGAGATGGTGTTTCAGCCTTTGGGAGGCTGAGGTGGGCAGATAACTTGAGATCAGGAGTTGGAGACCAGCCTGGCCAATGTATCGAAACCCCGTCTCTACTAAAAATTTAAAAATTAGCCTGGTGCGGTGGCACATGCCTGCAGTCCCGGCTACTGAGAGGCTGAGGCAGGGAAATCGCTTGAACCCAGAATATCTTCTGACATTTAATGAAATGTATTAAAATAATTTGGTGATAGAGAACACTACTGTTTGCTGGGCAAAGGGTCAGATGGCCTTTCAGACACTCTTCCCTCTGGGATAGCCCAGCCCTGCCCAGCCCCGCCCAGCCCCGCCCAGCCCCTCTGCTCTGGTCTAGGACCAGGACCTCAAGCACGGGCATGAGCTGAATGTGTGAGAGAGGACACCCTGCCTACTCTGCACCCCTCTGTGTGGGTGGGAGAGGCCATCAGACTCTGAAGTCAAGGATGACCACATGTCCCCAGGGCTCTTCTGTGGCTTGCTCGGCAGACAGGTCGAAGTTCATGACGGACTGTCCCAGCCCAACCTTGCCCCAGGGAGAGCACATGCTGGGTTATTAAAGTCAATATCCTCAGAGTTGGTATTCCGGAAGGAATGGGACACTCCTGTGGGTGCTCACCTCTTAGGTACTTGGGGTCACTCAGCTTGAGGTAGAGGAGGGATCTCTGGATGGCAGCCTCCAGCTTCTCCCCCAGCGCCCCCACTCGCAGGCTCAGCGGCTGCAGCAGGGGCTCCTGGGCCCACTTCTCCTGGACGCTTGTTAGCTGCTCTGGAAGGGATCAGAGTACATTCATTCTACCATTTTGAGTTAGTACTTTTTTTTGCCTTGGGACAGGAAAATAAATCCTCTGAGGTCTCATGCTTCCTGGGAGCCTCTCTGCCTCCTCCAGCACACAGAGGGGAAAGATATGCTGAGCTGACTGGAAATGAGGCCAGAACAGGGTGATCTGGGCAATGAGAATGGGTGTCGGAGTGGTAGAAGGGGGTGGCTGAGAGCTTGGTTTCTGGAGTCAGGCCTGGGTTCAAATCCTTGATACTTGAGGTCCAAATCCTCGAATCCTTAACTCAGACACTTTCTTGTTGGATGACCAGAGAAAGTAATTTAATTTCTCTCCATCTCTCTTCATCGGCAAAGTGGGGATAATGATAATCCCTTACTTCTTGGAGGGGGTTATGAGGATAGAGTGAGCGAATGTGCAGAGCGGACTTAGTCTTATTCACAGCATAGAGTAAGCACTCAGTAAAGGTCAGCCATTACTATGCATTAAGGAGACTTGGGGTCTGCTGTGCCTGAGGAATAATGAGGGAAGGATTCAGGTCGTAGGGCGGAGAACCACCGTGTACAGGTGAGCAGCTTGTGCACGGCACAGTGGCGGCACACATTCAGATCATGGGTTTGTATACATAGTAAGACAATTTCCCAGAAGATGGTTGTCAAGTGCCTTCAGGAAGGAAGTACCTTCTTCTCATTCCCACAGGGGTACCCTGTGGGCTAGCAGTGGCTTTGATGAGGTGGGAGAGAATGGTGAAGATCCAGAGGTGGCCAGAAATTGACTGGGGAGACAGGACCCAGAGCATCCATGCAGGGCTGCGAGGGCGAGGGATGAGGTAGGGCAGCTGCCATCAGATAGGAGCCTTGTTAGGGAGGATGGGCTAAGTGAAGGATGCTGCACGCCCCCCTCTGCTCAGCACCCTCTGTGGGCAAACCCGCAGGGAGAAGTACAGCCTTGGGAGTGCCGACAGGGAGCGGTCCCTGGTATGTCACAGTGTCTCCTCCTGTGACTGCACTGGGTCTACGAAGTCCAACAGGACAGGGGTCCCCAGCACTCAGTCCAGCACTGGTCTAGGCTGGTTATGACTGGGGCTGCACAGCAAGAGGCGAGTAGTGGGTGAGGCTGTAATTTACAGCCACCCCCGTCACTCACTCTTGTTACTGCCTGAGCTCCGCCTCCTGTCAGATCAGCTTCTGGTGAGATTCTCACAGGAGTGCGGACCCTATTGTGAACTGCCATGCGAGGGACCTAGGTTGCACACACCTTATGAGGATCTAATGTCCAGTGATCTGTCATTGTCTCCCATCCCCCTAGATGGGATTATCTAGTTGCTGGAAAATAATCTCAGGGTTTGCACTGATTCTGTATTATGGCGAGTGTGGGTAAACCCCACATGGGCGCTGAGGAAGGAGAGCTGGGCAGACCCCAGGCACAATTAGTGCCTGAAGTATAACTTACTGCTTACTTATATCTAGCTTATATATATAATCTATATAACCATACTTAGTTCCATATAATCTTTCTATATAATCATGTAACGGATTGTAGTCGGAGCTGTACTGACACATTTAATGCTGATTTATATCATCCTTCTATATAACCATATAGTAGTTTGAGTAGGAGGAATGCCTAGGGCAGTCACAGAGCAGAAGCAGTACATGGGAAAACAGCCAGGCCGGGACAAGAACCGAAGACCCAGGCGGTATCGCCCCTGCCTGAAAGGGCACACGCTGTATGGCAGGTCAGGGCCTAGACGGCAGCGCTCAGTAGCCACTGCGTGGCCGGCTTGGAGCCAGAGTTATTCCCCCTGAAAAGGAGTGGCAGTACCTTGCATCCAGTTCTTATGGAAAGTAGGCCTCAGGCCTGAGATTCCACGAACAACCGAGGGAGAACCCCTCTGGTGTAATCGCGCCATGGCGGCGGTACACTGTCAGCTTTTCTCGCTGCTGAGCTGGCTCAAATCATCCTCCTATAAGATACCTTAGAGAAGGGCACACTGTCAGCTCCCACTCACTGGTTTGCAGCATCCTTCTGTAGGAATCCTTTGACGTCTCCCGCCCCCAGATAAGAGGTGTTGCGCACGGCACTTGTTGCACACAGCTCACCTCCTTGCCTCGGTGGTCTAATGGGGGTGGACCCCCTTTTTGTACACGACCCTCTACTACTGCGCATGGCACAGCCCCCTACTGTGCATGGCCCACCTCTCTAACTAGGTGACCTATTGGGGTGGCCCCCTCGCTTGCTGCTCACGTGATTATGTACGCCCTGTCACTAAGCCTGTAGATAACCTCACTGACGACCCTTCCTCCTGTCTCGTACCTAATAAACACAGATGATTCTGGACGTTCGGGGCCTTGACTGTCTCTGCTTGTAGGTGGCGTGGCCCCCTGAGCCCAGCTGTCTTTTCCAGTCTTTCTGTGTCCTCTTTATTTCTCAGATCCAGTGCCTCAACACAGCAGTAGGAACACCCACAACCCTGTGGGACTGTGGCCCTGTAGACGGGTTGTATAATAACATATTTTAATGTAATAACAATAAACATAAAGTGGGCCTGGCACAGTGTCTCATGCCTGTAATCCCAGCCCCTTGGGAGGCCAAGGCAGGCAGATCTCCTGAGGCCAGGAGTTCAAGACCCAGCCTGGCCAACATGGTAAAACCCCGTCTCTACCAAAAATACAAAAATTAGCTGGGTGTGGTGGCGGGCACCTGTAGTCCCAGTACTTGGGAGTCTGAGCAGGAGAATCGCTTGAACCCGGAGCTGGAGGTTGCAGTGAGCTGAGGTGGCGCCTGCACTGGGGCCTGGGTGACAGAGCGAGACTGTCTCAAAATAAATAAATAAAAATTAAAAATAAAAAAATAAAGTGCATAATAAATGTCATGTACTTGAATCATCCTGAAACCTTCCCCTCTACCTAGGTCCATGGAAAAATTGCCGTTTACAAAACCAGTCCCTGGTGTCAAAAAGGTTGGGGACCACTGCAATGGGACTTCGACCCTACCCCCAGAGAGCTCATTGTTTAGAGAGGGACAGACAGGAGGCCGCTGCTGTCAGTTGAGGGCGCTTTGGCTGACAAGCACTGAGCCGCACTGCTCAGATGACACAGACACATAATCTCGTGGTATATGTGCACGATAGCGTGATACTCCCATCCACCATCACCAGCTGCGGCTGAAGGATGAGGACACCCAAACTCCACCAGAGCAGATAACTCTGTGCCATGCAGCCAGTTGGGGGAGATCCAGGATTCGAACCCGGGCAGACCAGTTCCGAAGCCCTGTTCTAGGCACTGGCACCGCCTTTGCTCTCTTTTAGTCAGAGTTCACTGTGTGGTTGTGTTAGGTGGCTGAATTCCTGGGGAATCTGTTATGCAGCAAGACTACTGCAAGGGGAAGGGACAGTGGCTGTGGAAGAGGGCGTGGGTGGAGAAGCTGGGTTCACTGTGGCTGCAAGGAGAGGGGACCCTGGTCTGAGACCAGGGTGGTGCGGCTTTCCCAGTGAATGCTACTCAGTCATGATTAAGAGAACCGACTCCCTTCATTGATAAAAGAGGATAATAACAATGGGTGTAACCTCAGGGATGACGGGGAGAAGGCAGTGAAGTACCCATGCAATGCACCTGGGTTGTGCCCACGTGGAGCAGAGACTTAGTGAACTGAAGCTTTAACTATCACATGCGCCCCAGAAAGTACCTGCCCCTGTGGAAGCCACCTGCCCCTGATGACAAGATTCTGTCCCTTGATTCTATGAATGCTTGTTCAACACCTGCTGCACACCCACTACTGTGCTTGGCAAGGGGGCTGGACGCGAGTCAGTGCGATGCCACTCACCCTCAAGAGACTCGGGTAACTGGGTGGGTGTGTCCTAGACCCACCCCACCAGCCATCCACTGTGAGGTGGCAGGAGGCTATTGAACTCTCTCTGCCTCAGTTTCCTCGCCTATGGAATGAGGAAAACAAATCACTCCTCTTCAAGCTGTTTGGTCAATTACCCATGGCAGGTGCCCGGGGAGATCCCAATTTGCAAGGCCACATGTCAGCCTTTGTGGGCCCCTTCCTCCATTAGAGACATTAGGCTGGGCACAGTGCCTCACCCCTGTAATCTCAGCACTTTGGGAAGCCAAGGCAGGAGGATTGCTTGAGGGCAGAAATTTGAGATCAGCCTGGGCAACATAGCAAGACTCTATCTCTACAAAAAAATTTTAAAAATTAGCTAGGTGTGCTGACGCATGCCTGTAATCTTAGCTACTCGGAAGGCTGAGGTGGGAGGATCACTTGAGCAAGCAGTTGGAGGCTCCAGTGAACTATGATGGTGCCACTGCACTCCAGTCTGGGGGATGATGATGCTGACAAATTTCTAGAGGAGCTATGAGACAGGGCTGGGTTAAATGAGGGGGACCCTGGGTATATCTCTGGCCTCACCCTAGTCCTGTCCAGGAGGGCAGGGAACATGATCTCGGGGCTCTCCAGGATGCCACTTGGGGGACGAGGGGTGGGGAGGGGACACTTGGTGGGGGCATGTGGCTGTGAGGAAGCAGACTATCCCAGTGCCTCTCCTGCCACTTCTGAGTCCTGGCCAGGCAGAAAACTACTCTGATAACACAAAGAGGGTGATGCGGTGCAATGCCCACTGCCTGGCCTGGGAGCCAGGGCCAGCCCAGAGTCCCTGCTGATACCAAAGCCAGGGTCTTTGTCACTTTGCTCAGGGTGGGCTGCAAGGAGGGGCCCACAGCAACTCATGGTGTGTGTGTGTGTGTGTGTGTGCATGTGTGCTTGTGTGTGTGATGTGCATGCATCCATGCATGCTTGTGTATGTGATGTGTGTGCATGCATGCGTGTTTGTGTACAGGTGTGCATGCATGCTTGTGTGTGTGATGTGCGTGTGTGTGTGTGTGAGATGTATGCATGTGTGTGTTTGCCTTGGCCTGTCTCCAGCCCCCTTCCTGGGGATCTTATATCGCTGAAAGCTAAACAAACACTTGAGTGTTTTTGTAGAACCTTCAGGAGGCTTTGGATGGAAGTGGAGGAAGCGGGGTTGGAACCCGATCTTGAGGGTCGTCAGTTTTGTCCACAGCCACCTCACTCAAGTGGAGGGACCCTCCCGCAAATGTCCATTATGGGGCTCTCTCTCTACTCCCCTTGCTTGTAGTGTGTCAGGAGGGGCTATCAAATGGATCATTTCATTCTTAGAAAATGACGATTTCCAAATCCTTCCCCATGTTGCCTTTAAATCTTTCCTACTTCTAAAAAATGTCATAAGAGCTGGGCCACAGCCCCCAGGAAAAGCCAGCCCCCGGCTTTCCTTCCTCTCTCCTATGGTTGAGGCAGATGATTCTGGGGCCAGAAGGCTGCCAAGTCTCAGGCGTACAGAGCGGGGCGGAGGACAAAGCTGAGGGTTAGCTTCCTAGTGTCCAGCCAGGGGAATGGGGGCTCACTCACCTTCCAGCACCCGGACGCCTACCATGCCATCCAGGTTGATTTCCGGCAGCCTCTGCTCTAGGAAGACGGTGGCTCTCTCCAGCGCAGACAAGATCAGGCCAGCGACGGTGGCCTTAGCTTCAGCAGTGTCCAGTCCCGGCAGTGAGGAGGACCACAGCAGTGGCAGGGCCGTCAGTAAGAGCAGGAGCAGCAGCCCCAGGCTGGCCATGGCTGGGTTCTGCTCACAGCTGGTCACAGGCTCAGCACCCCAAGTTCTGGCCCAGCCCAGACTGCCTCTGCACGATCTCCTCCTGCCTCCTCCCCACCTCCCCTGGCAGATCTGAAGATAAGTGGCCTGGCAGGGCTGCCAAGAAGCCTGGGGCGGCTGGTTCAGAGGGATCTGGGAAGGCTGGCTGCAGGGGGATGATGGTGAGGCAGTGGCGGGTAGGCCAGTCCTGGGCGTAGAGCCTGCTGTCCCTGTTATGCTGGGGAGAGGGGTGGCCACTCTGTCCTTCTTGGCCCCGATTCTCCAGGCTCACAGGCTAGTTCTTTGATCTAGCAATTGCAATTCAATTCAGAAATCCAAAAGCTCTGAAAGCCAAAAAACTTTTTTTTCTTTCTTTGTTTTTTGAAATAGGGTCTCATTATCTTGCCCAGGCTGGAGTGGAGTGGTTTAATTACAGCTCACTGCAGCCTTGACCTCCTGGGCCTAATAGATCCTCCTGCCTCAGCCTCCTGAATAGCTGGGACTACAGGCGTGTGCCACCATGCTTGGCTAATTTTTGTATATTTTTTTTTTGAGACGGAGTCTCACTCTGTCACCCTGGCTGGAGTGCAATGGTGAGGTCTTGGCTCACTGCATCCGCTGCCTCCCGGGTTCAAGAGATTCTCTTGCCTCAGCCTCCTGAATAGCTGGGATTATAGGCACCCACCACCACGCCTGGCTAATGTTTGTGTTTTCAGTAGAGATGAGGTTTCACCATGTTGGCTAGGATGGTCTCAAACTCCTGACCTTGTGATCTGCCTGCCTCGGCCTCCCAAAGTGCTGGGATTACAGGTGCGAGCCACTGCACCAAGCCAATTTTTATATTTTTTATAGAGACTTATATTTTTTATAGTGAAACATAGAGGGTTTCACTATGTTGCCCAGGCTGGACTTGAGCTACTGGGCTCAAGTGATCCACCCTCCTCAGGCTCCCAAAGTGCTGGGATTACAGGCATGAGCCACCACACCCAGCCTTTGTTTTAAATAAATCTGAAGCAAACTCATTTGAGGGCACATCTGCGTTGAACTGAGGTAAACCTCCTCAGAGGGGCACCGTCCAATTGAAATAGAATTGGAGCTACAAAGGTGAGCCACATGCACATTGCAAAATTTCCCAGTAGCTACATTTAAGAAAGTGGCAATAAGCAGGTGAAGTCAATTTTAACAATGTTTTATCTGACCCAATATGTAAAATATTATAATCACATCTATAATCAATAAGAAATGATTTTATTTTTCTCATACTAAGTCTTTGAAATTGATGAGTGGTTTACATTCACATTTATTTTATTATTTTATTTTTAAGAGACAGGGTCTCACTCTGTTTCCCAGGCTGGAGTGCAATGGCGTGATCATAGTTCACTGTAGTCTTGAGCTCCTGGGCTCACGGAGCCTCCCGGCTCAGTCTCCTAAGTAGCTGGGACTACAGACATGAGCCCCCATGTCTGTAGGATGAGGTGGGTGGATCACTTGAGGTCAGGAGTTCAATACCAGCCTAGCCAACATGACGAAACCCCGTCTCTATGAAAAATACAAAAAATTAGTCGAGCATGGTGGCACGTACCTGTAATCTCCGCTACTTGGGAGGCTAAAGCAGAATAGCTTGAATGTGGGAGGTGGAGGAGGTTGCAGTGAGCTGAGATTGCACCACTGCACTCCAGCCTGGATGACAGAGTGACACTCTGTCTCAAAAAAAAAAAAAAAAAGAAAAAGAAAAAAGAAAAGTTTGCAAAAAAAAAAAAAGTGTGCCAAGCCCTGAGCTGAGCCCAGGGACACTGGGGAGCCACATCCCCACGGGCTACCCTGTCCTTTGGGTGCTGCCTGTGGTCCTCAACAGGGGAGGAGCTGCTGTCCTGTTTGTTTGTTGAATGTGGTGCGGGTGGTGACTCTGCAGATTCTGGGGCAGCTCCTAAATAGGGGCAATGGGGTGGCATCACCAGTGAGCTGTTGGTGTTTCTCTGCAAGGGACTGCTTTCAAAGAGAAAGATCTGTGATATGATTTGGCTGTGTCCCCACCCAAATCTCATCTTGAATTCCCATGTGCTGTGGGAGGGACCCACTAGGAGGTAACTGAATGATGGGGTCAGGTCTTTCCTGTGCCATTCTCGTGATAGTGAATCAGGCTCCCGAGACCTGATTGTTGTACAAGAAGTTTTCCTGCACAAGCTCTTTTTGCCTGCTGCCATCTATGTAAGAGGGGACTTGCTCCTCTTTGCCTTCGGCCGTGATGGTGAGGCCTCCCCAGCCATGTGCACCTGTAAGTCCATTAAACCTCTTTCTTTTGTAAATTGCCCAGTCTTGGGTATGTCTTTGTCAGCAGCATGAACATGGACTAATAACAGGCTGTCACAGAGACACACATTAAACTCTTACTATGGCTACTTTGGGAGGTGAAATTGGAGGGTCATTGGGGAAATTTTCCTTCTAGTCATGGATTCTTAAGCAAAATCATGATGGTGTTTGCTTCCTTGTTTGTCCTTTCCCTTCTCTATCTTTTTTTGTTTTTTTTTGAGATGGAGTCTCACTCTGTTGCGCAGGCTGGTGTGCAGTGGCGTGATCTCGGCCCACTGCAACCTCCACCTCCCGGGTTCAAGCGATTCTCCTGCCTCAGTCCCCCCAAGTAGCTGGGACTAGAGGCACGTGCCACCACACTGGCTCATTTTTTATTTTTACAGAGAGGGTTTCATCATGTTGGCCAGGCTGGTCTTGAACTCCTGAGCTCAAGTGATCTGCCTGCCTCGGCCTCCCAAAGTGCAGGGATTATAGGCATCCCCTCTCTACCTTTTAAATGTTTTATTAAGTGTGATGCACACCCTGGAGAATGGGCAGGTAAGATGCTGCTTGAGGTGCGGCCCCAAATGCAGCGCACCCATGTTACCAGCCCCTGACTTCTAACAGCAAGGTCTGACTTTTATTTGCATAGACGTAACTCTACGGTTCGTACTTGTCGGCGCCTGGCTCTTTCCTCAGTGTTAGGATGAGATTCACCCAAATTCTTGTCTTACCATATTTTGAAATTATTTTAGGGCCCTGAAGAGAGTTCTTACATCCCAATACAGTAACGGCTTTAGTCGGGGAAATACACTAGTGTGTAAGGAATCTGGTGTAAGTACGTGTGTCCTACTGCTAACACTTCTTGGCCCCCCGCCCCGAGGGGCTCCCCGGGGTTCCCCGGACCCCTCTTAGAGAACCGCGTCCCCATCCCGCCTTTTCTCGGCCCACTTCGGACACTTGGTCTGCGACTGCGCAGAGCGAGCGCGCCTGCCCGCGGAAGCGCGGTCACATGACTGCTGCGGCCCCCGCCAAAATGGCGGCGTCCTGCTTCGTCCTGCTGGCGCTGTGTGTGCTGCTGCCGCTGCTGCTGCTGGGAGGATGGAAGCGCTGGCGGCGGGGGCGGGAGGCCCAGCACGTCGTAGCCGTGGTGCTGGGCGACGTGGGCCGCAGCCCCCGCATGCAGTACCATGTGCTGTCGTTGGCCAAGCACGGCTTCTCGGTGACCCTCCTGGGGTTCTGCAGTGAGTGCCCAAGGGTCTGGGAGGGAGGATGCTCTCTCAGCCTTTGACCCTCGGCTCTAACCGCCCCGGGGAGTCGAGGCGGAAGTGCCCCTTTTGTCGCCGCCTTTGGGCAGCTCTCCGGGATTGGACGAGCGGGTTCTACCCAGCCTTTCCTGGGCGGGTCTTTACATACAGTCGGCATTAATCTTGCCACGTGTCAGGACTGTGTTAAGTGAATCCATTGCGTGGTCTCACTTAATTCTAGCAGGTGGAACCCCAGTGCGTGGGACTCCAGGACCAGTGCCGGGAGCTGTGTGCGTGTGCAGCTATCCTTCTCAGGCTTTGTCTGAGCTGACAAGCAGCGTATCTCTCTCATTCTTCATCCCTCCACGCAGAGCTCTGCAGAAAGATGTTTCATTTGTTCTTCATGTCCAGCTTTTCCCCACAGTGTGCAGGGCAGGGGTGTCTGCTCCTTCATTATTCTCCACGTTGGTATCTTGAGAGGGTAGCTCAACCTCATCTCAGTGAGAAGTGGGAACATCATTTGTTGCCGTTGATCCCTGTTTAGAGAGTCTGCTATCCTAGGGTGATGGGGTAGAGTGGGACTTCTAGGGATCTCCCTGTGGTGGGAAATTCCACCATCCAGAGAATCTAGTTTGAGCACCTGCTGTGTGCCAGGCGTTGTGTTAAGTGAAGGTTGGTAAGATTCAGGTCCTCCCTCTGTGGGCTTTGTAGAGGAATCTGAACAAGAATTGGCCGCATTCTCAGTTCTGGCTAGTGAGGAACAGAGAGAGGTTTTGAAAAATCTTATTTTCCAAAATGATTCAGCCTGAGCTGAGAGATTATCTGACTTTAGATTGCTGCTTCTGGTACATTAAAGGGATCATTCTCCTTTTCAGACTCCAAACCCCATGATGAGCTATTGCAGAACAACAGAATTCAAATTGTGGGGTTGACAGAACTTCAGAGTCTTGCAGGTAGGGTGCAGTCAGCTCCAGATTCCTGCGAATCCATGGGTTGGGGGTGGGAGGTGTTTGTTTGAAAAGTCTTACAGAGGCCGGGCATGGTGCCTCACTCCTGTAATCCCACCACTTAGGGAGGCCGAGGCAGGTGGATCACCTGAAGTCAGGAGTTTGAGACCAGCTTAATATGATGAAACCCTGTCTCTACTAAAAATACAAAACTTAGCCGGGTGCAGTGGCCGGCGCCTGTAATCCCAGCTACTCGGGAGGCTGAGGCTGAGGCAGGAAAATCGCCTGAACCTGGGAGGTGGAGGTTGCAGTGAGCTGAGATCATGCCATTGTACTCCAGCCTGGGCTACAGAGCAAGACTCTGTCTCAAAAAACAAAACAAAACAAAACAAAACAAACAAAAAAAAAAACTCTTGCAGATTCCCAGAAGCTCCTTTGGTAGTCACAGGTGTTTTCTGACTTGCAGTTGGGCCCCGAGTTTTCCAGTACGGAGTCAAAGTTGTATTCCAGGCCGTGTACTTGCTGTGGAAGTTGATGTGGAACAAGCCAGGTACCTATATCTTTCTCCAGGTGTGTATCAGCCTCTTCCTCCCTGTCAGAACCATGTTAACAGTTTACTTTCCAGCTTTTAAAAACATGCACAAATTGGTAATATATTGCATATTCATATGTGTGTGTGTAAATGTTTAAAGACATGAGCAGGAGTCTGTGGTGTCTGTTGATGGCACCTATCCATGGTCTCTGTGTCATTATAGATAGAGTCTTACATTATACTGACTGTGTATCTAAGTGTTTTCCATTCATTAACTCATTTAGTCCTCACAGTAACCCTAGGAAGTATTACATTTAGGTAATACGACAGCCTATTTCTTAAGGTTGTTCTTATTTAGACGAGAAAACCTAGACTGGAAAGGTTCTGTAAGTAGCCCATTGCCATACAGGTAGGAAGTGGTGGAATCAGGATTTGAACCCAGGTAGTCAGTCTGGTTCTTTAGTTATACTTGTAACCTCTTCTCTTTATCACTTTTTTTTTTGAGATGGAGTCTCACTCCATCTGTAGTACCAGGCTGGAGTGCAGTGGTACAATCTCAGCTCATTGCAACTCCTGCCTGCTGGGTTCAGGCAATGCTACTGCCTCAGTCTCCTGAGTAGCTGGGACCACCATGCCTGGCTAATCTTTTGTATTTTTAGACGGGGTTTCACCATGGTGGCCAGGCTGGTCTCAAACTCCTGACCTCGTGATCCACCTGCCTTGGCCTCCCAAAGCACTGGGATTACAGGTCTGAGCCACCATGCCCGGCCACCACAAAAAATTTTTTTTAAGAAGAGCTAGACTCCAACTCAAAAAAAAAAATTTCTTTTCTAGCTGAAGGAAGAATACCACTTTTCCTTTATTTTTTAAATTGAAGCACCTTCCTCTTTTGTTTATTTATTGATTTATTTTTTATTTTTCCTGAGACAGAGTCTCTGTTGCCAATGACAGGCTGGAGTGTAGTGGTGCGATCTTAGCTCACTGCACCCTCTGCCTCCTGGGTTCAAGTGATTCTCCTGCCTCAGCCTTCTGGGTAGCTGGGATTACAGGCACCCATGACCACACCTGGCTAATTTGTGTGTGTGTGTGTGTGTGTGTGTGTGTGTGTGTGTGTGTGTGTGTTTAAAGTAGGGATGGGGTTTGCTCTGTTGGTCAGGCTGATCTTGAACTCCTGACCGCAGGTGATATGCCTGCCTCGGCCTCCCAAAGTGCTGGGATTACAGGCATGAGCCACTGTGCCTGCACCTTCCTCTTTTAATAGGCAGCATTGAATTCCAGTATGTGATGTTTCACAATGGATGTATTTGGTCTCATCTTAATGGATACTCATTCTTCCTGATTTTATTTTGACTTTTACAAATAGTGCAGCTCCAAGCAGAGCACAGTGAACATATGCCTTTCTCGAAAGTCTGCTTTCTTTCTTAGGGTAAATTCCTAGCAGTGGAATTGCTCGTGCATACAATTAAAGTTGATGCATTTAAAAAAAATGTGTATGTTAGGCCGGGCATGGTGGCTCAAGCCTGTAATCCCAGCACTTTGGGAGGCTGAGGCGGGTGGATCACGAGGTCAAGAGATCGAGACCATCCTGGTCAACATGGTGAAACCCCGTCTCTACTAAAAATACAAAAAATTAGCTGGACATGGTGGCATGTGCCTGTAATCCCAGCTACTCGGGAGGCTGAGGCAGGAGAATTGCCTGAACCCAGGAGGTGGAGGTTGCAGTGAGCCAAGATCGTGCCATTGCACTCCAGCCTGGGTAACAAGAGTGAAACTCCGTCTCAAAAAAAAAAAATGTGTATGTTACCGGATAGCTTTAGAGTAAGGTCAGGCCAGTGTGTCCCCTGCTGAGCGGAGGTGCCTCTTCTCCCGCATGCTTCCCATCACCAGATGCTGTTAGACTTTGCAGACTTTGCATTCTGACAGGTGAAAAATGACATCTCTTTCTGTTTTTTGCCTCCTTGATGATTGACGATCTTGGACTTTTCAGGTTGGTTAGTTCTGTTTACTTGTTTGTTTGTTTAGAGACAGAGTCTAGCTCTGTCACCCAGGCTGGAGTGCGTAGGCACAATCATGGATTAACTGCAGCCTCATCCTCTGGGGCTCAAGTGATCCTTCCTCCTCAGCCTCCTGGGTAGCTGGGGCTACTGGCGTGTCCCACCACACTTGGCTGATTTTTAAATTTTTTATAGAGATGGGGTCTCACTGTGTTGCTCAGGCTGGTCTTGGACTCCAGGGCTCAGATGATCCTCCCGCCTTGGCCTCCCAGAGTGTTGGGATTACAGGCATTAGCCTCGGAGCCTGGCCTACTGTGTTTCTTTTATGACTTTGTACACCTATTTTGATGATGGAGAGGGCCTTTCTTCTGTTGCTCTCAAGAGCTCTGTGAAGATAATAGACTCATCACCATGTGTGTTGTGACTGTTTTCACTTGGTTGATTGCCCACTGTGGTCCGATTTCCTCCTCCTCAAGGCTCTTGTGTTTCCTAGAACCCCCCAGGGCTGCCTGGCATTGCCGTCTGCTGGTTCGCGGGCTGCCTTTGTGGAAGCAAACTCATCATTGACTGGCACAACTATGGCTACTCCATCATGGGTCTGGTCCATGGCCCCAACCACCCCCTCGTTCTGCTGGCCGAGTGGTGAGACTCTGGGAAGTGTGTAGAATACTTCCCCAGACCCCTCAAGCATGAGTGAGAAGAAGGGTCGTAGTAGGCCTCTGGAAGCTCGTTCCTGTGTGCTCTGCGGGAGGCGCGGCAAGGCTGGTGGGTCAGGCTAGATGCTGGTTCCAAGGGATAGAAACAGGCCTCAGCAGAGGACCACGCTTTTTGGCCCATGGAATGGAAATGTTCAGGGAAATGGTTTTGAGCTAAGCAGCGTCACTGGGACCTGGCTCACGTCTGACTCCATACTCGCTTCTGTCGGTGGTTCCTGAGCTCTCCTAGGTCTTGTCTCCACCCATGCCCATTGGGGAGGGCAGCCCTCTCTGACTGGCTCATATAGGCTACCTGCCTTCCTCTGATCTGCCTGTTGAGGCTGGGCTGGGGGCAAATGCTCCAGCAAAAGATCTGGGTCTCAGGAGCATCCACATCCCATGGACAGAGGGTGTGTGAGGGCAGATCCCCAAATTAAAACCCAGGGCTGCTGTTGGAAGTGGGCCACAGTTGCTGTAGCCTATGAGACAGGGAGGGAAGAAGGATCAGTGGCAGTGGTGGGACGTGGAGCTGGGAAGGTCGTCTGCTGTACTCTGAGCCCCAATAGAACGTCTGCCTTGGTCTGCATGCCCAGCCTCCGTGTGCCCGCCCAGCCTCCGTGTGTATTTCCAGCCTTGGGCCATTGGCTGGCTTTGCCTTTGCCCTGATGAGTTAGTTCACTGGCAGTGCTGACAGCGACAGCAAACAATCATTGAGCACCAGCTGCATGCCAAGCCCTTTTTGTATTTTACCCTGTTCAATCTCTGTGCACCTCAGGAGGGTGTACCTTTTACAAGTCAGGAAACTGAGGCTGAGAATGATGACCCCTCTTGCCACACAGCTAAGCATGAGGACCAAAGTGTCGTCCCAGGCAGCCCCATTTCTGAGATTTCTCCGCATCTTGAGAGAGGAACAGGCCCTGATTCCCCGGCAGTTAAATAACCCAGAATCCCTCATTCCCTGTTCCTGCTCCGCCCTGCGGTCAGGGCTCAGTCTCAATTAGGAGTGAATGTGTCTAACGTTCACTGAATCCCTTTCCCCACGTTGAGAGCAAGCCATGGCCTTACACCCTTTGCAGCGGTAGCTCAGGGTGGTGGAGATCCATTAGTGAGGCCTTTATTTTATTTCTTCCTTTTACAGCAAGAGAGAGGATGTTCACTTTGGCAGGGATACACAGCTTCCTTTTATTTATTTTTTAAAATTTGTATTTATTTATTTATTTTTTTGAGACAGTCTTGCTCTGTTGCCCAGGCTGGAGGGCAGTTTCCTTTTCAAGTGATTGTGTTGGCCGGGCATGGTGGCTCGTGCCTGTAATCCCAGCACTTTGGGAGGCTCACCAGAGGTCGGGAGTTTGAGGCCAACATGACCAATGTGGAGAAACCCTGTCTCTACTAAAATACAAAATTAGCCAGCCATGGTGGTGGTCACCTGTAATCCCTGCTACTCGGGAGGCTGAAACTGGAGAATCGCTTGAACCCAGGAGGTGGAGGTTGCAGTGAACCGAGATGGTGCCACCGCACTCTAGCCTGGGTGACAGTGAGACTCTGTCTCAAAAATAAAATAAAAGTAAAATATAAAGTGATCATATTTAAGCCGACAAGTGACACAACATAAAGAAGGGTGCCTGCAGTGTAAAGAAAGAACACTGGCACAGGTGTGGCTCAGGGAGCTCAGACGCTCCCCGCTCTGTGGCCTTTTCAGCATTGAGGGGTGTAGAGTCACGCTGTGGTTGTAGTGGAGGCCTGTCTAGGGTTCTGCTGACTGCTCATTCATCTTTTCAGGTATGAGAGGTTCTTTGGGCGCCTCTCCCACCTGAACCTGTGTGTTACCAATGCCATGCGGGAAGACCTGGCGGAGAACTGGCACATCAGGTACCACGGTCTGGGGTGACGGCAGCCTGGGAGAGTTGCATGGCCCCTGAATGGCTGCAGTGAGAGTTGCCTTGCCTGCTGTGTCATGCTGGTGAGGCAGTTTAAAATGCTGAGGGCTGGGTGATCGCAGTGGCCTACCCCTATAATCCCGTCACTTTGGGAGGCTGAGGCAGGCAGATCACAAGGTCAGGAGTTCGAGACCAGCCTGGCTAACATGGTGAAACCCTGCCTCTACTAAAATAGAAAAATTAGCTGGGTGTGGTAGCGGGTGCCTGTAGTCCCAGCTACTCGGAAGGCTGAGGCAGGAGAATTGCTTGAATCTGGGAGGTGGAGATTGCAGTGAGCTGAACTGCACTCCAGCCTGGGCAAAGAGCAAGACTCAGTCTCAAAAAAAAAGAAAGAAAGAAACACTGAGGGGCTGGGAGGTGGTCCCTGGTGTTTGGGGAAGCTGGGGGAGGAGGGGCCAGAGTTTCTTCTCTTCCAACCCCCACAGGGTCCAGGCAGTTATGGTCCTAGGACGTCTGTCTGTGCATTCCCAAGTAATTGTAAAGCTGCTGCTTTTCATCTTCTGAGACTTGGATTTCCCAAGCATCCTTTTCCTGGATCCTGTAGGTCCTCTATTCCTGAGTTATTTCTTCTGCCCTCCCAGTAGCTCTGCTGTGATTTCATTGCAGGGCCGTGACCGTCTACGACAAACCAGCATCTTTCTTTAAAGAGACGCCTCTGGATGTGCAGCACCGGCTCTTCATGAAGCTAGGGGGCTCGCACTCTCCGTTCAGGGCCCGGTAGGCCTCCCACCCTCCGCTGCCCCTGCCCTGGCCTCTCCCCTTCTCACTGCAGACCTGGGAACTCACTCATCCAGGGGTTGGCAACTGAGGCTACAGGCCGGTTGCCAGCTTTTGTACATCAAGTTTCACTGGGACACAGCACACTCATTCCCTTCTGCGTTGTCTACAGCCACCTTTGAGCTACAACAGCAGGACTGGGTTTTGCAACAGAGAACCTGTGTCCCACGAAGCCTGAAACATTTACTCTCTGGCCCTTTAAGAAATGTTTGTTGACTCCTGCACTGTCTTACGCTCCAGCCAGTTGGTTCCCAGGCCTGTGGCAGGATCTATGGACCTCTGTGTCCCCTGGGGTGTCTCATGGGGCTAAGGAGGGGACTTTTGTGCAGGTCCACACACCCTGTCATGTGCCCCTGGGTAAGCTGGCGTGGTGGTGGAGGGGCGTCACAGCAGCTTCACCTGAAGGTGAAGGGATGGTAAGACAGTAGCCCCCACGGAGAGAAGGAACGAGTCAGTCTTGTTTGCTGCTGTAACCTTAGCACCCAGCAGCAGTACTGGAGAAAGCAAGCCCAGGCCTCACGTGGCAGGAGTGGTCTGGCGCTGCTGATGTGGCTGGGAACCCCAACCTTTGGGAGATTGCAGGCCTTGCCATGGCGGGAGGTGCCTGTCCTGGGCCCTGGGCCTGCTCTGTGGCCTCTCACAGGCTTTTTTTTTCTGCTCCTTCAGCTCAGAACCTGAGGACCCAGCCATGGAGCGGTCGGCCTTCACAGAGTGGGATGCTGGCAGCGGGCTGGTGACACGTCTCCGCGGGCGGCCAGCTCTGCTGGTCAGCAGCACGAGCTGGACAGGTCTGCACGACCCCTGGGGCCCTTGGGGTTGGTGTTTTCCTCACCCCTGCCGGTCTTGCATGCCCCCCGGTGCCTACCCTGGTCTCAACGAGAAGGGGAGGGCTTGTGAGCTGGAAGGGGGGTGTCTAGAAAAGGCCCCTGAAATAGGGGAGGGACTGCGGGGGGTGGGGAGTTGGGGAGAGAGAGCTTGGGGAGAAATCCCAGATACAGGTGATGGGGAGGAAGGCAGCAAATCACACTGCCACGTGTGTGCCTATGCCACAGTCTTGCATGTTCTTCACATGTACCCCCAAACCTAAAATGCAATTAAAAATAAAGAAAAGGGCCCTGACATTCACTTCTCTTCTTGTAGAGGATGAAGACTTCTCCATCCTGCTGGCAGCTTTAGAAAGTAGGTGTGTGGCTGCGGTGAGGAGCTCTGGGCTTATTGGGGCCACTGAGCTGGGAGCTGCTTGCTTGGCCTGCAGCGTGTTCCTGCCCCGGGCTATTGGGTGGGCCAGCCTGGGGACAGCAGGGGTGGTGGAGGTGTGGGCGCCTCTGAATCCCCGGTTGGGTCATTGAGTGACCAGGCTCTCAGGCTGAAATGCCCCTTCCAGGAGAGCTTCTCAGAGAGGGCGGTGGCCTCCCCACCAGAGCAGTGCCCTTTCCCCACCTGACTGGATGATCCTGGCTGTTATTTAAAGAATTTTTTTTGATGGGTGTGGTGGTTCACACCAGTAATCCCAGCACTCTGGGAGGCTGAGGCGGGTAGATCACCTGAGGTCAGAAGTTTGAGACCAGCCTGGCCAACATGCCAAAACCCCGTCTCTACTAAAAATACAGAATTAGCCAGGTATGGTGGTGGGTATCTGTACTTCCGGCTACTTGGGAGGCTGAGGCAAGAGAATCACTTGAACCTGGGAGGCAGAGGTTTCAGTGAGCTGAGATCATGCCACCACAGTCCAGCCTGGGCAACAGAGCGAGACTCTGTCAAAAAAAAAACAAAAAAACCAAATTTCTATCAGAAATTCCACGTGGAATTGTTTATTTTTTTAAATATAGAGTTTGAACAACTGACTCTTGATGGACACAACCTTCCTTCTCTCGTCTGTGTGATAACAGGTACCGCCGGGGACCCTGGGCGTCTGTCTGGTTGAGGGTGGCACGGGGGAGGGGCACGCAGCCTTTGCCATGTGCTTCCCCAGACCTCGCCTCCTTAGTCCTCACTGCAGCTCTCTGCCATAGGGTCTTAAATTGCTCTCTGTGGGGGAAACTGAGGCTCAGAGGGTTTTGAAGAAGGGCAGGGAGCCCAGATTTGAATTTGGAGATGCCAAGCTTTCTACTTTTTCACTAGTTGCCAAGCGTCTTTTTGTTGTTGTTGTTACTTAATTGGTGTCTTTTTTTTTGCGGGAGAGTCCTACTCTGTCTCCCAGGCTGGAGTGCAGTCACGAAATTTCGGCTTATCAAGTGAATATCGTGTCTCAGCCTCCTGAGTAGCTGAGATTACAGGCGTGTGCCATCACACCTGGCTAATATTTGTATTTTTAGTGGAGACAGGGTTTCACCAGGTTGGCCAGCCTGGTCTCAAACTGCTGACCTCAGGTGTTCCGCCCGCCGTGGCCTCCAATGTGCTGGGATTACAGGCGCGAACCACTGCACCTGGCCACGTCATTGGTGTCTTAAGCATCTTTTAGTTTTTCAAATGGAAGAGCCCCTGTCCCACAGTTACTGCTTCTCATCCCTTCCAAGGTGACTCTGTGAGGAGGGAAAGAAGCAGAATCCGTGTGGGAGGAGGTGGGTCTGGGCCAGCTGCTGGTCCTGCTCTCCTTCCTCCCCTGGTCTCTGGGCTCCCAGGGGCGGCTGGGAACCTGTGCCATGTGCTCTGGGGGCTGTGGCAGGGCAGGGGCTGTCCTTATGTCCCTTGTGCACAACACAGACAAAAGCCGGGGTCCACCTAATGGGTGCTCCAGTGCCAGGCCAGTGCTTCCCCTGCCACGTTTGTAGCCCGAGGCCAGCTGGCTGCGGGTGCAGGACTGCGCCTCAGGGGTCAGGGTGCACACCCCTGCGGGTCTTGGGGCTCCTGCGTTGCTTCTGGAATGTCCCGGATAGGGCCTGACTAAAGCTGCCGAGAGGTGGGACTTCTGGGAACGGGGTCCCTCACTCCTAGGGGGACAGTCTTGGGCCTGGGGCCATGTGGTAGGGACAGAAACGGGTCCATGGAAATGTCTGTTCTTCTCTGTGAAGGCAAAGGGCCGCTGAGGGAGTATTATAGTTGCCTCATCCGCCAGAAGCGTTTCCAGAACATCCAGGTCTGCACCCCCTGGCTGGAAGCCGAGGACTACCCCCTGCTTCTAGGTGAGAGGCCTGCAGGAGGATCAGGGAGGAAGTGGGGCCTTAAGGGTGCAGAACAGGTGTGGGCAGGGTAGACTTTCTGAAAAGGTTACTCTGGAAGCCACTTGGGGACAGGGAGAGGGACAGGGGCCTGGCCTGCTGCCGAGACCTCTGGCTGAACTCCCCGGAGGAGGCTACTTCCTGGTGTGCCAGCCTCTCCCTGCCAGGTGGCCCCAGAGGCTATTTACCAAGGGGCTTGAGGACTCTGCCTCCTTTCAGCCTGGCACGCCCTCCATTCAGTCTTCCTTCCCGAAGGAGGACTGGGCCAGGGGTTGGGGCCACTGTTGTCCAGGTGTGGGTGGGCAATGGCTTTGGGAGGTACAGGGACAGTGTGTCAAACAGCGTTGCCTCTCCTGGTGAGTGGTTCTCCCTCGCCTCCGTCTCTTTCCCTGTTGATTTCTCCGAGGGGGGAGTTGTGGCTTGGTCCGGGTGTGTCTGTAGAGCCAAGCCACATCTTCCAGCCTGGAGCCAGTAGAGCAGTCAGGGGCTGAGGGCCTTTGCCTGGCAGGACTCTCTAGCTAGTCTTTTTCTTTTTTTTTTTTTTTTGAAAGAGTCTCGCTGTGTTGCCCAGGCTGGAGTGCAGTGCATGATCTCAGCTCACTGTAACCTCCGCCTCCTGGGTTCAAGTGATTCTCCTGCCTCAGCCTCCTGAGTAGCTGGCATTACAGGAGCCCGCCACAATGCCCAGCTTATTTTTGTATTTTTGGTAGAGACAGGGTTTCACCATGTTGGCTAGGCTGATCTCGAACTTGTGACCTCAAGGGATCCTCCCACCTTGTCCTCCCAAAGTGCTGGGATTCCCGGCGTGAGCCACTCTGCCTGGCCCCCTTGTTTTCATAGTGACTGCTGGTTCATGGTGGATGTGCTGTGAATTATTATCATTTTAAGATGGGAGTTTCGGTCTTGTTGCCCAGGCTGGAGGGTAATGGCACGATCTTGGCACATTACAACCTCCACTTTCCTGGGTTCAAGCTATTCTCCAGCCTCAGCTTCCTGAGTAGCTGGGATTATAGGTGCCTGACATGAGCCTCGGCTAATTTTGAATTTTTTTTAGTAGAGATGGGGTTTCACAATGTTGGCCAGGCTAGTCTTGAACTCCTGACCTCAAGTGATCTACCTGCCTCAGCCTCCCAAAGTTCTAGGATTATAGGTGTGAGCCCCTGGTCCCCGCCTATTATTATTAAGGTAAAAAATATAACAACATGTGTTGTTTTAACCATTTTTAAGTGTACAGCTCAGTGGCATTCATTACGTTTGCAGTGCTGTGCAGCCATCACCACCATCCGTGTCCAGAAGCTTCCCATCACCCCAACAGAAACTCTGTATCCATTAAGCAATAACTGCCAGGAGTTCTTTTAACATAAATTGTGTGGCCGGGCGGGCGTGGTGGCTCATGCCTGGAATCCCAGCACCTGGGGAGGCCGAGGTGGGTGGATCACCTGAAGTCAGGAGTTGGAGACCAGCCTGGCCAACGTGGTGAAACCCTGCCTCTACTAAAAATACAAAAATTAGCCAGGTGTGGTGGCGGGCCCCTGTAATCCCAGTTACTCGGGAGGCTGAGGAAGGAGAATCACTTGAACTTGGAAGGTGGAGGGTGCAGTGAGCTGAGATTGCGCCATTGTACTCCAGCCTGGGTGGCACAGTGAGACTTGTCTCAAAAAAAAAAAACAACCAAATAAAACCCTACCAAAAAACACAAATTGTGATTATGTAGAAAAAGTGAGTCAACTTATGTTTTCAGATGTCCCAGCCAGGTTGTGTGGCTGCTTGGCCAGCTTAAGCCACTTGTGTTTGGGGCTGTCGGGGGGGCCTTATCTGATTTTCACTCCCCTCAGGGGAGGTATCACCTCACTGCTGGGAGGATTTGTGTTCCCAGGCCAGATGCCAGCGCTCTGACCGCACCCCTCTTGCCTAGCAGGCTCGGCGGACCTGGGTGTCTGTCTGCACACGTCCTCCAGTGGCCTGGACCTGCCCATGAAGGTGGTGGACATGTTTGGGTGCTGTCTGCCGGTGTGTGCGGTGAACTTCAAGTGGTAGGAGCTCGGAATCTCTCTGGGGATAGCTTCGGCAGATTCGCTGCTCAGGGGCACCAGTGCAGAGTGAGCTGCCCACAGTGAGGCACTGCCCCTCGGTCAGTCCAGCACAGATGGGAGGTCATGAGCAGGAGGCCTTGCGGTTACTGGGGTTGGGCTGAGCCTCACTGAAATAGTTGGCTTCCATTTAGACCTCATGTTATATTTAGGTTGGTGCAAAATTAATTGAGGTTTTTGCCATTCAAAAGGGCAATTACTGGCCGGGTGCGGTGGCTCATGCCTATAATCCCAGCACTTTGGGAGGCCAAGGTGGGTGGATCATGAGGTCAAGAGATCGAGAACATCCTGGTCAGCAACATGGTGAAACCCCATCTCTACTAAACATACAAAAAAAAATTAGCTGGGCATGGTGGCACGTGCCTGTAGTCCCAGCTAGTCCGGAGGCTGAGGCAGGAGAATTGCCTGAACCCAGGAGGTGGAGGTTGCGGTGAGCTAAGGTCACGCCATTGCACTCCAGCCTGGGTAACAAGAGCAAAACTCCATCTCAAAAAAAAAAAAAAAGCAATTAGTGGCCAGGCGTGGTGGTGTGCACCTGTAGTCCCAGCTACTCAGAAGGCTGAGGCAGGAGAATTGCTTGAACATGGGAGGCGGAGGTTGCAGTGAGGTGAGATCGTGCTAATGCACCCCAGCCTGGAGACAGAGCAAGACTCCATCTCAAAAAATTTAAAAAAACCCGGTAATTACTGTCCAGGTGCAGTGGCTCACGCCTCTAATCCCAGCTCTTTGGGAGGCTGAGGACGAGGTCAGGAGATCAAGACCATCCTGGCCAACACGGTGAAACCCCGTGTCTACTAAAATACAAAAAATTAGCTGAGTATGGTGGCGTGCTCCTGTAGTACCAGCTACTCAGGGGGTTAAGGCAGGGGAATTGCTTGAACCTGGGAGGCGGAGGTTGCAGTGAGCCGAAATTGCACCACTGGACTCCAGCCTGGTGACAGAGCGAGACTCCATCTCGCCAAAAAAAAAAAAAAAAAAAAAGGCAATTACTTTTGCACCAACCTAATATGAAGAAAAGCATCTTCAAGACTAGACGTCCACTTAGGGCTTTTGCTCCTAGAGTAGAATTGGCTGGAATTGCCTGCAAGCTGACATGGTTTCCTTTTTTTCTTTCTCTCTCCCCATGTCCCTTTTGGCCAAGCTCACTCAGTTAAGTGAGTGTGATGCTGTGGCCTCCCTCCACCCAGCACAGATGGGCGTTAGGGAAGAGTGGCGTTGGATTCTAGAAGCAGTAGCCCCGGTGTAAGCTGAGCCCTTGACCCTGCCCAGGAGCTGGTCCCTGGACGGGATTAAGGGATGTGAGCCCCTCCTGTGAGCTGAGCTCAGGGAATGTCGGGATCAAACCTAGTGCCGGAGAAAAGTCATCTTTTATGTGCTGAGCACATCCCCGGGGCTTGCCTTTTTATGAACAGTTAAGAAAAAAATGCAAAAATAATTCTGAAGTCCTTGAAGAGTACAGCACTGAAGGTGCAAACCCTCTCTTAAGGCCCCCTCCTCAAATCGGTGCACATTTTGATGTGCACCCTCCCAGGCCTTTATACCCTTCAGATGCCAGATCTCAGAATCAGCTCCAGGAAACCAACTCCCCGTTCTAGCCCCTAGTCTGGGCTGGGCCTGGGGTGGGAGCCCAGGTGGGCACCCCGGGGTCTGGTGTCTTCTCCAGGCGGCTCTCAGGCCCCCTTGGTTCTCTCTGCAGTTTACAGGAGCTGGTGAAACACGACGAAAATGGCCTGGTCTTCGAGGACTCGGAGGAACTGGCAGCTCAGCTGCAGGTAGCCGCGTCTGCCACCATGCTTGGGTGGCAGAGTTCTGGAGACTGGCACCAAGCCGTGCTTCCTGATCCCTGTTTCCCGACGCCAGGGTGGGACCATGTGGGGAAGAAAAGCCAGGGAGGGAGCAGAGGTCACAGAGGCCCGCCTGCTGTGCTGTCCTGTTTCAGTACAGTAGGCTCGGGAGAGTTAGGACACCCCCCTGTCTGCCCTCTGTGTTTACAAGAGCTGATACTACACAGATGATGCTGGAGTTGGGTGGGCTGGGTTGCAGTTTAGGAAGCGATCAGGATCAGGGAGGTGGGTGGGTGAAGGGAGCTTCTGGGTCAGCCTTGAAAGATGGGTGAGATTCTGCAAAGGATACTTGTTTCTTATTGCAAAAAGTAATACATCATCATTTTTGACAATAGAATGATTGGCAGGCTTTTTCTGCAAAGGTTGGAAGTCTTTTTGGCTGCGGTCCCCAGTCTCTGTCAGAACCATGGGACTCTGTTGTGGTGTGAAAGCAGCCACAGACCATCTGTAGATGAAGGGGTATGGCTTTGTTCCAATAAAACTTTATTTACAAACACAGGTGTGGGCCACATTTGGCCTACAGGCTGTAGTTTGTGATCCTTGATTCAGGCAGTTTAGCAAGGTTGCAAAGAATACCGACATCCCCTCCTTACTCACAGATGGGTGGGACTGTGTTGGCCAAAGGCCGAAAGGAGGGTGCTCGCAGGGGAAGGCACAGAATGTAGAGGCTGGGAGGTGCTCCAGGCCGATTGTGGGAAAGTGGGACATGCGGGGAAGTTTCCAGAAAGCAGGATCTCAAGTTGTAGACAGAGTACTCAGGGTGAGGGAATTAGGGACTTGGGAGGGAGTGCTGCTGGGTCGGAGACCTGGGGTCAGCCAGGCGGTGACGTGGGATGGGGTGGGGACAGGCGATGAGGTAAGTTCTGCTTTTTTTTTTCTGCAGATGCTTTTCTCAAACTTTCCTGATCCTGCGGGCAAGCTAAACCAGTTCCGGAAGAACTTGCAGGAGTCGGAGCAGCTCCGATGGGATGAGAGCTGGGTGCAGACCGTGCTCCCTTTAGTTACAGACACATGACCCTTGGGCCAGAGGCTAAAAACTCCACGACCCCTGCTGTCCTCCCTGCAGCTGCTTCCCAGAGTCTCAGGGCAAACCCTTTCGAGCAGTGCCTCCCAGTGGTCAGAAGCCGAAATGACAGAAGTTTGGTGAATGAAGGGGTTCCGTGGCCCAGGAAGCTGTGGTCGGCCCTGATTTTTGGAGGCTCGGAAACACTTCCTCTTGTGTTCTTCATGTCCCACGCTCCTGCTAGCTGCTAGCGTGTTACTGTTCTGTGACTTCCCCGTGACCTCTGCAGTACTCCTCATCCTGCGTTTGGTCTCCAGGTGTCGCCTATCTGCCTAACATCTTGATTCCTGTGTTGGAAAACAAGCACCCGCTGCACGGTAAGCCCAGAGAGGGCAGCTGCTGCACACGTGGCTTTGTGAGGAACTGAGTGTCCACATTGGGGGACATCATACTTGATATACGCGTCTTTATTTGCACAAAGAAAATGCTTTTCTTGGAGCCAGAATTTTCATGTCTGATTTACGGTGATTTTCTTTCTTTCTTTTGAGAGGGAGTCTTGCTCTGTCATCCAGGCTGGAGTGCAGTGGCAGGATCTCGGCTCACTGCAACCTCTGCCTCCCAGATTCAAGCAATTCTTCTGCCTCAGCCTCCTGAGTAGCTGGGATTACAGGCATGCACCACCACACACAGCTATTTTTTTTTTTTTTGTATTTTTAGTAGAGATGGGGTTTTCACAGTGTTGGTCAGGCTGGTCTTGAACTCTTGACCTCATCATCCACCTGCCTTGGCCTCCCAAAGTGCTGAGATTACAGGCTTGAGCCACTGTGCCTGGCCTGTCGTGATTTTCTTAAGAACTAGAACTGCTGGCACAAAGGGGGCACGCACACGCTTAGACAGCTGGTATCTTACTAGAAGGCAATCTGTGGTTTCCGATTTGGAATTTAATATTCTTCAGACATTCCAGTCCAATGAAAGTTTTATCCACTTCCCCATATAAAAATTCTTCACCCAGTAGCGACTGGATTCTCAGAATCATGCTGGAAAGCGTGTGTGAGGCCTACAGTGTGAGTTTCAGAATTGCCATCTCCAAGTGCTCTTCGTAGGGAAACAGTTTCTGGTCGTGACAAGGTTCCACTTCCCATCTGATCCCAGCCCGGCCTGCAAACAGAGCACGTGTTTCAGGATGGCAGTGTTTGGAACCAGGACATGAGTTTATCGTGTAGGGCTGCGACAACAGGCCTGGCGATGGGTGGGGGAATGGTGTCCAAGTCGGTTTACTTGGTTCACTGGTTCCCAGGCCCACCCAGCTACCTAGAATTGGCCTCCAGGGTGGGACCAGGTATCTGGTTTTGCGTAGAAGTGGCTGGCAGCAGATGCTGTGCCACTCTCTGCTCTCTGCCCATGTCCTCCCTGGCACTTGGCACAGCTGGACAGAAGCAGAGATCTGAACTGCATCTACCTGGCTGCTCAGCTAGCCTGCTCTTCACAAAGCTTAGAAAGCGGTCGGGTGCAGTGGCTCAGGCCTATAATCCTGGCAGTTTGGTAGGCCAAGGTGGGCAGATCACCTGAGGACAGGAGATTGAGATCAGCCTGGACAACATGGTGAAAGCCCATCTCTACTAAAATACAAAAATTATGCAGGCATGACGGTGGGTATGTGTAATCCCAGCTACTTGGGGGAATGAAGCAGGAGAATCGTTTGAACCCGGGGGGTAGAGGTTGCAGTGAGCTGAGATTGTACCATTGCACTCCAGCCTGGATGATGGAGCAAGACTGTCTCAAAAAACAAAAAAAAACCTCACAAAGCTTAGGAGGGGTTGGTTTTCTCATAAGCACAGATGTCTGAAGAGCCATTAGCCAGAATGATTTTTTTTTCTGAGATACGATCTTGTTTTGTCGCCTAGGCTGGAATGCAGTGGCACAGTCGTGGCTCAGCACAGCCTCAACTCCTGGGCTCAAGCAATCCTCCCACCTCCCAAGTAGCTGGGATGACAGGTGCATGCCACAATGCCAAACTCGATGGGGTCCTGAAAGCATGGCCTCAAGTGATCCTCCTGCCTCAGTCTCTTTTTGTTTTTCGAGACAGAGTTTCACTTTGTTGCTCAGGCTGGAGTGCAGTGGTACAATATTGGCTCACTGCAACCTCCACCTCCTGGGTTCAAGTGATTCTCCTGCTTCAGCTTCCCGAGTAGCTGGGATTACAGGTGTGCATCACCACACCCAGCTAATTTTGGTATTTTTAGTGGAGACAGAGTTTCACCACGTTGGCCAGGATGGTCTCGAACTCTTGACCCCAAGTGATCTGCCCACCTCGGCCTCTTACAGTGTTGGGATTACAGGCATGTGACATTGGACCTGGGATGGTTTTCAATCATAGTTTTTTGTTACAAATGGAAAATGCATATTTATGAAAATGATACAGTATAGACATAAACGTGCACAAGTCTCTACAGTCCTGCCGTCCAAGTATGGCACCTGTTAACTGCTGTGTATCAGGGATGGCCAATTGTTTGGCTTCCCTGGGCCACGCTGGAAGAGTCACCTTGGGCCACACATAAAATACAGTAACACTAGCAATAGCTGATGAGCTAAAATTAAAAAAAAAAAATCACAAAAGAACCCTTATACTGTTCTGAGGAAGCGTATAGATTTGTGTTGGGCTGCAGGTTGGACAAGCGTGCTCTGTATTCTAGATTTTCCCCCAGAGTTATACTAAGTGGGAGACGGTTATTGTAATAAATGTTTTTTTGAGTTGCGGTCTTGCTGTATTGCTCGTGGCCACAAACTCCTGGGCTTCAGCCATTCTCCCGCCTCGGCCTTCTGAGTAGTTGGGAGTACAGGTACTCACCACCATGTATGGCTGTTTATTATTATTTGTTAAACAAAAATGGGGCCGGGTGCGGTGGCTCACGCCTGTAATCCCAGCACTTTGGGAAGCTGAGGTGGGCAGATCACGTGAGGTCTGGAGTTCGAGACCAGCCTGGCCAACGTGGCAAAACCCCAACTCTACAGAAAACACAGAAATTAGCTGAGCGTGGTGGCACACGCCTGTAGTTCCAGCTACTTGGGAGGCTGATCTGGGAGGATGGCTTGACCCTGGGAGGTGGGAGGTTGCAGTGGGCCCAGATGGCACCACTGCACTCCAGCCTAGGCAAGACAGAGCCAGACTTGCTCAAAAAAAAAAAAAAAAAAAGAAAAGGTGTGGGGTGCTTATATGTGCTATTTGGAACTGGTTTTTCACTTAAAAAGATATTGCAGGTATTTTTTTCATATAAGTATCTGAGAAAAGACTTCCTCCCCCTCCCGCTTTTTGAGATAGGGTCTTGATTTGTTGTACAGGCTGGAGTGCAGTGGTGATATCATGGCTCACTGCAGCCTCCACCTCCTGGCTCAAGCCATCTTCCCACCTGAGCCTCCCAAGTAGCTGGGGCTGTAGGCATGCACCACCATGCCCGGCTAGTTTCTATGTTTTGTGGAGATGGGTCTCACTATGTTGGCCAGGTTGGTCTTGAACTCCTGGGTTCAAGTAGTCCTCCCGCCTCAGCCTCCTAAAGTGCTGGGATGACATCCCGCGCCCTGCGCCTGGCTGGCCTCCTTTGCGAGTCTGTGCAGAACCCTGTCGTGGAGCCCAGTGTGGCTTCGTGTGCTGACTTGTTCTCTGGCTCTGTAGTTAATCGGTTGCCTGATGTGGGGACCGCGTTGTCCGTGTCTCTGTGTGCAGGCAGAGGCTGCTGCGGGTGCATCTGTGTACTCGGGAGGGGCTCTGCCGAGGAGGGCTGAGGCAAAGGCTGGTGGCACTGGGGGGTATGGGTGTTGTGTGGAGGTGCGAGAGCCAGGTGGCCTGGCAGCAGTCTGCAGGAGCTCGGGGGTCACTTGGCCTCCGTGTGCCCTAGTGTTTCTGCAGGTGAGATGAGACAGGGACAGCACACCCTCTCAGGTGCTGGCACTGACACGTCAGGTCTGAGGACAGCAGCCCGCCCACGACGGGGCTGGTTCCCCTTCTCTACATTCACCCTGCCCATCTTCCACCAATGGGGTGCTCAGAACAGTGGCATGGTGGATCTGCCTGCACAGCCTGTGTTCTGGGGTCCTGCAGGCCACAGCCTTTTCCAGCCCTGACCCCGACTGCCTCTCCTGCCACCTTCATGTGATAGAGGAAACTGAGGCCCAAGGGCTTATGGAAGCCTGCTCTGAAGCACACAGGAGGGCTGCTGGGCTCAGATCCTCCCTCCCTGTGCTGAGCTGCCTTCCTCCTGCCCCACGCCACCCATCCCCCAAGCCCTACCTGCTCACTGGCCTCCGCTCGAGTTCCCTGCATGACATGGGGGTGTGGGGCATCCTAGCTATTCCTCAGTGCCCAGTTCTTCCACTGGAGTCCTACAGGGACAGCTCATGGCCCTGCAGGCCCAGGCAGGCATAGGGGCTCACCTAGCTCTGTGGTGAACAGCTGGCATGTCTCTGGATTTCGGATGGTGAAGGCCACGTAGACCTCAGGTGCCCGGTGGTGCTCGCAGCAGGCAGCCAGCCTCTGTAGGACCCCAACCAGCGACACGATGGCCTCTGGGCAATACAGCACGTCTATGGCAAAAGCTTTAGGTTACTGAAAAGGACTGGCAGAAAGTTCCAGGTCATGCTGACCATGGCAGCCGGGTGAGGCCAGAGGCAGCGGTCACAGGAAACCGTGAGATGCCATTTGACCATTTTTGCCATTAGATGGAAAAGCAGTTGCTTGGATGAAAAAGGAGAACCCTTGGGATAGAAAGCTGCAAAAGATCGAAGCAAAAGAAAAAAATCTCCAGACTCCTGGTGTTCCCTACAAAACCAGCTCTGGTTCTCAGCCTATCTAGAGGGCTTTGAATGACGCAAAGCCTGACTCTGCCATGGACTTCGTGTTTCAGGCATCTGCTCTTGTTTGCTGGCTTTCAGGGGTGGGCCTGTGTCCCTGCCCACTGCTGGGCCTGTGGTTTTCAGGGCTGGGACCCAAGACCACAGGCAGAGCACTGCTTGACCAGAAAGGGGACTGAGTGTGCTGGCGGGGCGAGGGGTTTTTGGTGGCTCAGCCAAACACCACCTTCTCTCAAGGGCCCCGACCTTGTCCCAGAAGTGGTTATTTTCCCCCTGTGCGGCCTCTGAAGGACACAGGGCATGGCTGTGGAACAGAGCCAGCCAGGGCCACAGGGACGGAGCCATGTGGTAACGACTTAAGGGGAGTATGCCTGTCTCCAGCAAGAGGGCTGTGGCTTTTTGTTTTGTTTTTTTGATATGGAGTCCTGCTCTGTCACCCAGGCTAGAGTGCAATGGCTTGATCTTGGCTCACTGCAACTTCCACTTCCTGGGTTCAAGCAATTCTCCTGCCTCAGCCTCCCAACTAGGTGGGATTACAGGTGCCCACCCCTTGGCTGGCCAATTTTTGTATTTTTTAGTAGAGACGGGGTTTTACCATGTTGGCCAGGCTGGTCTTTAACTCTTAACCTCAGGTGATCCACCCCCTTCAGTCTCCCAAAGTGCTGGGATTACAGGTGTAAGCCATCGTGCCCAGCCCAGGGCTGTGGCTTTAAGGTCACCTTAAGAGGCACCCCTGTCCTCTGATGTCACTCTGGAGGCCCAGAGTGATTCTTCTGGAAGCCCCCTCATGTCCATGCCCTACAGTGTCCCCTTTTCCCTCTTCCCAGAGCCTGGAGCTTGGTGGAGCTGCGAGGACACCACCTGTGTAGGGTGCCTGGGGCTGGGCATTACCTGCTGCGATGACCACATCTGGCTGGAAGGCAGAGAGCTGAGGGACTGTCACGACATCCCAGTCCAGCTGTGCCACTGTCACCCTGGGGCTGTCTGAGTTGGCAGTGATGTCTGCCTCTAATGAGAGGCCGTTGAGAAGGACATTCCCTCGGAGCTGCTCGAGGACCTGGCTGTGACAGTCGCTGAAGATGTAAGCCCGGGGATGGCACATCTTGCAGATGGCCAGGCCTGTGAGGCCGGCGCCACTGCCAAGCTCTAGGACAGTCCTGGTGGGAGGAAAGGGGACCGTGTCTGCGACTGTACCAGGGCAAGCCTGCCTTGGTGTCCCGTCCTGCGCCCCTAGGTCACCTGTGAGTGAAGGCTGCCGGGTTCTCGATGGCCCATTCTGCAAGGTAGAGGGCGGCGTCCCATGTGACCAGACCCGTGGTGCCATGGGAGATGATGGCTGTGCTCTCGGAGAGCGTGACTGAGCCTCCGGAGGGCTGTGCCGAGAGAGGGTGAGAGACTCAGTCCAGCAATCAGAAGACAAGTGGCTTGGCAGACAAATAGCCATGCACCACATGGCCAAATAAACCACGGTGGGGCCAGTCGCTGCTCAGCAATGAGAACGCCAACCGCTTGCATGGGCCTCAAGGGCATCGCGTGGTGTGAAAGGGGCCACACACCACATGATTCCCTTCATCGAACATTCCCGAGATGAAGGAGTTGTGGTGGAGCCCAGTTCAGTAGTGGCCAGAGGCCGGGTGTGGCTATGGGGCTGTGGCCGCCTTGCAGTCATTCAGTATGCTATGTATTTCCTTTGTGTGGTTTTCTGTATCTGTGTTTCATATCTTTTTCTTTTTTTTGAGATGGAGTCTTGCTATGTCACCCAGGCTGGAGTGCAGTGGTGCGATCTCAGCTCACTGCAACTTCTCCCTTCCGGGTTCAAGCAGTTCTCCTGCCTCAGCTTCTGGAGTAGCTGGGATTATAGCTGCCTGCCACCATGTCCAGCTAATTTTTGTATTTTTAGTGGAGATGGCATTTTACCATGTTGGCCAGGCTAGTCTCGAACTCCTGACCTCAGGTGATCCAGGTGGATCCTGAGCCTCCTAAGGTGCTGGGATTACAGACGTCCCTCTGGCTGTTGTGTGCTGTGTGGATTTTTGTGGGACAAGAAGCCAGAAGACCAGTTAAGAAGGCCTCGGCATTTGTCCAGGCCAGCGGAGAGTGAGAAGGAACTGCTTGCTATCCTGTAATGAGATGAAGATTCGCTCTGCTGCCCAGGGTGGAGTGCAGTGGCGTGATCTGGGTTCACTGCAGCCTCCACCTCCTGAGTACCTGGGACTATAGGCACCCGCAACCATACCTGGCTAATTTTTTTTATTTTTAGTAGAGACGGGGTTTCACCATATTGGCCAGGCTGGTCTTGAACTCTTGACCTCGTGATCTGCTTGCCTCAGCCTCCGAAAGTGCTGGGATTACAGGTGTGAGCTACCACACCCAACCAAGTGTTCTTGGAGAACTGGGCACTGTGGGTCACCCCCCAATGGGTACTGAGAAAGGAGAGTTGTGGAGACCTCAGGCACAATTAGTGCTTGAAGTATAACTTACTGCTTACTTATACATGTAAGCACTTACTATACCTAGCTCATATATATATATATATATACTTACATATATATATATACTTACATATATATATATACTTACATATATATATATATATACTTACATATATATATATGAATCATTCTTAGTTCCATATAATCTTATATCTAGCTTATATATATAACCATACTTAGTTCCATATAATCTTTCTATATAATCATGTAACGGATTGTAGTCGGAGCTGTACTGACACATTTATCATCCTTCTATATAACCATATAGTAGTTTGAGTAGGAGGAATGCCTAGAGCAGTCACAGAGCAGAAGCAGTACATGGGAAAACAGCCAGGCT
>CM052660.1:106673363-106716713 GCA_028533165.1 Leontopithecus rosalia | reverse complement strand
CCAGTTCTTATGGAAAGTAGGCCTCAGGCCTGAGATTCCACGAACAACCGAGGGAGAACCCCTCTGGTGTAATCGCGCCATGGCGGCGGTACACTGTCAGCTTTTCTCGCTGCTGAGCTGGCTCAAATCATCCTCCTATAAGATACCTTAGAGAAGGGCACACTGTCAGCTCCCACTCACTGGTTTGCAGCATCCTTCTATAGGAATCCTTTGACGTCTCCCGCCCCCAGATAAGTGTTGCGCACGGCACTTGTTGCACACAGCTCACCTCCTTGCCTCCGTGGGCTAATGGGGGTGGACCCCCTTTTTGTACACGACCCTCTACTACTGCGTATGGCACAGCCCCCTACTGTGCATGGCCCACCTCTCTAGGTGACCTACTGGGGTGGCCCCCTCGCTTGCTGCTCACGTGATTATGTACGCCCTGTCACTAAGCCTGTAGATAACCTCACTCATGACCCTTCCTCCTGTCTTGTACCTAGTAAATACAGATGATTCTGGACGTTTGGAGCCTTGACTGTCTCCGCTTGTAGGTGGCGTGGCCCCGAGCCCAGCTGTCTTTTCCAGTCTTTCTGTGTCCTGTCTCTTTATTTCTCAGATCCAGTGCCTCAACACAGCAGTAGGGAACACCCCACAACCCTGTGGGGCTGTGGCCCTACAGGGCACAAGGTCCTTGTGAAGCAGGTAGTGGGTGGCACCTATGGGACAAATGCCCAACATCCCCACGACAGATGCTGTTGTTGAAGTGCTAGATTTACAGACAGGGAAACTGAGGTTGAAGGAGCTTAATGGACCTCATGTGTAAGACTGCAGAATGGCCGAGCCAGGATTTGAGCATACTCATGTTTTCACTTGTCTCTGCAGGAAGGGTGTCTGGCCTGTGACGGGGAGGAGGGTGCCCTTCTCATACCAGCAAATAGCTCCGGTGGCCCTGGGTGGACTCCTTGGCCCTCAGGATCTCCGCCAATGCCTCGTACAGCTCGTCCAGAGGCTCCATGTGGACAGCCTCGTGCTGGGGGCAGACAGGGTGAGAGTTTGTTTGCTTCTGTTCTAATCTGTAAAAATGGCCAGATGATTTTCACCGAGTTTGGAGGGGAGATTTGGGATGGAATGGCGTAACACTGGCCAGTTGGCATATAAAATACTTTGCTGGGTGTGATAGTGTGGGCCAACAGTCCCAGCTACTCCAGAGGCTAACATGGGGGGACTGCTTGAGCCCAGGAATTCAAGGACAGCCTGGGGAACAGAGACCTTGCCTCCAAAAGTAAAAAATAGTTCAGTTGGAAGGGAAACCTGGATTGGCAGGCCTTCAGTAAGAGGTGTTGAGAGGGTAGCCTTAGCTGTAATCTAGGGCTGGAGACAAGGAGTCTGTGAGAGCCGCCACGTGACCATGACAGAGGAGAGAGCTCTGTTTGGATCAAAGGTCCCAGACGGTGGAAAACAGAAGGTGGTTTTTTTTTTTTGGAAACGGAGTTTCGCTCTTGTCGCCCAGGCTGGAGTGCAATGGTGCGATCTCAGCTCACTGCACCCTCCGCCTCCCGGGTTCAAGTGATTCTCCTGCCTCAGCCTCCTGAGTAGCTGGGATTACAGGCATGAGCCATCATGCCCGGCTAATTTTGTGTTTTTACTAGAGACGGGGTTTCTCCATGTTGGTCAGGCTGGTCTTGAACTCCCGACCTCAGGTGATCCACCTGCCTCGGCCTTCCAAAGTGCTGGGGTTACAGGCGTGAGCCACCATGCCCGGCCAAAAGGTGCTTTTAAGTGATCCCAGGCAGAGTCACGAGGAGGGTGGCCCACGCTGCAGGGCATGGCCACCAGCAGGCTGCTTGTCCACAGCTGGCCCCGTCCTGCGCTTTCACGGGCAGCAGCATGGTGCACTTTTGTTGTTGTTGAGATGGAGTCTCGCTGTGCACCCAGGCTAGAGTGCAGTGGTGCAATCTCAGCTCACTGCAACATCCCTCTCCTGGGTTCAAGCAATTCTCCTACCTCAGCAGCTGCTCTGGAAACCCCAGGAGGCAGAGTGAGGGAGAGAGACCCTGGCCTCCCCTTCTGCCTGCCCTGCGCTGCCTCCCATCGGTCACACCCAGATGCAGCCAGTTGCCTGGGGAGGCCCCTGCCATGCCAGGGTTTAGAAAGCAGCCCCTGGGAAGGACCAGGGCTCCAGCATGCAGGGTGCTGGAGGGAACCTTTCCTGGGAGCCAGCCAGGTCCCTGCTTGGTGGCCACACTGTCTGGCTACTGGGCGGACACTGCCTGTTAACTGACCTTTTTGATGAGCTCTGAGAGAAAGCACCAGGCATACTTGACTGATGGCGGGTGTTTCACACACACAGGATGCTTCACGGTCTAGGGCACAGGACAGAATGGTGGTTGCTGGGGAGATCCATCTTCAGTCTCCTATGAGCTTTAAGCGAACACAGCAGAGGCCAAACTCCAGGGTACCCCATCCCTCAGCAATCCTGAATGCTGGATGGACACAGCATTCCGGCTCCAGGCAGTCCCTCTCGCATCTGAAAGTTTGTCTTAAGATATAAGCTGTTTCCTAAAAATGTTTCCCCGGTAGCAGCGCAGGCCATGGCAGCATTTCTAATGCTGATTCTGAGCAAGAACACAGGGCATATGGGTCCAAATGACCTCCCTCCCAGGGGAGCCAGCGTGAACCAGAGTTTGCAGTAAGGACAGTCGCCGACTGGCTCCATGGAAGAGGTGGGAAGGCCCACTCGGCACCTGCTCTCTTGGAGCATGTGTCCCTGGGGACACCACAGGGGAGGGGACTCTAAGGATGACACTCCAGCTAAAGCCAAGAGAAGCCAAGTGCAGGATGAGTGAGTTCCAGATAGTGGGAACAGCCGATGCAGGGTCCGAGGTGGCCAGGGCCGGGCACCTGGGAGGGCAGAGGGACTGCTGCAGCGTGAGTGAGGACAGGTGGCAAAACAGGAGCCTGGAGGGAGAGGGAGGGGATGGTCACAGCAGCTGCTGGCTGGGAGGGATGCAGATTCTGCCCAAGGGCAGTGAAGGACCCCATACGACACACAGGCCATTCAGCCTGGTGCTGGATTTTTTATTTTTTTGACAGAGTCTGGCTCTGTCGCCCAGGCTAGAGTGCAGTGGCACGATCTTGGCTCACTGCAGCCTCCGCCTCCCAGGTTCAAGCAATTCTCCTACGTCAGCCTCCTGAGTAGCTGGGCCTACAGGTGTGCACCACTACGCCCAGCTAATTTTTATACTTTTAGTAGAGATGGGGGTTTTGCCATGTTGGCCAGGTTGGTCTCGAACTCCTGACCTTAGGGGTGATCCACCTGCCTCAGATTTCCAAAATGCTGGGATTACAGGTGTGAGCCACCGCGCCCAGCCTTGTGCTGGGTTTTAAAGCGGCTCTCCCTACATTTCATGCTCCACTACCTACAAGGGTGTGGCTCAGGGTGAAACTCAGAGCAGGTTGCAAGATAACCTCAGGAGTCTCCAAGCTTGCAGCCCTGACCTACTGCATTGCCCCGAAAGTCTTCCTTGCTGTGGCTACACCTTTTCCACATGGATAATCTTGGTTCATTCACCTCTAGCACCAGAATTCTTAACCGGGGCTCCTAGGATGGGCTTGGTGGTTGGAAGTGGAGGATGTCTGGCTCCCCTGAGTTTGTATGCAAAATGTATTCTTCTGACATGCTTCTTTCTGGGAGGGAATCAATTGCTTTGACTTTTCAGAAGGGCTCGTGGCCCTTCGGAAGGTGAAGACCCAGGATGCAGGGTGATCTGTACTTGGTCCACAAGGCCAAGGTCAGACTGTGGCTGGGCTGGGTGGCGATCCTGCCTCTCACCTGCACGCAGATGCACTTGATTCCAAAACCTACCCTGGGCAAAGCAAGGGCCCGTCTAGGTCTAGAAGAGAGACAGGAGTGGGCAGGACAGGCCTCATGAATGCAAAAAAGAAAAGTCTCTGAGCCTAAACGCTGGAAGCTGTTTTGCAGCTGTCGTCGCTGTTTTTGCTGTGGATGGTTTAAAAAACATTCCCTAGATTCCCTCCTCTCATGCAGATTTTTGTATATTCTCATGTCTTTGTCCAAGTCTTAGAAAACAAAAGAGCTGGAGCTGTCGGAGGTGCTGACACCCACCTGCAGTGGTGACTCAATGGTTCTGTTCTTTGAACAGGGGTGTTTTTAAAGGGTACAAGCACACCTGTGGTTCTTCTGGCAGGCCTTCCTGGGAGAGTCAGGAGGCAGGGTCATGAGTCCCAGGAACTCTGGGGTTCTTACCTTCCGCAAAACATCCCGCAGCAGCTCGGAATCTGATGAGTCTCTTAATTTTGCTTCTAAGCTCTGTGTGGAGGGGAGAGAAAGAGAAATCTCAAGGGCATATTCACAGGAACATTAAACCCACAATAGAATGTGCTGGTGAAGCGCTAAGTGATCTCTCCCTGGGGACGCGGAGCCAGTTGGAAGTGGAGGCCACAGCCCCTGAAAGCCTGACCTTCAGATGTCGCAGGGTGCACCTGGTTGAGTCACAAGAAGACTGACTCTTGGTCCCATTAGTCCTGGCTACTTAGCTGCCACCCGGGTCACAGGCCAGCTCTGTGGTTGCACTGGTCAGCAGGGGAGCCAGGGCACCAAGGTTTGATGGGCTTGCCATCTGAGTTAAAGTGGAAATGGAGAATATGCCCATAGCAGCCTGGGTTATGCTGTCTTCTTACAAGGGTCTGGAGCCCAGCAGCGAGCTTAGGCTCCCGAGTTCAGCAGACTGTCTCAGCGGTATGTGACAACACAGAGCAAGGACCTGGCCCCAGTGCCCTTCTTGGACCTGTTCTTCCCCACTGCTGGCCCATCCCTGTTCACTCCACTGCAGCCACATTGGCCCCTTTGCTGTTCCTCAACCACAGCTGGCTTGTTCCCACCACAGGGCCTTTGCATATCCTCTTACTCCCCAAGCCCTTCCCATGGCCGGCTGCTTCACCACTCAGGCTGCAGTTCAAATGTCGCCTCTTTGGGGAAGCCTTCCCTGATTTCTCTACTTTGGCGACTCTTCTCCCCAGTTGCTCCATTCACCATCTCCTTGTTTCATTGGCTTTAAAGCCACTCTCATCTGGTGTTTTCTTGTTTAGTCATTTATTTGTCGATTCTCTGGCTCTCCTCTGCAAGCAGAGCCTCCTCTTTCATGGGTACTGCTGATCTCTCGGGCCTGGCTCATGGAAGGCATTTATTAAACATCTGGAGATGGAATAAAAACACTGACATGCAATTACCATGAGCTAGGCACTGGTCTGCAGGCTTTCGAACTCAACCCTGATAACAACCCTAAGAGGGTAGGTATCACGATATCCCCTATTTTACTAATAACAGCACAGAGAGGTGCAGTCACTTGCCCAAGGCCACACAGGGTCAGGATTCGAAGCAGGTAGGCTGTGTCTCCTGGGTCTGAACTCGCAACTACTGAACTCTAAACAATCCCTCTGGCCAAATGTGAGTGATAAATAATAGTACCCATCTCATGGGTGTCGAGTGTGAGCCGAAATTAGCATTCAGCGTGGGCATGTGAACAATTATAGTCATTAGTGAGTGGAGACCTATGATGTTATTATGAAGGTTTCCATTTTGGGTTAGAAACGCACATTTTCCTCCAGACCAGAAATGATCTCTGAGTGCTAAATATTTTAGGTCAATGGAATAACACAAATGATTAAGCACCACCCCATAAGATGGGGCAGACCCAGGGAGGAATATACATCCAAACTGACTCATCCCAGTGAGCTCACCGAACGTGAATTACAAATGAGGCCGGATGCATTAAGCCCCTGTGTTGGCAGAAGAGAGGCTGCTGCCTGCCGTGCACCTGTGCTGAGAATGGCAGGTCTCCAGGGCGACGGGAGGCCGCCCCCTTCTCTGTCTCTTCCATCACAGGCGTGAGAGCCTCAGCGCCTGGGCAGATTCTGTGCAATGCTCGATATACAGATGAGAACGGTGAGGCACGAGGGACAGCCTGTGACCTGGTCACCGCGGTGACCGCTCAGGAGAACGTGCTTTCCCGCGGTCCTGAGAGCACTGACTTTTTAGAATGGGCGAGGGCAGCTGTGTCCCAGTGACCAGAACGACACTGGCTTTAAAAAGTGAAAAAGATCGTGAACTGTCCCCGACCCCGAGCGCGAGTCTGCCACCCTCAAGGCCGTAGAGACTCCCCGGCCTCCTCCGCCAGCTCGCGGGGCGGGAGAGGTGCGAGCAGCTCCGGCGAGTCCCCGGGGACCCGGACCAGGACGCGCGGCCCTGACCGGCGGGGGCCCGGGCACTCACGTGGCGGGAGCGCCGGGGGCTTCAGCACAGAGACCCGTCCCGTTTGCCCCTGGACTCCCGCGCGCCGCGCGGGCCTCATCGCGCGCCCCGCCGCCCACCTGCCAGGGAAAGGAACGCAGTGCGCGCGCGGCCAGGAAGCGGCGCTCGAAACTCCGTAGCAGGAGTTCGGTCCCGGCGCTCTCCTCGGCCGCCATCACCGGGGCGCGGCCGCAGAGTCGCCTGCAGACCCGGCGGAAGCCCTGGGAAGAGAGAAGGCGGGCCCCGGGCAGTGCCAGTGGGCCGAGAGGCGGGGCCTGGGGCGGGGCCAGGATGAGCGTCTGAGGGCGGGGCCCGGGGTCGGACCCGGACGAGCGTCGTGGGGGCGGGCCCTGGGGGCGAGGCCAGGATGAGCGTCATGAGGAAGGGGAGAGGGTGGGGCCAGGATGAACGATATGAGGGCGGGACCGGGCGGGGCCAGGATGAGTGTCTGAGGGCGGGGCCCGGAGTCGGGCCAGGTTAAGCGTCGTTGGGGTGGGTCCTCGGGAGAAACCAGCTTGGCGGGTCCTGGGGCTGGGCCAGGATAGGGGAATCCTGGAAGCGGGGCTGCCGAAGCGTCCAAAATGGAGGCATCCTGGAGGCGGGGCCTTGAGTGGGGCCAGGATGAAGGTCCTGGAGGCGGGGATTTAGGGCGTTGCTAAACGATCATTGCATCCAGGAGGCGGGACTCGGAGCACAGCCCTGTAGACAGGTCTTAGGACTATGCCAAGGGCAGACTTAGTTCTAGAAAGGCTTAGGAGGCGGGGCCGGGGCGGGGCGTAGACTGGGTCTTAGTACGTGGCCGTGCGCTGCTCGGGCTCTGGGAGGCGGAGCTTAGGGCCGGGCTGAGTCTTGGCTGCGGGCTGCGCTCGCGAGGCGGGCCCTGGGGCGTGGCCAGGCGCTGCTCGTGTTGTGGGAGGCGGGGCTTAGGGGTGGGCCAACATGCGAAGGAGCCCAGGGTCCGGGAGGCGGGACCGAGTCCCGGCTCCAGGGTGCACTGAGGCGAGCTCTGGGGCGTGGCCAGGCGCTGCTCGGGCCTCCACCGGAGGCGGAGCTTAGAAAGGGGCCGGTGTGGGGTGGGGCCCAGGTCCTGGGAGGCGTGTCGGGGCCGGGCTCAGCGGCCGAGACGGAGTTAGGGTTGGGGTGGGGCCGAGACTGAGCGAGGGGTTCAGGGTGTGGCTCAAGTTCGTGAGGTGTTACCTGGGGAGGACTCGGGGCAGTGCCGGGAGCGGGGCCGTGGTCGGACCCCAGGATGAGGAGCTTTGGGCGGGGCCAAGTCCGGTTTTGGGCCCCCGGAGGCGGGGCCGGTTAGGGCTAGGGTCCCCGGGATCGTCGGGTCGGACCTTGGGCTGACGTAATCACTCTCGCAGATTCTGCGTCTGCAGGAAGGTCTTTTTGGCAGCGGCCAAAGGGGCGCGCGATTCGGTCCCGGAGGCCTTATTCTAGCCCCTCCGCATCAGCACCAGCCCTCTGGGGCCCGGCGGGAGGGAGCATTCCCCCTGTCCCCCAGCCTTTGGAGAGTCACTCAACAAGCCATTTGTTCACCAAATACTTATTAAGCGCCTACGATGTTCCTGGCAAGGGAGATGTAACTGTGAGAAAAACCAGGTGTGGTCCAAACCCTCCAGGGGCTCAGGGGCTCGTGGGAGAAGTAGACATTGAAGTAATTATCACACAAATAAATATAAAAGTACAATAGCGATGTCTGCCACGAAGGCGAGCACAGAGAGCTAGGGGGGCTTCCAGGAGGAGTTTTGATCTTGCACCGAGAGGAATCCGAGGGAAGAGGAGGAGCTAGCTCCTGCGGGTTGGGATGGGGGTGGGGGTGGTAGGGAGGTGGGGACAGAGTGGAAAAGAACAGCAACAAAAACCCATAATTATATTAGTTTAAAGTTATTGTGTCTTGAGTTGAAAGGCAGGGCAGTTAGCAACACAGTTCAAATTTCAGTACTGCCCCCGAAATCTGAACTGCGTTCAAAGTCTAAAAACGTTTACCTTAGCAAATCCCTCATAAAACTCCGTTTGGAAGAGTTCTGAGAGCTAATTTGTTAAATATACTTGCAGAAGGTAGATGAGGAGACAGATTAAATCTTACTACCTCTTTCAGATGAGAGGCACTTGAGCCCTGCTCAGCTGAGAATGAGAGGGGAATTAATTCTAATTGATACAATTGTTCTCTCATATCTGTTCCCCACCAGAACCAAATGAGTGCAAGATCTGACAAAGAAAAAAAAGAGGTTTATCTTTAATTTCCCAAACACTTTCATTTAAATAAAGAGGGTGGGATGTGGTTATCGTTGTGTTTTTAGATAGAATCGTAGGTTTCTGAGTCTGAGATGTTGTTGCATACACTCTCTCAGTCCCTATATCCTGAGATGAAGTCACCTGAGAATCCACAGCAAGTCCTAACTGGGGATGGGTCTGGGTGATTAAAGAAAGCTGCCTTCAGAACTGGGCTGGGGGCACTGCCTTGCTTTTGTTGTTTTAATCAGCTCTCTGCCTGCAGGAGACAAGGATAACCAACGGGAACAGGTGAGTTACACGCATGAATCCTGGGCTTATTTTATTAACTCACTTAATAGCTACTAAGTAGGACTTGCTGTGGATTCTCAGGTGACTTCATCCATTCCTCCAAGGAGCAAAAGGACATAATACGGTCAATGCCATAGTAAGTAATACTATATGATGTTACCCTAAAATATTAGTAAATCGAGGCTGGTTCAGTCTTTCCTGATGCCCTAGGTGGGAAGCAGATTGAGGAAGGACCCTAGCAGACCAGAGAACTGAGCCATGCACAGAGAAGAAATCTTTTTTTTTTTTTTGAGACTGAGTTTCCCTTTTTTTTTTGCCCAGGCTGGAGTGTGATGGCATGATCTTGGCTCATCGAAACCTCTGCCTCCTGGGTTCAAATGATTCTCCTGCCTCATCCTCCCAAGGAGCTGGGATTACAGGCACCCACTACCACGTCCAGCTATTTCTGTATTTTTAGCAGAGATGGGGGTTTCTCCATGTTGGTCAGGCTGGTCTAGAACTCTCGACCTCAGGAGATCCGCCTGCGTCAGCCTCCCAAAGTGCTGGGATTACAGACATGAGCCACTGCACCCGGCTGAGAAGAAATCTTTGTCTTGGTGTGCGGGCCCTGTAGAGGTACAAAGGTCATCTGTCTTGGATCTGAACCATCAAGGATTAAGGCGCCGAAGGGATTTTTAATGTCACGTGGATCTCACAGGTGCTGTGTGTTCAGGTGCAAGTGAAGATTAGGACTGATGCTTAAAACAAAAGGTAAAATTCCAGGTGGTGTTGCTCTGGAGAGCAGCATTAGGACCATCTGGTCTCAGCTGCAGGAGTGGGTGTGTACGTGCCAGAACTACGGGAAAGATTCAACTTGTGGCTTTGAGGCTTTCTTTAATAAGAGTAATAACAACCGAAGGCATTTTAACGGTGTGGAATGGCTGCCTTTTAGAAATTAAGCTGTGGGCATGGAAGTTCAATCAGTACATTGAAGTTTTCCTTTATCTCTCCTATGGTAAATGGTTGCTGTGGAAAAGGACCGATTGATTTCTTTCTAGAACATTGCTTCAGGGTGTAGAGACCTTTATAGGTCATGTTTCAACTTATAGAAAATTTTTATAGTTCAAATATAAATTGCGTTCAGTGTGGACTTTGTAATAGAATTTAAGGTTAAGTAAAGTTTCCACTGTCCTTAGGCTATTTGCAGTGCTCAGCAGGTCCCTTGATATCGAGATGGAAGCTATTAAAGTAGGAGATTGGTAGGGATGGGCAGAATGAGGGATACGGGCAGCTCAGGCTAATGATACATTGATTGAGACGTAGGAAGAGGGCCAGGTTTGGGATAATGCCTGTAATCCCAGTGCTTTGCAAGAGGATCGCTAGAGGTCAGGAACCAGGCTGGGCATCAGAGTGAGACCTAATCTGTACAAAAAATAAAAGAATTAGTTGAGCATGGTGATGTGTGCCTGTAGTCTCAGCTACTTCGGAGGCTGAGGTCAGGGGATTCCTTGAGACCAGGAGTTTGAGGCTGCAGTGAGCTATAATCATACCACTGTACTCCAGCCTGGGTGACAGGGTGAGGCCCTGTCAAAAAAAAATTGTATCCCCTAAAAGATAAATTGGAAATCTTAATCCTCGGTATCCAGGAATGTGACCTTATTTGGAAATAGGGCTTTGTAGATGTAATCAAGTAATGATGAGTCATACTGGATTGGGGTCTGCAGGGTGGGGGGCAGATGAAATGACTGGTGTCCTTATAAAAGAAGACAATGAGGGCCGGGCATGGTACTCATTCCTGTAATCTCAGCGCTTTGGGAGGCTGAGGTAAGTGGATCACGTGAGGTCAGGAGTTCGAGACCAGCCTGGCCAACATGGTGAAACCCTGTCTCTACTAAAAATACACAAAGCAGCCGTGGGTGGTGATAGGTACCTGTAATCCCAGCTACTGGGGAGTCCGAGCAGGAGAATCACTTGAACCAGGGAGGCAGAGGTTGCAGTGGGCCAAGATTATGCCAGTACACTCCAGCCTGGGTGACAGAATGAAACTCCATCTCAAAAATAAAATAGGAGAATGCCAGGTGAAGACAGGGACACAGGGAGAAGGCAGTCATGTGATGGGAGAGCAGAGATTGGAGTGATGCATCTATGAGGAACACCAAGCGTTGCTGGCAGCCCCCAGAAACCAGAAGAGGTGAGGAAGGATTGTCCCCAGCAGGTTTCAAAGAGAGCGCAGCTTGGCTGACACCTCAGTTTTGGACTTCTAGCATCCAGGCCTGTGAGACAATACATTTCTGTTGTTTTCAGCCACGGGCCTTTCTTGTTGTTGCGGTTGTTTTTGTTTTTGGAGACGGAGTTTCGCTCTTGACCCCCAGGCTGGAGTGCAATGGCATAACCTCAGCTCACCCCATTGCACGCCAGCCTCTGCATCCCAGGTTCTTGCGATTCTCCTGCCTCAGCCTCCCGAGTAGCTGGGATTACAGGCACGCACCACCTCACCCAGCTAATTTTTGTATTTTTAGTAGAGATGGGGTTTCACCATGTTGGCCAGGATGGTCTCAAAGTCCTGACCTCAATGATCCATGTGGCTCGGCCTCCCAAAGTTCTGGGATTACAGGTGTGAGCCACTGAGCCCAGCCTTGCAGTTGGTTTTTTAGACAGGGTCACGCTCTGTCATCGGGGCTGAGTGTAATGGTGCCATCTCAGCTCCTGCAGCCTCGACCTCCCTGGACTTAGGTGATTTTGCCACCTAAGCTTCCTGAGTAGCTGGGACTACACAATTGGCTAATTTTTGTATTTTCTGTAGAGACAGAGTCTTGCTATATTGCCCAGGCTGGTCTTAAACTCCTTGGGCTCAAGCCATGTGTCTGCCTTGGCTTCCCAAAGTGCTAGGATTACAGGCATTAGCCACCATGCCTGGCCACCCCTGTTAAAAAAGAATTTCAGGATGGTGATGGCAGATTATTAAACCACGATGGGGACTCTTCTGCATCCCTGTGGGACTGTCTAGATTGCATGCCCATGAAGCTGGCCCTGGCTGCTGGGTTATCGGAGTGCTGGACTTTCTGTGGCATGTGGTGGGGAGTTCTCATGGGTTATCACAAAGTGTGATGATTAACTACGGAAGATCCAAAGACCACTCACTCCTTTTTCCGATGAATGGCTGTGTGGTCACACTAGCGGCACACAGAACCTTGAGAGCCTCTGTGGCAAGGCTGAGCCCGATCACTGTGCCTTGCAGAGCAGATGCCCTCTGTACCTCTGCTCCTGTTACTAAACTAGAGGGTTTTTAATTGCCTGATTATTAAGAGGCTGTTCTGGCTGCTCCTGTTTCCCTGGGAAGTTTCCATCTAGCTGCTACTGAATATTAATTATGGAAATGAAATGTACATTTAACCCAAGAAAATGCTCACTATAGGGAAGTCTCACAGGGCAAGTTGTTGAAAGTCGATTTACTAAATGACCTCTTCGCCAAATGACCCATTTGCCTAATGACCACTTTGCCAAATGATCAATTTGCTAAAAGCCAATTCACTAAAAATCGGTTTGTGGTATGTCCTGCTTATCAGTAACTGACAGTCAGACACGGCTTATCTCAGGCTCCTGACAGGATGTGGGACAGGGGAGGGGCTACAAAATAGTAGCAAAACTCCCAAACTTAAAAAGAACAAAAATCCTCCGTAGTTTGGTGAATCGGTCATACATTTAATTAGTTTTCTACAAAAGGTTCTGCTTCCTGTATGTTCACAAGGAGATCACGGGCAGTGGCTTATAAGAAGAGAAAGGGGCAGGGTGAGGTGACTTAGGCCTGTAATTCCAGCATTTTGGGAGGCCGACCAACATGGTAAAATCCCATCTCTACTGAGGAGGCTGAGACAGGAGAATTGCTTGAACCCGGGAGGCAGAGGTGGCAGTGAGCTGAGATTGTGCCACTGCACCCCAGCATGGGCAACAGAGCCAGGCTGGGTCTCAAAAAAAAAAAAAAGACAAGAAAGGTTGTATATTACCCTGCCTACCCTGCCCTCCCCGATTTTTCTGGTTTTTAGAGACAAGAATTAGAGTGCAGTGGTTCAAGCATAGCTCACTGTAGCCTCAAACTCCTGGGTTCAAACGATCCCCTGCCTCAGCCTCCCCAGTAGCTGGGACTTCAGGCATGTGACACTACACTCAGCTAATTCTTTGTAGAGACAGGGTCTCACTATGCTGCCCAGGCTGGTCTCAAACTCCTGGCCTCAAATGATCCTCCTACGTTGGCCTCCCAAAGTCCTGTGATTACAAGTGTGAGCCTCTGTGCCCAGCCCCATTACTCCTTTTTGTGTGTAATTGCTCTAAGCACTGGCAAGATTGCTGCACGGTATCTAAGTATCTCCTGGCAGAAGAAAACATAGCCCAAAGAAGGAAGCAGGAAATTCTCAGAGACGATTTTATTCTTCCTTCATATCACCCAGATTGAGGGGTTTGAAGTCTTAAGAATTTGCAGTCTCACTTCAGACTCTCCCCTTTTTTTGCCATCAAGTGGAGCAGCAGTGTTTTGCTCCTCTGCTGTGAAGAGCTTTCTGTGGTGCTGAAGGAGTGCCGATTTCCGTACCTGGAAGGGGCATCTTAGGGGCAGACTGTGCACGGTGATTTCCTGGGGACCAGAAAGATTACAGCCCGAGTTTCTCTATAGAGCGCCTTCCCTTTGCCCCAATACACTATGTAAAATGTTACCAGCAGGTTGAGGGATTCCCTACCTCCCCTGCTGTCTGCTTGGAGCTGCTGGCATCTTGTTCCTAGGGCTCCGAAGCTCCTGGGAAAAGGATTGTTCTGCTTGAATCCCCTCCTCCCCACCATGAGACCCCTTTTTGATTTTTTTCTGTCTCAGGACAGAGCAGACTCTGCTGACAGTTTTCTGGCGGCTGCTTTAGTATCTCACCTGGCTGCTGGTTGTAAGAGTTCACCAGCGTTTCCTGGGTGACTGCCAGGGAGCAGTTGTTGGGGTTTGGGGTGACTCTCAGGAGCTTATACATCAATGGGTAGGTGTGGATGCTGTCAAAAGCCTTGGCCAGGAGATTCTTCTTGAACTCTGGCTCGAAAGCTCTGAGAATGGTCTTCATATCCATAAGGACATTATCAAAGCCATGGATGCCTTTGTTGAAATACATTATAATTCTCTAAAAAATAATAACAATAAAAAAGCCATTTTTGATTGCAATCCCCTGAAAGAAAACTGTCCCTTAGTTAACGTCATGCTTGTCAGATTCATGAAATCTTTGAAAATTTAAACTACAAGGACACTGCTCTCTGTGGTGGGGGAGCGAATACCAAGGATTTAAAGATCTTTAAGAAAGAGAAGGTGCCGGGTGCAGGCTCACACCTGTAATCCCAGCACTTTAGGAGGCCGAGATGGGCACCTGAGGTCAGGAGTTGGCAACTAGCCTGGCCAACATGGTGAAACCCTGTGTCTACTAAAAATACACAAATTAGCTGGGCATGGTGTCAGGTGCCTGTAATCCCAGCTACTTGGGAGGCTGAGGCAGGAGAATCGCTTGAGCCTAGGAAGCGGAGGTTTCAGTGAGCCAAGATCACACCACTCTGCTCCAGCTGTGGGATAGAGCAAGACTCTCAAAAAAAAAAAAAAAAAAAGAGAGAAAGAGAATATAGAAAGCGTACCCATTGGAAACAGAAAGAAGATAATAATTGTACTGTTGGTAATAATAAGCTCAAACATATAGAGCTTACTATGTATCATGAATTGTTCTGAATGCTTTATAAATATATGTTAACTCCTTTACCCTCATGGTAGCCCAGTAAGGGTGCCATTCCCCATTTTACAGCTAGGGAAACTGAGTCACAGAGCTCATCTGCACTGAATCATCAGGAGCAAATGCTAGATGAGGTAATTGAACCCAGGCAATCTGGTTCCAGAGCCAAATACATGTACTTTTATGGTATAGAAGGATACATACATTTTAAGGGGGAGGGTGGGGCAGGATGGGATCAGGACTCTGGGTAATTGCTTGGTAAATGCCACATGGCTTTCTTGTCTGTCCTTCTTTTCAAATGATAAAGTAATGTCAATCATAGCACTTTCATTTTTTTTTTTTTTTTAGAGAAAAGGTCTGGCTGGAGTACAGTGATACAATCATAGCTCACTGCAGCCTCAAATTCCTGGGCTCAAGCAATCCTCGCCTCAGCCTCCCAACGAGTTGGGACTGCAGGCCCACACTACTATGCCCAGCTAATTATTTTTATTTTTATTTTTGTAGAGATGGTGTGTGTATGTGTAGGGGTGTCTCGCTTTGTTTTCCAGGCTGGTCTTGAACTCCTGACTTCAAGTGAACCTCCTGCCTCAGTCCCACAAAGTTCTGGGATTATAGGCATGAGCCACCATGGCCAGCTACAATACCATTTATTTTTATTTTAGACCAACAGATATTCTAGCATATAAGAAATGTGGGCCAGGCGTGGTGGCTCACACCTGTAATCCCAGCACTTTGGGAGGTTGAGGCAGGCAGATCACCTGAGGTCAGGAGTTTGAGACTGGCCTGGCCAACATGGTGAAACCCCATCTCTACCAAAAATATGTAAATTAGCAGGGTGTGGTGGCATAGGCCTGAAATCCCAGCTACTTGGGAGGCTGAAGCATGATAATCGCTTGAATCCAGGAGGCGGAGGTTGCAGTGAGCCGAGATTACCCCTCTGCACTCCAGCCTGGATGACAAGAGCGAAACACCGTCTCAAAAAAAGAAAAAAGAAATGTGATGCTCTTTATATTGAGAGGTTGGTCTAACATCTGGCCTGGTGGATACAGAAATTGCCTGTCTGCTCAGCTCTGGTTGAAGAAACCAGTCAACTGTCTCTGAGGCTGTGGGGCAGCCCGTCAAGAATGAATGCCCTTGGCCAGGCACGGTGGCTCACGCCTGTAATCCCAGCACTTTAGGAGGCCAGGGCGCATCACTTGAGGTCAGTAGTTCAAGACCCGCATGACCAACATGGTGAAACCCTGTCTCTACAAAAAAGAGAAAAATTAGCTGGGCATGGTGGCACTTGCCTGTAATCCCAGCTACTCAGGAGGCTGAGGCAGGAGAATCACTTGAACCTGGGAGGCAGAGGTTGCAGAGAGTTGAGATCACACCACTGCACTCCATCCTGGGTGACAGAGCGAGACTCTGTCTTCCAAAAAGGAAAAGGAAAAAAAAGAATGCATGTCCTTATAATGGCCTCAAGCACCTCGTCCCTGAAGAGAGACAAGGAAGGCCCACTTTGCTCTGCGCTGGGAAGCAGGCAGGTGGATGGAAATCTGAGAAGCGGATTCAGTGAGAGGCATTGACCCATAGGATTTTCTGCCTCATGGTCAGTTCAGCAGAAACTGAGCACAGCATCCGGTTCCCCCGAAATATCTGGTTGGTCAGTGGGGAGCGTTCTTGTCTCGTTAAATGTCCTCACACTACTCTCAAGCTATTCTGTTACAAATAGGCCAGGTGACTGTGGAATTTCTCCTTGGCAAAGCCTTAGTTATGGGTGTGCGATTGCTGTGCCATTAATCACAGTGTTCTGTGCCACTTGAGGGGTAAAATATACCGTAGGTGGTAAATGGTTGTATTTTACCATGACTGTTTCCACCCACTTTAAACAGTAACCCCGTGAGATTTCTCATACGTGTTATACTCTGGAGATGCAACAAGCTAGCATGAAGCAAGTTGCAAACTTAATTAGCACATTGGACTCCTATTCACAGCAAGGGCTCTTCAAGCTGTACCTGGGGCAGTCTTCCCTCACACGAGGCTTATTATTTTTTGAAATGGAGTTTCACTCCGTCACCCAGGCTGGAGTGCAGTGGCGTGAACTTGGCTCACTGCAACCTCTGCCCACTGGGTTCAAGTGATTCTCCTGCCTCAACCTCTAGCCTGCCACCATGCCTGGCTAATTTTTTGTATTTTTAGTAGAGATGATGTTTCACCATATTGGCCAGGCTGGTCTTGAACTCCTGACTTCAGGTGATCACCCACCTCAGCCTCTCAAAGTGCTGGGGTTACAGGCATGAGCCACTGTGCCAGGCTATAGTATCATTTAAACTTTGTTTCTGCCATGAATTTTTAGTTGGTTGTTAACAAAAAACAGACCACCTCATTTAAGTCTGACAGTTACCACTGGTTTTTGTGGTTTTTTTTTTAAGGCTTGTTTTTTAATTGTTTTTAAAATTTTGAAACAGGATCTTGTTCTGTTGCCCAAGCCAAAGTGCAGTGGTACAGTCTTGGCTCCCTGCAGCTTCAGCCTCCCGGGCTCAAGCCATCCTCCTGGCTTAGCTTCGGGAGTAGCTGGGACTACAAACACGAGCCACCTTGGCTGGCTAATTTTTAATTTTTTGTTTGTTTGTTTTTTGAGATGGAGTCTTGCTCTGTCACCCAGGCTGGAATGCAGCGGTGCCATCTCGGCTCACTGCACCCTCCACGTCCCGGGTTCAAGCGTTCTCCTTCCTCACCCTAGGCGCCTGCCACCATGCATAACTATTTAAAAAATATTTTTAGTTGTAATGGGGTTTCACCATGTTGGCCAGGCTGGTCTTGAACTCCTGACCTCAAGTGATCCACCCACCTTGGCCTCCCAAAGTGCTGGGATTATAGGCATTAGCCACCACGCCTGGACTAATTTTTAAAGTTTTTGTAGAGACAGGTTTTGCCATGTTTAGGCTAGTCATGAACTCCTGGGCTCACATGATCCTCCTGCCTTGGCCTCTCACAGTGCTGCGATTACAGGTGTGCCTCTTATGCCTGGCCCTTAAAGCTGCTTTTTAATAACAGCTTTATTAAAAGGTAATTCACATACCGTACAATTTACCCATTTAAAGTGTACAATTTGGCGGGGTGTGGTGGCTCACATTTGTAATCCCAGCACTTTGGGAGGCTGAGGTGGGAGGATTGGTTGAACCAAGAGTTTGAGACCAGCCTGGGCAACATGGCAAAACGCTGTCTCAACCAAAAATACAAAAAAATTAGCCGGGCATGGTGGCGTGTGTCTGTAGTCCCAGCCACTCCGGAGGCTGAAGTGGGAGGATGGTTTGAGCCCAGGAGGGACGGGTGCTGTGAGTTGAGATTGCGCTACTGCAGTCCAGCCTGGGCAACAGAGCCAGACCGTGTCTCTAAAATGAAATAAATAAATAAATAAAGTATGTACGGAATTCAGTGTTTTTTAATATATTCACAGAGTTGTGCAGCCATCACCACCATCAATTTTAGAAATTTTCATTACCCCCCAAAGAAACCCTGTACCCATCAGCAGTCACCCTCATCCCCCGTGACTACCCCTACCCTGGCTCCTGGCAGCCACTGATCTACCTTCTGTTTCTTTGGATTTTCATATTCTGGGCATGTGTAAAAATAGAATCATCTAATATCTGTCCTTTAGTGTCCGGCTTCTTTCACTCAGCCTAATGGTTTCAGGGTGTACCAGGTCGCAGCATGGATCAGCCCTTCACTCGACATTTTGCCTGAGTAATGCTCCATCGAATGGGTTGACCGTCTTTGTTTGCCCATTTGTCTGTTGTTGATGGGCATTTGTGTGGTTGCTACCTTTTGACAATTATGAATAACTCTTCTATGAGCATCTATGTGTGTCTTTGTATGAACAGGCTTGGATATTTTTTGATATGGGCAAATGAGAATGGGGGAGGGGCCTTTGTGTCGAACTTTTTGGTGGTCTGTGTATAATGATCAGTCACACAGGCTTGGGGGCAGCCCTCAACCTTATGTCTCTTTCTTTTTTTAAAAAAATATAGGGTCTGTCTCTGCTGCCCAGGCCAGAGTGCAGCTGACACAGGGCAGGGGAATCCTGAAGTGGAGCGTAGCACGTGAGGGTTCTTGGCTTTGCCCAGGAAAGAATTCAAGGGCCAGCCGGAGGTATTATAGAAGAAAAGAGCTTTATTGAAGAGGCAGCATTACTGCCCTGTGACTGCTCCGGCAGGGCGGGCTACCCCGGAGGCAGAGAGTAGCAGCAGGGAGTTTGCAATCATATTTATACCCACTTTTCATTGCATGTAGATTTAAGGGGCTGTTGACGCAGGAATTTCTAGAAAATTGGGTAGTAACTTGGGTCATTCCCATGGAAAGGAGCAGTAACTTCTGGGTGTTGCCATGGCAATGGTAAACTCACATGGTAGGCTAGTGGGCATGTGTGATGGAAAGCTACTTCCGGCCCAGCCCCATTTTAGCTAGTCCTCAGTTTGCCCTGGTATCTAAGCCCTGCCTCTGGAATCAGTCCTGCCTCCTACCTCACAGTGGCATGATCATGGCTCACTGTAGCCTCAATCTCCTGGGCTCAAGCCATCCTCCCACCTCAGCCTCCTGAGTAGCTGGGACCACAGGCATGCGCCACGACATCCAGCTACATTTTTTTTTGCATTTTTTGTAGAGATGGGGTTTCACTATGTTGCCCGGCTGGTCTCAAACTCCTGGGCTCAAGCAGTCTACCTGCCTTAGCCTCCTAAAGTACTGGGATTGCAGGTGTGAGCCACTGCACCCAGCCCAGCCTTACCTTTTAAATCTCGTCACTTCTCTCTAGGCTTTGGTTTCCTCTTTAAAATGGTGGAACTAAGAGCATCTATTTTATAGGGTTGTTGGGAAGGCAAAAATGAAATGACTGTTACTCAGTGTTTAGTGACGCGCTAGGCACAATTTTGAATCAGGAAGTTGGGGTTTATTCTTTTTTATTATTTGTTTGTTTATTTTTTAGAGACAGGGTCTTGCTCTGTTGTTCGAGCTGGAGTGCCGTGATGCAGTTACAGCTCATTGCAGCCTCGACCTCCTGGGCTCTAGAGATTCTCCCACCTCAGCCTCCTGAGCAGCTGTGACTACAGGCATGCAGCTCCATGTCTGGCTGTTTATTTATTTAATTATTATTATTATTATTTTTTAGACAGAGTCTCTCTCTGTTGCCCAGGCTCGAGTGCAGTGGCATGATCTTGGCTCACTGCAACTTCCACCTCCAGGGTTCAAGCAATTCCCTGCTGTAGCCTCCTGAATAACTGGGATTATAGGTACCTGCCATCATGCCTGCCTAACTTTTGTATTTTTAGTAGAGAAGGAGTTTTACCATCTTGGCCATGTTGGTCTTGAGCTTGTGATTATTTTTTTAATTAGTTTTTATAGATATGGGGTCTCCCTCTGTTGCCTGGGCTAGTCTTGAACTCCTGGCCTTTAAGCAGTCCTCCTGCCTTGGCCTCCCAAAGCACTGAGATTACAGGTGTAAGCCACCATGCCCAGCCTTATTTTTATTTTTCAATCAGCCTTGTCAGGTTGAGTTGGTCATTACTCTTGCACAGCAGTAATTCGGGGCATTGGTTGGGCAGGGGGTGGGGAGCACTTGAGACCCCGTGGGGTACCACTCGTAGTGTGCACTCTTATGTTTTTGTTTTTTTTTTTGAGATGGAGTTTCGCTCTTGTTACTCAGGCTGAAGTGCAATGGCGCGATCTCGGCTCACTGCAACCTCTGCCTCCTGGGTTCAGGCAATTCTCCTGCCTCAGCCTCCCGGGTAGCTGGGATTACAGGCATGTGCCACCATGCCCAGCTAATTTTTTGTATCTTTGGTAGAGATGGGGTTTCACCATGTTGACCAGGATGGTCTCGAACTCTTGACCTGGTGATTCACCCGCCTCAGCCGCACTCTTATGTTTGATCTTTGCAGAACCACCCTTCACTAATGGTCGTCTCCTAGATCCAAGGTGGCTTTCTTCATTGTAGAATGAACTTATCACACTGATACCGTAACCAGAGTTGGCAAACATCACGATTAGCAAAACGCAAGTGTTCAGGAAACTCCTCCTTCTTGTAGACGTGAAGGTGAGAGTGTGCGTTCTTCAGTGCCTGGTAAAGGGCTTCCTCTTGCCCCCGTTTGGGCAGGAGCATCCTGAAGCCCCTGTAGTCCTCAGTATCATATTTGACCCACACCCTGAACTTGATGTAGTTGGACGAGAGGATCTCGTTGACACCAGGTCTCCTCTTGACCGTGTCATCCCATAGTCTGATGCAGTGGTGATGCTGAGGTGCTCTGTCAGGCTGTGCTTCTTAGTGGCTCCCACCAGATCCCCCATGGGCCTGTCAACTTGCTGAATCATCAACTTTCCATTCTCTGTCTTGGACCCGAATTGATGTCCCATGTTACCTGGCTCTCTGTAGCGCAGAGTCACAGAGTCAAAATCTTCTTGGCGAACTGATTCATGATGATCTCGGTGTTCTCCCTCCACTCTGCCTTGTTGCTGTTTGGGTGAGTGTGGGACTCCGCCAGGGAGGGACCGCCAGACAGCCTCAGCCTCGTGTTTAGCACTTCTCTGGGCACAATGCAAGGATGTTGCTTTCTTCTCCTTCAAGTGCAAGAAGAAAATTCCATTGGGGCCATTTCTCATACCTTTCTCACAATAAGCAAAGCTCAAGTTTTCTACATCTGTGCCCCAGTCCGAAGGCCTAGGAAATATGTGGTCTTTCACATGCAAACATATGTTTATTGTGGCACTGTTCACGATAGCAAAGACTGGGAACCAACCCAAATGCCCATCAATGATTGACTGGATAAAGAAAGTGTGCCAAATATGCACCAGGGAATTCTATGCAGCCATAAAAAAGGATGAGTTCATGTCCTTTGCGGGGACATGGGTGAAGCTGGAAACCATCATTCTCAGCAAACTAATACAGGAACAGAAAACCAAACACCGCATCTTCTCACTCGTGGGTGGGAGTTGAACAATGAGATCTCATGGACACAGGGAGGGGAACAATACTGGGGCCTGTGCGAGGGGGCAAGGGGAGGGATAGCATTAGGAGAAATACCTCATGTAGAGGACGGGTCGATGGGTGCAGCAAACCACTGTGGTACATGTATACCTGTGTAACACATCTGTGCGTTCTGTACATGTATCCCAGAACTTAAAGTAGAATTTTAAAAAAGAAAAAGAAAAAGAAAAATATGTCGTCTTTGGAGTCGGACAGGGTTGAATTAGATTCTGAGCTTTCCCAGGATCTCATAGCATCTAAAGAACTGTTAGCTGCAAGATGTGCCATTATTTTATGGGCCACTAAGCAGAAAAATGTTGCCAACGAGACCGTGACATTCCAGTGGTTGTAAGATGTATTCCAACATCAGAGATGGAAAAATGGAAAAATAATCCTTAGAACAGAGGGAGTCGGTGATTTCTAAGTTGTGGGTGGTGAGTCTCTGTGGGTGTGTATATACATACAAATAAAGTGGTGCGGTGGTGCCAACATAGCTCATTGAACCCTTGAACTCCGGGGCTTAAGCAGTCTTCCCACGTCAGCCTCTTGAGTAGCTGGGACCAGGTGCCACCATACCTAGCTATGTTTTTTTTTTTGAGACAGGGTCTCACTCCATCACCCAGGCTGGAGTGCATTGGCACGATCTCAGCTCACTGCAACCTCTGCCTCCTGCATTCAAGTGATTCTTGTGCCTCAGCCTCCTGAGTAGCTGGGATTATAGATGCGGGCCACCACCCCCAGCTAATTTTTGTATTTTTAGTGGAGATAGAGTTTTGTCATGTTGGCCAGGCTGGTTTTGAACCCCTGGGCTGAAGTGATCCACCTGCCTTGGCCTCCCAAAATGCTAGGTTTACAGGCGGGAGCCACCGCGCCTAGCTGTAATTTTTAAAAAAGTATTTGTAGTAATGGGGTCTTGTTATGTTGCTCATGCTGGTCTTGAACTCCTGGGTTCAAGTGATTCTCCTGCCTCAGCCTCCCAAAGTGCTGGGATTACAGGCGTGAGCCCCCATGCCCGGCTGGTGGTGAGTTTTAAAATCTCTTACTGTCTCAGTGTTTCTGCCTGTAGAATGCCAAAAAGTGGGTGGCAGCTTTGTGAGAATGAAACCGGCTAGTTTTTTTTTTTTAGACAGGGTCTTGCTCTTGTCATCCAGGCTGGAGTGCAGTGGTGTGATCTTGGCTCACCGCAACCTCCACCTCCTGGGTTCAAATGATTCTCCTGCCTCAGCCTCTCTGGGATTACAAAGCCAGCTAGCTTTAAGATAAAGTGTTGGGGATGGATATGGTGGCTCATGCCTGTAATCCCAGCACTTTGGGAGACTGAGGCAGGCAGATCACATGGTCAAGGGATCGAGACCATCCTGGCTAACATGATGAAACCCCATCTCTACTAAAAATACCAAAATATTAGTTGGACGTGGTGGCGGGTGCCTGTAATCCCAGCTACTTGGGAGGCTGAGGCAGGAGAATCCCTTGAACCTGGGAGGCAGAGGTTGCAGCGAGCTGAGATCCTGCCACTGCACTCCAGCCTGGTGACAGAGTGAGAGTCTGTCCAAAAAAAAGATAAAGTGTTGGGCATCATATTTTGGCATGGAGCAGGCTCTGTTTTCTTTGGCCCAAGAAGGGACTAAGTCACCACAAACCTTCCCCGGTGTGTGCAATGGGTGATTAATGTTTGCCTGCTCAGCACCCACTTAACGGTAGGCTGGGTCTCATTACTGACTGCCCCTGGAGCTTCAGTTTGCACCTGATTCAAGATGTATCGACTCCCACTGAAGATCTAGAGGTGGGTGTGGCTCTGGCCTGGCCAGAGGACCGAGGATGCTGTATCCCATGGCCACAGCAACTGGCTTTGGGCTCACGTTGCAACCAGAAGCAATGAGATGCGGTCTTGGGATTTCCGCTGGGCTGCTGGAAAGGGGACAGGCTATCCTGCTCATCCTCCTCCCTGATGCTGAGGGACCAAAGGAAATCACTTGTAAAATTTGGGTGTGTTTGGGAGAAGGGGAGACTGACCTGTCATTCTCTGTACAGCCATCTGGTCAGCTACAGGGCTTGACTAAGCTACCCAGAGGCAGAATGATATGGTGGTTAAAAGTGTGCTCTGGGCTGGGTGCAGGAGCTTATGACCATAATCCCAGTGCTTTGGGAGGCTGAGACAGGAGGATCGCTTAAAGTGAGGAGTTTGGGACCAGACCCTATCTCTATAAAAATGTTTTTTTTAAAATTAGCTGGGTGTGGTGGTGCACGCCTGTAGTCCCAGCTACTCGGGAGGCTGAGGCAGGAAACTTGCCAGAGCCCAGGAGTTAAAGGCTGCAGTGAGCTATTGTTGTGCCACTGCACTCCAGTCTGAGTGACAAAGAGAGACCCCATGTCTCTAACTGAACAGCAACAAAATGTGCTCTGGCGTTGCACTGTCTGGTTATATCCTTTCTCCACCACTTAGATGCATGTTATAGAAATGCCCTCCTCAGTTTCCTCATCTGTAACTTGGGGATGATAATGCCTACCCCATGAAGTGGTTGAGAGGACTAAATGCACAGGGGCACATTCGTAAGTATTCAACAAGCGTTGTTTTTCCTGGAGAGGGAGATGGAGCCTGGAGTGAGGTGGCATGGTTGGGTGCATTGGGGTAAGGGTTCTTTCCTCTGGCTTCTGCTTGCTGGGAGGTACTAAGGATGGATCTAGAATGTGTCTCCAGACCCCAGAGTTGGGGACTGCAGAGGGAAATTGAGATCTGGGGCCCCAGTCCTGGCAGAAATGGCTGTAGCATGGAGCATTGGGTTCCTTCCATCAGAGGAATGGGGTGAGTTGCAGACAGCCATAAAATGTGGCTGAATCTTGTGAGGGACCAGCTGTGCTAGTGTTGCTGCTTAAGACAAAGACCTCTGTCAGTGGAGCCTGGGACCTTTCATGCCTCCATGTCAGGCTGTAGACAGCAAGAGATGGCAGCAGGTTACACCCAACAGGAAAAGGGCCATTGCCTTCCCACAGGTTGCCATTGGAGGAGATGACGTGTCTTCCCTCTCCTTCTTCCCCAGCAGTGTAAACCGGGGAGGAGGTGGGTGGCTGTGCACAAAAGAGTAGACCACAGAGCATCCTCCTCCTCCTCCATCTTCTGGGGCCCCCAGAGAGTCTGTAGCCCTTGGCTAGTGACTGGCTGGCACGGGAGGATGAAAGACTAGGCTGGGATAACAGGGTGGTGCACTTCATCCTCTGGAGCTCCCTGTGGGGTCAGCCGGGAGCTGGCCTCTAGCTGAGACCACATCTCACTTCGCTCCTTCCCTGCCATATCCTGTTTTCCTCACTCCCATCTCCTGAGAGTTCTTCCTGAATGAATTGCATGCACCCAATCCCTGCTTTTAGGGGACTTGACCTAAGAAATTTTTTTTTTTTTTGAGACAGAGTCTTGCTCTATTGCCATGTTGGAGTGCAGTGGAGCAATCTTGGCCTACTGCAACCTCTGCTTCCTGGGTTCAAGTGATTTTCCTGCCAGCTAATCTTTTTGTGTTTTTAATAAAGACAGAGTTTCACCATGTTGGCCAGTATGGTCTCAAACTCCTGACCTCAAGTGATCCACCCACCTCTGCGTCCCAAAGTGCTGGGATTCCAGGTGTGAGCCACTGCGCCCGCGTCAGAAATCTTAATACTAAATACTTTCCAAGACCTCAGAAGTTCTGCTATCCACAGGCAGGTGCCATATTACTTTCCCTACCCTCTGGCAGTCATAATCTATGGTGCAATTCAGCTTTGTGGAAGTGCTTCTTTAAAGAACTTCCCCCAATTTAAGATGATCTCAATTTGCTTACTTGTTTACTATCCATTTAGCTGCTCTAAAATATGAGCTCCAAATCGGGGGCCATGTCTATCTGGTTGATTACCCATTTCCTGGGACCCAGAACAGGCCTAGCTCAGAGCAGGTGCTCGCTACTGACGGAATGCATGTTGAATGAATGCATGAATCTTATCTCCTTTTGTGGGTGAAAAGCTTATCCTTTTCTCACTCCTCATTAACTTTTTTTTCTCAAGATAGAGTCTTGCTCTGTCACTCAGGCTGGAATGCAATGGTGTGATCTTGGCCCACTGCAACCTCCGCCTCCTGGGTTTAAGTGATTCTCCTGCCTCAGCCACCTGAGTAGCTGGGACTACAGGCACGCGCCACCACGACTGGCTAATTTTTTGTATTTTTAGTAGAGACGGGGCTTCACCATGTTGGCCAGGCCAGTCTCAAACTCCTGACCTTGTGATCCGCCAGCCTCAGCCTCCCAAAGTGTTGGGATTGCAGGCGTGAGCCACCGTGCCCAGCCATTCCTGATTAACCTACTGGAAATACTTAGAGAAATTCTTTCTCTTCTGGGTTCTAGCATCTTATCTGTAACCTCTGCAGGTAATACATTTTCCTTTCTGACAATAACATTTCTATGGTTGCTTTAACTGGCAAATCCTCTAAAACTTATTTATTCCACTTCTGATTGGCATGAGATGTAGTTCTCAGCGTTTAGTGACAGCACTTTGTTTAACTTACATATAAATTGACTTTGCCTTGAAATGTGAAATTGACTAGAAGGACAAAACTTCTAACATGCTATAGAATGTACTTTGGCTAATTTATTATTTAGAAGAAGCTGATATTGACATTATGAGGGACATAGGTGACTCTGAAGAACCAGTTGAATTTCTGATGTTTGCAATGTTAAATCACAGATGTTGCCAACTTGAAATAGTTGCTGTATGCTGTGTTCTCAATACACGCCTTTTCCAAAGATATCCCAAGCTATAGTCTTAAGAAGCTGATTTTTCTTATTTGGTCTCATAGGAATTTTGGGAGTTATGCGGGGTCTCCGAAAGATGAGCTCTAGAAGGACACACCTGTGCGTGCACGCACATCCACACACACACGCCCACACTCTCCACTCCACACTTGACTCTGTTTATTTGGGACCCATGATAATCGAAAGTGCTATTTTCAACAAATACTTCTGAGAAATAATCTGAGCACGTAATTGGATGCAAAAGAGTGCATATTTACTATTCTACCCTTTAATTAGCATAATCAGTGTTTCCAGCAGCAAAAGCAATTGGAAAATCGCTAGTTTTATTAGGTTCATTATTCTCCCTTAGTGTAGGGTGGCGTCAGAGTGGCTATTACTCTTAAATTGCCTCTTGAAAACAAGGACTGGTGCTCCTCACAGGAAATTTCTAACTCTTGGGTTTTGTATAGAGTCCCAAACTTTTTAGAACCTGTAATTCAAGGAAAGGCACCACTTTGGTTTTGCATTTTGTCTGGTCTCTTTCTTGAGGTGACAGAATTCATGTCACAGGGTACATATGTTTGGGGAAGGCTCACGGACAGCCCATCATGCTTGTGCTTTGGTGGGAAGTATGTGTGGTTAAAGGGGCCGGCTGAGCTGGCTCATGCCTGTAATCCTAGCACTTTGGGAGGCAGAGGCGGGTGGATCACCTGAGGTTGGGAGTTTGAAACCAGCCTGACCAACAACCTGACCAACATGGAGAAATCCCGTCTCTACTAAAAATACAAAATTAGCCAGGTGGGGTGGTGCATGCCTCTAATCCCGGCTACTCAGGAGGCTGAGGCAGGAGAATTGCTTGAACAGGGGAGGCAGAGGTTGCAGTGAGCCAAGATTACGCCATTGCACTCCAGCCTCGGCAATAAGAGTGAAACTCCGTCTCAGTAAGTAAGTAAGTAAGTAAATAAATAAATAAAATAAGTTTGTGTGGTTAAGGAAAAGGAGTTAGTTACGCATTCTAGGGAACAACTGGGTAGCAAGAGATGGACTCCCTGTATTTGAAATTCAGAAGTCAAGGTCGGCCCTAAGCGTTTCTTTGCTTTCTGTACTGCTGGGGAGTCACTGAGCAGAAGGAAGCTACTTGCCTGAAGTTCTTCAAATCCCCAGCCCTGTTGGAGGTTAGATTGTTATTCTTAGAGCCTTTATGATGCATCGTAAAGACCTAGCCTGGACCAGTGTTAGGACGAGTTATCTTGCTGTTATCATTCTTCCAGGTAGACGTTGCTGGTCCCACCTTGGCAACAACCCTCCAAAGTTTGAAAGCTATTTTCTTTTTTTTTTTGTTTTTTGAGACGGATTCTCCCTTTGTCACTCAGGCTGGGGTGCAGTGGTGCAATCTCAGCTCACTGCAAACTCCACCTCCCGGGTTGAAGCGATTCTCCTGCCTCAGCCTCCCAAGTAGCTGGGACTACAGGTGTGCGCCACCATGCCTGGCTAATTTATTTTTATTTTTATTTTTAGTAGAGATGGGGTTTCATTATGTTAGCCAGGCTGGTCTTGAACTCCTGACCTCAGGCAGTCCAGCTGCCTTGGCCTCCGAAAGTGCTGGGATTACAGGCGTGAGCCAACAGGCCTGCTTGCACTGAGAACTGCCCTCCCACCCTCTCTCCAAATTTCCTCTTGGCAGTAGCCTAATAAGGTCCTGTCACAGACCCTTGTCAGCCGCTAGGACCCCACCTAGGCCACCCCTCTGCCATTTCCCTCTTTGATACTCTCTGGAGTTCTCTGGGGAGGAGCGAGACCTGCTGTCTGGTTTGTGCAGTTTTCCCGGGCCTTCAGTCATGGCTGGCTGCCTCTCTCTGAGAACTGGGACTCCTGAACTTGGTGAAATACCTCAGCCATTGATCATGTTAAATTATCGGGGACACTCATTTAAAATCCCAGCCTGTTCCAGATGGACTCTCTTTCTTTCTGCCCTGACCGTGTGCGAAACCCTGCTGGAATGTGGAGAGGCTCATGGACTGTGAGCAAAGGATGCAAAGGCTGCTGGGAATACCGTCTTTCCAGCATCATCTGCCAAGGCATGTCAATTCCTGGGTATCTTATGGGCTCTGGCAGCATTACTGTCATTGAAGGAAAACATTTTAGCCATATTAAAGGTTAACGCAGCGATCTCCACACAGGCTGCCTGGGAGGGACACTGGACAAGGACAGGTTTTCCCCGTGATAGGCAGGAGGCAGCTGGTCTTCCACGGCCCTGCCTGGCAATGCAGATGTGCCCCCCAAAGGCACTGGGGGCCAGCTGGAGTGCTGTGCCGAGAGGGGCTGACCCAGGCCGTGGGTTCGCTTTGATTGCGGTGGTTTCCCGCCGGCTCCTTGGAGAGCTGGCGGATGGCCCAGCCCCGCAGCAGGAGCTGTGAGTGGCAGAACGAGATACAACAATTTGATATCCACTTGCCAGACGAGCCGGGTGTCGTCAATTGCCTGGCTCTGCGCCCAACCTCTTTTTGCACAAACACTTATTAATTCAGCCAAGAGGAAAAGTTCTCTGATTATGAATTGAGCAGAAGGAAGCAAAGTTCTGCAAATAAACGGCGAGACAAAAGCCACGAATAAGAAAAATGATGGAAAAGGAGAACCCTCCCAGAAGCCTCCTGCGCATGAATGGCCACCGTAGCAAGGGCGTGGAGGCCCTGGGTTTTGAACTGTGAGATCGGGAAGCCGACGTCAACCTCCCTAGCAGCCCGGCAAACGCAAGGTTCCTGTGAAATCCAGGTCTAAATGTTTTGACGACAGAAGTAATACTATGTCATAGATAAGAGCTGTGAGTTGCTGAACCCAAAGTGAGTTCAAAGCTAAACTCTGCCTCCTGCTACCTGCGTGACTGAGAAGTTCCAGCACCACCTTGTGCCTCAGTTTACTCCTCTGTCAAATGGGCAGAATCACAGTTCTTGCCTCAGAGTTGTTATAAATTAATACATGTGAGGCACTTAGCCTGGTACACAGTAAGTGTTATGAACATTATTTTCTTGGAAGGACAGAATTGATTTTCACGGTCTAAGCCTGAAAATCTAAAAAGTATGAGAGAAGAGGAAAGAATCTAGACTCTGACGGTAAGGGGGAAAAATGAACTTGAAGCAGGGCAGGGTCATTGACAATTCTCTGTGATTCTTTTACAGCTGCCTTTACGCTAAGGTAGCTCCTAGCCACTTAGTATTTAGATTTAGTGATTTAGAAATGAATTATGGCCAGCTGGGGTGGGTCACATCTGTAATCCCAGCACTTTGGGAAGCCAAGGTGGGCAGATCACCTGAGGTCAGGAGTTCAAGCCTGGCCAACATGGTGAAATCCTGTCTCTACAAAAATATAAAAATTAGCTGGGCTTGGTGGTGAGTTCCTGTAATGCCAGCTGCTCAGGAGGCTGAGGCAGGAGAATCGCTTGAACCTGGGAGGGGGAGGTTGCAGTGAGATGAGACTGCCATTGCACTCCAGCCTGGGTGACAGAGCCAGACTCTGTCACAAACAAACCACATTAATTAAAAAAGAAAAGAAAATTGAAAATTCAGCTCTTTGTTCTCACCTGCGACATTTTAAGGGCTCAGTAGCCCATGTGGGTGGCTAGCAGCGCCCACGTTAGGCAGTACAGAATAGAGCAAGTCTGCCCTTGCAGAATGTTCTATCGGACCGTGACCGGCCAATCTTTTTGGCACCAGGGACTTGTTTCCATGGATTTGACAGGGGAAGTTTCCAGATGGTTCAAGTGCGTTCCATTTATCGTGTACTTTATTTCTATTGTTATTACATTCTCATATATAATGAAATAATGATACAACTCACCACCATGTAGAATCAGTATGAGCCCTGAGCTTGCGTCCCTGCAACTAGACAATCCCATGGGGGGGTGATGGGAGACAGTGACAGATCATCAGGCGTTAGATTCTCCTAAGAGGCTCGCCACCCATTTGCCTCACACAGGCAGTTCACAATAGGGTTCTTGCTCCTATGAGAATCTAGTGCTGCTGCTGATCTGACAGGAGGCGGAGCTCGGGCGGTAATGCTAGCCATGGGGAGCAGCTGTAAATACGGATGACGCTTCACTAGATCACCTGCCGCTCACTTCCTCCTGTGCAGCCCAGTTCCTAACAGGTCACAGACTGTTGCTGGTCCATGTCTGGGGGCCGGGGACCCCTGGTGTATTGGATAACACTGGCTTGGAATATACTGATTGGCCAAAGAAGCACTGAGATGATTTGGCCTCTATTAATAAGAATGATGGACTTTTTTTTTTTGAGACAGAGTTTTGCTCTTGTTGCCCAGGCTGGAGTGCAGTGACATCATCTTGGCTCGCCGCAACCTCCGCCTCCCAGGTGATTCTTGTGCCTCAGCTTCCCAAGTAGCTGGGATTACAGGTGCCTGCCAGTATGCCTGGCTAATTTTTTTATTTTTAGTAGAGATAGGGTTTCGCCATGTTGGCCAAGCTGGTCTTGAACTCTTGACCTCAAGTGATCAGCCCGCCTCGGTTTCCCAAAGTGCTGGGATTACAGGCATGAACCACCGCACCTGGCCAGATGGTCTTTTTTTTGAACATTTAGTTCCAAGCACCTTCCATGCATTTTCTCAGTTAATCCTCCCAGTGGCTCTTTGGAGCAGGGTCTGTGACAATCTTCATTTCACAGATGGAGCGACTCAGGCACAGAGAGCCAGTCACTGCCCACGGTCGCCCAGCTGAAGAAGGATGGAGCCGGCTGAGATCCTTTTCTGGGAATCTAACTCTGCAGCCTGCAGTCTGGGATGCTGTATTCTACCACTTTGCTGTCTCATGAGCAGAGAGGAAGTACTGGGTCATAAGGATAGGTCTGGGGCGAAGGCTGGTGTCCTGGGAAAGAAGAGAGAGGCCCCATTCTAAAGGGATGGCATTGGAAGCTCATGTTGAAAAAGCAAAGCCGACAGGGTTTGGGGCTGGGAATTAAACACACAGCTCTGGTTTCTGCCTTTTCACCGTGGTGATGAATGGCCACTGGAACTCTCTCAAGCCAGCGTTCTCATCCTTGCTCTGCATAATCTGAAGGTGCATGAAATGGTCAACTTTCTTCCAAAGGGCTTTTATGCTTCAGTCTGCGGTTAGCGTATAAACGGATATTTACTGAAGTGCTGCTGGGTGCAGGCACTGTGGCCAGCCCTGGTGCTACAGTCATGACGAAGCCAGTCTCTGTCCTCCTGGAGACTTGTCTATTGATAAGAAAAGAGACAACTCACCAAGCACTGACCCTGTGCCCACTGCTTTTCATGCATCTCTCATTTAATCCTTACATCAACTCCGTGAAATAAACACATCACCAGAATCCCTATTCCACATTTAGGGAAACAGATGCTTAGAGAGGGAAAGTAAGTGGCTCAAGGTCATGCAGCCTCTAACTCTCCTCCCACAGGTGCAGGAATGAAAGGCAGCAGCCCGGAAGCCAGGGTCTCCGGCAGTCCCTGTCTCTTAGCAGTGATCCAGAGGGAGCGAATACCATTGTCTGACCACCCAGTCTTCTTCCGAGTAGTCTTCAAGGAGTACTTCCAGAGCATCTCTGTGTGAAACATCACGCTGTGAATGACTCCGAGATCTTTGATCCAGCGAGCCTGGTGATAAACAGGGGAGGTGCAGATAAGCTCTTCGAATGGAAGTTGCCGGGGTGTCAGTTGCCGGGGTTCTTTGAGGGCACAGGCCACATGTCACAAAAGAAAGACCTCAGTGTCTTTTCTCTGCTTAAGTGATTGAATGGGCAGGAGGAAAAGCTGTTAGGTTTTTAGACAGTCCCATCTGGGGGTGATGGGAGACAGTGACAGATCATATTTAACGGTTTTGGCACCACCTGAACCAATTTATGTTTTGAAGAGGAAAGAGTCTTGCCTACCAAGTCAGCCCCTGGGTTTTCCTTCTGCTTATAGAATCCAGGCAGTGGGCAAGCAGAAAAAGAAAGCTAAGGGATGTGCCGGGCACAGTGGCTCGTACTTGTCATCTTAGCACTTTGGGAGGCTGAGGCAGGTGGATTTCTTGAGTCCAGGAGTTCAAGACCAGCCTGGCCCAAATGGTGAGACCCCGTTTCTACAAAAATATACACAGTAGCTGAGCATGGTGGCATGCACCTGTAGTCTCAGCTACTTGAAAGGCTGAGATGGGAGAATCACTTTAGCCCAGGAGGCTGAGGTTGCAGTGAGCCATGGTTGTGCCACTGTACTCCAGCCTGGGTGGCAGAGGGAGACCCTGTCTCAAAAGAACCCAAAAAACAAAAAACAAAACAAAACAAAAAACTAAACTAGGGAATCTGGACAGAATAAGTTGATATGTGTACATGTATAATAAAGAACTGGGATAGAACTGGGTCGGCTGAGTAGTTATTTGGATTGCTTTTGACTGAATTTTTCCTATTGGGGTCTACCTTGTTTTTTTCCTTTTTTTGGTTTAGTTTTGCCTTTTTTTTTTTTCTGAGATTGGGTCTTGCTCTGTTGCCCAGGCTGCTTGAGTGCAGTGGTGCAATCTCAGCTCACTACAACCTCTGCCTCCTGGGATCAAGCAATTCTCCTGCCTTAGCCTCCCCAGTAGCTGGGACTACTGGGCATATACCACTAGGCCTGACTAATTTTTGTATTTTTAGTAGAGATGGGGTTTCACTATGTTGGCCAGGCTGGTCTTGCACTCCTGGGCTCAAGTGATCTGCCTGTCTCGGTCTCCCAAAGTGCTGGGATTACAGATGTGAGCCACTGCGCCTGGCTAGGGTCTACCTTTCTTTTAATTTACTGCAGTGCAAAAACTGGGACATGTGGAACTCCAGGTTTATCTGGGTTACATAGAGATACTATGGGCTGATTAAGGAAGGAAAGAAATGAGAAACCTGCAGAGCATGCTTTCCCAGACTTTGTGGGGCCTGGGAAAGGAGCCGTTGACCAGAAAGGGAACATTGGATGCCTTGGAAGAGAAGATTAATCCAGTTCATCAGGGGAGTTAATAATGCAAGGGAGGCTGGGTGTGGTGGCTCAAGCCTGTAATCCCAGCACTTTGGGAGGCCGAGGCGGGTGGATCATGAGGTCAAGAGATCGAGACCATCCTGGTCAACATGGTGAAACCCCATCTCTACTAAAAATACAAAAAAATTAGCTGGGCATGGTGACACGTGCCTGTAATCCCAGCTACTCAGGAGGCTGAGGCAGGAGAATTGCTTGAACCCAGGAGGCGGAGGTTGCGGTGAGCCGAGATCGCGCCATTGCACTCCAGCCTGGGTGACAGGAGCGAAACTCCACCTCAAAAAAAAAAAATTAAAAAAATAATGCAAGGGAAGAAATTCAGGGACAGCACCAAACACACTCCTTCCAAGTCCTTTCTGTCCACTCAGTCACCTCTGCCCTCGTTTTCCTTCTTCCCTCTAAGTCATGTCAGACGCTTTCTTCCCACTCCCAGTCACTCCTAATCAACTAACTCTTCTCGTTACCGTCTTTTAATCAGACCTTGACACTTCCTCTCCTTCAAGGATTAGTGCTTATGTTTCTCCATAACACTGCAAGAAAAGAGAGTTGAGTCTGGGCGCAGCGACTCACATCTGTAATGCCAGCACTTTGGGAGGCCGAGGCAGGCAGATCACGAGGTCAGGTGTTTGAGACCATCCTGGCCAACATGATGAAACACCATCTCTACTAAAAATACAAAAAAATTACTACTTCACAGAAATCAGTGCCAGTATTATTCCAAAGCCAGTTAAAAAAAAAAATTAGCTGGGCATGGTGGCGCGTGCCTGTAATCCCATCTACTCAGGAGGCTGAGGCAGGAGAATTGCCTGAACCCAGGAGGCGGAGGTTGCAATGAGCCAAGATCGTGCCGTTACACTCTAACCTGGGTGACAGAGCAAGAGTCCATCTCAAAAAAAAAAAAAAAGAAAAGAAAAGAAAAAAGAGTTGAAACCTGGAAAACCTGCATTCGAGTACTAGATCTGCCTCTGCTAGCTATTTGAGAAGTCATTCTGTTCCATCTTTTTTTTTTTGAAACAGGGTCTCCCTCTCTTGCCCAGGTTGGAGTGCAGTGGTGTGATCTCTGCTTACTGCAACCTCAACCTCCTGGGCTCAAGAAATCCTCCCACATCAGCCTCCTGAGTAGCTGGGACTCTAGGTGTGTGTCACCACACCTGGCTAACTTTTAATTTTTTCTTGTCTTTTTTGTAGAGATGGGGTCTTGCTGTGTTGCACAGGCTGGTCTCTAACTCGTGGGCTAAAGTGATCCTCCTGTCTTGGCCTTTCAAATGAAGTGGGAAAGTTCCCTTGGACCCCTTGCAGGGCATGTGATGGGGGTGTGGCTCACTTCTTCAGTGCCCCACTGCCCAAACCTCTAGGGGAGCATCCAGATGGGCAGCGAGCCCCATGGCAGTGTGTAGGGGTGAATGTTTACAGTTGAAGCCCCCGTGGGCATGTGTTGCAGGGTTCTCTTTTAGTTTAGCCATCCATAGGTAGCTTGTGTTAATCGACTCAATTAGACCCCTCCTTACTCTAAGGACAGAAGGCTTTCTGTATCGCGGGGTTCTTGCCTTGGTGTTCTGGAAGAAGCAGATCACACAGAGGCTTGGAGAATGAGTGCAAGGTTTTATGGAGCGAAAGTAGCTCTCAGCAGATGGGGGAGCTGGAAGGGAGATGGTTTTCCCCTGGAGTCGGGCCACTTACTGGCGCGACTCTTCTCCGACTGTCCTAACCAAACTGCGTTGTTCTGCCAGTCAGTGGCCTGTGGTGTGCCGGTGCCTGTCGGTGGCCCGTGGCGTGCCGCTGCCTGTCGGTGGCCCGTGTTGTGCCGGTGCCAGTCGGTGGCTCATGGTGTGCCGGTGCCTGTTGGTGCATTCCTCTTGACGTCTAGCACCCGTGTGTTCCTCCGCTGATGTGTTCCTCTCGACATCCAGCCACCTGTCTGTCTGCCTGCTAGGGTCTCAGGGTTTTTGTAGGCACAGAATGGTGGTGTGGCAGCCAGGGTGGTCCTGGGAAATGCAACATTTGGGCAGGAAACAAAAATGCCTGTCCTCACCTAGGTCAGTGGGTACATGCCCTGGGGTGGGGCCCTAGACAAGGACCACACCCTCCTCTACCTGCACTTCCCTTCCCTGCTTTCATATCACTTAAAGGGACCATGCTCTTCCTTTCCCAGCACTTCCCTTCTGTATCACAAAGTGCTGGGATTATGGGGTTTTACCATGTTGGCCAGGCTGGTCTTGAACTCCTGACCACAGGTGATCCACCCACCTTGGCCTCCCTGAGTGCTGGGATTACCAGCTTGAGCCACTGCACCCGGCCTATGTTTCTTTTTTAAGCAAGAAAACAAATGCTCTTCCCACCTTCCACTAAACCAATCTCTCTGTTTTTCCCCCCTCATAGAATTCTTGTCCTTCTTGGCCCAGGGCAAACAATGTGTTTTCTTTTGGCCCTTCTGTCCATCTGTGAAAGGGCCAGGCAGTTTAATCTAGCCTTAATCAAATATTTTGATGACTACAGTCAAGACAGCGCTTATTAATGCCTGAGATGCACCAGGAACACATGACCTGGCTGTGACTCTTCTAACAAAGTTCCCCAGATGGGTGACTCAGGACAACAGAAAGTCATTGTCTCCAGTTCCAAAAGCTTGGTGTCTGAAATCAGCAGGGCCGTGCTCCTTCTGAAGGCTCCAGAGATGAATCCTTCTTTGCTTCTTCCAGCTTCTGGTGGTTGCTGGTAGTCCTTGGCTTGTGGCCACATCATTCCACCTCTTCCTTCATCCTCATGTGGCCTTCTCCCCTGTGTGTCTCTGTCCCTTCTCTTCTCATGAGGATGCTGGATTTAAGGTCCACACTATTCCAATATGACCTCATCTTAATGACATCTGTGGTGGCCCTGTTTTCTTTCCTTTTTACTCTTTTCTTTTCTTTTTGAGATGGAGTGTTGTTCTGTCACCCAGGCTGGAGTGCAGTGGCATCATCTCGGCTCACTGCAAACTCTGCTTCCTAGGTTCAAGTGATTCTCCTGCCTCAGCCTCCCAAGTAGCTGGGACTACAGGAATGCGCCACCATACATGGCTAATTTTTGTGTTTTTAGTAGAAACAGGTTTTCACCATGTTGGCCAGGCTGGTCTTGAACTCCTGACTTCAATTGATCCTCCTGCCTCAGCCTCCCAAAGTGCTAAGATTACAGGTGTGAGCCACCACTCCTGACCCCCATTTTCTCATAAGATTACGTTCTGAGTTCACATTTCACATTGGAAGTTATTATTTAGTATAGCAAAAGGCAGGGCGTTCTCATTTTCTTCCTTACCCCAGGAAGGAGGAAGTGAACTCCCGCGCATCTGAGAGAGAGACGCTTCCTAAGCTTCCAACAATCAGTTATCCAAATATTAGTCACAGGAGAGCACTAAGGGTTGTGCTCAGCATGTGGCCAGCCAGTTCTCAGACTGTGTCAAGTTTAAGATGAACGCTAATCCTGAGTGAGTTTTTAAATGTATCTGGCATTTCCCCATCATTGGGAGATGTGCACACATTGTGATGGCTGGGGCTTCCCTCTCAGGTGTCATCTGCAAAGTCAGATGTGAAGCAGCCTGGGTGAGGTTGGCCAAGCTGGGAACCGGGTTGGGAGGGAAGCAGGGGAATGATTTCCAACGTCTCAGATCCCAAACTGGCCTTAGCCTGATTCACGCAGAGGGACTTGGTAAAAATGCACATTTCAGGGCGCCCCCAGACCTCATGAATCAGAATTACCTGGGCAGGAGCTCTGATTTGAAAAGCAGCCCAGCAGAATCCTATGGTCAGACACGGTGAGGAATCGAGTTAAATCTAGGGCAGTAGTTCTCAAACTGGTTAGTGCTTCAAAAAATACAGATGCTGATGACCAGGTGTGGTGGCTTACACCCGTAATCCCAGCACACTGGGTGGTTGAGCTGGGAGAATCGCTTGAGCCCAGGAGTTTGAGACTAGCCTGGAGAATATAGAGAGATACTGTGTCTACCAAAAATTTAAAAATTGGCCAGGGGTGGTGGTGCCTGCCTGTGATCCCAGCTACTAGGGAGGCTGAAGTGGGAGGATCACTTGAGCTCAGGAGTTGGAGGCTGTAGTGAGCTATGATTGTGCCACTGCACTCCAGCCTGGACAACAGAGCAAGACTCTGCCTCAAAAACAAAAAACAAAAAACAGATGCTATGTCCCGATCTAGAGGTTGGGGTTTCATTGTTCTGGGGTATGGCCTGGGTTTTGGAACACTTGAAAGATCTCAGGCGACCCTAAGTGTAGACGGGTTTGGGAGCCATACATCTAAGGCACACTTGAGTCGGGGAACAGCGAGGTGGTGTGGACTAGCCGGCCAGAACCCGGGGGTGGGGCAGTGGCAACCAGCATTGCAGAGACCATTAAGGCTGGGAAGCATATCGTGTGAAGCCCATCACAGTGCTTGGACATGAATGCTTTAGACCTAAGACAGACAATTGGTTCCTAAATGTGAAAACTGCAAGGCTGGAATGAATGATGTCTAATGCTTTGCAACATTGTCAAGTTGTCAGTTGCAACTCCGTTCTGAGGTCATGATGCCTGAGATCTGCCTGTAACGGGTCAGTTTTAATGGATTTAATGTGGTATGGAGTGAGGCCTTCAAAGATACAAGTGTTGGCCAGGTGCGGTGGCTCACACTTGTAATCCCAGCACTTTGGGAGGCTGAGGTGGGTGGACCAATATGGTGAAACCCCATCTCTACTAAAAATACAAAAATTAGCCTGGCGCGGTGGCTCACACCTGTAATTCCAGCTACCCAGGAGGCTGAGGCAGGAGAATCTCTTGAACCCGGGAGGCGGAGGTTGCAGTGAGTTGAGATGGTGCCGCTGCACTCCAGCCTGGGTGACAGAGCGAGACTCCATCTCAAAAAAAAAAAGTAAAAATGTCAGCTCTAAGTTGGTTGCGGGGATCTGGACAAAGGCCTTACTATCCCATGGTGGGCACATGGCTGATCCTAAACACCCCGGTTTTAAAACAGGGCCTATTTTCCAAGAGGCTTTTTGAAAATAGCTCCTTTTTTTGTGGGGAGGAACCTGGGCAGGAGAGAGCCAGAGTTAAGCCCAGCTGAGAAGGGGTTAGCAGGCAGGGCTCTGCCTGGTCCTCGCTGAAACTTGCTGCTCAGGGTGAGCTTCCTAGACCAATGCAGATTCGCTGGCCCACCGAGCCTCCCAGGTGAGAATCTGCATTCAACAAGGGCCTCAGCGCAGCCAAGTTTGAGACATACTGGGCTAGAACACCCAGGGGACCCAAAGGTTCTCTCAAAACTAAGAAAACTAGGCCAGGGATTGTGGCTCATGCCTGTAAACCTTGCATTTTGGGAGGCAAAGGCAGGCAGATCACGGAAGGTCGGGAGTTTGAGACCAGCCTGGGCCAACATGGTGAAACCCCATCTCTACAAAAAACACAAAAATTTGCCTGGTGCAGTGGTGGGTACCTGTAATCCCAGCTACTGGGGAAGCTGAGGCACAAGAATCCCTGGAACCTGGGAGGCGGAAGCTGCAGTGAGCTGAGATTGCACCACTGCCCTCCAGCCTGGGCAACAGAGCAAGATTGTCTCAAAAAAAAAAAAAAAAGCCAGATGCAGTGGCTTGTGCCTGTAATCCCAGCATTTTTCTAGGCCAAGGTGGGAGGATCACCAGGTCAAGAGATCAAGACCATCCTGGCCAACGTGATAAAACCCTGTCTCTACTAAAAATACAAAAATTAGCTGGGTGTGGTGGCGCATGCCTGTAGTCCCAGCAACTTGGGATGCTGAGGCGGGAGAATCACTTGAAGGAAGGTGGAGGTTGCAGTGAGCTGAGATTTCGCCATTGCACTCCAGCCTGGAGACAGGGCGAGACTCTATCTCAAAAGAGACAAAAACAAAACAAAACAAAGACAGAGGGGACCTGAAGCGTCTCTCAAAACCAAGGAAAATAATCTAGATCAAATATATTCTCTCTCTCCTTCTCTCCACTGCCCCACACCCCGTCATCTTTATCAACTCCAATAGAATCGATGTTCTACAATCAAGTCTACTCACTTTTTATTTATTGACGTTAGAGATGGGGTCTCGCCATGTTGCCCAGGCTGCTGTCAAACGCCTGGACTCAAGTGGTTCGCCCACCTCGGCCTCCCAAAGTGCTGAAATTAAGGGCATCAGCCACTGTGCCCGGCTGTCACTTTTATTTTCGATGTTCAAATTATCCCTAAACTGCCCAGTGGGAGCTAATGTCTGTAAGACCGTAGATTCTTTTCATGCACTCGATACATTTTCATTTTTACCTTAGACTTTCGTTATAGAAAAGATTCCGTTTTTTCCACTGGTTTCTACTGGATAATGAACCCCCGTGTGCCTGTCTTCAGCCTCAGCAGCCATCATCTCATTACCATGCTGGGTTTTTTTGAAGCAAGTATCTTCTAACATTTAGCCAGTGTTCAAATTTCCCTATCTTAAAGGAGTGTTTAGAATAGTTATTTCATTGGAAACAAGGTCAAAACAAGTACATTTTACATTTTTAGGCCAGCCTTGAGAGTAAGCGTAAAACCGGATGTGGGGTAGGAGGCGGGACTAGCCTCTGGAGGCGGGGCCTGGATACCAGACCCAATTGAAGACTAGCTAAGGCAGGTTCCACAAGGAGTAATACCAGGAGATGCGAACATGAAGCACCATTGTGAAGGTCAGCTACCACAATCATTTAACCAACTAGTTCTCAACCCTGACTGCAGCTGAGAGAGATTTGTTTTTGCTTCTTTTTTTTTTAAAAGAGGCAGGGTCTTGGTAAATTGCGTAGGCTGGACTCAAACTCCCAGACTCAAGTGATCCTTCTACCTCAGCCTCCTGAGTAGCTGAGACTACAGGTGTGTGCCACTGTGCCCAGCAAGATTTTACAAAATAGGTATGCCCAGACACCACTTTACACCAACTAAGTCAGAATCAGATAATAGTGAAGTCATGAATCACTTTGCTCCTGGGTCTTTGTAACAATTTTGCTCCTGGGAAACTCCTGGGAATGTGGCAGAGAGAATGAGATAGGAAAATAAGATTTTAAGAAGCGTTGCTGTGCATTTGAAAATAATTTTTCTTTGGTGTTTGTCTTGAGGGGCGGCGGTAAACATTTCAGTTGCCTTTAAGTGTGCTTGGATGCTGGAATGATGGCTCTTTGAATGCAGCATCACACTGAGTTGGGCCACATGGCAGCCAGCGTGAACCTTTATGCCACATGTACGAAAAAGAATGTCATGAGCCCACTCTCAGGAACCTTACAATTTGGAGGGGTAGGTCAAGTCCACCAATCACTTCTACCTCATGGTAAGGGATGCCTGGAGTGTGGCAGGAGGTGGTGTGCTAACAAGAATATACTGCATGATCAACATTTGGGGTCTTCTTAGCAATATTAAACTTCTTAACCTCCTCCATTGTGTCATCAATTTGCTGATTACAGTTTCTGTCTCAGTGTCTGGTTTCAGGCCTGTCATAAGCTGTTTGAAACCCAGGCACATGCCGCGTCATCTTTGGCGTAGTTAACACCTCTCCTCTCTGCCTGGTGGTCTGGACATGTAACCTGCTTGCTCCTCATCCCACGCAGCCCAAACACCCCACAGCTGCTGACCATGATTGAATGTAATGGAGATTCAATGGTTTTCTTTTGATTCTCAGGGGCCGATATGCATTATTTTGTAACTACTTGCAGAGTGGGCTAGGCATGATGGCTCACGCCTGTAATCCCAGCACTTTGAGAGGCTGAGATGGGTCGATCCTGAGGTTCAGAGTTCGAGACCAGCCTGGCCAACGTGGTAAAACCCTGTCTCTGCTAAAAATACAAAAATTAGCTGGTTGTGGTGGCAGGTGCCTGTAATCCCAGCTAATCGGGAGCCTCAGGCAGGAGAATTGCTTGAACCTGGGAGGTGGAAGTTGCAGTGAGCCGAGATTGTGCCAGTAGACTCCGGCCTGGGCAACAGAGTGAGCCTCTGTCTCAAAAACAAAAATGAAAAAAACTTGCAGATTGAATTAAGGAAACCAAGAAGTCCAGAGTTTAATCCATCCCCTTCCTTTTTCTCTTTCTCAAATATTTTGAGCCAGATACTATCCTAGTTTGTCTCGTGATATTTACAGTCTAGGCGAAGGCAGGAGAGAGAGCTAAGGACAGAGACTGTGTTCTAAAATGTTTGCTGTGTTTGTAGGTGCCCTCCCTCAATTTTCCTATTCCCTGGCCATGCTGGAAAGCAGGTGTTGGCACCATATTTCTCCTCATCCCTATACTCAATTGGTTGGCCAGAAATCCAATTCTTTCTCTCTCTCTCTCTCTCTCTCTCTCTCTCGCTCTCTCCCCATTTCTCGCTCTCTTTCCCTTTCTCTCTCTCCCTTTCTCTCTCTCTCTCCCTTTCTCTCTCTCTCCCCCCCCTTCTCTCTCTCTCTCTCTCTCTTTCTCTCCTCCTTCTCTCAAGACATCCAGTAACTTACCTGGTCAGCTGGTGGTGTGCACTGCTGGCTGCCATGATGGGCCACCAGCAAAAAGTGAAAATTGGTTGTGAGTGACAGAAGCAGAGATAAGAAATTCCACCGGGCTGATAAGAAAGACCATGGGCATCTGAGAGCCAGAAAAAGGAACTCGTTTCCGTAACTCCAGTTTCCATTCTCTCACGGCTGCTCATTTGCTTCCCATGCCCATGCATTGCGTGTTAGAGACAGGGCGTGGTCCTTTCCCTACAGCTTATGCAAATGGGTTTCTGTTCCTACAATCATTGTTGCCAGGTGTGGATGGTGACTGATGCTCTAATAAATGCTGAAAAAGGCCAGGTGTGGTGGCTCATGCCAGGTGTGGTGGCCTCCCAGCACTTTAGGAGGCCAAGGTGGGCAGATCACAAGGTGAGGAGTTCCAGACCAGCCTGGCCAACATGTGATACCCCCATCTCTACTAAAAATATATAAAATTTAGCTGGGCATGGTGGTGTGCACCTGTAATCTCAGCTACTCGGGAGACTGAGGCAGGAGAATTGCTTGAACTCAGGAAGTGGAGGTTGCAGTGAGCCAAGATGGTACCCCTGCACTCCAGCCTGGGCGACAGAACAAGACTCCATCTCAAAATAAATAAATAAAATAAACAGCACTTTGGGAGGCCGAGGCGGGCGGATCACAAGGTCAGGAGATAGAGACCATCCTGGCCAACATGGTGAAACCCCGTCTCTACTAAAAATACAAAAATTAGCTGGGCATGGTGGCGCGTGCCTGTAGTCCCAGCTACTCAGGAGGCTGAGGCAGGAGAATTGCTTGAACCCAGGAGGCGGAGGTTGCGGTGAGCCGAGATCGTGCCATTGCACTCCAGCCTGGCGCCTGGTGACAGAGCGAGACTCTGTCTAAAAAAATTTAAAAAAAAATAAATAAATAAATAAAAAGAAACAAACACTGAAAAAAAGCAGAGTAGAAGCACAGAAAAGAGGGCTTCCCTGAGGAGGTGACATTAGTACCCAGTTGGAAGGCAGGAGTAAGTGTGCACCGTGATTTTTTAGGATGTATGTAGACAGAGGTGATTGGGCGTATGTAGACAGAGGTGATATGCAGATAGAGGTGATATGTAGACAGAAGTGATATGTAGACAGAGGTGATATGCAGACAGAGGTGATTGGGCCTATGCAGACAGAGGTCATATGTAGACAGAGGTGATTGGGCGTATGTAGACAGACAGAGGTGATATGCAGACAGAGGTGATATGTAGACGGAGGTGATTGGGCATATGCAGACAGAGGTGATATGTAGACAGTGGTGATTGGGCGTATGCAGACAGAGGTGATATGTAGACAGAAGTTATGTGTAGACAGAGGTGATATGCAGACAGAGGTGATATGTCGACAGAGGTGATTGGGCGTATGCATTCGGAGGTGATATGTAGACAGAAGTGATGTGGAGACAGAGGTGATATGCAGACAGAGGTGATTGGGCGTATGCAGACAGAGGTGATATGTAGACGGAGGTGATTGGGCGTATGGAGACAGAGGTGATATGCAGACAGAGGTGATTGGGCGTATGCAGACAGAGGTGATATGCAGACAGAGGTGATTGGGCGTA
>CM052660.1:106650278-106666146 GCA_028533165.1 Leontopithecus rosalia | reverse complement strand
TGGGTAACAAGAGCGAAACTCCGTCTCAAAAAAAAAAAAAAAAAAAAAAAAAAAAGAAAGTAAAATGGAAAGGGGGAGAGAGGCGGAGGGAGAGGGTCATTCTGATGGTATAGTTTGGGGACCTGGATGTAGCCCTATCAACTGTGTGCCAAATGACTGGTCTTTTTTTTCTTTTTTTTGAGACGGAGTTTTGCTCTTGTTACGCAGGCTGGAGTGCAATGGTGCGATCTCGGCTCACCGCAACCTCCGCCTCCTGGGTTCAGGCAATTCTCCTGCCTCAGCCTCCCGAGTAGCTGGGATTACAGGCACGTGCCACCATGCCCAGCTACTTTTTTTTTAAAATTTATTTTTAGTAGAGACGGAGTTTCATCATGTTGACCAGGATGGTCTTGATTTCTTGACCTCGTGATTCACCCGCCTCGGCCTCCCAAAGTGCTGGGATTACAGGCTTGATCTTTTTTAAATTTAAATACTTTCTGAAGACAAAGTGTTGCTATGTTGCCTAGGCTGGTTTTGAGAAGCCCCTTATGGGGGGATGCTTCTACTGCTTTGCTTCCTTTCTAGGATAGCTCAGGGAGTCAGAAGACGAGGGAGATTACTTTTTATTTTTTTTAGACAGGGTCTTACCCTGTTGTCCAGGCTGGAGTGCAGTGGTTCAGTCCCAGCTCACCACAGCCTTGACCTTCTGGGCTCAAGTGACCCTCCTGCTTTAGCCTCCTGAGTAGCTGGGACTATACCACCACACCCAGCTAATTAATTTTTTTTCTTTTTCAGAAATGAGATCTCAGTATGTCACCCAGACTGGTCTCAAACTCCTGGGTTCAAGTGATCACCCTGCCTTAGCCTCTTGAACTGTTAGGATTACAGGTATGAGCCCCCACACCCAGCCAAGGCAGTGTTCTTATGCACCTGGTATCCCACCAGGCCCGGAGCAGGGATTCTCCTGCCTCAGCCTCCCAGAGTGCTGGGATAACAGGTGTGAAGCACCGTGTGAGGCCCACATAGTATTCTTATGCGTTAAATGGAGTCCCCCTCAAAAGATGTTGAAATCCTAAATCCAAGTTGCTCAGAATGTGACCTTACTTAGAAATAGGGTTATTGCAGGCTAGGTGTGGTAGCTCACACCTGTAATCCCAGCACTTTGGGAGGCTGAGATGGGTGGATCACCTGAGGTCGGGAGTTCAAAACTAGCTTGACCAACATGGAGAAACCCCGTTGCTACTCACCTCGTCGCTACTGAAAATACAGAATTAGCCTATTGTGGTGGGTTGTGCCACCCAGCTGTAATCCCAGCTACTCGGGAGGCTGAGGCAGGAGAATTGCTTGAATCCGGGAAGTGGAGGTTGCAGTAGCTGAGATTGAGCCATTGCACTCTAGCCTGGGCAACAAGAGCGAAACTCCATCTCAAAAAAAAAAAAAAAAAAAAAGAAAAGAAAAGAAAAGAAAGAGGGTTATTGCAGATGCTATTGATTAGGATGAACTCATCCTGGAGTGGGAAGGGCCCTAAGTCAATGACTGGTGTCCTTTTAAAAAGAGGAGAGGACATGCTAAGTCACAGGGATACAGGGAAGACGGCCATGGATCGGACACAGGATTGGACTGGTGCATCTGCAAACCGAGGAACACAGAAGACTAGACTGCCGGCAGACCACAGGAAGCTGGGAAGAGGCAAGGAAGGACTCCCCAACATGTGCAGGAGGGTGTGTGGCCCTGCTGGCCACTAGAACCACGAGACAATCAGTTTCTGCTGTTTGAAGCCACCCAGCTTGTGGTCCTCGGTTGTGGCAACCCTGGGAAATGAATGCAAGTACTTTTAAATGAACTCTCCTCTTCTCTCCATCTTCTACGTAATCATCATTTCTGGGTAAGCAACGGCTAGGCTCTTACACGGATGTGATGACTCAGTTCGAAGTGGGGGAAGCCAGCCCTCATGTTCATCCAACGCTCCTGCTGCATTGGCCCTGGGCTCAGGGACTGGACCATCATTCTGGGGTCTTGCTGGAGATCTGAGCCCGGGCACCATCCTCCGTTGTCTTTAAATAAAGGCTGGTATTCCTCCAGGCATGTGAGCTCCATGGAGAATCTATGTGTGGAAGGCGGAATTCTGAGATGACCCTCCTAGGTTCTTGCCCTGGGTAAATGCCCTGTGTAATCTCCTCTCCCCTGGAGTATGGGCAGGACTCCTGGCTTGCTTTTAATCTACACCTATGGAAAAGTTGAAGGGATTTGGCAGATGTAACTAAGCCCCTAATCCATTCGCTTTGACTTAATTAAAAGGGAGATGATTCACAGTGGCCTGATGTCATCAGGTGAGATCTTCAGTGAGAGTCTGGTGGAAAAAGAATCCCTCCTGCTGTTTTTTTTGGTTTATTTTTGTTTATCTATTTATTTTTGGAGTCTCGCTCTGTCGCCCAGGCTGGAGTGCAGTGGCATGATCTCGGCTTACGGCAACCTCTGCCTCCTGGGTTCAAGTTCTCCTGCCTCAGCCTCCCAAGTAGCTGAGATTCCAGGTGTGTGCCATCATGCCCGGCTAATTTTTGTATTTTTGGTAGAGATGGGGCTTTACCATGTTGGCTAGGCTGCTCTTGAACTTCTGACCTCAGATGATCTACCTGCCTCAGCCTCCCAAAGCCCTGGGATTACAGGTGTGAGCCACTGTTCCCGGCTGGTTTGGAAGAAGCCAGCTGCCTGAGTTCCACGGTTGCATGGAAATAAATTCTGCCAACAACCATGTGAGGTTGGGAGAAGACCCCCAGCCTCAGATCAGACCCTAATCCCAGCCGGCACCTTAATCTCAACCTTGTAAGAACCTGAGCAGAGGATCCAGCTAAAGCTGCACCCCCAGACTCCTGACCTACAGGAAAGGAGAGGTAATAGATGGGTGTTTTAAGCTGCTAAATTTGTGCTAATTTGTTACACAGCTTAGAAAATGAGTACATCATTCCATTAAAAAAAATAAGCTAACCATGAGCTAATCACACCATTCAATTTTTTTTTGAGACAGAATCTCACTCTGTCTTCCAGGCTGGAGTGCAATGGCACAATATTGGCTCACTGCAAACTCTGCCTCCTGGGTTCTAGTGATTCTTGTGCCTCAGCCCCCCAAGTAGCTGGGACTACAGGCATGTACCACCACACCCAGCTAATTTTTGTATTTTTAGTAGTGATGGGGTTTCACCATGTTGGCCAGGCTGGGCTCGAACTCCTGACCTCAGATTATCTGTCTGCCTCGGCTTCCCAAAGTGCTGGGATTACAGACGTAATCCACCACGCCTGGCTGGACACATTATTCAATTTTAAGGAACTTCCAGGTGCTATGATCAAGCCCCTCTTGTGTGGTATGGAGGTGGGGAGAGATGGGTAGGGGGATGACTGGGTGGGGGCATGGAGCCAGGTCGGGCATGGATCCAGGTAGGAAGAAGAAAAGTGTCTTGAAGTAAGGCCCTTCGGATAAGGGAGAAGCTTGATCAATGTGCAGACTTGCACAGTCCTTCAGTCCTGGGGATACTGGAGGAGAGACAGGTCTTACCTTGTATTTGAGAGTTACAATTCCAGGCGGAGTTCCTACTTCCACCTTCTTGCAGGTGCGGCTGGCGGGTAAATACTTAGAGGAAAAGCAAACACCCTTTGTAAGCTTGTGAAAAGTTTCTGGAGTGGAGAGATGATGAGGTAGGATATTTGGAGTCAACAGCCACTGTTTTAAAAAATCTTCCCTCCTTTAGCCTTTCCTTCATTCAAACAGCCGGCCTCCTTGCTTCCAGGAAAGCACCTTGGGCCTCCTTGCTTCCAGGAAAGAATGTCCTGGAGGAAATCAGAGACTCGCCCTGGCCTGGAGCTTCATAAGCGCAGCCCCTTCCAGGAGCCATGGAGGGGTCGGGGGATACCAGGTTAGTAAGAACACAGTCTTGGCTGGGCGTGGGGACTTACACTTGTGATCCTAACACTTTGGGAGGCCAAGGCAGGAGGATCACTTGAGCCCAGGGGTTTGAGACTAGCCTGAGTAACATAGTGAGAGTGCATTTCTGAAAAATAAAAATAAAAAAATAATAATTAGTTGGGTGTGGTGGTGCATACCTGTAATCTCAGCTATTCGGGGGGCTGAGGCAAGGAGGATTGCTTGAGCCCAGAAGGTCAAGGCTGTGGTGAGCTGTGGTCACACCACTGCACTCTAGCCTGGGCAAGAGAACAAGACCCTGTCTCCAAAACAACATCAACAACACAACAGTTATCCCCCTTGTCTTCTGATTCCCTGAGCTGTCAGAGAAAGGAAATGAAACAGTGAAAGCATCCCCTCAAAAGGGACTTTTTATCTTTCTCCCTGGACTGAGCTACAGAGAAAAGGAAGTCATCCCCACAGAAAGATCTATGGTATCGGAGAGTGGAAGGGCCCTGAGCCCCATGACATGGGACAAGCCCTTGGAAGATGGCACGATTCCCAAGACCCGTGAGTTCTATAGTTTGCCACCATTTCCATTGCCCAGACCAAAGCAGATGCTCAAACAGTGAAAGAAGGAGTACAGCATCAGCCCTCTCAAAGAACTCTCCAGGAAGACTTTTCTTCTGTCATCAGCAGGGAAAGCTGATGAGGGTCGTGTGATCCTATCTCTGGGGTGAGGTCTGAGTTGTCTGTACAGCGTACCTCCACAGGCACGTGGCGGGTCCCATTGGCTCAGTTTTTCAGAGATGCCGTGTGCCACAGGGAGGATCTGGGCAGTGAAGTCAGCTCTCTGTCTTAGGGAGTCTCTCCCAGAAGGGCTCTTGTGTCAGGATGATTGTCGTCTGCCGGCTTTCACTGTTTGAGCATCTGCTTTTTTCCTGCCTGGGACTACCAGGCTCCTGGTACCCCTGGGGCTCTGTCTAGGCAGCTTGGAAGGCTGTCTATGTGACCTCTTGGACTCGAACCCTAACTGGACCTGTGCATGGTACTGCAGCCCAGATGTGAAACAGGAATCGCCCCTCCTCATCACCAATCTTCCTCCTTTTAAACTGCTGAGAGGTGTCCAAGAGAACACCCGTTAATAAGTTGCTGGGCTGTGGGAGCCCCTTTGTCATAGTTTATGTCCAGCCTACCCCCTGGAATCTGATGAGGTCTTTGGGTGCTGGCAGTACCAATTTTTATCCATTATTTTTTCTATTATGGATAATTCCTTTCCACATTAGAGTCAGACAGAGGTCGGCTTGAGCCCAGCCTCATGAAGACAAATACCAGTGTTTTTGCTGGGTCCCGGGTGCCCTCTGTTTCATTAAAGCCACATATTTGGGATATATATCTGTTGCCTGGAAGCTTGGAGCTGGGTGAAATTCAGAAGGGTTTGGAATGATTACTTAATTAGAACCAAAGCCACATGAGGGCTGAGGCTGGCTGCAGGGGCAAGGATGGATGACCCGGTTGCTGGAACCATCCAGGGCTGAGTTCAAATCCTGCCCTGCTTCTCGGCACCTGTGTGTCCTCAGCCTCTGATTTCTCAGCTGTAAGGAAGGAACCTGCTTGACGTGCTATTAGTGCTAAGAGAATTGAAGGGGCTGATGATCGCAGTACCTGCTGGACATTTTTTGAAGCCAGGTACTGGGTTCAACATGGTGTATAGTTATCTCAAGGCAGTGGTTCTCAGCTGAGGGTGAATTTTTCCTCCAGCAGACACTCGGCAGCATCTGGAGATATTTTTGGTTGTCACAGTGGGAGCAGGGCTTCCTGCCAGCAGTCACAGAACAGAAGCGAGAAAAGACTGACAGGGTGTGCAGCCACAGTGACTGGTCACAGCAGAGGGGTTCTTCTCCCTCGGTTATTTCCAGGATCTCAGGCCTCAGGCCTACTTTCCACAGGTACTGGATGCAAGGAACTACAACTCCTTTATCAGGAGGAGAGGCTCCTGCTCCAAGCCTGCCATACAGCGCATGCCCTTTCAGGCAGGGATGCGACCGCCTGGGTCTTTGGTTCTTGCCCTGGTCTGGCTGTTTTCCCATGTGCTGCTTCTGCTCTGTGACTGCTCTAGGCATTCCTCCTACTACAAACTACTATATGGTTATATAGAAGGATGATATAAATCAGCACTGAATGTGTCAGTACAGCTCCGACTACAATACCTGTATGATTATATAGAAAGAGTATATAGAACTAAGTATGCTAGATAGAAGTATTAAGTTTGATTATATAAGCTAGATATATGTAAGCAGTAAGTTATACTTCAGACACTAATTCTATAAACTAATATGTGATTACACATGAAGGATTATATAAAGGAAATAGCTGAGTAATAACACTGTAAACTAAGATATTCTCCAGGCGTGAATTGTGCCTGGGGTCTGGACAGTCCTTCCTCAGTACCCCTGAGGGTGTTACCCACATTAAGATATCATCAACGGATTTCCAGTAACAAGAAGCGGAAAGACATGACCGAGTGCCCAGGTGTTCAGGTGAAGTTTAGGGAACGTCTTGTCTTCACGTGGTTGGCTATGAGACCCAGATAAGATAACCCAATTCCCCCCTCCTGAAATTGCCTGAGAATTCCGTTCCCGGTATTTGCGTAGGTTGATTCTTTCGGTGGGGATTGGAGGGTGGGGCGGGTGAGGAGATGAGATATCGGGGGAGTTCTATTTCGTATTTGCACAACTTGGCTTTCCTTTTAATTAGTGTGGTGGTTTGCTGCATGAGGGAATTTCATAGAATTTTGTGATGAATATGCCTCATAGTGTTTTGAATCCTGCCAGGCTGAGGGTCGTATCTCAGCTCTGCAACTCATTATCTGTGACAACTTGCGGGAGGTGGGGTCCCATAACACTCCAAGCCTCTGTCGTGTATTCCATAGGGTTATGAGGTTCAGATGAAATAATGCATGGAATTTCCGTGTGCTCTCCCATATCCCCTAGACCCCCAATAGTTAGATGGATCCATGCCGGGTCCAAGGCTCTCCAAGTGGAAGTCACTGACCTCACCTCTAGTCTGCAGCTTTTGAGGGCTGGTGCATGACCATCTCATTCTCTCATCTCCCAGTGCAGTAACTACGGAAGAAGCCTTGCATTAAGATGACAGAATTTCCATCATTCTAGGTCTTCGAGAGGCCATGTGGAGCATACCATACCCAGCCAACCCAGTGTGGACATGGAATGTGAGAAATCAATCTTGGTCTCTAAGCTGCTGAGACTCTGGGGTTCATTTGTTACTGCAGCACAACCTAGTCCATCCTGACACATGCAGCGTGCAAAGCACTTATGTGGATCCTTAGAAATGGTAAGTGCTCTGCAGCTCTTAGTTTCTTTTGGTGGGAAGATAGATTGCCACTGAAAGTTTTGTTATCTGATCTCATGATGCCAATGTTGCTGTTTTGTAATTAGATAAATTGGACTTGGATCTCCTTCCAGCATGTGGGAGAGACAGATGACTGAGAGAAAATAAAGCACTCTTATCTTCAGTTTGTGTCCTTGGACACCCTTGGTGGCAATGAACAATGTAGGCTCCTCTGGGAAAGCTGGAGCTAAAGGAGAATGGGAGGTGACACCAGGATTGGGAATGTCCAAGGCCCCAGGCGTTCCCTGTTCTGGAGACAGCGTTGAGTCCTTGTTGAAAAGCTTCTCCAAGGGAACATGAATGTTTTTACATCCAGTTTGGCTCTTTGATAATTAAAAAAAATTTTTTTTTATTTCAGTAGCTTTTGGGGTACAGTTCGGCTGTTTGAGAATTGCATACTAATTGGTTAGGTTGCTTAGGGGTCATCCGTACACATCTCTACAGTCCTGAAATACAGTAGAAATAGCCAGCAGTCATGCCACAGTCTAGCACGACCTCCAAAACATCCCCAAATGTAACTCTGGATGTGATCAGCCAGGTTTAGTGGAGGCGGCTGGCTAGAGAGTATTACATTCATATCGTCACTGCGGTGATTACGGTCACAACATGTGGCACGTCTTGGTCTTCTTTTGGTGAGTTGCAGTTTGGAAGGAATAAATCTATTCTTTTTTCTTTATTTCTTTTTTTTTTTTTGAGTCTCACTTTGTCACCCAGCTGGAGTGCAGTGGTGACAGCTCACTGTAACGTCCGCCTCCCAGATTCAAATTCTTCTCCTGCTTCAGCCTCCCGAGTAGCTGGGATTACAGGCGCCCGCTACCACACCCAGCTAATTTTTGTATCTTTAGTAGATATGGGGTTTCGCCATGTTAACCAGGCTGGTCTTGAACTCGTGACTACAGGAGATCCACCTGCCTAGCCCTTCCAAAGTGCTGGGATTATAGGCGTGAACTACCATGCCTGGCCCCATTATTCATTTAACAAATCTATTGAGTACTTTGGGTGGGGTGGAGGATGAACTGCAGGGGAGAGAGGAAATCTCTTCCTGCCACTATGTTTTCAAGCTGACCTAGTCCTCCACTGTGGGATATGCAGGCTTGTGGGTCTCAGAGCTTCAGAAGCATCTTGCGAGCACATCATCCTGACCCAGATTCTATGGAAGAATACGGGAGTCTAGCAGAGCCTTCTCTGACACCTTCTTTTGGATGGCTGATCTATCAGTCATGGAGATGAAAGTGTAGTGTGTTTTGTGAAACTTGAGGTTGATCAAAGAATACCATTAAACTTTATTAAGAAATCTACATATTTGGCCTGGTGCGGTGGCTCACGCTTGTAATCCCAGCACTTTGGGAGGCTGAGGTGGGCAGATCACGAGATCAGGAGTTTGAGACCAGCCTGGCCAACACAGTGGAAACCCTATCTCTATTAAAAATACAAAAATTAGCTGGGCTTGGTGGTGGGTGCCTCTAATTCCAGCTACTCAGGAGGCTGAGGCAGGAGAATCACTTGAACCCAGGAGGTGGAGAATGCAGTGAGCTGAGATTGCGCCACTGTAGTCCAGCCTGGGTGACAGAGCTAGACTCGGTCTCAAAAAAAAGAAATATGCATATTTATGATATAGGAAGTTGGGTGGAGGTGGGGAAATTCCCAAATAAATTTTAGGAATTATCTCAGAAGTGGGTAATAGTCAGAATTCTTGGTTGCCCGTGACAAACTCATCTTGCTAGTGTGGAGTGGAAGAGGGATCATGTTTTCATCTGCGTTCCACCCCAACCCCAAGCAGATCCTGAAAGAGGGACAGGATTGCAAGTGGTTTATTTAGGAGGTGATTCCAGGGAACACCAATAGGGGAGTGAGAAGTGATTCATGAAAAGGCAGGAGGCCACACAGGAGCTTCAATGAGCAGATTACCACTCCAGGCAGCTAGGGTTTGACCCCACTGGGGACCTCTGGGAGAGCGTGGAATATATTTCAAAGTTGGTCCATCTTGCGGGGGCAAAGATATTGAAGCATTTGCACCCTGACTCCCATTCATCACCGGCTGAAGACTGTTCTCAGGGCATTAACTCTCTGGCTTTTCTTTATTCTTTTTCTTTTAAAAAAAATTATACTCTAAGTTCTGGGGTACTTGTGCAGAAGGCGCAGGTGTGTTACACAGGTACACACATGTCCTAGTGGTTTGCTGCATCCATCACCCCATCATCTACATTAGGTGTTTCTCCTAATGCTATCCCCCGCATAGCCCCCAACCCCCAGACAGGCCCTGGTGTATGCTGTTCCCCTCCCTGTGTCCATGTGTTTTCATTGTTCACCTGCCACTTATAAGTGAGAACATGCAGTGTTTGGTTTTCTGTTCTTGTGTTAGTTTGCTGAGAATGATGGCTTCTAGCTTCATCCATGTCCCTGCAAGGATATGAACTCATCCTTTTTTATGGCTGCATAGTATTCCATGGTGTATATATGCCACATTTTCTTTATCCAGTCTGTCATTGATGGGCATTTGGGTTGGTTTCCAGTCTTTGCAATTGTGAACAGTGCCACAGTAAACATATGTGTGCATGTGTCTTTATAATAGAATAATTTATAATCCTTTGGGTATATACCCAGTAATGGGATTGCTGCATCAAATGGTATTTCTATTTCTAGATCCTTGAGGAATTGCCACACTGTCTTCCACAATGTTTGAACTAATTTACACTCCCACCAACAGTGTAAAAGTGTTCCTGTTTTTCCTCATCCTCTCCGGCATCTGTTGTCTCCTGATTTTTTTAATGATCACCATTCTAACTGGCGTGAGATGGTATCTCAGTGTGGTTTTGATTTGCATCTCTCTAATGACCAGTGATGATGAGCTTTTTTTCATATGTTTCTTGGCTGCATAAATGTCTGCTTTTGAGAAATGTCTGTTCATATCCTTCACCCACTTTCTGATGTTTTTTTTTCTTGTACATTTAAGTTCTTTGTAGATTCTGGATATTAGCCTTTTGTCAGATGAGTAGATTACAAAATTTTTCTCCCATTCTGTAGGTTACCTGTTTACTCTAATTATAATTTCTTTTGCTGTGCAGAAGCCTTTAGTTTAATTAGATTCCATTTGTCTATTTTGACCTTTGTTGCCATTGCTTTTGGTGTTTTAGTCATGAAGTCTTTGCCCAAACCTATGTCCTGAATGGTATTGCTTAGGTTTTATTCTGGGTTTTTATGGTTTTAGGTCTTACATTTAAATCCTTAATCCATCGTAAGTTAATTTTTGTATAAGCTGTAAGGAAGGGATCCAGTTTCAGCTTTCTGCCTATGGCTAGCCAGTTTTCCCAACACCGTTTATTAAATAGGGAATCCTTTCCACATTGCTTGTTTTTGTCAGGCTTGTCAGAGATCATATGGTTGCAAATGTGTGGCATTATTTCTGAGGCCTCTGTTCTGTTCCATTGATCTATATCTCTATTTTGGTACCAGTACCATGCTGTTTTGATTACTGCAGGCTTGTAGTATTGTTTGAAGTCAGGTAGCATGATGCCTCCAGCTTTGCTTTTTTGCTTAGGATTGCCTTGGCTATACGGGCTCTTTTTTGGTTCCATATGAAATTTAAGGTGTTTTTTTTTTTTCCAATTCTGTGAAGAAAGTCAGTGGTAGGTTGATAGGGATATCATTCAATCTATAATTTACTTTGGGCAGTATGGCCATTTTTATAATATTGATTCTTCCTAACCATGAGCATGGAATATTTTTCCATTTGTTTGTGTCCTCTCTTATTTCCTTGAGCACTGGTTTGTAGTTCTCCTTGAAGAGGTCCTTCACATCCTTTGTTAGTTGTATTCCTAGGTATTTTATTCTTTTTGTAGCAGTTGTGAATGGGAGTTCACTCATGACTGGGCTTTCTATTTATCTGTTATTGGTGTAAAAAAGTACTTTGATTTTTGCACATTAATTTTTGTATCCTGAGACTTTGCTAAAGTTGCTTATCAGCTTAAGAAGATTTTGGGCTGAGACGATGGGCTCTCCTAAATATACAATTATGTCATCTGTCAATAGAGACAATTTGACTTCCTCTTTTCCTAATTGAATATCCTTTATTTATTTTTCTTGCCTGATTGCTCTGGCCAGAAGTTCCAATACTGTGTTGAATAGGAGTGGTGAGAGAGGGCATCCTTGCCTTGTGCTTGTTTTCAAAGGGAATGCTTTCAGTTTTTGCCCATTCAGTATGATATTGGCTGTGGGTTTGCCTTAAATAGTTTTATTATTTTGAGATAGTTCCATGGATAACTAGTTTATGGAAGACTTTTAGCATAAAGGGCTGTTGAATTTTGTTGAAGGCCTTCTCTGCATCTATTGAGATAATCATGTGGTTTTTGTCTTTGGTTCTGTTTATGTGACGGATTATGTTTACAGATTTGCGTATGTTGGACCAGCCTTGCATCCCAGGGATGAAGCCAACTTGATCGTGATGGGTAAGTTTTTTGATGTGCTGTTGGGTTCGGTTTGTCAGTATTTTATTGAGGATTTTCACATCGATGTTCATCAGGGATATTGGCCTGAAATTTTCTTTTTTAGTTGTGTCTCTGTCAGGTTTTGGTATCAGGAGGATGTTGGCCTCATAAAATGAGTCAGGAAGGATTCCATCTTTTTGTATTGTCTGGAATAATTTCAGAAGAAATAGTACCAGCTCCTCTTTGTACCTCTGGCAGAATTTGGCTGTGAACCTGTCTGGTCCTGGACTTTTTTGGTTGGTAGCTACTAATTGCTGCCTCAACTTCAGACCTTGTTATTGGTCTATTCAGGGATTCAACTTCTTTCTGGTTTAGTCTTGGGAGGGTGTGGGTGTCCAGGAATTTTTCCATTTCTTCTAGATTTTCTGATTTGCATAGATGTGTTTATAATATTCTCTGATGGTAGTTTGTATTTCTGTGGAATTGGTGGTGATATCCCCTTTATCATTTTTTATTGCATCTATTTGAGTCTTCTCTCTTTTCTTCTTTATTAGTCTGTCTAGTGGTCTATCTCTTTGGTTGATCTTTTAAAAAAACTAGCTCCTGGATTCATTATTTTTTGAATGGTTTTTTGTGTTTCTGTCTTCTTCAGTTCTGCTCTGATCTTAGTTATTTCTTGTCTTCTGCTAGCTTTTGAATTTGTTGGCTCTTGCTACTCTAGTTCTTTTAATTGTGATGTTAGGCTGTCAGTTTTATATTTGAGAGGGAGTATCGCTCTGTCACCCAGGCTGGAGTTCCAATGGCGCAATCTCTGCTCACAGCAACCTCCGCCTCCCAGGTTCAAATGATTCTCTTGCCTCAGCCTCTGGAGTAGCTGGGATTACCAGCTCCTGCCACCATGCCCAGCTAATTTTTTATTTTTTAGTAGAGTCAGGATTTTAGTCATATTGGCCAGGCTAGTCTCAAACTCCTGACCTCAGGTGATCCACCTGCCTCAGCCTCCCAAAGTGCTGGGATTATAGGCGTGAGACACCACACCCGGCCTCTCTGGCTTTTCTGACATACTTCATGACTGACTTTGAGGAAGTCCTTGGGGGGAAAGTCTTGGCTGTATGCAGTAGCAAGCATGTCCTAGAATGATAAATATCAAGGGGTTTACCACCAGATCTCTCTCTCTGTCTCTGGATGGAGATACCATCAGATCTCTCTCTCCATCTCTGACTCTAGCTTTGTCTCCATACTGGCTTAATTTCTTCTTCTTCTTCAGGCCTTTTCTCCATAAAGTGAGAAATGGGGCCACAAAAGCTCCTGTATTTCTCACTTTATGCAGTTCTTGTTCCAGTTTGGGAAAATACTCAAGGGAAGAATTCTGATTGGTCAGTTTGGGCCAAATGCTCATCCCTGGACCAATCAACTGAGGCCAAAGGGGTGGAGTCATCTGAGAACATGGCAGCCCCCATGAGAGCCACGTGACTGGAGTAGGAAGTGTGAGTCTCCATAGAGGGGAAGGCTGCTAGGCTGAAAAGGCAATAGATGTCTGCAGTGAAAGGAATAGATTAGGAGATACATTCTGTTAAACTTGTTAATTATTTTTAAAAAATCTTCAATATAAAGTTACATTGTGGTTCTCTCAGCATGATTTAGCAGAAAGGAAAAACCTACCATGTGCATATTTCCTGTGCACAGGCTGCTGCTATGAATTCAAATTCTTAAATTGCAAAGATTAATTACAACGTTTCTCAAGAGACATAAGCTCTGTTAGAATGTGCTTATAATGAGGCTGAAGTTCAGTAAGAAGAGAACTGGTGTTTCGGACACTCTACTTTTCTTCTGTGGAGTACTGTCAAGTTTAGGTTCTGACTGGAAGTAGATGCACCTCGGGAGGGTTGCATGTAAAGGGCTGTGTGTGTGTGTGTGTGTGTGTGTGTTAGTTTCCAAAGATGGGTGCAACATCCTGTAAATGCTCATGCAGTGTGATTGAACCAGTCTTTCCATAACAAGGTAGAGTTTATTTTCCTCTCCATGAATCTGGGCTACCTATGACTTGCTTTGCTCAATGGAATGCTGCCAAAGTGATGGTGACCAACTTCTAGCTGTCAAAGGAAAATAAACCTCAGAGCCCCAAGATCACTAAGCTAGGCTGGGCTCCGTAGCTCACACCTGTAATCCCAGCAATTTGGGAGGCTGAGGCGGGCAGATCACTTGAGGTCAGGAAGACCAGCGTGGCCAACATGTCAAAACCCTCTACTAAAAAACACAAAACTTAGCCAGACATGGTGGCAGGTGCCTGTAATCTCAGCTACTCAGGAGGCTGAGGCAGGGAAAATTGCTTGAACCCAGGAGGTGGAGGTTGCAGTGAGGCAAGATCATGCCACTGCACTCCAGCCTGGGCAACAGAGGGAGACTCCATCGCAAAATAAAAATAAAAATAAATAAAATTACTAAGCTAAAGAGAAATGTCAAGATGGGAACTGCTTAGGGCAGACCTGCCTCATTCTATTCAAAGTCACTCCTTTGCTCACTCAGATAGATGCATATCTGATTGCCTCATTTGAAGAGGCTAATCAAAAACTGAAGAGTACAACCATTTGTCTCTTATCTACCTGTGACCTGGAAGCCCCTCCCCACTTTGAGTTGTTCCACCTTTACCTGGAGTTGTCCCGCCTTTCCAGACTGTACCAATGTACATCTTACAGATATTGATTGATGTGTCATATCTCTCTTAAGATGACCACGCTATGCCCCTACTACCTTGGGCACATGCCGTCGGGACTTCCTGAGGCTGCGTCACAGGCATGGGTCCTTAACCTTGGCAAAGTAAACTTTCTGAATTAACTGAAACTTGTCTCAGATGTTTGGGGTTCATATAGTCTTAGGCCTTGAGAGCCCTCTCATGGTTTCCATATTTTTGCCCTCTTTGATCCTGGCACCATGCAAGCCTTGGCTATCCTGCTTAAAAGGCCATTTGGAGAGGGGTTCTGTAGGGTGAGAGGCCACATGGAGGAGAACAAGGTTCCTCCACTGACAGCCAGCACCAACTGCCAGGAACATGCGTGAGGCTATTCTGGATGTTCGCCCAGCTGGCCCTCCGGTTGCTGGTGGCCACACAAGTGAGCTCAGGTGAAACCAGCCAGGAAGTCCCCATGCAACTCATAGGATCATGAGCAATAATGAATTCTTGTGATTTAAAGCTTCTAATTTTAGGGTACAATAGGTAACTGAAATAGCTCACAAGGGTGTGAAGCTGTAGAGGGTGCATTTTCCACCTGCTGAAGCTTCTTTTTTTACTTCTTTGAAATGGAGTCTTGCTCTGTTGTGAGGATGGAGCGCAATGGCGCCATTTTGGCTCACTTTAACCTCTGCCTCCCAGGTTTAGCCGCGTGCCACCGTGCCCGGCTAATTTTTGTATGTTTAGTAGAGACACCATATTGGCCAGGCTGGTCTTGAACTCCTGACTCCATGATCCGCCCACCTCGGCCTCCCAAAGTGCTGGGATTACAGACATAAGCCCCCGTGCCTGCCTGAAGCTTCTCACTTCCCAGGATCCAATCCAGATCAGACTCCTGTTCGCAGTGTCCTTGTTGGAAATGGCAATGAAGTTTTCATGGATTGGACCATCTCAGTGGAATCCCAAAACTCGGGAACTATTTTCTTTCTTAGAATCTTCCACACAGCGTTGAGCCTTAGGAATTCCTAAGAAGGATCTGGAATGAAAATATTTTTTTGAAAAGGTATTTGTATAGCTTCACTTCAGCAAGATTCATGATGGGTGTTAGACTCAGTACTGGTGTTAGGCCAAACCATGTTTTCAAAGACTCATCTGGCCTCAAGGTTGGCAGGATGAGAGTGGCCTCCCAGGATCTATGACAGCCTTGGAAGAGTTGCTTAAACTGGCATGTACCCGGGTCTCTGAGCTAGTATGATATTCCGTTGATTCAAAGACTGCTGCATCACATCTCCTTTAAATACCCCTAAGTACGACCCTGAAGCATTGACAAAATATGGCTTTTACTGAGGATTTCAGGAGGACATAAATGAAGAGATGCAAGGTACCAGAACTTCTTTCTTTGCTAAAGACCCTCAACTGTTGCATCGAACTTGAGCACAGAAAGCCACCACCAGAACAAAAGGATGCCAAATTGCAGGGTTTATTGCCGGC
>CM052660.1:106616523-106650178 GCA_028533165.1 Leontopithecus rosalia | reverse complement strand
GTGAGGGGGCTCCGGACATTTCAAGGGCCAGGGGACTATTCTGATTGTTATTTAAGAGTTCACAGATGCTGAGATTAACATTTGTTTACACATCGTCTAGGTAGGGGTGGGATCCATAAATTTTCAGTTGCTTGGCACCAGGATGGAATTATCTGGGGGTGCTTACTCTGGGAAACAAAGGCCAGCAATTCTGGCAGATAAGAGAAGATATGCAGCTTTACCTCTTTGCATCCTGCAAATAATCTAGCAGTTTACAGAAACCAAGGTTAGCAGTCCTTGTGAGGAGACTGGAAACATTTTTGTCTTTTATAGGTTCTAACTCTAAGTTAGCTATATCACAATATCACACAACCAGTGGTCATGCCACTCTGCCTGGCCATGTAATTTCTTTTCCTAGCTTTCTCTAGCAGCAGCCTTCTGTGGAAACTGACTCTGCCTTTCAAAACCCCTTCACCTTGTACCCTTCTTTAGCAAAATCTTTAGCTAAACAGGCATGCCTTTGGGGGAACTTATCCACAGGCCATTTAAGGATATTTCCAGCAACATCATCTTCACTACCCAAATCTTTATGCCAAATAAATTGAATTCCTCTTTCTTAACAACAGATGCTTGAATACAGCCCTGTGTCCCTCTCTGCTCCTTCCTGCCTTCCTCCTCTCCTCTTCTTTTTCAAGAGCAGGGTTTGCAAATTTTCCTTGGAAGCACCAGATAGTATTTTAAACTTAGTGGCCCATACAGTCTTTTGTAGTAGTTATGTGACTCTGCCACCCACAGTGTGAAAGCAGCTGAGATAGTCTGACTATGTGTCCCCGCCCAAATCTCACAGTGAAATGTAATCCCCAGTGTTGGAGGTGGGGCCTGGTGGGAAGAGATTGGATCATGGAGGTGGATTTCTCATGAATGATTTAGCATCATCCCCTTGGTGCTGTCCTTGCAATAGGGAGTGAGTTCTTGCAAGATCTGGTTGTTTAAAAGTATGTAGCACCTCCCTCCTCATTCTCTTGCTCCTGCTCCAGCCATGTGAGATGCCTGCTCCCTCGTCACCTTCTGCCATGATTGTAAGTTTTCCGAGACCTCCCCAGAAACTGTGATCCAATGAAACCTCCCCTTTCTTTCTCCCTTTTTCCTCTTTTTCTTTCTCTTTCTTTCTTTCTCCTTCCTTTCTTGTTCTCTTTCCTTTCTTTCTTTTCCCTTTCTTTCTTTCTTTCTTTCTTTCTTTCTTTCTTTCTTTCTTTCTTTCTTTCTTTTCTTTCTCTCTCTCTCTCTCTCTCTCTTTCTTTCTCTTTCCTCTCTTTCTCCCTTTCCCTTTCCCTTCCTTTCCTTTCTTTTCCTTTCATTGGACTTTTGCTCTGTCACCTGGGCTGGAGTGCAGTGGCATTATCTCAGCTCACTGCAACCTCTGCCTCATGGGTTCAAGCGATTCTCCTGTCTCAGCCTCCTGAGTAGCTGGGACTATAGGCACATGCCACCACACCTGACTAATTTTTTGTATGTTTAGTAGAGGAGGGGTTTCACCGTGTTAGCCAGGATGGTCTTGATCTCCTGATCTTGTGATCTGCCCTCCTCGGCCTTCTTTTCTTTATAAATTACCTGGTCTCAGGTATTTCTTTACAGCAATGGGAGAACAGCCTAATCCAGCAGCCATAGACAATATGCAGCAAATGGGCATGGCTGTGTTTCAATAAAACTTTATTTACCAAAACATGTACAGGCAGGTCAGATTTGACTCATGGGCTATAGTGTCCCAATCCCTGCTCTGGACTTTCTCTGCAGCCTGGACATCTCTGGGGTTTGTTTGTTTGTTTGTTTTGGTTTGAGATAGAGTCTCACTGTCAACCAGGCTAGAGTGCATTGGTGCAATCTTGGCTCACTGCCACCTCTGCCTCCCGGGTTCAAGTGATTCTCCTGCCTCAGCCTCCCGAGTAGCTAGGATTACAGTTGTCTGCCATCACACCTGGCTAATTTTTGTATTTTTAAATAAAGACAGGGTTTCGCCATGTTGGCCAGTCTGGTCTCAAACTTCTGACCTCAGGTGATCCACCTGCCTCAGCCTCCAAAAGTGCTGGGGTGACAAGTGCCTGCTACCACACTCAGCTATTTTTGTATTTTTAGTAGAGATGTGTTTTCATTTTGTTGCCCAGACTGGTCTCAAACTCCTTACCTCAAGTGATCTGCCCGCCTCAGCCTCTCAAAGTGCTGAGATTACGGTTGTGAGCCCCTGCAACTGGCCTCTAGTTTGTTTGTTTGTTTTGACCATTGTTTATTTGGTGTGACTTTTGTGGTTGCCATTTTCTAAATGCCTATCATTTTTGTCCGTCTCTTTCGTCTGCAGTCCTTAGAGTCAGATGCACCCCTCTGCAGGTGCAACGGTGTAACACTCTCGTGCTGCGTTTTGAGCAGGAGAAAGAGAGCAAGAGTGACCAGCACCCTTGGAAACTCTGGCCTCCTGAGAACTTGGTGTCTTCTCTGCAAAGGTTGCAAACCTGTTAACCCACAGGCCAGCGAGAGAGAAGCCAGAAGCATGATCTACTGAGCTTGAGTTTGATATCTGATGCACAGAGATCGCAGAGTTTTCTGATAAGAATTACAGGGTGAAGACATGGCCACAGAGAACAATTTCTATCCCCAGGTGAGGATTCAGGAGATAATTCTGCAAACAAAACTTCCCAAGAACTGAAATAGGAGAAATCACTGGTGTTAGAAGGGTGAAAAGGTCAGTAATTAAGGCTACAACTGTGCTGTGAGAGGCGAAAGGAGAAAATGAGACTGTCAGGCATGAATAATGAGAAATCTCTGATGGAATTAGCCGTGCAGAACAGATACGAAATGCATCCTCATTCCTCTCATAGTCAAAAGTTTTTGCTTAAGCTGGAAGAGGAAAAGAGAATCCCATTTCACCAAGTGTAAAAGAGGGGATTTTAGAGACGGTCTCAGAAGAAAGAGATGTGGGTTTCCTGAAAGTCACCAGAGGCTGAACCCTGTCTTGCATAACACAGGGATTGGGAGGAGGGGGATGGCATGAGACCGGGTACGTAGCCCAGTGCTGCTCTCGCTGGACTTTCTGCCCTCTCTGGAGTTGCCTGCTAGCTGAGCTCATCCATTTGCATAATTTTGGGTGCATTCCTCAGCTGATGGTTCCTGAACTTTTGTCTTGAGGCTAGACTTATCCTTCAAACACCAGACTTAAACACTCAACTTGTTTTTTTTTTGACTGTCCTAAATTGTTTATTAGGTATGAATTTTACAAACTTTACTTATATTAGCGGTAACGGTGGAGCTGCAGAGTATTGCGCCTTCTCCAAGCTGCCCAGTGAGAACCCTTATGGCCCTTTCCAAGGCCACGGCTCTTTCGGCCTGCAGATGTCAGCCCACGCATCTCCCTGCGTTTGTGGACTGGTCTGGTGATCCATTGGGTGTCAGGATTTCTTCTGATAGCTTTATGGAATGGATCAACGAGTATAACCTCAAAAACTTTGTATGTGGAATCTTCGCCAACCCAGTAAGAATTCAGGACTCTTAGAGCCCCACAGTGGCGTCCAGCTCGCTCCTCTACAGCAGACTGTAGGCCTCGAGCAAACTTCAGCTGGTTAACACCACGATGGACAGGGTTGAAGTGAGTTGCACCCTTAGGAACTAGGCATTTTCGGCCACCATGGCGAACACGAATCCTATATATAACATAACCTTGCTTGGCCTTGTAGCCCAGTCGGTGCGCTTTATCAGGCCGGGTGGAAGGTGATGGGTGTAATCTCAGTACTATGGGAGGCCCAGGTGGGAGGATCACTTGAGGCCAGGAGTTTGAAACAGTCTGGAAAGCAATGAGACTCCCTATCTACAGAATACAAACAAAGCAAAGTGAAACAGAATTTGCCAGGCATGGTAATGTGCATCTGTAGTGCATCCCACTACCTGGGAGGCTGAGGCAGGAGGATCACTTGAGCCCAGGATTTTGAGGCTGCAAAGAGCTATGATTATACCACTGCACTCCAGCCTGGTCGACAGAGCCAGACCCTGTCTTAAAAAAAAAAACCACAAAGCCAAACTCGATTTTTCCTCTTTCTCCCTGAGCTCTGTCTGTGCCCTCTCTGTTCTATAAATGGGAGCACCCCCTGCTGAGCTGCTCAAGGCGGTCATAACTCATGTGTTGTGCTAACTCTGCTTTTGCCCTCTTCCCAATCATTAAGTCCTGTAATTCTGAGCTTTATCTCAACTTGTCCAGTCTCTCCATCTTCCCTTATCTTCACCCAGGACACGGCTGTCTCAGCTGGGCTACAGCAGCAGCCTCCTAACTGGTCTTGACTGGTCCTCTGCACCTGCTCTCCATGCTCAGCAATCCATTTCCCACCTGGCAGCTTCGGTGATCTTACGGTGTCCATCGAGTCTCATCCCTGCCTTTCCTGCCCATGGCACGTAGAATAAAATTGAGACCCCAAGTCTTCTGCCTGTTCCTGCTGCCTCTCCAGTCCTCTCCTTGGCCCACTCTACTTTAGCCACTCTGGCCTCCTTTTGGTTCCTTGGACTCTCAAGCCTTTCCCTGCCCTGTGGTCTTTGCATTTGCTACTCCAGCCTGGAATGATTTTCCTCTGCACCTCCCCAAACTGGCCTCTTATGTCCTTTAGGTCCCAGCTGAAATGGTGCTCCCACAGAGAGCTCTTTCCTGCCCTTTATAAAGGGACCCCTCCCTGCTCTTCTCCACCTTCACCTCTTGTTACTCCTTTCATGGATTTACTTGTTTTTTGTTTGTCTCCCTCCATATCCCGGACACTCCTGGAGGGCAGAGCCATGTCTGCTGTTTTTATTATGCATTACCAGCACCCAGCACAGTGCCTGGCGCAGAAGAGTTGCTCAATACATAAGTCCAGGACGAATGGATAAGTACAGGGATAGGCACTTTGAACCACAGATGAGCTGAAATACTCTGTGTTTTTCTTAGTCGAACACGTGTAACTGAGCCTGGGATTAATGACGTGATGACCACACTTGCGTCTTGCTTGACGTTCTTTGCAATCACTGAATGAGTCAGTTGTGCCTGTTTTGAAAGTTCTGTTTTCAACCTAATGATCTGTGTCTTTTAACTTCTGGCTGTTGGCTTTTTTTGAGTTTGTTAGCCGGACCGAGTAGCAGTACTGGTATTTGCTCTTTTGTTTAAATTTCATGTGCTTTAAAAGTGCCTTTGCTTTCGGTAAGAAACTCTAGTGAGGATAGTCTAGTGGTCAGGACGATTTGGTTTCTGCTGCAGTAACAACAGTCCCCAAATCTCAGTGGCTCCATGCAGTGAGGTGTTTCTGTCACCCAGACTAGAGTGCAGTGGTGCCATCTCGGCTCATTGCAACCTCTCCCTCCCAGGCTCAGGCGATTCTCCTGCCTCAGCCTCCTAAATAGCTGGGATTACAGACTTGTACCACTACTGCCTGGCTGATTTTTGTATTTTTAGTAGAGATGGGGTTTCTCCATGTTGGCCAGTCTGGTCTTGAACTCCTGACCTCAAATGATCTGCCTGCCTTGGCCTCCCAAAGTGCTAGGATTACAGGCGTGAGCCACCATGCCTGGCCACAGTGAGGTTTATTCTTGGTCAAGATGCATGTCTGGACTGGGTTAGGGCATTGTGGGGTGATCTGTTCATCATGTTCACTCAGGGATCCAGGCTGACAAAAGCCCCATCTCCACATGTATCCTTGATCACCACTTCAGGGGAAAGGGAATGTGGTGAATCATACAGTCTGTTAACACTTCCACCTGGAGGTGACTCAAGTCACTCCTGCTCATGGACCAAATGGATCACAGTCGCAGGCAACTTCTCTGTGTCTGAATGGGGAACCAAAATGTGAGTAGCCACATTGAAGAGCCCTGGCTATGACACAGAAGGCCTCATTTAAACACAATTGCTCATTTGTGTTTTGAAGGTAATTGTAATCCATCAACCATCACAGAAGATATGTGCACTTCCAAGCTATAACTGAGCATAATTTTTTTTTTTTTTGAGACAGAGTCTCACTCTGTTGCCTAGGCTGGACTGCAGTGGCATGATCTTGGCTCACTGCAACTTCTGCCTCCTGAGTTCAAGTGATTCTCATGCCTCAGCCTCCCAAAGTGGTGGCATTACAAGATACCCACCACCATGCCTGGCTAATTTTTGTGTTTGTAGTAGAGATGGGATTTCACTATGTAGGCCAGGCTGGTCTTGAACTCCTGACTGCAGATGATCCACCTCAGCCTCCCAAAGAGCTGGGATTACAGGCGAGATCCAGGCTGGTCTTGAACTCCTGACTGCAGGTGATCCACCTCAGCCTCCCAAAGGGCTGGGATTACAGGTGAGATCCAGGCTGGTCTTGAACTCCTGACTGCAGGTGATCCACCTCAGCCTCCCAAAGGGCTGGGATTACAGGCGAGATCCACCGCACCCAGCCTTGAGCACAGTTTTTGATTCAGAAGGTCAGATTTAGGGTTTTAGTTAGAGGACAGTATGACATGAAGGTGAAAAGCGGAGCCTGGCTGTGAGTTTGCTTAGGTTCCTATGCTGTTTCTGTTGCTCTTTGGCTGTGTGACCTTGACCTTTGGCAAGTTTCTTTACCTTTCTGTGTATCAGTTTCTTCATCAATAAGATGGAAAAAATAATCATTATCATAACATCTATTGCTGCGGGGATAGCCCGGTGATGGACACATAAGGACTCAAAACTCTATTATTAAGTTTGGGGGTAGTTACTACATTTTGTCAAAATCAGTTCAATACCTTGTAACACTGGGTTGGGATCTGTCCCTGAAGGAACAGACTTTTGAAGAGGAAGGGGTGGAGAGGGGGCAAAATTTTAGTGGGTGTTTTAAAGACTGTAGGTGTATGACTGGCCAGGCATGGTGGCTCACGCCTGTAATCCCAGCACTTTGGGAGGCTAAGGTGGGTGGATCATGAGGTCAGGAGTTCAAGACTCATCTGGCCAACATAGTAAAACCCCGTGTCTACTAAAAATACAAAAAAATTGGCTGGTTGTGGTAGTGTGTGCCTGTAATGCTAGCTACTCAGGAGGCTGTGGCAGGAGAATCGTGTGAACCCAGGAGGCACAGGTTGCTGTGAGCTGAGATTGTGCCACTGCACTCCAGCCTAGGTAATAGTGCAAGACTCCATCTCAAAAAAAAAAAAAAAAAAAAAGACTTTAGGTGTATGGAATTATTGTAGTTGGGCCACCAAGTAGCAAGGTGGAGTTTGCTAAATTCTATCACTTTCCTGGGCCTCAGACTCACTTGCTCCAAATGGGGTTAAAAGCATCCCTCTTTCAGGGCTAAGATAAAGATGATTAAGAGGGAATGCAAGTAACGTCCATCGATGGCCCAAAGTGTTCATTTAACTTCTGTATTACTTTTTTTTTTTGAGATGGAGTTTCGCTCTTGTTACCCAGGCTGGAGTGCAATGGCGCAATCTCGGCTCACCGCAACCTCCACCTCCTGGGTTCAGGCAATTCTCCTGCCTCAGCCTCCCGAGTAGCTGGGATTACAGGCACGTGCCACCATGCCCAGCTAATTTTTTGTATTTTGAGTAGAGACAGGGTTTCACCATGTTGACCAGGATGGTCTCGATCTCTTGACCTTGTGATCCACCCGCCTCGGCCTCCCAAAGTGCTGGCATTACAGGCGTGAGCCACCACACCCGGCCTTCTGTATTCCTTTTATGTTGGTAGATAACTAGTGCAGACTGAACAGCTTAAAACGACACCCACTATGACCTGCTTTCTTTCTTTCTTTCTTTTTTTTTTTGCAACGGAGTTTCGCTCTTGTTACCCAGGCTGGAGTGGGTAAGAAGATCTCAGCTCCCCGCAACCTCCGCCTCCTGGGTTCAGGCAATTCTCCTACCTCAGCCTCCTGAGTAGCTGGGATTACAGGCACGCGCCGTCATGCCCAGCTAATTTTTTGTATTTTGAGTAGAGACGGGGTTTCACCATGTTGACCAGGATGGTCTCAATCTCTTGACCTCGTGATCCACCCGCCTCAGCCTCCCAAAGTATGATCTGCTTTCATGGGCCAAGGGTCTGGGCAGGGTTTATCTGGGTCCTCTATCCAGGGTCCCACAATACTGCAACCGGAGTGTCATCTGGAGCTGGGGTCTCATCGGATGCTCAGTGTCTTCTTCCAAGCTTGTTCAGTTTGTGGGTTGAATTCAGTTTCTTGCAATTGTTGAACGAAGGCTCTCAGCTCCTAGAGCTGCCATCGCCAAAGCCGGCTCACAGCACGGCCATTTGTGTCTCATTAGAGGCTGAGGTTGAATCTCTGAAATTTGACCTTTAAAGGGCTCACCTGGTTAGGTCTGGCCGACCTAGGATAATCCTGCTTTGGATGAACTCAAAGTCAACTGAGCAAACGTGCTTAACAAAGCACATGTGACCTTAATCACGTTTGCAGAATCCCCTCCCCTTTCTCAGGTAACCAGATCACAAACTCTGCACACACTCAAGAAGAGGTGACTCAGGGAGCAGACGTAAGGGAGTGGTATCCTGGAATTCTACCCACCACAACTTTCCTTCTTGAGGAACAGCAGGCCTGGGGAGAGATGGTCACGGGTGAGTGCAGCCCACAGGTGGTAAGTGCCTGGTGCTGGGGCAGGAAACAGGAGGCCACAAAGCAACTATGAAAAGCCTTGTCCATTTTATGCTTCTGTTGGGGCTGTGTGTTCGCATCTAGCCAAGACCGGGGTAAGACCAGGCGTGTGGCTGCTTTGCCCCTGTTTCTCCGGAGACAGTGCCTGAGGGCCCCGAGCACCCTAGCTTGAGACCCATCAGCTGTGAGTAGGAATCACCTGGTGTCACCATCAGAGAGACAGGTGAGCAGTCGGTGGTGGGAGTTACGGGAGCAGAACAATACCCAGTACAATTCTTCCAGTGACTGTGCAGACGCAGGCAGGCAAAGGAAAACAAACCTCTAATAAAATCTACCCTAGGGAGCAAGTGAATTTTAAGGGGTGATTTTTGTTAGAATCTGCCAGCTGTTAGAGGCTCTGTGAAACAAAACGAGTGCTGTGTTGGTTCTGCAGAAGGAGGCCCAGTGAGGTTGCTGTGACGTGCCGAGAGTCGAATTACTGAGCACTCGTGCAGGAAAATAGCCTCTTCTTATTTACAGGGCTGCTGGGTACACTTGAGCACATGCAAGATAGAAGTTAAGGTCGGCCAGAGACACAAAGCCACTAAGCCTGAAGTCTCCTGGTCCCTTTCAGCAAAGCCTTGAGCATAACAGGGTCCCTCTCAGGGAGTGCGTGGAGAGGGTCACTATGAGGTTCCTTTCGGAGGGGCTGTGACAGATGCCCACAGCTGTCTTAATGGGACCGCAGTGGAGGAAATACCTGGGGAGGTCACACCCTCAGCAGTGAAGCTCCATTCTGCAGGTGCACTTTGCTCCCGGTACCTGTCAACATCTGCCCTGCAGAAGGGAAAGCAACCGCCTGTCTGTACATCATTGTCAGGCAGGACAGAGAAGAGCCCTCCTCGGGCAATCTAAAGGCCAGCGTGAGAGCATAAGCTGGAGCATTCGTTTGGATAGTGAGGATTCTTAGAATCTCTCTAATTCCAAAAGGGGAGGGGGAGCTCTGGGCCAGCCTGGGTTTGGGATGATACGGATCAACCCACAGGTAGTCAATGGGATACAGCTGAGAAGGAACCCTTTGTTCACACCTGAGGCTCGGTGGGCAGCTGGGGAGATGAACTGAAATGGAGAGTCAGTAAACGGTGGTAAAAGACTGTGTGCCACTGAGCATTGTTGATAAATGTTAATGAGACAGGAGCAGGCATTGAGATTGGGCGGTATTGATTACTAGCAGAAACAAAACGAGCTGAACAGTCCTTCACAATCTAAGCGATGACTGCATTGTGTTTTAAGTTATCTCTTTCCCCAGCGTGCATGCTAATAAATCTCAGGTGTGATATATGCTATTTTCTCCTTTCTTTCCTCTCCCCTTCCATCCATTCATTCTTCTGCTCATTTGTTCACTCATTCATTCCACAAATGTTTGAGTGCCTGCAGCATACCCACACAGCGAGGCATCAGAGTTCAACTGGGGCACAATTAGACACAGTTGTTTTCCTCTCAGTGTTTACGTTCAGCGGTGCCAGGAGAGATGCTTTCAAAGGTAATTTCAGTTGGGTGTGGAGGTGCCTCCCTGAGGTCCCGGCTACTTGGGAGGCTAAGGTGGGATGGTCCCTTGAGCTCAGGAGTTTCAGTCCAGTCTCTTAAAAAATAAAGCAGCTGGGCACAGTGGCTCACACCTGTAATCCCAGCACTTTGGGAGGCCAAGGTGGGTGGATCACCTGAGGTCAGGAGTTCAAGACCAGCCTGACCAACACTGAGAAATTCCGTCTCTACTAAAAATACAAAATTAGCCCGGGGTGGTGGCTCATGCTTGTAATCCCAGCTACCTGAGGGGCTGAGGCAGGAGAATCACTTGAACCCGGTAGGCGGAGATTGCACTGAGCCAAGATTACACCATTGTACTCCAGCCTGGACAACAAGAGTGAAACTCTGTCTCAATAAATAAATAAGTAAGAGCAAGCAAGCAAGCAAGCAGTCTCAAGGTATGGAGTTAGATGTGGCAAAAGACAAGGACCTCCTAGTGGGGTAGCGGGAAGGAAGGCTTCCCTGGGGAAGTGATGGCTGGGCTAAGACTGAAGGATGAGCAGGAATTAGTTGGGACCAGGAAGAAGACTGGCCCTTATGAGCTAAACAGTATCCCTGTGAAAGCAGTGGAGGAAAGTAGGGCTTCTAGGGCTGTGGCATGGGCAGTGGGCAAGTGGGTGAGAGGCAGAGGGGAGAGAAAGAAATGAGGCTGGAGATAAGAGTGGTGGGGTTGCTGTGGATTAAATGTGTCCCCCTGAGACACATGTTCAAGTCCTAATCCCTGTTCTCTTCCATGTTCTATTCAGGAATAGGGTCTTTGCATATGTGCTGAAATTAAGATGAGAACATATAATCCTAGCACTTTGGGAGGCCAAGGCGGGTGGATCACGAGGTCAAGAGATCGAGACCATCCTGGTCAACATGGTGAAACCCCATCTCTACTAAAAATACAAAAATTAGCTGGGCATGGTGGCGCGTGCCTGTAATCCCAGCTACTCAGGAGGCTGAGGCAGGAGAATTGCTTGAACCCAGAAGGCGGAGGTTGCGGTGAGCCGAGATCGTGCCATTTGCACTCTAGTCTGGTTAACAACAGGGAAGCTCCGTCTCAAAAAAAAAAAGATGAGATCGTACTCATGTGAAACAAGTTCATGGATTGAGATAGCCCTAAATCTGATGATTGGTGCCTTTATAAGGCAAAGAAGAGGGAGATTTTTTTTAATTTAAATTTTGATTTCAATAGTTTGGGGTAGAGGTTGCTTTTGGCTGCATGGATAAGTTCTTTTTTTTTTTTTTTTTTGAGATGGAGTCTGGCTGTGTTGCCAGGCTGGAGTGCAGTAGTGCAGTCTTAGTTAGCTGAAACCTCCTTGTCTGGGGGTCAAGCGATTCTCCTGTCTCAACCTCCTGAGTAGCTGGGATTACAGGTGTGCGCTACCACACCTGGCTAATTTTTGTATTTTTAGTAGAGAAGGGATTTCTCCGTGTTGGCCAAGCTGGTCTCAAACTCCTGAGCTTGTGATCTGACATCCTCTGCCTCCCAAAGTGCTGGGATTACAGGCGTGAGCCACTGCGCCCAGCGGGATAAGTTCTTTCGTGGGGATTTCTGAGATTTTATTGCACCTCACACAAGCAGTGTACACAGCACCCCATATGTAGTCTTCCATTCCTCACCCCATCCCAACCTCTTGCCGCCACCTAGTCCCCAAAGTCCATTATATCTTTTTTTTTTTTGAGACAGAGTCTCACTCTCTCACCCAGGATGGAGTGCAGTGGTGTGATCTCAGCTCACTGCAACCTCCACCTCCCAGTTCAAGTGATTCTCCTGCCTCAGCCTTTTGAGTAGCTAGGATTACAGGCATCACTCACCATGCCCAGCAAATTTTTGTATTTTTAGTAGAGACGGGGTTTCTCTATGTTGGCCAGGCTGGTCTCGAACTCCTGTCCTCAGGTGATCCACCTGCCTCAGCCTCCCAAAGTACTGGGATTACAGATGTGAGCCGTCACACCCAGCCTTCTATTTCCAACAAGCTCCTGAGTTGCCTATACCGTTGGCCTGAGAACCTCACTCTTAGCGGGGAGGCATCCAAGGATCTGTGATACCTCTGAGCACAGAGGAAAATTCCCCAGTCCTGACGTTGATTGAACGTAGCCTGTCTGCCCAGTATCTGGGGATGGATGGGGGGAGCTAAAAAGGAGAGCTGGGGGCCCTGGCGACCTTCCCCTTTAGAAGCTGGGAACAGAGAGCACTGCTCCAGGCCACAGAGGATTTGGGAAAGGTTCCTCTTGCCGTCTTTGGCTCAGGGCCTGGAGTGAGAAAAGGCCTGAGAGGAAACAAAGGCATCTGAAGAACCAGCTGCTCTCCCCACACCAAAGTCTAAGCTCCACCTGCTAGAGCGCTGCCGCCACTTCTCACCCAGGCCTGCGGCATCTGGCCTCACATCTCATGCACACATTTTTCTTTGCACTCCTGGAAAAACTGGGCCCATAAATTGAATCCACCTTCTGTCCGTTTAACTTGCATGGCCAGCACTTACTCAGCAGATAACCACCAGCCTCATTAACCTTGGCTCATTCTCAAGAGGCTTTTTTGAGGGTGGGGGTGGGGGGAGGGGGCTGGTGGGGGTGGTGGGGGTGGTGGGGGTGATGGTAGAGCTTACTAATTATTCTTGGATGATTTCTTGAGTATGTTAGGAGGACAGTCAGTTATTTCATTGAGTAAACATAGTTGGTGTTCCAAGCCTTCTTGCTCATATTGGGGTGTGTGTGTGTGTGTGTGTGTGTGTGTGTGTGTGTTGTGTGAGTGTTCATGTGCACGTACCCATTCTAAACGCTGACCTGTTCTAAAAGCTCTCCTTAAGAGTGTCTTTTACCCACCTAGTGTTGTCAAAAGATCTGCGAAATCAGTGTCTTGGGTTTAATTAGACCCGTGTTTTTCAACATGTGATTGTTTGCCCGCCTACATCAAATCAGCTGGAGAACTTGTTAAAATGCAGCTCTCTGGGTCCCGCTATGCACTTGCTTTATTAGAATCCCTGGGGCTGGGGCCCAGGATCCTGTGTTTTTATTAACTCTTCCTGGTGACTCTGACGCACAGGAACGTGGAGAGTCATTGCTGCAGACGTGGCCCACAGGGTCATTTCTGCCTGTTAACTGGGCCATCCACCTGTCTTTGAGTTGTTGCCTTGCTGGTAGAATCTAGTTGAATTTATATCACAAAGTACTTTGTGCTTCTCAGAGTCCAATGGTTGACATTTTATTTTATTTTAATTTATCTTTTAGAGACAGGGTCTCCCTCTGTTGTGCAAGCTGGAGTGCTGTGGTGTGATCATAGCTCACTGCAGTCTTGAACTCCTGGGCTCAAGTGATTCTCCTTCCTCAGCCTCCTAAGGAGCTGGGACTACAGGTATGCCGCACCACACCCAGCTAATTTTTATACATTTTTTGCAGAATGGGGGTCTTGCTATGTTGCCCAGGCTGGTCTCAAACCCCTGGTCTCAAGCAATCCTCTTGCCTTCCAAGTATCTGGGATTACAGGTATGAGCCAACACACCTGGCTCAGGTTGGCAATTTAAATGATGATCATGGCCCAGTGCAGTGATGTTTGCTGCTCACCTGTGTTTCCTCATAGATATTCTTTCTCTGTGTCCCCCCTCAAATCTCATGTTGAATTCCCATATGTTTCAGGAGGGCCCCGGTGGGAGGTTATTGAATCATGGGTCAGGTCTTTCTCATGCTCTTCTCATGATAGTGAATAAGTCTCATGACATCATCTGCTGGTTTTAAAAAGGGGAGTTTCCCTGCACAAGCCCTCTGTGTGCCTGCTGCCTTCCACGTGAGATGTGGTTTGTTCCTACTTCCCTTCCACCACCATGGTGAGGCTTCCTCCGCCACGTGGAACTGTTAAGCCCATTATACACATATTTTGTAAATTGCCCAGTCTTGGGTATGTTTTTATCAGCAGTGTGAGAACAGTGCACTCATGTACTCGTGTTCTGCCAACAGCCCCAGTTTTCACCCGGGACCACTGGCCTGAGACATGCTCTGTGTGACCCCTCAGTGTTCCCCTGTGGGGCTGAGACTCAGTTGCCCAGAGCATGGACCTCCCTATCCTGCCTCTGGTTCTGGGTTCCTCCTGTCACTGTTTCACTGCTCTACTCCCCTGTTGGAGCCTCTTAGGAGCCCCTCCCAAATGCACCTGTACCCAAACCCTCATCTCAGAGGTTGCCTGTGACATAATATGTGTAACTTCCCTGGAGCTCATCTCATTCAATATTCACATTGGCCTGGCCCCATAGGAAGCATCGGTAGCCCAATTGCATAGATTTTTCTTTTATTTTGAGATGGAGTTTAGCTCTCAAGTTGCCCAGGCTGGAGTGGAATGGCACGATCTCAGCTCACTGCAAACTCTGCCTCCCAGGTATAAGCACTTTTCCTGCCTCAGCCTCCCAAGTAGCTGGGATTACAGGCATGTGCTACCACACCCGACTAATTTTGTATTTTTAGTAGAGACAGGGTTTCTCCATGTTGGTCAGGCTGGTCTCGAACTCCCCACTTTAGGTGATCCACCTGCCTTGGCCTCCCAAAGTGCTGGGATTACAGGCATGAGCCGCTGTGCCCAGCCTGAATAGATTTAAAAAGGGAGCCTTGGAGAACAGAAGACACTGGCCAAGCTTAAGATCCAAGAAAAGCCTAGAACCTAGGTCTGCTGGTGCCCGCACCCAGGCTCTTAGCCTCTGCTTTATATGCTGAGCTGGAGCGCACACTTCTAGGCCTGGATGGATTGTGAACAAGACTTTTGATAACAACCTTGGCTAAACTTGGCAAAGTCGACCCCAGCCAAGAGAGATGCTTTTGGATGGGGCCTCCTTGCCCCACCACCCATCCCCCACTCTCCCAGACCTAAGCAGAGCCCTCTGTGAGCCGACCTCTGGGTACCAGTGAAATGTCTCTTTCTTGGGCTTTTCCTGATGGGAAAGACTTCCAGAGTTTTTGCATTGATTAATTTCAAATCTGTGATCTTGTTTGCACTGCCTTAATGTTATAAAGTTGTACTCGTGCCTACAGCCATTCTGCCAAGAGTAGAATTTCTATTTTAAAAGAAGAAGTAATAAACTTCTCTGGAATGGTGATAACTTCATAGCCTCCTTAGGTCCAGTCTCTTGCTTGTTCATTTGGTAAATGCAGAGAGTTCTTGGGTTCTGTGGGCAGGAAGAAGTAAACTGCATCATGTGCCCGGCAAATATTTATTGAGTGATTAATATGCACAGGCCTGCAAATGTGTGATTACAGATGTGGGAAGTGTAATTGTGGATAAAATACGGTGATAGGAGAGAAGAACAGCAGGCCAAATCTTATAACCATAATTTTGGTTTGTTGGACAGTCTTCTAGATTATTCTCTGTACTTATATTCATATATTAATTAAAACACGTGTGAGACTGGGCACGGTGGCTTATGCCTGTAATCCCAGCAATTTGGGAGGCCGAGGTGGGTGGATCACTTGAGGTCAGGAGTTCGAGAGCAGCCTGGCCAACACGGAGAAACCCTGTCCCTACTAAAAATATAAAAATTAGCTGGGCATAGTAGCAGTTGTATGTAATCCCAGCTACCTGGGGAGGCTGAGGCAGGAGAATGGCTTGAACCCAGAAGGTTGAGGTTGCAGTGAGCCAAAATCATGCCATTGCACTCCAGCCTGGGTGACGAGAGTAAGACTCTGTCTTAAAAAAAAATACAGCACATATGAATAGGGTTATACTGAATATATGATTCCTCAACTTGCTGTTTCTCTTCAGCATCTTTTATGGACCTTTTTCTAAGGCAGTATGTATGAACAGCCTCATTTTTAAAAACTCCTTATGATGGAAACTTAAAAATGTATTCAAAAGTAGAGAGAGCAGTATGAATTCCTCCAACCGCAAGCATGGCTGACTCTTGGCCAAACTTATTTCATCTAGATCTGCAACCCCCAACCCGCATCTGCTTACCCCTTCCCACGTTATTTTGAAGATAATCCCAAATGTCACATTACTGCATTTATAAATCTCTCAGTGTGTCTCGTCCCTTTTTAACCACTGGGTATTATTCCACTGATAAATATAACACTATTTGTTTATGCTGTTCCCTATTGATGAACCATGTTCCAGGTGTGTTTAATATGGGTAAAGGTGGCACTCCCTAGCTGTAAATGCAGAACTGAGTTTAAGATTTTTTTCTTTCCCAAGGAGACCTTTGTGCTGAGGACGCCGACTCTCTAGACTTGAGTGAAATGAAAGCCTGCTTCATTGCTGCTGTCTGCCACTTCCAGACCCAGTGGGAAGAAAGGGATAGGCCTCTGGACCAGTCAGGAGGGGATGGGATTTGCTCTCTGTGGGTTGGGGTGGGGTGGTCATCTCCACAGCCTGAGATGCCCCAGAAGGAGGGTGAGTCAGGCCGTCTGGTCAGGGAGGGGCAGTTGCTTTACAGGAGGGTTCCAGCAAGCACAAGGGCCACAGAACAGGCCAGAATGATGCCTTCATTTCCTTGGGGTGCTATGACAATGACCACAGCTTGGTGGTTTAAAACAATAGAAATGTATTCTCATCTTTCTGGAGACAAGGAGTCGGAAGGCAAGATGCTGGTGGGGTTACACACCCTCCCATGCCTCTAGGGGAGGAGACTTCTAGCTTCAGGTGTTCCTTGCCAGCTTCTGCTTCCACCTTCATGTGGCTTTCTGCCCTGTGTCGCTGTGACCACCTTCTTGTCTCTCGCAAGGACGCTCATCATTGGACCCAAGACCCACCTAATCCAGCATGACCCCATCTCCATCCTTAACTAATTACATTTACAAAGACCCTATTTTCTTTTCTTTTCTTTCTTTCTTTTTTTTTTTTTGAGACAGAGTCTGGCTCTGTCACCAGGCTGGAGTGCAGTGGTGCAATCTCGGCTCACTGCAATCTCTGCCTTCTAGGTTCAAGCGATTCTCCTGCTTCAGCCTCCCAAGTAGCTGGGATTATAGGCACCCACCACCACATCCAGCTAATTTTTTATATTTTTTGGAGAGACAGGGTTTCACCGTGTTGGCCAGGATTATCTCGATCTTCTGACCTTGTGATCCACCCCATCTCGGCCTCCCAAAGTCCTGGGATTGCAGGTGTGAGCCACTGTGCCCAGCCACACAGACCCTATATTTAAATAAGGCCACCTTCTCAGGCTCCAGGTGGACATGGATTTTTGGAGGACACTATTCAACCCATACCAGGAATGTCCTGGTACTGACAGTTGCCCCAGGCGAAAGGCCAGGGCTTCCCTCCTTTTTCTGAGGCTGAATGGGTGTAGCTGTGGGAGCAGGCAGTCACCATGTAGGCCATGGAGAAGTTACAGCACATGCAACTGTAGGTGACTGGGAACCCAGCTCTCAGCAGGTGAAGAGCGGGATGATCCAGAGGAAGCCTGAAGGGTTGGCGATGCATGGGATCCCAGTAACGGCATGGGATCAGGGCTCTCGGTTGGGAACTCTGCAGTTCTCTTGGTTTTTCCTTCATGGTTAAATGAAGGAAAAATGGCTGCTGAGATCCAAGCAGGGAATTATTACCCATCTCCAGCAAAAGGTGGCTGGGGATGGCCATGGTGTTGGTTGTCATTAGTGGTGGTGGTGGTGGTGGTGGTGGTGGTGGTGGTGTGTGTGTGTGTGTGTGTGTGTGTGAGAGAGAGAGAGAGAGAGAGAGAGAGAGAGAGAGAGAGAGAGAGACTGACTTCTATGAGGGAGGAGAGACATCTTTCCCAGAAATTCCCACAAGAACTTCCTTTGTGTCTTACTGGTCAAGCCTGAGTCACATGGCCACCCCTAGCTGCAAGGGAGGCTGGGAAAACAAGTACCTCTTTTGTTCAGGTGAGAGAGAAGGAAAGAGCTCAGGAGGAAGGGGTTTGAATCACCCATGGACAAACAGCCCTTCAACCCTCCCCAGTCCATCCCAAATGATCCATTATGCTCTTCCATTTCATTACATTTGAACCCTTGCACTGCCAAGTCTCATCATCTTGTTTATCATTCAAGACCTAAGTACATGAAGTAATGCCAAGGACAGTCTCATTTCGAGGCAGCATTTGTTTGGAGAGCTTGTGCCCCAGGTTTCTGGAGAAACCCTGTTAAATTATGTATCCTTCCCCTGTCCCCACTGCACAACTGCAGCGATGCTGAGATGAACAAGCTGACTCATAACTATTTGTACCTCCATGACTATACTCTGGTAGGCTGGACTTTCTAGATGTGGGATAGCTATGTTTGAAAACCCCATACCTGCTTGTTGGGAGCTTTCTCTAGGGTGGTGTGAAGATCGCACTTGCTCATCTTCAAGCTGACTATAGCCCACAGTTTTCAGGCAAAACTAGGCGGGAATGTGCATTTCTCTCACTTTCCCCTGTAATCCATTATCTCGGCCCGCCCCGGCATCCCTGTTTTGGCAGTGAGGTTCTCTGATGACTGTTGGGCTGTTGTATACATTATTCACATGTCTTTTTATATCACCTACTGGGGTACCAGCTGGGGCCAACAAATACTACAAACATGGCACCAATAAAAAAGAATGTGTAATCAGTCTTTAAAAATTCCTTCTCGTCTGCCAAGAGTGGCGTGTGGGGGTGGGGAATGAGCAGCTGGCCAGTCCTGCTAATTTAGAGGCGGCTTTGCTCTGAAAATGATGGCTGCTTCACCATCAGCCTCTCCCCAACTCCTGGAAAGAGCAGATCCCAGGAGCCCTGGCAGATTTTGTGAGGAAAGGAATGTGTGTGTGATGCCACAAGGGAGAGAAAAAAACCAATTTTAAAAAATGCATTATCCTGCTTCAATAAGTGGGGGGGTACTATTTCTGGCTCTGTATTTCAGAAGCTAAAAAGAGGAGAAACTCGTTGGTTATTGCTTATTTATTTTCCTCCTGTTTTATTTTTCAATTCAGTAATTTATTTAGTAAAATGTGTTCATCTTCAAGGTTCAATTTGATGGTTTTTTTTTAAACCTATGTATACACCTATTGTTGTGGGTTGAATTCGTCCCCCCAAAACATAGGTTGAAGTCCTAACCCAGTGCCTCAGAATGTGACTTATTCTGAAATAGGATCATTGTAGACATTATTAGTTAAGATGAGGTCATCCAGGCTTGGTGGCTCACGCCTGTAATCCCAGCACTTTGGGAAACTAAGTCAGAATGATCACTTGAGACCAGCCTGGGCAAGAAAGTGAGACCCCATCTCTACAAAAAATTAGCCAGGTGTGGTGATGCACACCTGTAGTCCCAGCTACTTGAGAGGCTGAGGGAGGAGGATCACTTGAGCCCAGGAGTTTGAGGCTGCAGTGAGCTATGATCTTGCCACTCCACTTCAGCCTGGGTGATAGAGCAAGACCATGTCTCTTAAAAAAAAAAGAAAAGAAAAAAGGTCCAAGCATGGTGGCTCATGCCTGTAATCCCAGCACTTTGGGAGGCTGAGATGGGTCCTGAGGTCAGGAGTTTGAGACCAGCCTGGCCAACATGACAAAACCCCATCTGTACTAAAAATACAAAAATTAGCAGGATGTGGTGGCAGATGCCTGTAATCCCAGCTACTTGGGACGTTGAGGCAGGAGAATTGCTTGAACCTGGGAGGCAGAGGTTGCAGTGAGCTGAGATGGTGGCACTGCATTCCAGCCTGGGTGACAGAATGAGACTCCATCTCAAAAAAAAAAAAAAAAAAAAGAAAGAAAATAGAAAAAAATGAGATCATACTGGATTAGGGTGAGCTCTTGGCTTAGTACAACTGGCTTACAGCAAGAATAGAGTAGAACACAGTCACACATACAGGGAGAACGCCCTGTGAAGATGAAGGCAGAGGCAGAAGTCATGCATTTACAAGCCCAGAAACCCTAAGGGTTGCTGGACATCACCAGAAGCTGGAAGAGGCCAGGAAGAACTTCTCCCATAGAGCCCTCTGAGTGAGCCTGCCTTCGCCAATGCCTTGACTTCAGACTTTTAGCTTCTAGAACTGTGAGATCACAAATGGCTGTTGTCTTAAGTCACTTCACTTGTAGTACTTTGTTACCTGTGTTAATACGCCCCTAAAACCAGTGCCGAAATGCGCACGTGGAACCTTTCAGCACCTGGACAACTCCCTTTCAGCACCTGGTCAGTTCCCTTGGACACCCTTCCCCACCTGAAGTCGTGATCGGTTTTGTTTTCTATTATCGCTGGTAGGTCGTGCCTAATCTTGAGCACCACAGAATTAAAATCATCCAGTGGGAATGCTTCTGTGCCTGGCTTCTTTGATCAATAGCCCACATGAGATTCCCTCCTTGTGTTGGCTGTGCCAGTTTACTGTTTGCTTCTTTCTGTAAACATTGATTAATCACCTGGATGTGGTAGGTGTGCTGCTGGGCCTGGGGACACAGAGAATCTAGGGGTTCCCTATCCAGTTTCGAAGAGAAGATGGTAAACTGAGGCAGGAATACTACAGGGTGGTTGCAGGAGAATAGAAAATTCCAGGCAGCAGTTTCACATGACTAGAGGGCTATGGGCTGGAGCTAGACAGTCTGAGTTCCAGTGGGGGCCCACACAGACAGGGCAGGGCTTCGGAGGAATTCTGGGCTATGGGCATGCCTTGGCCCAGTGGTGAGGTTTTTTAATACTTGAAGCAAGGTCTGGGAGGAGTGGCAGGATGCTGCAGTCTGGGCGCTTTGAAGTCTTTGTGAGCTGGTGGTGTGGCTGGTGTCTGTTTTATAGCAGAGGCAAGTGTCTGTAGTTCTGAGGTTTGCTGCCACTGGGAAGCTTCTTCCCTATTATTGACGGGAATGCTCTGCCTGGTGGTCCCATTGGGCATCCTCACGGGCACTGCCCTGGTGCCTTCTTGAAGGTCAGGCTCAAGGCACCAGCGACTATCAACATAAGACTGAGCTAAGGTCCAAACCCTTTCTCGTTCTTCAAGGGTGAGAGTAGAAGTAAGGATGACGTTTAAATCTCTCTAAGTAAGATTATAAGACCGGGTTAAGTATTGAAATTCTTGTATGTTTTTGGTGGGGTCTGACAGGAATGAGCCTAGACATTGACTGATTTGGGAGCGGTCAGAGAAAAAGGAACATGTACCTGGACTACTCCTTCAGCTTCAGGCACTTCGTGAAGAGGAAATTGTTGGAAAGGCACAGGGGAGTTAGCTGTGTGACTAAACTTAAGCTGGACCGGGTGTGAGGTGGGGAGGTGACAGGAGGGGCATAAGGAGGTGGGTCATGGGCAGAGGAAGGGGAGGGAGGCTCTGGGGGAGGGTGGTTATGTCCTGGATTAGGGTCTGGTTCAGATAGGCGGGGAGGAGAAAGGTTGGAAGGGTCAATGGACAAGGAGGATTCTGAGTTACTGGCAGAGGCAGGAGGGGTGGATGGGAGGGAGAGAAGGAAAATTTGGGACAGCTCTCATTGAGAGCAGGGATTGGGGAGGGATTAAGGGATAAAAAACGCCCAGACATTGGGAACCTTAGACCATTTGCCCATTCTATGAGAAAAATTGTCTAAGTCCTGCAAAATAGAGAAATGGAAAGTGCCATTTCCCGGCCATTGGGGGCTACTGTCTAATTCATATTGAGGCCAGGCCATGTTACAGAAAAAAAAATTAGATGTTTAGGCTTTAGATTGGGTGAAAGTTGAAGGGGTTTAAGGTTCTTGCGGACACAGACCGGAGGGGAAGAGAGAGGGATGGAGGGCGGGAGCTTGCCCATGACAGACTAGAGAGGGTTGGGGAGAAAAATGGAGATGGGGAGGACAGCAACCACTAGAACCCTCAGCAGGTGTCCCCAGGTGAAGTCCTGGACTGTACAACTGGTGAAAGGCCAAGGCGGGCATCCCCCTTTTGAGCAGACACCGAGGGAAAACCATCTTCCCAGGGAGAGTCCGTGACCAACGTTGGATTTCTTGAAACACGGATAGGAGGTGTCGTCTCTGTCTTTTTTTAAGAAAAGGAAAGGTTTAAAGAGAAATGGAGATTGTTGGCCAGGCGCCGTGGCTCAAAACTGTATTCCCAGCACTTTGAGAGGCTGAAGTGGGTGGATCATGAGGTCGTGAGTTTGAGACCAGCCTGACCAACATAGTGAAATGCCGTCTCTACTAAAAATACAAAATTAGCTGGGTGTGGTGCAGTGTGCCTGTAATCCCAGCCACTCAGAAGGCTGAGGCAGGAGAATTGCTTGAACCCAGGAGGCAGAGGTTGTGATGAGCTGAGAGTGTACCATTGCACTCCAGGCTGGGTGACAGAGCGAGACTCTGTCTTAAAAAAAAAAAAGAGAGAGAGAGAAATGTTTACCTAATCTGAAGACAAAGGCAGGAATTTTACCGGCCGGTCTGAGGAACTGAGGTCAAGGGTGAGCTCTTCAAGGAAGAAGAGCAGGGATAGGGGACAGAACTCCCGAAGGAGTTCTCCTTCTTTTGGCACCAAATGTTAAGCACACGTTTAATTGAAGAGGCAACCCAAACAGGCTTTGTGGGAGCAACAAGGCTGTTTATTCACCAAGGTGCAGCGGGCTGAGTCAGAAAAGGAAGTCAGCACGGAAGTGGGGGACAGGGCAGGCTTTATAGGCTGGAGGTACAAGTGGAAAGTTACAGCTCAGGGCTGGTTGTTGTTAACTCAGTGGATTGATGGGTTGGCTGCAACAGGAACCCTTGTCCTTCTTCTTTGTGGTTTTCTTATTGTTTCAGACTTTCAGGCTCCAGGAAGCCATCTGGAGGCATTCGTGCGGTTACAGAGTTCGTAATGGCTTGACAACAGTGCTGCCATCTTTAGGGGACCTAACAGTGAAATCCCGTGTCTACTAAAAGTACGAAAAAATTAGCCAGGCATGGTGGTGGGTGCCTGTAATCCAGCTACTTGGGAGGCTGAGGCAGGAGAATTGCTTGAACTCAGGAGGCAGAGGTTTCAGTGAGCCAAGATGGGGCCACTGCACACTAGCCCAGCCAAAAGTGCAAGACTCAGTCTTTTTTTTTTTTGAGACGGAGTTTCGTTCTTGTTACCCAGGCTGGAGTGCAATGGCGCGATCTCGGCTCACCACAACCTCCGCCTCCTGGGTTCAGGCAATTCTCCTGCCTCAGCCTCCTGAATAGCTGGGATTACAGGCACGTGCCACCATGCCCAGCTAATATTTTGTATTTTTAGTAGAGACGGGGTTTCACCATGTTGATCAGGATGGTCTCGATCTCTTGACCTCATGATCCACCCAACTCGGCCTCCTAAGGTGCTGGGATTACAGGCTTGAGCCACCGTGCCTGGCCAAGACTCAGTCTTAAAAAAAAGAAAAGATAATCTCATCCATCCGGGCCAGGCACGATGGCTCAAAGTGCCTATAATCCCAGCACTTTGGGAGGCCGAGGCGGGTGGATCACGAGGTCAGGAGATTGAGACCATCCTGGTCAACGAGGTAAAACCCCGTCTCTACTAAAAGGACAAAAATCAGCTGGCCATGGTGGCATGTGCCTGTAGTCCCAGCTACTCGGGAGGGTGAGGCAGGAGAATTGCTTGAACCCAGAAGGCAGAGGTTGTGGTGAGTCGATATTGTGCCATTGCACTCCAGTCTGGGTAACAACAGTGAAACTCTGTCTCAAAAAAAAAAAAAATTTCATCCATCCGAAAGTAGATCAGCAGTTTCCAGGGGCTGCAGGAAGGGTGGATGGGGAGTGATTGCTAATAGGCATGGGATTTCTTTGTGGGAAGAGTAAACATTTCTGGGATTAGGTAGTGGTAATGGTTACACGACTTGCGAATATTCTGTAAATAGAACCTCACTGAATTGTACATGTTAAAAGCATGAATTTTGTGGTATATGATCTATCTCAGTTAGAAAGCCCAACAAGATACCCTTTCATTCCCATGAGGATGACTGTAGTCAAAATACAAAAACAAGTGTTGGCGAGGGCGTGGAGAAATTAGAACCCTTATACACTACTGGACGGAATGTGAAATGGTGTAGCCCCTATGGAAAATAGTCCTGCAGTTCCGCAAAATGTTAGCCATCTGGCCGGGAGCAGTGGCTCACACCTGTAGTCCCAGCACTGTGGGAGGCCAGGGTGGACGAATCACTTGAGGTCTGCAGTTTGAGACCAGCCTGGCCATCATGGCAAAACCCCATCTCATGGTGGTATGCATGTGTAATCCCAGCTAATCAGGAGGATGAAGCAGGAGAATGCCTTGAACCCAGGAGGTGGAGGATGCAGTGAGCCAAGGTAATGCCATTGCACTTCAGCCTGGGTAATGGAACAAGACTGTCTCAAAAAAATAAAAAAAGAAAAAGGTAGCTGTGGAGTTACTGTATGACCCATAATTTTACTCCTGGCTGTAAACCCAAAAGAAGTGAAAACTTATATCCACAGAAAAACTTGCATACCCATGTTTATAGTAGCATTATTCATAATAGCCCAAAGTAGAGACACCCCAAAATGTCCACCCACTGATAAATGGACAAATAAAATATGGCCTTTTCATACAATGGAATATTATTTGGCCATGAAAAGGAGTGAAGGACAGGCCAGCCCGACATATTCATGGATTCTGCATCTGTGGATTCAACCAAACTTGGATTAAGAATATTTAGGAGGCCGGGTGCGGTGGCTCAAGCCTGTAATCCCAGCACTTTGGGAGGCCGAGGCGGGTGGATCACAAGGTCAACAGATCGAGACCATCCTGGTCAACATAGTGAAACCCCGTCTCTACTAAAGATACAAAAAATTAGTTGGGCCCGGTGGCGCATGCCTGTAATCCCAGCTACTCAGGAGGCTGAGGCAAGAGAATTGCCTGAACCCAGGAGGCGGAGGTTGTGGTGAGCCGAGATCGGGCCATTGTACTCCAGCCTGGGTAAAAAGAGCGAAACTCCATCTCAAAAAAAAAAAAAAAAAAAAGAATAGGAAAAAAAAGTTTGCATCTGAATTGAGCACGTGCAGACTTCGTTTCTCGTCATGATTCCCTAAACCATCTACATGATACTTATATCATATTAGGTATTCTAAGTAACCTGGAGATTTAAAGTATACTGGATTATGTGTGTAGGCTGTAAACAAATACTATGCCATTTAATATCAGGATTTGAGAGTAGATTTTTGGTGTTTGAGGAGAGTCCTTGAACCAATCCCCCATGGATACCAAGGGACAACTATACCGACATGTGCTACAATATGGATCAATCTTTAAAACACAAGATCTTCCAGAAAGAAGGAAGGAGGCTGAGGCAGGAGAATTGCCTGAACCCAGGAGGTGGAGGTTGCGGTGAGCCGAGATTGCGCCATTGCACTCCAGCCTGGGTAACAAGAGCGAAACTCCGTCTCAAAAAAAAAAAAGGCAGACATGAAAGGTGACATATTCTGTGATTTCATTATTGTGAAATGTTCAGGATAAGCAAATTCATAGACAGAAAGTGGATAAATGGTTGCCCAGGACTTGGGGGAAGGATTGGAAAGTGACTGCTAATGGGGATGGGATTTCTTTTTTTGGGTTAAAGAAATATCCTGGAATTAGATGGTGGTGATAGCTGTGCAGCTTGGTGAATATCCTAAAAACCCCTGAGCTACTTTAAGAAGGCGAATAGTACAGCACGAGTCATATCTTAACAACAATAATACAGGCCGTGTGCGGTGGCTCACACCTGTAATTTCAGCACTTTGGGAGGCCGAGGCAGTCAGATCACCTGAGGTCAGGAGTTCAATACCAGCCTGGCCGACGTGGTGAAATCCCATCTCTACTAAAAATACAAAAATTAGCCCAGTGTGGATATTTGACATAGCTTACTTTTCTGTCTGCAGCTCGATTTTAGAGGCTGCTCTTTGTTAAAAAAGAAGGATTTTGGGGCTGGGCACAGTGGCTTATGCCTGTAATCCTAGTGCTTTGGGAGTCCAAGGCAGGTGATCACCTGAGGTCAGGAGTTCGAGACCAGCTTGGGCAAAATGGTGAAACCCCATCTCCACTGAAAATACAAAAATTAGCCAGGCACGGTGACAGACACTTGTAGACCCAGCTGCTCAGGAGGCTGAGGCAGGAGAATCACTTGAACCCTGGAGGTGGAGTTTGCAGTGAGCTGACATCCCACCATTGTGCTCCAGCCTCGGCAACAGAGTGAGACTCCATCTCAAAACAGCAACAACAACAAAATAATATAAAAAGAGTCTCTCATCCATAATGACCCAAGGAGCACAGTCCAGTCCAAGGTCAAACCCAGGCCGTCTGCTACCCCAGTGCCCAAGCACTGGATCCCAACCTGTCCAAGCCTTTGTTCATTCATGAACCTCCTTGTCTGTGTTCTTCCTAAGAAATCCGAAATTTTCAGTTTTCTATGCTGTAGAGGGGAAAATATAGTGATTCCCACAGTGGGCGTGGTAGTGTGTTCAAATTGCTGGATGAAATCCCTTATCTGCCACTCATGGGTTGTGTCTTGGTTTCCCCATTTGTCATATGTGGTTGACAATAATAGCATCTCTCTTGAAGGGTAGCTCTGAGGAGTAAATTAGTTAACACATACAACATATTTTGAAGGGGGTCTGGCTGATGGCAAGAGCTCAGCAAGAGCTTTCTTAAGTCCTGTAACTGCCCGACGGGTTTACGTTGCCCGATGCTTAGGCAGAGCTGATTTATCCAGATGGGAGTTGCAATGGTGAAAGAGTAATTCATGCAGAGCTTGCTGTGTGGGAGGCTGGGGTTTTATTATTACTCAGATCAGTCTCCCCAAACATCTGGGGATCAGAGTTTTTAAGGATAATTTGGCGGGTAGGGTCTTGGGAAGTGGGGAGTGCTGATTGGTCAGGTTGGAGAGGGAATCATAGGGTGTGAAAGTGAGGTTTTCTTGCTGTCTTCTGTTCCCGGGTGGGATGGCAGAACTGTTTGAGTCAGATTACAGGTCTGGGTGGTGTCAGCTGATCCATCCAGTGCAGGGTCTGCAAAATATCTCAAGCACTGATATTAGATTTTGCCATAGTGATATTGGCACTAGGAGCAATTTGGGGAGGTTCAGACTCTTGGAGCTAGAGGTTCCATGACCCCTAAACCGTAAGTTTTAATCTTGTAGCAAATTTGTTAGTCCTGCAAAGGCAGACTGGTCCCCAGGCAAGAAGGGAGTCTTTTCAGGAAAGGACTATTATCAGTTTTGTTTCGGAGTCAAACCATGAACTGAATTCCTTCCTACACCCAGGAATGAAAAAGGACAGCTTAGGGTTAGAAGGAAGACGGGGTCAGTTAGGTTTGAACTCTTTCACTGTCATAATTTCCTCAGTTATATTTGCAAAGGCAGTTTTTAAGGGGCATCACTGTCTGGGGTAAATACACAAGGTTCATCGTCCTATGCCAAGGAAATTGAGTACACAGACACACATGAAGTAGATTTAGGAGTGGAGAGTTGTGTTTTGTTTTGTTTTTGAGACGAGTCTCACTGTCACCCAGGCTGGAGTGCAGTAGTGCAATCTTGGCTCACTGAAACTTCCACCTCCCTGGTTCCAGGAATTTTCCTGCCTCAGCCTCCCGAGTAGCTGGGACTGCAGGCTCGCACCACCATGCCTGGCTAATTTTTGCATTTTTAGTGGCGATGGAGTTTCACCCTGTTGGCTAGGCTGGTCTTGAACTTCTGACCTCAGCCTCCCAGAATGCTAGGATTACAGGCATGAGCCATCACGCCTGGCATTGGAGCAGTGGTTTACTAGGCAAAAGAAAGAGAAAGGAGAATAGCTCTATCTTCTGCAAGAGAGAGGGGTACCCCAGTGGGACTTCTTGTTTTGTGGTGAAGTGCATGGGTTTTTATAGACTGGCTTAAGGAGGCGGTGTCTGATTTACATAGGGCCCAAAGATTGATTGGACCAGGTGTGACATTTACATAGCACTTCAGGAAGCTGGCTGCCCCACACTAATCTTCTAGTGTGGGGGGGCAGTCTTTGCTTGGCCAGAGCCATGTTGCCTGCTCCTCACTGTAAACGTGGTTTACAAAGAAAAGGGAAGATGAGGCTGCCATTTTGAACATGCCAAGTCCCCAAGTAGCCCTTTTCCTGTTGGCACAAGGGCCCGCATTCACCAGTACAAGATTCTAGCTTGCCTTTCTATGTCTTCAGCTCGATTTTACAGGCTACTGATTGTTAGAAAATAAAATTATTTTGGGGCCGGGCCTTGTGGCTCACACCTGTAATCCTAGCACTTTGGGAGGCCAAGGCAGGTAGATCACCTGGGTCAGGAGTTCGAGATCAGCCTGGCCAATGTGGTAAATCCCTGTCTCTACTAAAAATACAAAAATTAGCTGGATGTGGTGGTGCCTGGCTGTAGTCCCAACTACTTGGGAAGCTGAGCAGGAGAATCATCTTCTGCTTCCTTTGTGCTATAGCTAGAACCTGAGCAACGCCATTTTATAAAAGACAAAGCTGTTTTCCAAAAATAAGTTGTAACGGCTGCCCCATTCTCTTCACAATGACTGCTAACCTTGGCTTCTGTAAATAAAACTGCTTACCTTTTCTTATCAGTGACTGCCAGAATTGCTGGCCTTTGCTTACCGGTAATGACCAGAATAAGCAGCCCAAGCTAATTCCATCCTGGCCCCTGCGACTTGTAATAGGTAACTAAGATCTGTGGATTCCACTACTGCCCAGACGATGTGTAAACTAACGCTTATCTTGACTTCTGTAAACCACTTAGGTAACAATGGAAGTGACAAGTCCCCTAGCCCTTGGAATGTCGGGAGACCCGCACCCTCCTCTCTGCCCAGGAGGTGATTTACGGAATCCCCTGGCCCTCAGAATGTCTGAATCCCTTCACCCCCACCCCCGCCCCACACACTCTCCCCGGAGGTGGTTTATGGGCATAGAAAGGTAGTGTTACCCTCACTACCTGCCTACATAGTTTCTTCTTAACTCCTGTATCGTTTTCACTAGTTCTCAGTGACCTGGATGTGGACCCTGGCTCACCGCTTTTGAGCTCAGGTGCATCTGGGAGGCCTCACCAGGTCGTGCTGGAGGTAAGTGGTGAGATCTGGCTGGTGCTGGGCTTTGATGAAACTGAGATCCACCTTTGTTCCTCTCATTCTCAGTGTTTTGAATTCTTTACAGGCTGGTTTTTGGCAAACTGTAACTAAGGCTTTAAAAGGTCTGACTGTACACTGGCCACATGGTAATCACTGCGAGTTTTAATATTCAAATTAGAATCTGAGTGAACTTGGATAATCAAAAACTTTTGAATTCTAGTCTCCATTCTCTGCAAGATCTCCTCAAGGCTGAATAGCTTTGAAATGGCCATAAATTTGCATAATGGCTTGCAAAAAGCTAATCACTTTAGGTCTGGGAGCGTTTTTGCCTGGGGCTGTTCTAGTCCTACTCTGCTTCCTTAGCTGATACATAAAATGGAATAATTGAGAGGTTTTTTTTTTTTTGGCAGAGCAAGGAATCTAGCCATAGCCTCTTTGGAGAATCACAGGACAGACCAGGTTCCAGAACGAGACAGCATTAGAACCTGTTCCTCCTGCTATTTTGGGATGTGTTGGGGGAGGGGTGGAATCCAGAGAAGACTAGAGAGGCTTCTATTGATGGGGAGAAACTTCCTCTCTGAGCCTGCCTTGAAAGGGGGCACTGGCTGACTTCCTTTGGTTAGGTGAATGCCACGTAGCCAGTGAAATCCAGGAAGGTTTTCCTGACATTTTTGTCTCTTCTTCCCAGATGACCCAAGCTTCCCAGGAGCCCAACCACCAGAGAGCAGTCGTAGTGACAACGCTATTTCCATGCTACTTCAGTCTATGCTTTTTATTTTAATTAATTAATTATTATTATTATTATTATTATTTTGGAGACAGGGTCATGCTCTCTCCTCCAGGCTGGAGTGCACTGGCATGAACACAGCTCGCTTTAGCCTTGACCTCCTGAGCGCAAGAGATGCTCCTGCCTCAGTGTCCTGAGTAGCTAGGACCACAGGTACATGCCACCACACCTGGCTAATTTTTTGTTTGTTTGTTTGAGACAAGGTTTCCCTCTTGTTGCCCAGGCTGGAGTGCAAAGGCATGATCTCGGCTCACTGCAATCCCTCCCTCCTGGGTTCAAGTGATTCTTCTGCCTCATCCTCCTGAGTAGCTGGGACCAGGTGTGTGCTACCATGCCCCCCTATATATATATACTGTATTTTGACTAGAGACGGTGTTTCATGAAGTTGGCCAGGTTGGTCTCGAACTCTTGATCTCTGGTGATCCACCCCCTCTGCGGCCTCCCAGACTGCTGGGATTACAGGCGTGAGCTACTGCGCCTGACCCACACCTGGCTAATTTTTTGATTTTTGTAGAGATAAGGGTCTTGCTTTGTTGTTCAGGCTGGACTTGAAAACCTAAACTCAAGTGATCCTCTTGCCTCAGCCTCCCAGAGTGCTGGGATTACAGGCATGAGCCCCTTCACCCAGCCCTATATATTTATTTTTTTGGGAGGCGGACAGAGTCTTGCTCTGACACCCAGGCTGGAGTGCAGTAGAATGATCTCAGCTCACTGCCACCTCTGCCTCCTGGGTTCAAGCGATTCTCCTGCCACAGCCTCCTGAGTAGCTGGGATTGCAGTTACCCACCACCATGCCTGGCTAATTTGTTTTTTTGTATTTTTAGTAGAGATGGGGTGTAACCATATTGGCCAGGCTGGTATTGAACTCCTGACCTCAAGTGATCCACCCACCTCGGCCTCTCAGAGTGCTAGGATCACAGACATGAGCCACCACGTCTGGCCAAAGCCCTATATATTTTAAATAAAGGAGTCTTGAAAGTATGCATGTCATGGTAATGGCAGAAGGATTGTTGTCATTGGTATTTTATTATTTTCACTAGCCAATATATTCACATGATGCAAAAATCAAAAGACACAAAGAGGTACAAATTGGAAAAGTCATCCTTACACTCTTCCACTTCCTCCGCCAGCTCTCCTCTCTGTAGGTCACCAATGTTGCCAGTTTCGTGCTTCCTTCCACAGAGTATATCTGTACATCTGCATCTGTATCTGTAACGGCATCTATATCAGTGTTTATATGTATCCTTCTCCTGTAAATGATAGCTTACAATAAACACTTTTTAAAAGAACTTTTGGCCAGGCATGGTAGCTCATGCCTAGAATCCCAACACTCTGGGAGGCCAAGGTGGGTGGATCACTTGAGGTCAGGAGTTTGAGACCAGCCTGACCAACATGGTGCAAGCCCATCTCTACTAAAAATAGAAAAAATTAGCCAGGCATGGTGGTGGGTACCTGTAATCCCAGCTTCCAGGAGACTGAGGCAGGAGAATTGCTTGAACTGGGGCGAAGGTTACAGTGAGCTGAGATCACACTATTGCACTCCAGCCTGGGGGACAAGAGCAAGACCTCGTCTCAAAAAAAAAGAAAAAGAAAAAAAAAACGAAAGAAAGAAAAAAAAACATGGCAGCATCTGTGAATGAGATTCTTGTGGCAGGAATAGACAAAGAGGAGAATCCTTCCCAGGGTGTTGCATTTGGAACACCTGTGTTCCCTCGGGGACAGCGACCCTGCACCCAGAAGAGCCTGAGCAACTGCTATTTGCTACCATTCTTTGTTTTTCTGTGTGGAGGCAGTGACCCACCCCACCCTGTCACCAGGAGACAGTTCTTTTTACCCAAAGGATAATCTCAGAAATGAGCTTGTGTTGATCGAGCACAGTGGTTCACACCTGTAATCCCAGCACTTTGGGAGGTTGAGGCGGGTGGATCACGAGGTCAAGAGATCGAGACCATCCTGATCAATAAGGTGAAACACCGTCTCTGCTAAAAATACAAAAAATTAGCTGGGCATGGTGGCACATGCCTGTAATCCCAGCTACTCAGGAGGCTGAGGCAGGAGAATTGCCTGAACCCAGAAGGCGGAGGTTGCGGTGAGCCGAGATTGCGCCATTGCACTCCAGCCTGGGTAACAAGAGCGAAACTCCGTCTCAAAAAAAAAAAAAAAAAAAAAAGAGAAATGAGCCCTGCACTGCAGGTTTGCGGAGATGATGTTCTGGAAGGTTGAATGGTTAGGAACGGGCTGACTCAGCCAGCGGCTATGGAACTCTAGTACAAAGCGAGAGCCCCAAAGCAATAAAAAAGTCCTTTTTGACTTGTATCTGCATGTTATCAGCAAGCGAGAGCCCTCTCTGTGACATGCCAGAACTCTGATATCCTGTTTTATGAAATTTTCACACCACCTTTCCCAGAGCAATAAAAAAGAAACCGAGTGGGGATGGTTCTTCTTGAAAGACCAGCTCTCTGGGGGAGGGTGCGGTTTTTCCACCACTGGTATCTTGACAAAGGATTTATTCTCTTTGCCGAATCTGAGGGTGCAGCATTGACTTGGCCTGGGGCTGCTGGTTTGAAGGTGGAGGAAGGAAACTTGCCGGTATCACCTGGAAATATAAGCTGCCTTCCTTGTCAGAGTCACTGGAGTTAGCGCCTTCTCTTTGAGTCTCACCTGCTTTTTAAGTTGTGGACTCTAACAGCACATCCTAGGGAAGCGGGCAGCTGAGTGCACAGCCCATCACCTGGGGGTGGCTCATGTTGTGCTCCATTTCAAGACAGAGGAAAAGGAGGCGCAGAGACATGAATGGACAAAGCAAAAATGTCAAAATCACTCTGAGAATTCTAACACCCTTCAGCCACCATCCTAGATGTGGTTTGCACCAGTGTTTTCTGAGGACGCTATTGCGATGACCAGCCTCCGTAACCGGGCAGGCCTCCCTGCCTGGCCCCGTGCCGGCCCTAGTCCTCGGTGCTCTTATTGAGTGTCTCTGGCCGGCTTCCTGCTTCTGTGCTTCCTCTTCATGCACCAACCAGGGTATGTCACTCGGGAGCTCAGGCGTCGCCAGTGGCTCCCATCTCACTCAGGGTAAAGGCAAAGTGCCAGACTCCTGCCCTGCCTTCCTGCATTTGCTCCTGGCTCTTCCTCCAACTGACCCCACCTCTGGGCACTCGGATTGCTGGTCCCTCACCTGGAATGCTCTTTCCCAAGGGCGCTGCAGGGCTTGATACCGTCTTTTTTTTTTTTTTTTTTTTTTTTTTTTTTTTTTTTCTGAGGTAAGGTCTCACTCTGATGCCCGGGCTGGAGTGCAGTGACACAGTCATAATTTACTGCAGCCTTACACTCCTAAGCAAGCGATCCTCCCATCTTGGTCTGAGTAGCTGGGACTCCAGGCATGTGCCGCCAAGCTCAGCTCATTTGTATTTATTTTATTTTTATTTTGTAGAGACAGAGACTTGCTATATTGCCTAGTCTGATCTCGAATGCCTGGCCTCAGGGGGTCCTCCTACTTCTGCTCCTTAAAGTGCTGGGATTACAGGCATGAGCCACTGCACCCAGTTTGGTCTTCTTCAATGTCACCTTTAAAGGCCACCCAGCTGGGACTGCAAACCACGCCTCGCCCTCCCTGTTCTTCTTCCTTGCTTTACTTTCCCGGCTTAGCACTTACAACGAACTGATAACCAACTAATTAACGTGTATATTTAATGTGTTAATATGTAGTTCTCTTTCTCTCTATATAAATTACTGTATGTTAATTAGCTATAACGATAGTAACACATCACATGATATGTTAAGACTGTGTTTATATATTTTTAAAAATAGATTTAAATATATAAATTAAAA
>CM052660.1:106601567-106616423 GCA_028533165.1 Leontopithecus rosalia | reverse complement strand
TCCCAGCACTTTGGGAGGCCGAGGCGGGTGGATCACGAGGTCATGAGATCGAGACCATCCTGGTCAAAATGGTGAAACCCCGTCTCTACTAAAGATACAAAAATTAGCTGGGCATGGTGGTGCGTGCCTGTAATCCCAGCTACTCGGGAGGCTGAAGCAGGAGAATTGCTTGAACCCAGGAGGCGGAGGTTGCGGTGAGTCGAGATCGCGCCATTGCACTCCAGCCTGGGTAACAAGAGCGAAACTCCGCCTCAAAAAAAAAAAAAAAAAAAAAAATATATATATAAATTAAAAACTTATATCTCTATTTTTTGAGACAGCTCCCTGCAGCCTTAGCCTCCTGGGCTCAGGTGATCCTCCCATCTCAGCCTTCTGAGTGGCTGGGATTATAGGGGCGTGCCACCACATCTGGCTGATTTTTTGTAGAGATACGGTTTCACTGTGTTGCCCAGGCTGGTCTCAAACACCTGGGATTCAGTCCTCCTGCCTTGGCCTCCCAGAGTGTCAGGATGACAGGTGTGAGCCGCCGGGCCTGGCTGACCTGTGTTAATGTATTGACTTGTTTTCCTTGTTTGTCGTCTGTCTCCAGCTATACCGTGGGCTTCGTGAGACCTAAGATTTTTGTCTTTTTGGCTCCCTGCTATCTTCTCAGTGTGTGAAGCAACACCCAACACATGGTAGGTGCTTAATAACCATGTGTTGAGTAAGCTAATGACTAATTTTAAGGCTAGCATGGTAATGCCTGTCTTGAAAGATTCCAAGTTCAGGTTGAAATCTGTGATGAACTTGGGAGTTTCAGATGTGGAAGGGGAAGGTGCTTGAGCTTTTTGGCTATCCAAGGAAGATCAGAGGTTGACTCAGCTAATTTCCAGGGTTGATACAAGGAGAGGGGCTGAAGGCGTGCTCCCCGCAAAGCAGGATAAAGCAGGGGTGGGTGGAGGGGTGCAGAGGGCCTCCCTCAGGGTGCCATTATTCCAGGGCATGATGGGTGTGCCTGGCATCCAGCAGTGGGGCATTATGAAGCTGCCATCATCCTTCTGGGCCCATGTTTCATCTCCCCTTTGTGCTTCCCATCATCAGTACCTCTGGTTGTAGCATCAGCCACAGGATTTAAAAACACACATCAAACCAGACACTCCAGACTTCACCTCCTTTCTAGAATGTAACTCTTGGCCAGATGTGGGAGCCCTGGGCACTGGGTGCACCTGCAGTAGGACAGGTGGGGCCGCATAAGGCGTCTCCCTGGGAGCCTCTTCTTCGAGGAGTTCTTAGTCTAATTTTCAGCTGGGTTCCCAGTGGGGTGTGCTTTTAGCTTTCCAGTAATGTAAAAAAGTCAGACTGGATGTTGCCTTGAAGGAGGGTTAGGTGTTTCTGTAAGTTTGTTTCCCTGGTAATTTATTAGTTTCTTTTTGATTGGGCAGTATTTCAAACATCTAGACAAGGACTGGCTGGGTGTGATGGCTCATGCCTGTAATCCCAGCCCTTTGAGAGGTGAAGGTAGGAGGATCCCCTGAGGCCTGAAGCTCAGGGCCAGCCTAGACAACAAAGCAAGACCCAGTCTCTTAGAAAAAAGCTTTAAAACAAGCAGAAAATAAGAAAAGACCCCACTCTTCCGATTAGCAACATAATTGTGCAGTATTTGCTTCAGACGTTTTTTTCTTTTCTTTCCTTTTTTTTTGAGATGAAGTGTCTCTGTCACCAGGCTGGAGTGGAGTGGCATGATCTCAGCTGACTGCAACCTCTGATTCCCTGGTTCAAGCAATTCCGCTGCCTTAGCCTCCCAAGTAGCTGGGATTACAGTCATGCGCCACCACGTCCAGCTAATTTTTTGTATTATTAGTGGAGACAGGGTTTCACCATGTTGGCCAGGTCTTGATCTTCTGACCTTGTGATCCGCCTGCCTCAGCCTCCCAAAGTGTTGGGATTGCAGGCGTAAGCCACCGCGCCCGGCCTCAGAACTTTTTTTTCTTTAGAAACAACATTGCAGATACAGCTAAACCACTGCTCTCCATCACATCTCCCTACTTCCTCACCTCCCTCCTGGGAGAACCACTGCCCATGGCTCCTTCCTGGACATCACTGTCTGAGGGCGTGGGTGCTACACAGGACTACCCCTGTGACAGTGGCTTCTAGGAAGGGCCTGGAGTTAGGAACCACGTCTGGGACACTGAAACCTGGAAGGAGTTCATCCTTTGCCTCTTGGTATGTGATAAGACATGTGCTGTTTGCTGTAGAAGCAGATGTTAATTTCACCTCCAGTCATAGCTAAGAAGCTGTAGGGAGCTGTATGGAGATACCTCTGGAGAAGCCTGTGCTGCTCAGAACAATCTGTGTTCTCTGTACACTCCCTGCCCCTTGCACAGGTGGGCTGTGGCAGGTGTATTTGAACTCGACCCTCACAAGGGTTGAGTTCAGGGTCTTGAGTGCAGGCTTGTCCAGGGTCTCTGTTCAAGTATAACCTTGTAGTAGGCAGTGTAATGCCCTTTTACCCTGAAGATGTCCGCATCCTAATGTCTAGGACCTGTGGCTATGTTATGGTGCTTGGCAAAGGAGAATTCGTATTGCACATGGATTAAGATTGCTAATCAACTGAGTTTGAAATAGGGAGATTATTCTGGTGGGCCCAGTGTAATCACAGGTTCCTTAAAAGATGGAAGAGGGAGACAGAAGAGTCAGAGTCAGAGAGATGCAATGTGAGAAAGACTTGGCCTGTGGCTGCTAGTGTGAAGGTGGAGGAAGCAACCAGGAGCCAAGGAATGTGGGAGGCCTCTTGAAGGTGGAAAAGGCAAGGAAAGGGCTTCTCCCCCAGAGCTTCTGGAAGAAGCAGAGTCCTGCCAATACCTTGATTTTAGCCTATCTTGGATTTCCAGCCTACAGAACTGCAAGGAAATGAATGTACATTGTTTAAGCCACCCAGTTTGTGTTAATTGTCACAGGACCCGTAGGAAACTCACATATGCCTCCTCAGGAAGGCTGTCCTTGATCATCCCATCCCATCTTTCTGTATCTCTCTGTCTTAGTCAGTTTAGGCTGCTATGACACAAATACCATTCACTGACTGGCTGAAACAACAAATTATTGCTGATGGTTCTAGAGGCTGGAAATTCCCAAATCAAGGCACCAGCTGATCTGGTATCTGGTGAGGGCTGCTGGTTCCTGGCTCACAGATGGTGCCTTCTTGCCAAGCCCTCACGTAGTGAAAGGGGCAAGGCAGCTTTCTCAGGTCCCTTTCACAAGAGCACTAATCCCATTCATGAGGGCCTCACCCTCCTGAAAAGGTTCTAACTCCTAATACCATCACCTTGGGGTTAGGATTTCAACATACCAAACTGGAGTGGGGGCTGGGGACGGTGGCTCTCAGCTGTAATCCCAGCACTTTGGGAGACTGAGGCAGGTGGATCACGAGGTCAAGAGATTGAGACCATCCCGACCAACATGGTGAAACCATCTCTACTAAAAATACAAAAAATTAGCTGGGTGTGATGGCGTGAGCCTGTAGTTCCAACTACTCAGGAGGCTTAGGCAGGAGGATCACTTGAACCTATGAGGCAGAGGTTGCTCAGCAGTGAGCTGAGATGATGCCATTGTACTCCAGCCTGGCGACAGAGTGAGACTCCATCTCAACAACAAAAAAATTGGAGTGGGGAAACAAACATTCAGTTATTTATAGCATCATTTATTCTGTTTCACTCTTTTGGTAGCATTTCTTAAGTTTTCTGGAGCAGTGTCCAGCTTATAATACATGCTCTGGTTTCCCACCATAGGATCCTCCTCTTGGCCACAGTGAATGAAGACCTGGGTGGATACCTGGCCAGGGCTGGCTGGTCAGCTTCCCTCCTCTGGAAATCTGGTGTTAGGGTTGAGAGATTCTCAGCCTGTCTCGGCAGTGTCTGCGGGAAAGGGAAAGGCTCAAACTGTGGGGCTGGCATCTTGCACCGTCATGTGAGAGGAGGCTGGGAAGGGTGTGTGCTCAGGGGCAAGAGGGAAGAGGTATGCAAAAGGAAGGAGGGAAGAGAGATGTGGTGAGAATCCCACAAGGGTCCCACCTCTGTGGCACCTGATTCCAGGGCCACTAACAGCTCTGGTATGCCTGGGATTTAGGGGCTTCCTAAAATGCAAGAATAAAACCGAGAAGGTCCTGGGAAAACTGGGATGGCTGGTTCCCCTACGGTCACTCTTAGGTTTCGTGAGACGATCTGATGTTTATCCAGTAAACATCCGTTTGATCTGGCTTGAGCTGCCTTCAGTCAGTTTCTATGACCTGCAATGAAAATCACCGAAGATCTGCTCATCTCTGTTTAGTTTCCACCTGATCTGGCTCTGAGAGCTGCTCACTGCCTCCGGGTCTGTGAACCAGGTCATAGGTGTCGTATTCTCATAGGCCATGGGCCTCTTGACACTGGTCATGGCAACAGGGTGAGATGTCTCTGCATCAGTTGTTTTTGATCCAAGAGCTCTCAGCCAGAGCTGGGAAAAGGCTGTTCCTCTGTTCCCCCATCCTTTGAAGAGGGAACCACTGTATACTCATATGAGTGCCTAACATGTCAAAGGAACTCAATGCATTTAGCTGCTCTTGCTATTGTTTTTCCTGACCCAGTCCGACCTTGTAGAAGGCCAACTTCCGAGGGCCAATTCATCTGAATAGAAATGAGTAGAGCGTGATTATTCTGGTCCTGTAAATCACACTGTAGCAAAAACAAACAGCTAGCAGCATTTATTTTATACTGAGAATGAGCCAGACTCTGTGCTAGATGCCTGCAGGAGTCAGTTCATTCAGCCTTACAAAAACCTCTGAGGGATGCGCCATCATTCCCACTCTACAGATAAGAACATTGAGGCAGACAGAGGACAGAAAATTTACCCCAGGTCAAAGAGTAGGATAAATGGGTGGCTTGTGCCTTATAAATTTTCATGAAAAGCTGTGTACGAGCACCACAGAACACTTGGAAAAGAAAAACAACCCCCTCGTCATACCCCTCCAGACCATCACAGTAGAAATTGCCATTTCTTGAGCACATGTGGACCCGATCCAAGGATAGATGGGCCTCCTGCATTCCATTTAAGTCTCATGGAGTCCATAGGCAGGACTGTTTTCTTAGTTCATTTTTTGCTGCTATAACAGAATACCTGAGACTGGGTGATACATAACAAACAGCAATTTTTCTGGAAACTGGGAAGTCCAAGACTGAGGTACTGGTGTCTGCAAGGACCTTCTTGCTGCATCATCAGGTGGTGGAAGGCATGAGAGCAAGAGCACCTGAGAGTGAACCCACTTCTGCCAGCCCTTTTTATAATGGAATTAATCCATTCTTGAGGGTGGGGCCCTTACAACCTCAACACCTCCCATTAGGCCCACCTCCTAACACGTTTGCGTTGGAGATTGCTTCTAACGTGATTTCTGGAGGACACGTTTGACCACAGTGACTGTCATGCCTGCTGTGCGGACAGAGAAACAGAGTCCCAGGGAGAGAGGGGAGCTGTCCTGCCTGGGTGACTCAGCCAGTGGGTGATGGAGACTGTTGTCTCATCTGGACACTAGTCCCTGGCTCCCCTGCCTGTACCATTCTCAGCACCAACCCTGCGGGCTGAGACCAGGCTGTGTAGCCTGAGTGTGAGTCAGTCCATCTCCACCTGTAGCATCCCCGCCTGCTCCCAAGCCATGGCAGTGTGGGCTGCCCTGTCCGGTGTTGCTGATGATCTCAAACTGGATTTCAGTGACTCACAAGTACAAACGCACACATGCAGTTTTAGAGATTTGGAGGAATTTAGCAGTAAGTATTGTCTTTGAACTATCTTTGTAAAAATGGATGAGGTAAATGGCATTTTCCTCCAGGTTTTAGGCACACGTACATGTCTAGTGCATAGCAGGAGCCTCATGCTTGGGTGTGTGTGTATCACCTTGTGCTCATCTACAGGGACAAGCCCAGTGCGTCCTGGTGATTCCTTTACTCATATGTTAAAATAATGCCACCTTGGATCCTAAAAAATTATTTAAAGGTAATATGACACCAGGTGTGTTGGCTCATGCCTACAATCCCAGTACTTTGGGAGGCTGAGGCAGGTGGATCACCTGAGGTCAGGAGTTTGAGACCAGCCTGGCCAACATAGTAAAACGCTGTCTCTACTAAAAATACAAAAAATTAGCTAGGGGTGGTGGCACGTGCCTGTAGTCCCAGCTACTTGGGAGGCTGAGGCATGAGAATTGCTTGAATCTGGGAGGCAGAGTTTGCAGTGAGCCCAGATCATGCCACTGCACTCCAGCCTGGGTGACAGAGCAAGACTCTGCCATAAAATAAAATAAAATAAAATAAAAGTAATATGAAAACATTACAAATATTTGAAAGATATTGAGACTTCCCATCTCTCTGTAAATAGTTTTGTTGTTGTTTATCTGATGTAATGAAAATCCAAGGTTACTCATGATTCTGGGTTCTTTTTTGCTTAACATTACACTTACTTTTTCCGTATTTTCTGTGGCTTTTATACTTACAGCTTTTCATAACTGTGCTAGGTTTAATTTAATGAATGTGCCATCATTTAATCAACCATTCCCCTGTAAATCACTTCCATGTTTTGCTATTTTTAAATAATGCAGTAATAAATATCTTTACTTACCAGGTCCTGCAAGTAACATGAAGGTTATTATTATTTTTTTAAATCACCTACTTTTATAGAAGTCACCTTTAAAACTTGGTCTGTGAAATTTAATTTAGAACTGAGCTATGACCTATTATATAAATTCAGGAAATGCTTGTCATCTACAAAAACTGATACATATAATTTTTTAATAGAAAATCTGTACAGATTTTCTTTGTTATTAACCTGTAGAAATTTTAATGATCAAAATTCTAGAAAAGAAACTAAAATTCAGGGCATCACAACAATTTTCAAGGATCAGTATGAGAATAATTAGCAATGAAAATTTTCTCAATACTTTTTAAAAAAAAAAAAATATATATGTTTTTTGAGATAGAATCTCAGTCACCAAAGCTGAGTGCAGTAGTGTGATCTCGGCTTACTGCAACCTCCGCTTTCTGGGTTCAAGCCATTCCTGTGCCTCAGCCTCCCGAGTAGCTGGGATTACAGGCACTCACTGCCATGCCCAGCTAATTTTTCTAATTTTAGTAGAGATGGGGTTTCACCATGTTGGCCAGGCTTTTCTGGAGCTCCTGACTTCAAGTGATCTGCCTGCCTCGGCCTCCCAAAGTGCTGGGATTACAGGCGTGAGCCACTGCACATGGCCCAGGATGGCTTTCTATATGAACTGCATTATTTTACATCATCATAAGCCATATACCAGTACCTTGACTTTACCTCACCCTGGGGAGAAATTTTGTATTAGCATTTGAGCATATTTTAAAATGTAATGTATGAGAGGGTTATCTCTTGTTTCACTGAAATTTCTTTTATTATTACTCTACATGATTCTGGATGTTCTATTCGTTTAGGGTAATTCTCACGTTGTTTCAGAAATGTATATTCTGTCTTTTCAAGTAAATCATAAATGTATACAGACGTTTGTTTAAAGTTCCTGCATGGTGCCTAATATCGTGTTGGGCCTACACTGAACACTGAATACGTTTTCTTACTTGGAAGGAGGTTCTCATCCATTATAGGTTGCCGTAAAAGCAGGGGATAGGCTGGGCGCGGTGGCTCAAGCCTGTAATCCCAGCACTTTGGGAGGCTGAGGCAGGTGGATCACGAGGTCAAGAGATCGAGACCATCCTGGTCAACATGGTGAAACCCTGTCTTTACTAAAAATACAAAAAATTAGCTGGGCGTGGTGGCGCGTGCCTGTAATCCCAGCTACTCAGGAGGCTGAGGCAGGAGAATTGCCTGAACCCAGTAGGCGGAGGTTGCGGTGAGCCGAGATCGCGCCATCGCGCTCCAGCCTGGGTAACGAGCGAAACTCCATCTCAATTAAAAAAAAAAAAAAGCAGGGGATAACAAGCAACCACTGCCTTCCTCAATGATGTGATGAAAGCCAAAGCCAAGTAGCTCAATGTACCCAACTTAAAAATATAAAAAGTTGTGTTTTCATTTCGTTGTAAATATTTAGTAATTTCTGCTGTGATTTCTCCTTTAACTCGTGAAAGGATATTTTTTATTTTTTAAATGTATGCTTGCGTTTGGCTATCTTATTGCTGCCGACTTCTAATTTTGTTGTATTATGGTCAGAAAAATGTGGTCTGGACAATGTCAATCATATAGTGGATGTTGTTCTCCCTCTACCTTCACTCTGCTGATTTCTCCATTTTGTAAAGGCTGATAGAAAATCACATGGTTCCAAACTAACTGCAAGGGAGGCTGGGAAATGTTGTCTTTCTGCACGTCCAGGAAGAGGAATGGCGTAAACACAGCATTGTCTCTGGCACACTACACATGTGCTAAAGAGTTCTTACTTTATAGGAGGTATGTCTGTCCCACTGTGTACCTTTCTCAGTTTTTGCTTAGATAGCTTCAGGCAGTGTTGTTTGGTGCATTCAGCTTGATGATTATTATGTATGTCTGCTTGGCAAAATAGACAAGATTCCCATCAGTATGAATGAAAGTATTTTACAGATAGGTTAGGGAATGTTAATACTTTATGGCCTAATATGTGGTCATTTTTTTTTTCAAATGTGCTATGTGTGCTTAAAAGGAATGTGGATTATTTTTTTTTTTAAAGAGATTTTTTATTTTTTAATAGATACGGTTCTCAGTGTAATTGAAATCTAGCTTTAATTAACAATATGCTAGATCTCTCAAACCTTAGGATGTTAGTCAGTGTAACACTAGACAATGCTGCTAAGACAAATAAACCCTGAAGTCTCAGTGGGTTGGCACCCATATCATAGTCTGGTGCAGGGCAGGGGTTCTCCTTTGGGGCCCCTGTCCAACAGTGGTTCACAGATCCTGGAGGTTTCCATCTTCTTTTTGTTTAGATGGAGTCCTGCTCTGTCACCAGACTGGAGTGCAGTGTCATGATCTTGGCTTATTGCAACCTCCCCCTCCCAGGTTAAAGCATTTCTCCTGCATCGGCCTCCTGAGTAGCTGGGAGTACAGACACGTGCCACCATGTCCAGCTAATTTTTGTATTTTAAGTAGAGACGGGGTTTCACCATGTTGGCCAGGATGGTCTTGATCTCTTAACCTCATGTTACTCCTGCCTTGGCCTCCCAAAGTGCTGGGATTACAGGTGTGAAGCACCACACTGTCCAGTTTCCATCTTTTAATTCTGCCATCTCAGAGTTTTTCACTTGTAGCCATATGGATGGGAAGAGAGGGAACATAGCTCACACTTGCCTTTGATAACCTTGGCCCAGAAGTGATTTCTTACATTCCTGTTGGTTGAAAAGCAGTCACATGGTTCCAAACTAACTACAAGGGAGGCTGGGAAATGTTGTTTTTCTGCATGTCCAGGAAGAGGAATGGTGTAAACACAGCATTGTCTCTGGCACACTACACATGTGCTAAAGAGTTCTTTCTCTTACAGGAGGTATGTCTGTCCCACTGTGTACCTTTCTCAGTTTTTGCTTAGATAGTTTCAGGCAGTGTTGTTTGGTGCATTCGGCTTGATGATTGTTATGTCCTCTTGGCAAAGTAGACAAGATTCCCTTCAGTATGAATGAAAGTGTTTTACAGACAGGTTAGGGAATGTTAATACTTTCAAGGGCCCTTCTATTCCTCTGCTTTACAGATAAGAACTGAGACCTAGAGAGAGGACATCACGGATCTCACTCATGAGTGGCAGAATGGAAACCAACATTGCAGTTACTTTGCCTTTCCCCCATCAAGTTGTTCTCCCTCTATCTTTACTCTGCTGATTTCTTCACTTGCTCCATACAGACCTCCCAATGCCAGGAACATAAAGATAGTGATTAATTTGAGCTTCTCCAGAAAGTCCTTTCCTGGTTGACACTGGGAACAAGAAATCTCAGAGTATAAAATGGAATCAAGTAGTAGTACTTTTGTGAATGGCTCCCAAATTAATTCCTTTACTGTTTTTTTACATGAAGCACAGTTGCACAAAACACACTTAACCTGAGATGAAGCACATATTAGAGAAAGGTTCTCTCTGTAGCATTATCTATTACTCTAATGAGCATGAAAAAGGGGGGAGGGGACATGCTCTCTCTAGCTATTATTACCTCCACTATAGAGTTGACATACACAAGCTCATTATTGCATTATGTTTTATTCAACAAAATAACTTTAATGTTGTAGCTTAAATTGAATTCGCTAAAACATCTTTATCTCCAGCATAATGTGCCTCAAGTGTCTTCTTGGTGCCTGCATTTTCTCCAGAATTATAGTGCTGAAGCTATGGAAATGCTGAAATGATATGCAATCTGCAAAACAATGTGGCTATAACGTGGTAATTGGCCTTCCACATAATTAAAGGAACATTTCCTCATCAGAGCTGTTCCATCAGAGACCCAAGGGCTATCGTTTTACAAATCACCCACTTAGGAAAACCTTTATTCCCAGTAGCCTATAAAAATCTGGTTATGCAAACAGATTTGCTTATTCAGTAGCATTAATGGCTCCTCATAGTTAAAAAGTCTTCAAGGTGATTGACCTCTAATCTGTTTATTTGTCAACCAAGTGTCATTTTTATTTTGACAGCTGGGAGCGTTTTGACTCTTTCACAGCTGGCATGAAGACGCAGGGAAGGAAAGCTCAAAAACCAACAACCTGTGTATTCCCAGCCTATTAATCAATAGAAAAATCACTCCGACTGGATTAGCGTCTTGTACCTGGCAGAAAGGCTCTTAAAGACATTGGAATTAGATTTTTACTCTTGATATGATGCCTCCTTGAGTCAGATCAGATTTCCGTTTGATAGACTCTTGCCGAAAAATGGCTCCAGGGTCTGTGCAGTAGCTAAACTCTTGTTTTTCTTTTTCTTTTTCCTTGCTGTTATTGTCGTTGTTTTAAAAGCATCATTAAATGTTTTCATTAAGATCTTCCCAGCAGTTATTTTACTGTGAATATGGCCTTTCGTTCTGGTCCTGAATAACTTACCAGAGGAAACCTCTAAAAGCGCTCTTTTGGAAGATGTCTGATGGATGGTTGGTTTTAATCAGAAATCTCTTCCCTTTATCTGTCCCCTGTGTTCTGTTCTCCTTTCTCTGCCCATTATTTAGGGAGGATTCACCTATTCCCAAAGTCCTTTCCTCTTTATTTCCAGTCCAGAGCTCTCTAACTCCAGGCTGATGAGTCCAGCTGCGCACTGGTTGGCTCCACTTGGCTGTCTGTCTCGCACTGGTCTCACCTTACCTTCCTCTCCTGATTTCCCTTTCTGCCTGGGCTCACCAGGTCAGGTTCACACCACCATCCACCAAGGTTCCAGAACACCTGGGCATCATCCTGCATTCCTCCCTCTTTCTCAGTCAAGTTAGTCTACCCTCCCCTCTCCACCCGGATCGCCACAGCCGTGCTCCAGCCTACCATCTTGTCTCACATTGCATACTGCTGCCTCCCACCCAGTCTACTCACCTCCCACTCTCCTCCAGCCAGACTGCTCTTTTTATAGCACAAACTGGATCATTACGCCCCTGCCTAAAAACATCTCCTGTCTCCCTTTGTCTTCAGGATAAACATGGCCGAGAGCCTTTAAGATTTGGCTCCAACTCGCCTCTGCATTAGTCACTTTTACAATTATATGAACGTCTCTCAGCTCCTCACCCTCTCACGTCTCGATTTTTGCACCTGCTCTTCCCTCCACTGGGAAAGATCTTCCATACCCCTCCCACTGCCCTGGCTAATTCCTACCATTTTCTAGTCTTCAACTTAGGAGTCGTGTGATGGGGAGTTTATATCCCCATCTTTTAACCCCAAGTGGTTTTTCTGACCACTTGATATAAATTGGATGCCCACCCCCACCCCCCACTTTTTTTGAGACAGAGCCTCTCTCAGTCACCCAGGCAGGAGGGCAGTGGTGAGTCCTTGGCTCACTGCAATCTCCGCCTCCTGAGTTCAAGCAATTCTCCCATCTCAGCCTTCTGAGTACCTGGGATTACAGGTGGCGGCCACTGCACTTAGCTAATTTTTTTTTGTTTATTTATTTATTTTTGAGATGGAAGCTTACTCTGTTGCCCAGGCTGGAGTGCAGTGGCACAATCTTGGCTCACTGCAACCTCCGCCTCCTGGGTTCAAGCGATTCTCCTGCCTCAGCTTCCTGAGCTGCTGGGACTACAGAGCATGTACCACCATGCCCAGCTAATTTTTGTATTTTTAGTAGAGACAGGGTTTCACCATATTGACCAGGCTGGTCTCGAACTCCTGACCTCAAGTGACCTACCCGCCTCAGCCTCCCAAAGTGCTGGGATTACAGGTATGAGCCACCGTGCTCAGCCTTTTTGTATTTTTAGTAGAGGCAGGATTTCACCATGTTGACCAGGCTGGCTTCAAACTCCTGGCCTCAGATGATCTACCCACTTCTGCTTCCCAAAGTGCTGGGATTATAGGCATGAGTCACTGCGCCGGCCGATTGGGTGCTCCATTTGTATGCTCCCACTGCCCCAGGCATACTGTCACCATAACTCCCACCATTCTGAGTTGAAAATGATTTTTTTCCTTTTATTTCCCTCATCAAATTTGAGGCTCATTGAAAAGAGGACGGTGATTGTTCACTGTTGTATTCCCAGCCCCTCATCTTGGACTCAGTGTCCTGAGTTTTGCTCTAGAGCTGTGCACACAGGTTCAGACATTGTAGCACAGCTGTCTAGCATCTGTTTCGAAGTGGCTTGGAGAAAAGTCATTAAGGACTTCCCCAGGGATGAAACAGAAGCTTCACCTAAATCAGGAGTTTTCAACTTCAGACTGCATTGGAATCCTCTGAGAGGCTTGTTTAAAATACAGTCTCTTGACTGTATTTTAAGAGTGGGCTCTCTTGAAGAGCCCACTCTTCAAGAGTCAGTGAGTTGCTTCATCATCAAAATATATCTGGAATCCAGCCCATCTCCAGCACCAGCCTGAGCCACCAGGTCTGAGCCACTGTGGCTCCCACCTGCAGAATTGCTATGCTGGTCTCCTTGCTTCTGCTCTTTCCTTCTTATCATCCACTTAGGTAGTCAGGGTGATTGTTAAAAAAAATTTTTTTTTGAGGTGAAGTCTCGCTCTGTCACCCAGGCTGGAGTGCAGTGGTGCAATCTGAGCTCACTGCAGTCTTGACCTCCTGGGCTCAAGCCATCCTCCTGCCTCAGCCTCCTGAGTAGCTGGGAATACAGGCATGCACCACCACACCTGGCTAATTTTTTTTAATTTTTTTTTTTTTTTTTTTTTTTTTTTTTTTGTAGAGACAGGATTTTGCTATGTTGCCCAGGCTAGTCTCAAACTCCTATGTCCACCCACCTCAGCTTCGTGTATTTTTAGGAAGCCCCTCTTCTAGGAATTTTGGTGCAGAGGCCTTGGTACCCCTGTCTGTCTGTCTGTCTGTCTGTCTGTCTCCCTCTGCCTTATAGCTGCCCTGGGGACAAGACTCGCCTTAGGCATCTCTCTGACTCCTGATTGCTTTCACACTGAGACTGCTTCAAGTTACACCTTGATCTGAAGCCTTGGGCTTCTGTTACTATTGCTTGCTTTTGTTGGAAGGGCCATGCAGCTTTCTCCCACAAATTGCAGAGGTGCCCACAAATTTCTAAGTCCCCAACAACCAAACCAGATGACAAACAAGGATGCAGCCCACAGCTGGGGAGACAGATTTCATCTCCGCAGAGACTCCAAGACGCTGAACTGAAATCCACCCAGAAACTGGTTTTCTCTCTCATTTAAGTTCAGTGTCACCTGGGGACTTGCCGGCAGGGCTGGTGACCATTCACAGGGCAAAGATACTTTGAAATGTCAACCGAGGATGGTGTGGTTGGCAGATGGCATGTCAGAGCAAAGATTAACATGGAAAGAAGAACTCTCCCTTGGAGGGAATGTGTGAGGCTGGCAGCCACACAGAGGGCTTTTTCTGTAAGCTCTCGCATAGATGCAAACAGCCAGGAGGTTTTGCTTTCTGAGCCCGAGTGGAACTATGTTCCTTTCTGCACATTGCCACTCTGCAGCAAACGTTTATTCCTGTTGCATTGATTAAAAGTGCTTACCGAAGGGGTTTGAGGGGAGCGGTGACAGTGTGACTTATGGCTCTGCCGGCTGCCAGTGGAGCCAGCCGCTCTCTGCACAGCTGTGCAAGGGTGTTTTGAAAAGTGGCTCAGCCGGTCAGGAAGGACTGGATGTAAATGTTGCTGCCACAACATCTTGTAGCCTGATTGGGGCCATGTTTGCAGAGCCCCTAAACCACTGCACTTGTTCAGACTTTAAAATAAGCTTATTGCCAGACGCAGTGGCTCATGCCTGTGATCCTAGCACTTTGGGAGGCTGAGGTGGGTGGATCAGGAGGTCAGGAGTTCAAGACCAGCCTGGCCAAGATGGTGAAACCCCATCTCTACTAAAAATATAAAAAATTAGCCAGGTGTGGTGGCAGGCGCCTGCAATCCCAGCTGCTCAGGAGGCTGAGGCAGGGAATCACTTGAACCCAGAAGGCAGCAGTTGCAGTGAGCTGAGATAGCACTGCACTCCAGCCTGGGCAGCAAAGGGAGACTATACATGCAACACACCTAGCTAATTTTTGCGTTTTTAGTAGAGATGGGGGTTTATCATGTTGGCCAGGATGGTCTCCATCTCTTGACCTTGGGATTTGCCTGCCTCGGCCTCCCAAAGTGCTGGGATTACGGGTGTGAGCCACCGTGCCCAACCCAACATAAGCTTACTTTCTGACCTCCTTTGCTGAACTCTGCTTCTTTTCTCAAACCTCTGTATCCAGAAGAGCTTTTAGCAACAAAGTTACCCAATGCCCTTCCCAAGTCTCTCTTTGCAACTGGCTCC
>CM052660.1:106586915-106601467 GCA_028533165.1 Leontopithecus rosalia | reverse complement strand
CCCCCCCCCCCCCCCCCCCCCCCCGCACCCACCAGTGGCATTTACTTTTCCTAGCTTCTTTTGAGTCCAGGGATTTTTCTAAACTTGCAATGGGGTTCTCGGGGGTGGTAATTTTTAAGTGGGGTTTGTAAGTTAGGACAGCCTGGTGAAGTCATGCAATATTCTGTGTGCTGAGGCAGATTGTATTCTCTGAAGACAGCTGCAATATCATCGCCCATCCTGTGGGTCTTTCTAGAAGTTTGTCTCACCCCTGTCAATAGGTAGAGTACAGATCTCCTCCTTCTGAATCTGAGCAGGCTTGAGACCGTTTCCACAAATAGGATGTAGTGGCAGTGGCTCTATGAGGCTTCAAAGGGAAGGTCAGAAGACGCTGTGCAACTTCTCCTGGTTCTCTTTAATTGCTCATTCTTGGCACATAGCCACCATGCTGTGAGGAAGCCCAAGCAGCCCGAGACAAGACGCCTGTGGAGAGGAACGAAGGCCTCCGTCGCACAGTCTTGGCTAAGCTTTCACTTGACACCAGCATCAACTCTCCAGCCATATGAAAGATTCCTCTTGGCTGAGTGTGGTGGCTCACACCTGTAATCCCAACACTTTGGGAGGGCAAGGTGGGCGGATCACTTGAGGTCAGGAGTTCAAGACCAGCCTGGCCAACCCGGTGAAACCCTGTCTCTACATAAATACAAAAATCAGCCAGGCATGGTGGCGCCCATCTCTAATCTCAGCTACTTGGGAGGTTGAAGCAGGAGAATCACTTGAACCTGGGAGGCAGAAATTGCAGTGAATCGAGATCGGGCTACTGTACTGCAGCCTGGGTGACAGAGCAAGACTCCATCTCAAAAAAAAGAGATATACCTTGAAAGTTGTTCCTCCAGGTCCTACAGAAGATTCCCCAGTTATTGCTGGGAAGAACAGAAATGAACCCTTTCTGTTGAATCCTGCCCAAAGTTCAGGTTTATTAGCAGAACAAATGATGTATTTTTTAAACTCTGCAATAGTAGATGATCAGAACCTTGACTTTGCATAAAGTCCCTGCTCCATGGAGCAACTAAGAGGTCCCTGGAGTCAGTATGCTAAGGTTCAAATCCCTTCTTCACCCTCTGTCATCTGGGTGACTTAAAGCAAATTCCTTAAACTCCTTGTTTCTCAGATTTCTACCTGTAAAACAGGGATGATAATAATAGTGTCCCCAGGTACCATGAAGATATCCATTGAATGGGTGATTGCGTCCCATGGATGTGAATTCCTTTACAAATATTTATGGAATGCCAATTACATGCTAGGCTATGACGGGCACTGGGAGTGACAAGAGAGCCAAATGGCCCTGTTGCCTCCCTCCTGGTGCTTACAGTCGAGTGGGATAAGGACCTTAAACAAATAGACAAGTCAATATAGCATGACCAACTATGATAGCTGTTCAGAGGAAGTGATTTTTTTTTTTTTTGGAGACAGAGTTTCACTCTTTTTGCACAGGCTAGAGTGCAATGAGCTCACTGCAACCTCCGCCTCCCAATTTCAAGTAATTCTCCTGCCTCAGCTTCTCAATATCTGGGATTACAGGTGCACACCGCCATGCCCAGCTTTTTTTTTTTTTTTTTTTAGAGACAGGGTTTCACCATATTGGCCAGGCTGGTCTCGAACTTGTGACCTCAGGTGATCTGCCCGCCTCTGCCTCCCAAAGTGCTGGGATTACAGGTGTGAGCCACTGGGCCCAGCCAGGAAGTGTGACATTTAGTCTGAGACTTGGATGATGGGTGGGCTTTAGTTCAATAAAAAGACCCAGAGAGAAACATATGGAAAGGTCCTGAGGTATGAAACAGAGGACTTCAATCCCAAATCTGGGCCTCAGGTGATACCTTGCTATCTTGCATCTTTCCTCAAGCATCTGGAAGTGCTTTTCCTGGCACACATCCAAATGGTTTCTGTTTTTTTTTTTTTTTTTTTTTTTTTTAATTAGAATTGCACCAACGCCCACTCTTTGAAGTATCCTGGGGCGACTGGCTCTGAAAACAAAGTGCAAATAACACAAAGAAGTGTGTATCAGTCAGGACTCTTGGCTGCAAGCCACAGCAGCTAATCCTATCTGTGACAGAAGAAGAATGGAGTTCCCTAGAAGGTTTTTGAGGGCTCACAGAAGATCAGCTGCAAGATCAGGCTGGAAGAATGGGCAGGAGGAATATGGGAGGGTTGGAACCAGCTAGTGAGCGCTACCCAGGCAGGGATAGGGCTGACTCCATCTTTGCAACTCTCTTTTGAGAGTCAAAACCCTGGTAGCAAACATTTGACTGGCTGAGCCTAGGTCTTATGTGGCCTCCTGTGGTACCAGGAAAGATCTGGCCCCTTTGGTTTCATGAGTACTGGAGAGTGGAGTTGGCAGTGGAGAATGGGCTTTGGGCTTGCACCCTGCCAAAGACTTCTCCAAGACAGATCAGGATGCTAATGGGGATGTCAGCCATAGACCACACATGCCACCCTGGCTTGTGTTCCCTGGCCACCTGACTTCCTTGAGAGAAGCAGTGACTCCAGAGTTCATTTTTGCTTTGTTCTCCATCTTCTTTTCCCAACAGGAGGCTCCATCAGGGTCTGAGATCTCTGGTTGTCCAGGACACAAGTGCCAGCCTCCTTCCGAGGCAATGGCACTGTGTGAAGATGTTCTCAGATGACATCACCACTTTGGACTCCATCCTAATTCATTTGTGGCTTTTTTAGCCCTGGCTTCCTGATATGAGTGTATAGCACTTGTCATTTATGGGACCTGGTACAGCCTCAGGGCTGGCCCTCCTCATTTCTCCTCTGCTCTGTGTTTACATTTTGTTGGAAGCAAGCCAAAGCATGCTCCCTTTGGTGCCCAGCACACAGACCTTGGCTCCAAACTCAAGATGGGCAACTCTGACCCTTTGTCAATATGTGGGTGGGTTTGACCATGAGGCATTTTGGGCCTCCTTGGGGTGGGCTGAAGGGGAAAAGCAGGGAGACTAATCAGAGTGGGGTTGGGGAAACCGAGTCATCAGCTTTAGTGAGAGGGTGGTGAATACTGGCATTCTGAATTACTGTGCACAGGGCAGCATGGAGAATGAGAACAATCTTGGGGCTGGGGATCGTCTCCAAGGTGGTCTAATCGTGTGGGTGGGACCAGCCCCCATAAGATTCTGATAGTGCTCATCTCTGATCTTTGGTAATCTGAGACTTAGGGAAGTGTTTCTGTCAGTGCCTGAAGGTGTGGGTGTGAATGACAGAGTCCAGTCTCTTGGGAGAAGGCAAGAGAGTCTGGGTGGAGAAGCATCCTGGCTTTAGAGTCAGAGAAAACTAATTTGGATTCTGGCTGCACTGCCGACTTGATAAAAGTGACTTAATTTATCTGAATATTAGTTTTATCTGTAATATGGAGATAAAAATAGAATCCATGCTTCACAGGGTTATTGCAAGAATGAGATGCTGTCATGCTTGCTGAGCTCTCAGCACAGTTCCTGGCACCCAGAAAGAACTCCAAGCATGATAACTACTGTTAGTACAGAGTTGGGGGGTGGGTGCTGTGGCTTGGTGGCCATGCAGGTGGGTCCCCCAGGGTTATCCCAGGACCAATACAAATCATTCTGTTTCAGTGAGGTGGGGTCTGGGAGCCACATCTGGTATACCTAGGATTGCATATCCCCAAAGGTTTGGTATCTTCAATGCCTAGCCCGAGGATGCAAGTGACATCCCGTCTTCATAGGCAGCACCCTCAGACTCACCCCATTTTTCTTTGAAATTTCCCTTCTCTGGGATCTTCAGAGTCTTTTCTTTTGCCTAGAGTCTTTGGACTACACCCAGCTTGCTTTCCTGCCTCCCAGGAGGCTGCTTCTCTTTAGGTAGCCCACTGGCTAATGGCACCTACCCCTGGTGCCAAGACCATGTTTCTATACACGCAACCCCAGGCAGACCAAGAGGAGTGATCAGGTGCTCCCAGTTGCCTGGTTTTCTGGGCTGGGTTGGATTCGAGGTAAAAGAAGTGGGGACAGAGGCTTCCCCAGTGCCTGCAACTGGGGAGGATGGGCAACTTCAGGGTCCAACAGCTTTTTTTCTAGGCTGGTGAGATTTTCTTGGTTGTTTAGATTGTAGCATATTCTTTGGAAAGTCTAGTTCTTCTAGAGGAAAATCCTAGGAGAGAAGTGAGTTCTGTCAGCTATGCAGGGTGTAGAGATTCAGTTAAAACATGTGAACGGTGACTTCAGTAAAGGCCAGGGTGATGAGTGTCTTGTCTTCATCACTTCCTGGTGTGTTCTTCTGGGGGTCTGTGTCTAATCATTCCATCAAAAAAGGAGAATGTGTGGGTTGACGTAATTAGACAATGAGGTGGCTTTCTTTTGCCCATTCTCTCTCTCCCTCTCATCTCTATAACCTGGCTTCTCTCCTCCTACTGTAAATGGAACTTTTGTACATGGTGAGAATCTTGGCAGAAGTCTCCTGGCCATTCATCCCTATAGCCTTGTTGCCAGAAAGCAAATGGCAACTTACCATTCCTAGCTCCTGTTTGGAAACTCCCAGAGAAGAGTTGTAATTGGCTCTCTTGGGTTACCTGTCTACCCTTACACTGGGGGGTTTGAGATACTGTGATGGACTCAATTTGAGTCCTTCTACAGCTAAGAGTAGGGTTTGGTGTATCTATTACCTGAAGAAGTGAGGAAGTTGGGGAAACAGACATGGCCAGCAGAAGAAAGCACTGGGAATTGAATCCACAAAATGGCTAATTTTGACAAAGCTATTTCCCATGCACTATTTTCTTAGCCATTTCAAGTCCTCTTTGGAATAAGCCAGGGTACAAAAACATTTATCAATAAAATATATGCTTTTGCTATGGCAGAAATGAGTGTGAAGTTAATATTAAAAAACCCACGAAGAGTTACCAGTAACCCAGGAGATGATGAATGAATCAGTTCTTCCTGATCGTTCTTGATTATTTGTAGTTTTGAAGTTATGAGTGCAGATTAGGGTGGGGGTGAGTTTACAGGCTCTAAGCCTGGAAAAAATTTGAAAATGGAAATCCAGTACTTCAAATTACCATGGGAGCATCTCCACATACCTTAAATATGCAGAGGATACGGGCAGCATGACCAGTAAGGAAGTGATTCTAAGACCTGGGAAGATATGTGTACCAAATGAGGCACGTATCTGTCACGGTTCTTCGGAGAGGCAGAAACCATCATATATAAATAGATACATGAGAAAGGACTTACTGGGGGAATTGGCCCATGTGATTTCAAAGGCTGAGAAGTCCCACGACAAACTGTCTACAAGCTGGAGACCTTGGGATGTTGGTAGCCTGGCTTAGTTCAAGTCTAAAGGCCTCAGAACCTGGCACAATGATGGTGTAATGCTCAGTCCAGGGCCAAAAGCCTGAAAACCCAGGGAGCTGCTGGTGTTAAGTCCTACCGTCCAGAAATCAGGGAGCCCGAAGTTCTGATGTCCAAGGACAGGTGAAGGAGAGGGTGTCCCAGCCTCAGGAGAAAGAGTCACACTTGCTTCTCCTGTTTTTGTTCTATCATGACCCTCAACTGATTGGATGGTACCCACCCACATTGACAGTGGATCTTCCCTCCTTAGTCCACGGAGACTCACACACTAATCTCCTCTTGAAATACCCGCAGAGTGCTCATAGGCACACCCCCAATAATGAAAGGAATTTAAGAAATACCCCTCTAGGTATTTCTTAATCCAGTCGACTTGACACCTACAACGAGCCATTACAAGGTGACTTCTATGGGATGCTGCAAGTTACACATACAGTCAAAACGTTACATCTGAGGTCTTTGCATAGAAATATTTTGGAAATATGTTTATTTTCTTTTCTGGATAATTCTGTGTTGCCTTAGAGGGTGGCCAGCCTGGCTTTTAGCTTAGTAATATACAAGATGAGTCATGCTGGCATAGGGGCGAGGTATTAGCTTGACTACTTAGGCAGTGCCACATTTTTAATTAACTATTGATTAGTAGGATTTGTGTATTGAGGTTAATCAGGTACAGCAAGAACAGATAACTTTACTTGGCTTCCTTTAAGCTCGAGTATATAAATCTAATGCAGGGTGACTGTGTATTAGAAACAATTTTTTTTTTGTCTAGAAGTAATCAATGCAGTCTCAAAGCTGAGAAAAACAAGCACAATTCAACCTTCTTCTATTTGTGCGAATCTGTGTTTTATTTTCTTCTTAGGTTATGGAGCAAAGGGGACATATTTCTCTTTCTTGGAAAAACCTCACTATGTACGGTGAGCAACAGCCCTTTACTGTGGAAGGGACAAATGCATTATTGTCCCAACAAGGAGTCACCTTGCATTCCCAGAGATAGCTGGAGCTGAAGTACAAGGATTTGTCAGGGAAGAAATATTGTTGATCTTCCCACTAACTCAGGAGTATCTTCAGGTTAAATTGGAAGGTCTTGTGACAAGGCTGAGAAAAATATACCAAGTGAGAGTTTTTGCTGAAAGATTACCGTTTCTTGATGCCAGACGTACGAAGCCATGATTGTATTTATCATGAGTGAGCGATCCAAGAGTGAATTTTAACCACGTGGTTCCTTACCTGGCAGCCTTTCAAGAGATCCCGGAGTTCACATCTTTGCGATATCAAAACAAACAACTCCTCTAGCTGTCCGTTTGGAACTTGGAAATGGCTGTAGTTCTTCAAGCCTGGACAGAGGAAAAGCTGAGGAGAGGGCACCTGAGTCTTCAAGGTATTTTTTCAAGGGCCTGATAGCGTCAGTCTTTGTGACCGCTTAGAATCCTTTGTGATTTCCTGGATTCTTTAGATTTTGCTTGTTGACCACGAGGTAAACAACACAGGCTAGCACCTCATCTTTTATGCAAACCACTCTCTCCTCTCTCCTGTTTTCAAAACAATATTATTCAGTTTACGTGGCGCAGGGTGGTCACATGACACAACCTTGTCCAATTAGAGGACTCAATCCTGCTGGCCACATTGATTGGTCCAGGAATGGATACATCCTAAGAACAAGCCAATCACGGCTTTCCCTGACTCTTTTCTCAGAGGTTGTGGGAAACACGCTTTTTCCGAAGCTGGGTTTGAGATCTGTGTGTAGGACATAGGCTTGAAACTGTGAACTGCTGTCTTTGTCCACCTGGATAAAGCTTGTCAGATAATAAAGCGAAGTGGAGCTGAGGGATAAAGACAGAGACATACAGAGAACCCTGATGACATTATTTGAACCTAGATGCAGCTAAGCCTGGAGCTAGGACCACCCCCTCAAACCTGTGGGGCACATAAGTCTCCAGCATTTTAATGTAAGCTGGTTTGTGTTTCTGCCGTTTGCACGTGACCCTATTGGTTAAACCTGGCTTCAATGTATTACTCAATCCAGAGAAGCAGCATGGTTTCAACACATGAGGCAGAAAAGTTGCATTGAATTGTTTTCATTGAAACAGAAATACCCAGTAGCTCCAGTTAGAATATTTCTCAGGAAGACTGAGAGGGTGGTAGGAGGAGTTTGGTGGAAGCCTCAAAACGTCCTCGTCTTATTGGGGAGAGGGGGGCAGAAAAAGAAGGAATGAAAACATTTGGTGAGGGCAGGGGTTGGCATCTTGTTTCCGCAGAATGATGGAGAAACATGTTTATGAATGCTTAGAAAGGGAAAGTCAATTTCCAAAGAGAAAAATCGAGCAAATGAAAGTTTGTTTCAACCAGGGAAAAATGAAGATAGGAAATAAAGGGAAATAAAGAACTAGTATGAAGCAGTAGCAAAGGATCAAAATCAAGCCTATCACTGACACTAAATATAAGTATATTGTCCTTTTTTCATTAAAAGACAGTGACTGTCAGTTGGGCTTAAAAAACACAAAATCCAAAATCTAGGTCTCAGTGTCTTCATCTGTAAAATGCAGATTTAATGAGTGTGGTGTGTATCTGTGTTTGTACACATATATTTAGAAGCACAAGCGAGTCATGCTCTATACAACATTGTGCAGCTTCTTTTTTTCAGAAGCCATATGTCCTAAGGATCTCTCTATGTTGGCACATAAAAGCTTGCTCCATTTTTTAGTAGCTGCATATATTCTGCTTTATGGCTCTACCATAAATTCATTTAGCCAAACTCTTGTCATGGACGTGTCGGTTGCTTTGGTTGTTTGCTTTTCTAAATGATGTGGCAATAAAATTTCCGCTATGCCATTTGGGCTCGCTCATGTGGATGTATCTTGAGGATCATGCTGGACACGTACCCTCTGTCCAGCAATCTCAGTCCCTAGAAATGAGATTGCTGGACAGAGGGTATTTGCACTTAAGATGTTGAAAGGTATTACCAAATTAGACAGTTTAATTTGCAAGTGTATCTTATTAGGAGAAAATCTGTTAGATTAAGTCCACCCTGTAAATGTTATATTTGAGTAGTTCCTTTATTAAATTGATTTGTGTTCTGCTTCTTCCCCCAAAGGGCTCATGGAAGCTTATAGCAAGAGGCAAATCAAATAAGCCTGAAAATAATAAACATTCGGACAAAAGCCAATATGGTAACAGTAACAGCGAGCACGTATTTTGAGTTGCAATGTCTAGCATGTATCAAGTGTTCATTTATGTGTATAAACCCAAGGAAACCTCACAGTTCCATTAGGAAGGAACTGGCCTCTCCGTTTTCAGGTGGGAAAACCCAGGCACACAGAAGGTTAGATAATTTGTTCAGTGTTACACAGCGAGTGGTGAAGCTGGGATTTGAACTCAGTCAGGCTGGATTCAGTCTACCCTTTTAGCCATTATGATGTGCTGCTTCTCCAAAAATAGGATTCTGAGGAGGAAGGATGAAGCTGGACACAGTTTTTTTTTTTTTTTTTTGAGACCGAGTCTTGGTCTGTCATTCATGCTGGAATGTAGTGGCGAAATCTCAGCACACTGCAACCTCTGCCTCCCTGGCTTAAGTGATTCTCATGTCTCAGCCTCCCAAGTATCTGGGAGGAGCACACCACCATACCCAGCTAACTGTAGTATTTTTAGTAGAGGTGGGCTTTTTCCATGTTGCCCAGGCTGGTCTTGAACTCCTAGGCTCAAGTGATCCACCCACCTTCACCCCCCAAAGTGCTGGGATTACAGGCGTGAGCCACCATGCCTGGCCAACAGATAGATTATTATTATTGATTCATTGAGCCGCCAGATTATTCATTCAATTATTCAACAGATGGCTCTCAAGGCAGCTCTTTGCCAAGAGCACTGGGGTAATAGTGAACAAAAGTCTCTGGGGTCCCCACCTCTACTTGCCAATGGGGGTCAAGTTGCTTCCTGAGTGCACTCATCTGGATGCAAGGCTGTCCTTCCTTGCTGAATGGTGGGTCCCTCTGATCAATGCATCATTCTTGCTGCAAGGAGAGAGGACTCTTTGAACCCTTGGTCCTCAGCCTCAGCATCACTGACCTGGTGGCCCTTGCCTCATGCATTGTCAGCCATAGCTTTTGGCTTGATCATTGCAACCCATCAAGATCCCCTGGCAGGTGGGGCAAGTTTGCAGACAGCCCTGTAAGCCTGGTTCCCCAGATACTGGACTGAGCTGTGACCTCCTCACTGCTGAGGTGTGGTGGCCTCAGCCAAGCTGGGAGGGACCTCAGGGGTCCCAGTGTCCCAGTGAGTGAAGGGGCAGTTTGAGCTTTCTACTCCTTGTCCTCTGGAGGGACAGCGCTGCACGTGGGCTTTTGCCTTGCCTGGACACTTGGTCAGCCAGGCTTGGGTAAATTGAGGTTTGCAGCTTCAGTTTTTTCATCTGTAAAATGATAAAAATCAATGCCATTTCTGGCCAGGTGCAGTGGCTCCTGCCTGTAATCCCAGCACTTTGGGAGGCCAAGGCAGGTGGATCATGAGGTCAGCAGTTCGAGACCAGCCTGACCAACATGGTGAAAACCCATCTCTCCTGAAAATACAAAAATTAGTCATGTGTGGTGGCATGTGCTTGTAATCCCAGCTATTCAGGAGGCTGAGGCATGAGAATCACTTGAACCCAGGGGGCGGAGGCTGCAGTCAGCCGAGATCACACCACTGCACTCCAGCCTGGGTGACAGAGTGAGAAGAACACACAGGGAGGGGAACATCACACACCAGGACCTGGGGGGTAGGGACTAGGGGAGGAATAGCAGGGGTTTGGGGGATTGCGGAGGGATAGCATTAGGAGAAATACCTAATGTAGATGATGGGGCGATGGATGCAGCAAACCACCACCATGGCACGTGTATACCTGTGTAACAAACCTGCACGGTCTGCATGTGCCCCAGAACTTAAAGTGTAATAGAAACCAACCAACAAACGAAAGGCCATTTCCACTTTGTCTCTTTGAAACACGTGTGAAGCAAACATAATAAAACAAAGGAAATTTTTATTCATTCCACATACATTTTTTTAAGTACCTTTGTGTGCCAGGCACTGAACTTAGCCCTGGGGCTCTCTTGATGAACAGAAGGACCTGGCTGTCTTCTCATGAAGCGCACAGGTTGGTGGGGAGTAGATGTAAATCAAATAGTCCCAGCAGAAATAATAGCAAACCTTTTCTGAGGGCTTTCTACATGCCAGGCACATTTCTGGGCACTTGTCAGGGTGTCAGCTCAGTTAATCCTCACTGTAGCTCCAAGAGGTGGGTGCTTTTACGATCCCATTTTACAGGTTCATAAACTAAGGTACAGAATGATCAAGTATGTGTCCAAGGTCCTCAGCTAATAAGAGGAGAAGCAGGGGGTCCACAGGCCTCAGGCTTCCAAACCTGTGTCTCTGAATGAGACACCATCTTGCCTCTATGATGTAAAGTAATGCAGGAGCAGAAGAACAGGTGGGTTTGAGAGAGTACAGTAGTGAGAACCGAATTTATATTGGAATGTTTGGGAAATGCCCTCAGGAGGACGTGGAATTGGGAAGAGTTATGATGGAGGAGAAGGAGCCAGTCTTACAGACATGGGCATATGTGTAGGAGTTGGAGAGAGGCAGAGGGAACAGGACTTGCAAAAGCCCTGGGGTAGACACAACACGGAGGGCATTTGCAGAAGGGAAAGAAAACCCTTGTGTTTGGGATCGTGGAATTGGAGGTGCCCTTGAGACTTGGCGCAGTGCCTGGAACATTGGAAAAGCTCGGTAGAGTTTAGCCCTTGCTCTGTTCTGAGAGAGGAAGAAGCAGGGAAACAGAAGGTTTCAGGGATGACTTGCTTCCTTAAGCCTGCCGCTGAGCACAGCAGGTATCATCTTGAAGTACTAGCATCAGGTGCAGATAAATCCCATATGGTCACCTCTGGCCTCCTTCTCCAGGTGTGGGTCCTGCAAGCGTGGGTTCCCTTTGCTGGGGAATTCTTGGGTGAGGGGCTTTGGCTCCCTCTCACCCCTTCAAGGAATTCTGCTTTGTCAAATTCACTGAGTGTGCTTCCTTTTTCTCTATCAGTCTTGCACTGGGGTGAAGGCAGCTCCAACCTGCTTTCAAAGCTGAGCAAATAAAGCTCTTTTACAATTGGTTCCATTGTAGAGAGAGCATTAGACTGATTTATTCAAATCAATTCTGGGTAAAAGCCATAAAAGAGAGCTTAAGAATGAGCTCTGAAACCCAGCTGATGGGTGAGCACCTCCAGTGGGGCGGTGCATGCCTGGCTTCTGAGGGGAGTTGGGGGCTGCTTGCACTCTGGGCAGGCTCAGACAGTATTTTCCTGGGGGACCGGGGTCAGACGTGGCCTCCAGTGGTGGGTGAGGATGCTGCTGTTCCTTAAGCTCCTGGTGGAGATGAAACGGTCCAGTGTGTCTTTTGTTTTGGCTGCTGAAGGGCAGGAGGCCTCATTGTACAGCATCTTTTGGGAACATAAGCTGATGTCATAGCTGGAAGGATCATCAGATAACCTGGTCGGAGCCCCTCCCTTTTGGCAGTAGAAGGATAGGTGGCTAGAACCAAAGAAACTGGAGCAGCTTGTCCAAGGTCACTGCCAAATTAGCGGAAGAGTCAGAATTCAAATTGAAGTCTCCCAGCTTCCTTCTTCAGCAGTGCTGTTTTTATCACAGAAGCCACATCCCAGCTTATAAACAAAATCAACCAACCAATAACCACAAATGACCCTGATGGTAAGGCCTGCCGTTTATCCAACTAAAACCATGTATGCTTTAATTTCTTTTTCTTCTTCAGACAGAGTCTCACTCCGTCACCCAGGCTGGAGTGCAATAGTGGGATCTCAGTTCACTGCAACCTCTGCCTCCCAGGTTCAAGCAATTCTCCTGCCTCAGCCTCCCCAGTAGCTGGGATTACAGGTGCATGCCACCACACCCAGCTAATTTTTGTATTTTTAGTAAAGATAGGGTTTCACTATTCTTTATTATCGGCCATGCTGATCTCAAACTCCTGAGCTCAGGTGCTCCATCCATTTTGTTCTTCCAGCATTCTGGGATTACAGGTGTGAGCCACCATGCCTGGCCCATGTATGCTTTAATTGAAGTCACTTTTCTTTGCTTTGGTACTTTGCACATATGAAGAACTAATCAGCTTGTCTTTGTAAAAATTCTTTGTTGAGATCAGAAGAGAGGGGAAAAATAATCCCTAAATTTGCTTCACTTGAATTCATGTAACTTCTCAAACAGGATGAGTTTCTTTTCTTTACATCGCTCTTGCCTTCTGTACCCTCAGGCATATGTCTGCCACTTAGTAGCTGTGTGATCCGGATCCCTGGTCAAGTTACTCAGTCTCTCTGAGCCTCAGCATCCTCATCTGTATGATGAGAATAGTGCATGCCTCATCAAGGTGTCGAGGCTGGATAGCATGATGCACATAAAGCAATCAGCAGTGCCTGGCCATATCAGTTGCTGAAAAATGTTATTCTTTTTTTTATTATTTGTACAGAGGAAATGAATGACCCTCTTCCCTGTTGGATAAATGTCTGCTGTTCTGTATTCTGCTTTCAGATTGAGCTGGCCTGCCTCTCATCCTGCTGCTAGGATTGTTCACGGACACCTCTTTCTCTCTATCTAATGCCCCTGCCTCACCTCCAGCATATATGCACACAGCACCTGTGTGCACACTTGGTGTACGAAACACAGACTCTGCTTTTCAAGTTGCAAGAGAGAGTAAGAGAGAGTAGTAAAATGTGGGCAGTAAGAAGGAATGTGAGTCCTTTTTTTTTTTCTTCTGGAGACAGGGTCTCACTCTGTCACTCAAGCCGGAGTGTAGGGGCACAGTCATGGCTCACTGCAGCCTCAACCTCCCTGGCTCAAGTGATCCTCCCCCTTCAGCCTCCCAAGTAGTTTGGACTATAGGCATGTACCACCACATCTGGCTGATTTTTGTATTTTTTGTAGAGATGGGTTTTTGACATGTTGCCCAGGCTTGTCTTGAAATCCTGGGGTCACATGATCTTCCTGTCTTGGCCCCCTAAAGTTCTGGGATTAAGGTGTGAGACACTGAACCCAGCTACATCCTTATTTCCTAACCCTTTCATTGTCCAGTGTTTTCCCTGCCCTGCACTGGGTTAGGAAATAGCACGTTTTGGGTTAGTGCAGCTTGGGACCAGTGTGCATAGCGTGGACTTGAGTACTGAATCCTTTTGATTCATTGTCTCCTGTCCAGGGGCTTGGTGCCCAAATCAAAACAGACATCAAAACCCAGACAAGGTGTTCCCAGGTGGTCCTTGTGCCTGGGCCCTGCACAAGCTGTGTTTTCTTGGCCAGCTGGATGGTGTCCCTGTTTCTGTCATAGAAGCTTCCCTTCTGGAGCACAATGTTGTCATCACTACAGGTGTGTCCAACAGCACTAAAGAGAGAGGAGGAAGAGAGAGGAGGGAAGGAGGGCAAAAGAAGGAGGGAAGTAGGGGTAGAGAGGAGGGAGCAAGTGCGAGTGAGAGGGATGGAGGGGGAGGAGGGCAAGTCTCAGAAACCTGCCATTGTCCACTGCCTGGAAGGGAAAGGGAAGATCTTCTCTGGCCGTGGTGCTGAAGTACAAGTGCCCTGCAAGGGACTGCGAGGCAGCAACCCAACCAGCAAGAAATGAGAGAGAGAAAGAGAAGGGAGTGGGAGGGAGGAGGGGGGAGGGATGGGAGGAGGAAACGAGGGAGGGAGAGGGGAAGAGACAGAGGAATGGAGGGAGGGAGAGAGCTAGTGAGGAGGGAGGAAAGGGGAGGGAGTAAGAGAGAGGGAGGGAGACAAAAACAGAGAGAGGAAGAGAGAAATAGAGGGAGAATGAGAGAGAAAGGAAGGGAGAGAGACGGATGCAGAGGCAGGAAGAGAGAGAGAGACGAAGAGACAAGGGAGCGAGGGAGGGAAGAGATAGATAGAGAGAGGAAGAGAGGGGCTGATAGAATGCTAACTCCTGCCTAGATTAGGGATCAAATGCCAATACTACGGGTTCACGATGGGGAGACACACATCTTTATTTTTTGCCAGCATTTTTGTTCACTTCCCCAGGAGGTGTGTGTATATGTGTGCATGCGAACAGGGATTATTGCTACTATATGAATTTCACTCCATGTTGGAGGCATTGCTTGGGACATCATCTTACTCATGCCTATAAAATAGCAGGGCAGCATAGCTGGGACATGAACATAGGCAGCCTTGCCCATGGGGACACCAAAGCCTTGCCTGCAG
>CM052660.1:106516208-106586815 GCA_028533165.1 Leontopithecus rosalia | reverse complement strand
GTTTCTTGGTGTTTTGTTCCTGAGGTGGATGTGGAGGCTCCCGGGTGGTGACTGGCATTTGGAGATGATAGAATAAAGGGTAAGGCTTTTTGTTAATGTCAACCCTGAGATTATTATACAATGCACCGTGGTCCTTGCTAGTCCTAAGCAGTCACCTTGATCTTATAGTGATTCCTAAGAAAGTTCTGGAAGGTAAGCGTCTTTGAGAAGTGACCAGTGTGGGCTTGAGGCTGACCCCTGAGATGCAAGTCCCAGCTCTATCCTTTACTAGCTGGGTGACCTTGAATCAGTTGTTGAACTCAGAGCTTCACCTTCCTCATATGTAAAATGGGAATAATAATAATAATAATAATGGTAATAATAATGGTAATAACAATATCCACCTCAGTGGGTTAGAAAAAAGATTAATTTTTATTTTTTCTTGAGACAGGGTCTCACTGTCATCAAGGCTGCTGTGCAGTGGCACAATCAGGGCTCACTGCAACCTCCACCTCCAGGGCTCAAGTGGTTCTCCTGCCTCAGCCTCCCTAGTAGCTGGGACCACAGGTGCATGCTGCCACACTTGTGTATAATTTTTGTATTTTTTTTTTGTAGAGTTGGGGGTCTCACTATATTGCCCAGGTTAGTCTCAAACTCCTGAGCTCATGTCATCTGCTTGCCTTGGCCTCCCAAAATGTTGGGATTACAGCTGTCAGCCACTTACAGCTCCTGACCTATAAAGAAGATTAAATGAACTAATACACACAAAATGTTTAGGACAGTGCTCGACACAGAGTAAGCTCTTAAAAATATCAGCTATTATTGTTTCTTCAACTTTTAGGGTCGAGGTATGTGTGCAGGTTTGTTACATAGGTAAGTGTGTGCCGTGGTGCTTTGCTGCCCACACCAACCCATCACCAGTATATTAAGCCCAGCATCCATTGGCTATTCTTCCTCACACTCTCCCTCTGCAACCAGGAGGACCCATTGGGTGTCGTTCCCCTGATGTGTCCATGTGTTCTCATCATTCAGCTCTCACTCATAAGTGAGAACATGTGGTGTCTGGTTGTCTGTGTTCATTTGCTGAGGATAACAGCTTTCAGCTCCAACTGTGCCCCTGCAAAGGACAGGATTTCATTCCTTTTCACGACTGCATAGTATTCCATGGTGTATATGTACCACATTTTCTTCATCTAGTCTATCATTAATGGGCATTTAGGTTGATTCCATGTCTCTGCTGTTGCAAATAGTGAATATCAGCTATTATTATGTTATTATTATTATTACTGTGTTGCCTCAGAAAATGATAACCCAACCTTTGGCACTTTGACATGCTGAATGCTTTGAACTAAAATAGGAAGGCCCCAGAAAAAAATCTCAGAACTAAGGTCTCTGTGACCTTCCCCTGCTCCCCATCTCTCTGATGCTTTTTCTATTCTCAAGCACAGGGAGGAACTCTCTCTGAAAATCTCTTATCTGACTAAAGAAACTTCTTCCCAAAAAATGCAATTGTCCTAAGATTCCCCTCCCTAGGAATCTCATCGAATAACCACCAGAGAAGAGGGAAGAGACTAAAAGCCATCACCATGCTGAGACAGATTTTTCATCTCTTCTTCTGAGGGTAGCTCCAAGAGATTACCTGGGAGACCTTCTCTGCATAATAAGACAACCTTTGCTCACAGCAGACTTCTGCCCCTCGCCTTTCCACCACGTCCCTCAGAGCTCAGAGGGATCTTGTCCCAGGCCATTGTTCTTTAGGGTCGTTCATTTCCCTTAGAAATTGTGTGTTACCCCTAAAATTACCTACAGGCCCTTTATTTCCCTTCGCCCTAAGAAAATAGTATTTTAGCCTCAACAACCTGGTCTGTCTTTTAGCCTCATATTTGTAGGACTCCTATGTCCGTATACACACCAAGAAATCTGTATGCCTTTTTTTGTCCTGTGTGGTGTTTATTTATCAGTCATTTCAGTAAAACTTCCGTGGGCAAAGAGGACACTTTTCCTCTGTCCTTACATTGCCATGGCTCTTGTCAACTCAAAAGCACTGGGAACCAATGTGTGCTTTCTGTCTTCAGTTTCTTATCTGAAAAATGGGGCTGCTGGTAATAGTGTCTTCAGTAGCACAAGAAAGAAATGACAGCGGTCACACAAAGTACTCCCTCACGTTGTTGACATCCAAATTATGACATTTCCCCCTTCCTCCTTTCTTTGTTCATATTCAAGATCAAGGCATATCAAATATTGGAATAAATGCACAGTTTGGTGGTTCTTGTGTTTTTGGGGTCATGGATCCTCTTATAAACTTGAATGCAGAATCGTCTCCCTCTCAGGGTTCAATAATTCAATGAACTATAAAGGGTTTTTATCTCATTGCCCAGAAAAACCCATCTTAATTGCTTCTTCACACAATACATTAAATACTATTTTCTAGGAAAAAAATGTGACCCACAAAAGTGAGTTCTTAAAAGTCAAGCTCTCAGCTGGGCACAGTGGCTCATGCCTGTAATCCCAGCACTTTGGGAGGCCAAGGCAGGAGGATCGCTTGAGCCTAGGAGTCCAAGGCTTCAGTAAGCTACATTTGCACCACTGCACTCCAGCCTGGGTGGCAGAGTGAGATCCTGACTCTTAAAAGAAACACACTAATGATGGTGAGATGTGGAGAATCGGAGGGCCCCAGAGTGCTTGACTGTGGATCTGTGCAGAAGCTTCTGAGTCCAGAATCTCTGCCTGTTCTGAGACGCACTGTTCTCATCTCATGGCTGCCCTTGGCCCCGTGTGAGGCTGTCTAATGGCTGAAGACAGGATGCTGTTGGGTTGAGGAGGCCTTCCTCCTTCCCCAGTGCTGTCTCGCACACACATAGGCTGCGTGGGTGTTGCCTTTAACACTCTCTTCTCTCAGCTCTGCAATTTACGGTACAGCCGCACCAGGGAGAAGGCAGGGATTTATCTTTTTTGGGAGAGCCCTTGCGTGTATTAAGAGGCTCTTGCAGCAATCAGCACCCCATGGCAGGAAACAATGGGACACAGCCTGTGCCCATTTCTTTCTCTCTTTTTTTTTTTTTTTTGAGACAGAGTCTTGGTCTTTTGCCCAGGCTGGAGTGCAATGGCAGGATCTTGGTTCATCGCAACCTCTGCCTCCCGGGTTCAAGCAATTCTCCTGCCACAGCCTCCTGAGTAGCTGGGACTACAGGCCCGCACCACCATGCCTGGCCAAGTTTTGTATTTTTAGTAGAGATAGGGTTTCACCACGTTGGCCAGGCTGGTCTCGAGCTCCTGACCTCACATGATCTGCCCGCCTCGGCCTCCCAAAGTGCTGGGATGACAGGCATGAGCCACTGCGCCTGCCCTGCCCATGCCTATTTCATCAGAACAAGAGAAGGGGAGATTCAGATAATCAAGACAAATATCCACGTGCCCCAATGCCCAAGATGCCTCTGTGAAGAGCTAGCAACCGTGGTTCAGAGAAATGCTGATGTCTGATGTTTGTTCTCTTGTCCTTGCAGGTATCTGCTCACCAAGTTGGTTCAAAGCCGAGGAGGAAAAAAAATTAGGTCCTAGGACGCTGGAGAGACCCTCAGAAACCCCTCTCCATGAATCACTGAAGTAGATGAAGAGCTGGATTGCAATAATCCTTGGAAGGAGAAGAATGAAACATGAGATTCCAGTCACATCCCATAATTTAAAGGTGAAATGGGTAAAAAGTGACATTTTCAAACTTGGAATCACACTGGAATATTACTTGCATCTTTACAGTTAATAATAAAATTTCAGATAAAAAATAGGGCCAGGTGCAGTGGCTCATGCCTGTAATCCCAGCACTTTGGGAGGCTGAGGCAGGGGGATTGCTTGAGCCCAGGAGTTTCAGACTAGCCTGGGCAACACAGGGAGAGACCTTGTCTTTACAAAAAATAAAAAATTAGCCAGGCATCTTGGCATGCCCCTGTGGTCCCAGCTACTTGGGAGACTGGGGCAGGAGGATCACTTGAAAAAATTAGCCAGGCATCTTGGCATGCCCCTGTGGTCCCAGCTACTTGGGAGACTGGGGCAGGAGGATCACTTGAACCTTAGAAAGTAGAGATGGCAGGGGTGCAGTGAGCTGAGAATGCACCACTGCACTCCAGCCTGGGTGACAGAGTGAGACCCTGTCTCTAAAAAAGTCAATCAATCAATCAGTCTCCAGTAGCACCGTGGTTGGGCTGACACAAAGCTTATTGATGACCCTGGGGAAGCTATAATCCTTGTGTAATTTACAGGGGCTGGCCATGTAGGGACATACGTGTTCCAAACAAGATGAAAGTTGAGAAGCTATGAGCAGAGATGGGCAGGCGTCTCGGGGTATATGCTGGGAAGAGTGAGCCACTCTGGCCTCAATAAGATGGAAAGTAAGATGGGACTATGGAATTCTCAGCCGCAGTGCAGGGGCAGACACCCTGACTCGTCAGTTCAGTATCTTAGTGGTACGGCTGGCTTTGGGGCCATGGCCAGCCACTAACGGCCACTCGGAAGGTGGTTTGCAGATGGCATCAGGAGTTAACTGGCTTGTGGGGCAGTTGCCTGAAGAAGTTATGGGGGAATGTGTGTGGGGAGGGTCATCATTACTCCCTGCTTGGATTTCTCATTGGGGAGGAAGCAGCGACACCCTGAACTCAGGGATCTGCTCTTATGGGGGCACCTATGTAGGGCGGATCGCGGGAGCTCAGGGACAGCATCTCTCTCTTCCTGATAGTCTTGGGGAGTCAGCTGAGAATCTAAGGCAGGTGTTTGTGGGAAGAGGGTGGTTCTAACGGTTGGGTTCCCCCTCCTCCTAAATAGCTAGAGGTTTGAGAGGGATTTCAGCAGGGAAGCCAAACCTTGGGGTTTATTTTCCTCATGCCCTAATTCACAACCAGCTTAAGATGTGGGTCTCAAAGCTTCTAATGGCCGATGTAGCTGCAGAGCGAGCTGCAGCAGTTCCCCGGCCCTTGCCTCCGACTTCCCAACCTTGGTCCACAGTCCCATCAGCATTCAGCCTCCCTCCTTTTCTTCACCAGAATCTCATTCAACTTCAGGGCTGGACTCACCTTCTTTTAAGAAAAGTACCTGAGCTGGCCAGGCACAGTGGCTCACACCTCTCATCCTAGCACTTTGGGAGGCTGAGGCAGGTGGATCATGAGATCAGGAGTTTGAGACCAGCCTGGCCAACAGGGTGAAATCCCGTCTCTACTAAAGATACAAAAAATTAGCTGGGCGTGTTGGCACATGCCTGTAATCCCAGCTACTGGGGAGGCTGAGGCAGGAGAATCACTGGAACCTGGGAGGTGGAAGTTGCAGTGAGCTGAGATCATGCCATTGCATTCCAGCCTGGGTGACAGGGTGAGACTCTGTCTCCAAAAAAAAAAAAAAAAAAAAGAAAAAAGTACCTGGGTGGACAATATTTAACAACAAACACTTTTTGAGCCCTTATTGGGTGTTAGGATTAGAGCTCTACATGCATAATTTTGTTAAACTCCCATAACGATCCCACCAGATACTGTTCTGATGCCCATTTTACAGATGAAGCAGCTGGGGTTTCCAGAGGTCCAGTCCCTCGGAGCTAATGCAGTTACGAAGGCTGAAGCCCGGACTGGATTTGAGTTCAGCCTGCAGAACCCAAGCTAAGGTACTTGCCCTCCAGCCCCATGGTGGAAGGGAAGGGGGGAAACCAGATGTCCTTGAGACCTGCCCAAGGAGTTTCCTTGTCATACTCTGCCATCCTGAGGCCACCCTGCTCCCTGTGTCTGGCTGGAGTGGCCTGGTTAGGGCTGGGTTTGGCTCCATGACAGGTGTGGCTGGTGGTCTTACTATTCCTGTGCACCCTGGCCACTTTTGCCTGAAGCTCTCTGTGGCCACCAATGCCCACTTTGCTGAAAGTTCTTGAAAATTAAGGCCCTCTAGGGAGTATCTCTCAGTTGTGACTGGTGAGATTTCAGGAAGGAATTGCCCAGCTCCTGCAGGCCTTCGCGGTATGTCTGAGCTGCACCATCTATACATTCTGTCAGTCAGATTAAGTCCTAGGATGCCCACGGGAGTCACTGAGAGGATAACAAACCTTTTGCCAGCCGTCTTCCCTTCTCCATATTCCTCCTGTACCCCCAGGCTATCAGTAGGGTTTCCTGGCATCACCCCCCAAAATAAGCTTCTTGCACTTGAATCATCATCTTAGGGTCTCCTTGTGATGGGACCCAGGTACTCACTGGGGTTAGAGGCATCTTCTCTGTGGGTGTGGGGTTAGGACGGGAGCCTAAAGACCCCATCGATGCAGAAGGCTTGTCTTCCTTCAGATATCCGCAATCGAAGACAGCGTGGCGATTCCTCAAGGATCTAGAAATAGAGATACCATTTGACCCAGCAATCCCATTACTGCGTTTAAACTGAAATGATTATAAATCGTTCTCTTATAAAGACACATGCACCCGTATGTTCATTGTGGCACTGTTTACAATAGCAAAGACTTGGAACAAACCCAAATGCCCATCAGTGACAGACTGGATAAAGAAAATGTGGCGCATATACACCATGGAATACTATGAAGCCATAAAAAAGGATGAGTTCATGTCCTTTTCAGGGACATGGATGAAGCTGGAAACCATCATTCTCAGCAAACTAACACAAGAACAGAAAACCAAACACCGCATCTTCTTACTCATAAGTAGTGGGTGTTGAACAATGAGAACGCATAGACACAGGGAGGGGAACATCACACACTGGGGCCTGTCGGGGGGCTGGGGGCAGACTAGGGGAGGGATAGCAGGGGGTGGGGGAATTGGGGAGGGATAACAGGAGAAACACCTAATGTAGATGATGGGGGGATGGAGGCAGCAAATCACTATGGCATGTGTGTACCTGTGTAACAAACCTGCACAATTTGCATATGTAACCCAGAAAGTATAATAAAAAAACTTACATATAAACTTATAAAAAACAACAAAAATAAAAAACCAAACCAAAACAAATATCTACAATGTCTTTTACAGTTTCCTTCACTTCTGCTTGCTGCTTTATTACATATTTATGACATCTATGCCTGAAGTGGTGAGAATTCTACTCTCAGATTGATAGAAAAAGAACCCCTTCTTCTTTCTCTAGACATTTCCTCTTTTGTCTGTTGGCCCCGATGTTGACATTTTCTGGGCTCCCGAGGAATTTACAGACAGTTTTCCCAGGTCAGAGTAAAAGGAACCCCCCTTGTTCTGGACTGTCTGCTGTCTTGATCATCAGATCTAGTCAGGGAAATGGTTCTTTGGGGAGCTAATCCCAGCGGTTTGGTAAACTCACACCCTTTCTTTTGATGTCAAGGCATTCAAAACATCAGGGCTGGCTGGGTGCGTGGCTCACGTCTGTAATCCCAGCACTTGGGAGGCTGAGGTGGGCAGATCACCTGAGGTCGAGAGTTTGAGACCAGCCTGACCAACATGGAGAAACCCCATCCCTACTAAAAATATAAAATTAGCCAGGTGTGGTGGCCTACACCTGTAGTCCCCGCTACTCCGGAGGCTGAGGCAGGAGAATTGCTTGAACCTGGGAGGCAGAGGTGGCGGTGAGCTGAGATCACACCATTGTACTCCAGCCTGGGCAATAAGAGCAAAACTCTGTCTCAAAACAAACAAACAAAACCCATCAGGGCCAATTACCTTTACTTGTCCAGGATGGAAACATTTGGCAGCACTTGTTCCAATATCCGTCCATTCAACAACCACATGCCCCAGCCGAGGGCTTGGTACCATAGAAAAGCAACGGAGATTCAAGAATGAACCAGCTTAGCACAGGGGATTTGCAGGGCTGTGAGACAATTCTGTGTGACACTGCAATGGTGGATCCAATAGTGGATGGTCACATCCATCCAAAGAATGTGCAACACACCAGGAGAGGAACCTAAACTAAGGACTCGAGTTAACAATAATGCGTCAGTATTGACTCATCAGTTGCAACAAATGCGCTACAATATAACCACATGTTAATACAGCGGAAACAGGATAGGAGGATATGACGGCATGTATGGGAACACTACACTTTCTGCTCGTTTTTCTGTAAACCTGAAACTATTCTAAAAAATAAAGTCTATTAATTAAACAACAAAAATGATAATGAGCCTGTAGTCTTGGCCCTTACAGAATTCACCGTCAAGAGGAAGAGGAGGCTCGGCGCAATGGCTCACACTTGTAATCCCAGCATTTTGGGAGGCCAAGGTGGGTAGATTGCTTGAGCCCAGGAGTTCAAGACCAACCTGGACAAATAGAGAAACTCCATCTCTCCAAAAAAGACAAAAATTAGCCGGGTGTGGTGGTGCACACCTGTAGTCCCAGCCACTCAGGAGGCTGAGGTGGGAGGATTGATGGAGCCTGGGAGGTCGAGGCTGCAATGAACCATGATTGTGCCACTGCACTCCAGACTGGGCAAGAGAGTGAGACCCTGTCAAGGTATGCTGCATCCTGGGACAGAGTCTGTCCAAATTAAACCTCGGGAAGGGAGATATTTACAATATACACCAGAGAGAGTCTATGATTAGCTGATGACCCCCATGTCCTTTTAATTGTCCCTAATTTTCCTGCCTAGTTTAAATGCTACAAAAGATGGGTTGACACGATGACCTGGGACACTGGAATTGGGTCAGGCTGCGTGGGTGAGGACTGGAACCCTGAATGACAGTTTTCTTTCCAGAGATATCAGAATGTTTCATGGGTGACAGCACAGCCTCTCTGCTGGATGCCCTGAATTTGAATCTCAGCATTGCCACTTTGTATATAACCAGAGGATGGGTTTGGGGACCCACTGGATGCACCATGACATGAACTTGAACCAACATTCGCCTGACCTCCAAAACCCCTATTCTGACTGGTAGACCCTAATTTCGTTTTGGGTCCCCTGGACCTAGTGCCAGCCGAGAGCCCATGTCCAGGTCTGATGAGTTCCTTTTCCCCTATGCAGTCATCCTGGTAAAAGGCTACATATTCCTTTGGAGGCAGGCTGGGAAAAAGACTGACAGTATGTTTTTGGCAATGGAGCAGAGTCTTTTCTGGAGGGGACCTGGCCTCCCATTCAGACAAGGGGCTCAGGGTCTATGAACTGGCTTATGTGGGAATTGATTGGGGATTGTGACCCTGTTTTTATGATTCAAGATGGACTTATGCTCACTTGACCTAGAACTCTTCTGCAAACACAGATCAAGTAAAAATGTGGCAGGTTCTTATCTATTTCACTTCTAGAAACACTGTAATCAGCTGGCACCACAGGTCTGCAATTCAGGCTATTCTGGTTGCAGCTTTGACTCTGCTGTCCTTTAGGGTAACTGCATCCAACCTGCCTTTCGGAATTGAGTGCTGTGGCCATTGGCCCTGGCCTCTGTAGTGTGCCTCGGGCATGTCACCCTCTTTATGCCTCAGTTTCCTCCTCTGTAAAATGGGCATCCTAATAGCACCTGCCCACAGGGCTGCTGTGAAGTAGAGATGGGTTAGCATATGGAAAGTAATAGAAGAGGGTCTCAAATCTTATGTGTCATTCTCAGAATTATTTGTGCTGGTGACAAGGAAAAGCTAAAGAAGAGAAGGTGCTGAGAGACCCATGTGCTCACCCACCTGTGTTTCCTGAGCACCTACTATGTGCTACCCACTGTGAGAGCTGTTAGGGATGAACTAGGAAGCACAGCAGGGTAGGGGCTGCCTTCTGGAGCTTAGTGGGGAAACAATTGTGCAACATGGTCCCAGCGCTTGGGGTGGGGGAGCTCAGGGAGTGCAGGAATCTAGGATCCTGGGCAGGATTATGGAAAGGGCACAGCCTCCCCAGCCTCCCTTGCCTCCCCTGTCTGCCTTGCCTCACTGGCCTTCCTTGCCTCTCCTGTCTCCCCTGCCTCCCCAGACTCTCCTGCCTCCCCAGCCTCCCCTGCCTCCCTTGCCTTTGAGTGGGCCAGGAGCTGCTGGTGCTCACTTAGCCTGTCCCGGACTTTGGGCATAGCACCTCAATGTCCAGAAAATATCTGCTGGCTCAGCTCGTCACACAGCCAAGGAAGGAGCCCCACACTGATGCTAAGGGTGCATTCTGGGCTCACTCATCAGTGCCTGCCTCCAAAGTATTTCTCGACGTCTCCCTTAGTCCACCTGCATTGTCTCTGTGCCTGAGCCCTGGGCCTGCAAGGATCCCCTATCTCCTCTGTCCCTGCATGGCCAGGTCCCAGCCAGTCTGTCTGCTCACCACACCTCTCTCCCCTTGCCCACCAGCTCCGGCCACACAGACTCTCTTTCCGCTTCTTCCCCAGCCTCTGGGCCTTTGCACGTGCGATTCCTTCGGCCCAAACACCCTCTACTGGGCTGAAACAACTCTCCTACACATCTCTCAGCTGTCACTTCCTTTGGAACAGCCCCTGTGCTGTCCCTCTCCCGGTTCCAAGACCCACTGAGCCTCCGGTCTGTTTCAGTTCCCATGCGCCCAGCACTTTTCCCTGGCGTCCTTCTGCCCAATTGACAATGTCCATCTGCAATGCCTTCTCACCCAGCGCTGGGCCCCACTGGGCAAAGGCAATGCCTGTCATGTTCACCACTGTATCCCCTCCCCCATCACCACGCCTGGTCCACAGTGACGCTCAAAGAATATCTGTAGGTAGGCAATGCGAAGATGCATGCATGTCATCGTGCAGGCAGAATTCTCCACGAGTTTTGAGCAGCCTCGGTTTTCCCACCGCCTCCAAATCATGCAAGATGCAAGATAAGAGAAAAACAAGGTCGCTGTGGCTGAAGCCCACCCTCTCGGGACGTCCCTTCTCTTCCCTTGTGGGCAGGGAGACCATCGGGGTGCAACCTGGCTGGGGCCGGGTGGAGGTGCAGGCCCTGGCCGGAGTGGGCCTGGCCCCGGGGAGGGGACAGCAACGATCCGACCGCCTGGGCCGGGGCAGGTGAGCGCGGCGCAGGCCGGGCCCGGAGAGTCCGCGGTGCGCGCGAGCGGCCAGCAGAGGGCGCCAGAGAGCCAGGAGCGGCCCGCGGAGGAGCCCGCGCCGGCCCCGATGCCCAGCTCCGCGCGGCGCGGGCGCACCGAGCCCGCGCTCAGACGCCCCAGCTCCGCGGAGAGGCCGCTCGCGCCGGGTCCTTCCGCTTCCCGAAGTGCAGGCAGAGCCCCCGGAGCCATGGCCAGCCCTTCCGGCAGCTCCGAAGCCACGGGCAAGCCCCGCGGCAGGGATGGCCGGCCCCGGAGGGAGGACGACGACGTCCCTCCCGAGGAGAAGAGGCTGCGGCTGGGGCCGGAGGGGGCCGGCGCGGGGCCCGAGGACGGGGAGGACGCGCCGCGGCCGGGCCGGGAGGAGACCGGCACCCAGACGGGTGGCGACGGCGGAGTAAGTGCTGGGGGTGCGGGGCCCGGGCGCCGGGGCGCGGGGTGGGGGCGGCGTGGGATCCGGGGCCGGCCCCGGGTGGAAGTTGGTAACTGAGCGGCAACTCCGGGCGCGGAGTGACAGCGCCGGGGACCTCCGAGAAGCCGGCTGCCCTTGTCGGTGTGTGGCTCCGACGCCCTTACTCTCCCACGACGTCCCTGGCCTGGAGACCCGCTGGACGCTGCGGTGGCCACACAGGGGAGGGGGAGCCCCGCGTGCTGGGGGCCCCGCAGCAGGGGAGGGGGCGGGGTTGCGCTGGGCAGCCCTCGTGTGTGCCCTCCACCCCGGGCATCTGGTGTGGGCACCTGCTTGGGACTCTGTCGAGGGGCTTGGGTGGGGAAGTCCCCGGCGCCAGGCTCGGCCAAGCCCTGCCCTGCTGGGCTGCGGGCTGGCGGCGCTCACCCAGCTCCTCACCTGTCCCGCATCTTCCTGTTTTTCTTCCCTTTCTGGCTGGGCAGCGAGAGTTGAGAGGAGGCAGATGGCTTCCATCCCAGAAATCGCTCTCCTCTTTCCATCCCTTCAGAGAGGGACGGAGAGGCAAAGTTCCTCGCATCCCCCAGCGCTGTCCCTGTGAGCTCCGTGTGTGCTGGACACGTGGGTCCCTGAGTCACCGGGCCTGTGTGTGTGGGATGGAGTTCCGTGGCCTATCTGGCTTCCTGGGGTTCACTTTGTGCTTCCCACCCTAATTCTTCCCTTGTGGCTTTGCTGGCCTTCCCTTGGGGAGGCACATGAGTTTGGAGGGCAGACGAAGGCCGGCTGGATAGCAGTACCCCTTAGTGAGGGCCGCTACCTCGATGGCTTTGATGGATAATGGGGTTGACCTCTTTGTGCCTTCTAAAGGTTTTTAATGTTTGACCATTTGCTCAGCTGAGCTTGTCTTAATAATTTGATTCCTGGTTAATGAGCCCCACGTGTGAGAGAGGGCGCCCTTCATTCTGAACACATGTAGGCAGCATGGGCAGCTCACCTCGCACTGGGCCGCGTCAGAGCCCCCCGCCCAGGCTTGGGGTTGCTCCTGGAGGCTGCCTGGGAGCCTTTCTTCTGGTGACACCCTCATCTCCCCGTGCACACTACTGCATTCAGAGCTTGAGTCACCTGGACACCAAATGCAGGTGAATTCTCTCTGAGATCCTGAGAGGAGGAGGAGGACAGTTCTCTGGAAGGTTTCCCCGGCCCCATCATGGAAAGGATGAGAAGGGAGAAGTCCCAGTTGGGAACACAATTATGGTGGCAGTGTAACGCATGAAACTTTGTTGTATGAAGTCCCTTTCCCTCCCTCTCCCTCCCTGCTTTAGGACGATTCTGCCAAAGACCAGGATACCAGAATGCAGTGAAGCCACCAAGTGTCGTGCAACCTTGGGAATGTGGGTCTGGAGCCAGGTGCCTGGGGTTTGCATCCTGGTTCTGTCCCTCCTTTGCTGGCTGACCTGGCACAAGTCACTCACCCTCTCTGAGCCTTAGTGTCTTCAGTGGCAAATGGATCTGCCAACAGGCCCCATTTCATGGGGCTCCTGTTGCTGAGAGGAAGGAAGCTCGTCAGTAGACGGCACTCAGCATGGTGCCTGGTACAGTTTGCTCGTTACCTGGGACTTAGGACTGAAACTCATGCCTTGGTGTGTGTTTGGAGTGATGTTTAGTTCTGGGGTGCATCACAAGAGACAAGGTTCTTGGCCGGGTGTGGTGGCTCAAACCAATAATCCCAGCACTTTGAACGGCCAAGCAGGGAGGATCGCTTGAGCCCAGGAGTTTGAGACCAGCCTGGGAAATGTGGTGAAGCCTCATATCTACCAAAATGAAAAAAAAAAAAACCCTGAGTATGGTGGTGTGTGCCTGTAGTCCCCACTACTTGGGAGGCTGAGGTGAGAGGATCTCTAGAGCCTGGGAGGTCAAGGCAGCAGTGAGCTGTGATTGTGTCACTGCACCCCAGCCTGGGTGACAAAATGTCTCAAGGAAAAGAGAGAGAGAGACAGACATACACACACATAGGCCTTAAGCCAGGATCTTCATGTTAAAATGCTTTTTGGAGGTTAAAAAAGATTAAATATTGAGAATGAAATATTTAAAAGGCAGAAACCCCATGGAAGTTTTTGGTCCACCAGGGGAAATGGGAATCCCATGATCTGAAGGACAGAGGACCCGAGTGGAAACCGTCCTTGTTTTCTGAACCTGAATGTGGTACCCTCTTTTCCGGGTGCCTGCATCTGCTCAGTGTGGTGTCCCCTCAAAAAGAGGAATCTTGATTTGCAAACTTAGGGTTTGTCCCAAAGCCCACTGCTGCTCACAAAGCCTGGCAGCCAGACTGCGCTTCCTTTTTAGTTTCTATGGGAATACTCTCTTTGAAGAACCCAGGAAGCAGTGTCAGGCTGGCGTGAGGATCGGCAGTGATTTCTTTGAGGAGGAGAGTCCGTTTCTTCACTCACAGGTTATGTCTGAGTGGATCAGGAAGCACACAGTGCCCTTTTATGAGATTTTGTCTGCATAGACCATTAGCTTGGTAAAAATGTCAAAACCATCCTCGTTCTTTAATAGCAGATTATTTTGGAGTTTTCTCTGCAAGAAGCGGCATGGGCATTCAGATGCTTTTGAGGATAAAATGTTCTTTCTCATCACCAGGTCTGGTGCTCTGCGTGGCTGAGGTTTTAATGTGACTGGGTGTCCCTTGGGGTGGCTCCCAGGCTGTGTTCTTGTCATTGGGTGGCAAGGGGTTGCTTGCTTTGGTGGTGGCTGGAAGCTGTTTGAGCAGGTAAATTGGGATCCCAGGAGCCCCCCAATGCCAAGTTCTGCTGCAGGGCATCTGTTTATGAGGGGTGATTCCCTGCCAATATCAGAAGTGTCACCCCGTTGAGAAGTCATAGAAAACCTGGCCCTCCCCAAGCCTTTATTGACCCCTTGTGAATGATCCCAGTGTGTGTCTGACCCACAGCTCTTCCCGGAGGAAGAGGAAAGTCTCTTCTATGTATTTGGTTATCAGCCTCAACCATCAGCTCAGCCTTCCCCAAGACCAGGCAGCTCAGCAGAGATTTCTGTCAACCTCAACCATCAGCTCAGCCTTCCCCAAGACCAGGCAGCTCGGCAGAGGTTTCTGTCAACCTCAGCCATCAGCTCAGCCTTCCCCAAGACCAGGCATCTCGGCAGAGGTTTCTGTCAGCCTCAACGATCAGCTCAGCCTTCCCCAAAACCAGGCAGCTCGGCAGAGGTTTCTGTCAACCTCAACCATCAGCTCAGCCTTCCCCAAGACCAGGCAGCTCGGCAGAGGTTTCTATCAACCTCAACCATCAGCTCAGCCTTCCCCAAGACCAGGCAGCTCGGCAGAGGTTTCTGGGTTGTCAGGCAGAACCGAACGTTCAAGGGTCGTAACTCATCGGAGTCCCTGAAGTCCCTGATGGACTCACCAGGTGAAAGCATCCAGTCCGGGGCTGGAAGCAGGTCAGGAAGGTTATTGTCAGCCTTGGCTCCTGTAGAGGTGAATCCTCAGTGCAGGTATTTTTCTTCTTGCTGGGGGAAACATGGGTTTCTCAGCTTAGGCACAGTCACCGCGTTTGGGGTCAGACGGTTGGTGGTGGCGGTGCGCTGTCCTGCGTGTTGCACGGTGTTTAGCAGCGTCTCTAGTCTCCATCTTCTAGATACCATCCCCCTCTCAGCTGTGGCTACTCCAGATGTCTCCAGGAGGTTTCAGATGTCTCGGGGTAAGGGAGTGGTGTGTGAGCAAAACCACCCAGTCAAGAGGCCTTGGTCTACACCTGTGAAAATGTTTGAGGGTGAGCGTGTCTAGCCTGGGTCCCTGCCGCACCCTTGATGAGCAATGTGTCCTTGGGAAATTAATCCTGCTCCAGGGGCCTCAGTGTTCTCATCTATAAAATGGAGAGAATGAGATACAATCTCATAGGAAGGTTATGTGGGATTTATTCATAGCACAATATGTGGAAAATGGTAGGCGTAGCATTTATTTATTTATTTATTTAAAGACGGAGTCTCGCTCTGTTACCCAGGCTGGAGTACAGTGGTGCGATCTCTGCTCATTGCAACCTTCGCCTCCTGGGTTCTCCTGCTGCAGCCTCCAGAGTAGCTGGGGTGACAGGTGCATGCCACCACGCCCGGCTAATTTTTGTGTTTGTAGTCAAGATGGCGTTTCACCACATTGGCCAGGCTGGTCTCAAACTCCTGACCAGGAGTGATCTGCCCGCCTTGGCCTCCCTCTTTTTATAGAGAGACCCACTTTCTATAAAAAATTAAATTAAAAAAATTAGCAGGGTGCAGCGGCATACACCTATAGTCCCAGCTGCTTGGGAGACTGAGATGGAAGGATTGCCTGGGACAGGGAGGTCAGGGCTGCAGTGAGCCATGATCATGCCTCTGGGCTCTAGGCTGGGCCCCAGAGCAAGATTCTGTCTAAAAACATAATTACATCCTTTTGCCTTTTTAAAGACTGACTTAGGCCGGGTGCGGTGGCTCATGCCTGTAATACCAGCACTTTGGGAGGCCGAGGCGGGTGGATCACGAGGTCAAGAGATCGAGACCATTCTGGTCAACAAGGTGAAACCCCGTCTTTGCTAAAAATACAAAAAGTTAGTTGGGCATGGTGGTGCGTGCCTGTAATCCCAGCTACTCAGGAGGCTGGGGCAGGAGAATTGCTTGAACCCAGGAGGCGGAGGTTGCAGTGAGCCAAGATCGTGCCCTTGCACTCCAGCCTGGGTAACAAGAGTGAAACTCCGTCTCAAAAAAAAAAAAAAAAAAGACTGACTTTAGCATCACTAATGTGTTTGCACATTTCCTTCCTGCTGCATGGTAGACCTAAGAACCACAACTTTTTTTCTCTAGCATCCCTTTCCCCTTCTGTCTCTTATCTAAATTCTTCTCAAACTCCTAACCAGGGGTGATCCATCCGCCTTGGCCTCCCAAAGTGCTGGGATTACAGGCATGAGCCACTGCACTGGGTTGGGCATAGCATTGAAACGCAGACAAAGCACGAAATACTTGGGCAATAGCGTTTTACAGTTGGGTTTTCCATCCTCCGTCCTCCATCCCCTCATGCACTGGTGCAGTGTGGAGCTGAGTATCCTCCACCTAGACAGCAGAGTGGATTTGGGTGTTCTTGCCTTTCTGCACAAGACTTGCCGGTTCTGTACTGTGTCCCCTGGTTCTCAGGGGCCAGGATCCTACGATGCAGGGACATGGACAGGCAGGGCATGTGGCCCTCCCAGTTCTCTCCCGTGTTGGGGACTTGCAGAGCCAGCTCCCCAAGACAGGGTGTTTGGACCAATACCTGGGTTTTTGGGTTTCCATTTGAGCACAGCTGGACTACCCAGGCTGAAGCTCTCTGCCGAGATACAGATATTTCCCTGGCAACGATCTTTCAAGCTGACACGAGGACACAGCCACCCGCTGGAACACGGTGTGTCTGCCGTGGCACTCTTGTAATTAAGGAGGCAGGCTCCTGAGGAATGCGGTGCATAAGTGAGAAATGGTGGGACATTCTTGCATCCTCCACTGGCTGAAAGCGCTGCGCAGGTTGGTGGAGGGTCCGAGAAGGAAGAAGACACGGAGCACATTCCTATCAGCTATGACAGAGAGGGGTGGGTACGCACTGGACATTTCAAGCTTCTCCAGAGAAGCAGGTCTCTCTGTGCTGGGAGGACTTGTGGAGTGGGCGGTGTATGGTGATGGGCTTTAATTATTTCAGAAAAATTTAACTGCAGGACCGGCAGGCTGGATCTTGATTTGTGTTTCTCAGTTGGAAAGAGTTTGTACCATAGGCAAATATCTTCTCAGTTCTTTTTTGAGATGGAGTCTCACTCTGATGCTAGGCTGGAGTGCAGTGGTGCAATCTCAGCTCACTGCAACCTCCACCTCCAGGGTTCAAGCGATGCGACTCTCCTGCCTCAGCCTCCAGAGTAGCTGGGACTACAGGTGTGCACCACTACACCCAGCTAATATTTCATATTTTTAGTAGAGATGGGGTTTCACCATGTTGGTCAGGATGGTCTTGATCTATTGACCTCGTGATCCTCCTGCCTCAGCCTCCCAAAGTGCTGGGATTACAGGTGTGAGCCACCGCGCCCAGCCAATTCTTTTAATTTCATTAAGGTGGTCATTATTCTTTCGGTGGCCTCTGGAATGTGACACAGAACTCAAGGGACAGAAGGAGATGAGCTGGAGGCTGGGACGGGGTCCTTTCCAGGGATGCTGGTGACTCACATGGCAGTGCTGGAGATGTGTGCAGTCTGGTGCCTGATTTGGGGAATGTTTGTGAGTTACATTCCAAAGGATTTACAGATCTGTCAGGTACTGGAGGTGAAGGGTCAAGTTTGACCTCAGGGCTGACAATGTCAGGCAAGAAGAGGAAGTTGACGTTGGACTCATTGGCTGGGGTTGCTCTGGGACCCAGGGGCGATGTGTGCCAGGACAGATGGGTCTGGGGCTAGGAGGACAGGTTTTGGCTGGAGATTCAGGCTTGGGAGGCATCACGACTGCAATTGCCTGGGATGAGAGTGGAGACAGACAAGATGGGGGTTTTGCTCTAAGCCTGGGGAACCCACCTCCCAGGTTCAAGCCATTGTCCTGCCCCAGCCTCCCGAGTAGCTGGGAATGCAGCCATGTGCCACCGTGCCCAACTAATTTTTGTGGTTTTAATAGAGATGAGGTTTTCCCACGTTGGCCAGGCCGTTCTCAAACTTCTGACCTCAAGTGATCTGCCCACCTTGGCCTCCCAAAGTGCTGGGATTATAGGCATGAGCCACTGTACCTGGCCATTTAAAAATAGTACTTTTTATGAAATAGCTTCAAATATATTTTACTGTACATTGGAAAAATCAATCATGATTTGAAAACTTTATCAAAATGCAATTAAATGTCAATTAACCATTTAATTGTGGATAGGTGAGGAGAATATTTTGGCCAAAACATATTAAAGCAATTGCCACTTACACAAATAATCTATCTTTTAATGTTTTAGTTGAATTAAACAATATTTTATATTCTGGCCAGGTGCAGTGGCTCATGCCTGTAATCCCAGCACTTTGGGAAGCTGAGGCTGGTGGATGACCTAAGGTCAGAAGTTCGAGACCAGCCTGGTCAACATGGTGAAACCCAGTCTTTACTAAAAATACAAAAATTAGCCGGGTGTAGTGGTGCATGCCTGTAATCCCAGCTACGTGGGAGGCTGAGGCAGGAGCATCATTTGAACCCGGGAGGCAGAGATTGCAGTGAGCCGAGATCGCACCACTGCACTGCAGCCTCGGCAGAAGAGCGAGACTCTGTCTGAAAAAATAAATATTCTGAATTTTATTTGTAATAGTTTTTGTAATGAGAATGTATTGTTTTTTGGAGTTTTTGAATTTACTGGATTGACCAATCCTCACCTCTGCACACTGCAGGCTGTTTGCCTTCTCCCTTTCTTCTCCAAGTATCTGAGTAGCTCCTGTGTGCCCGGTGCTGGTCTACAAGATGGATTGGTCCTTGGAGATCATGCTGTAGCAGAGGAGACAGGCTCTATAGCCCATGGGCCACAACTGGCCCTCTGCTTGTTCATACGAATAAAGTTTTATTGGAACATGGCCATTTCAGTGCATACTGTCTATGGCTGCTTTCTTGCTACTATGGAGAGTTGAATAGTTGGGACAGAGACTCTATGGCATGCAAAGTTGAACTATTTACCATCTGGCCCTCAAGAGAAAGAAAAAAAATGCTGATCTGTGTACCCTAAGAGTCTTAGGCTAAGAGGGGTCCCGGGGGGCTGTGAGTCCAGCTGCCCTTGAAATGTCACAAGTCTGGGCTAGGGTTGCAGCAGGTTAGTCCCAGTTTTGCAGGCCTTTGGCATCAGAGGCACGACCCAGGATTTTGAGTGGGGTTTCCTCACCACTGTGGCTGGGCACTGGGCTAGTGTGCTTTCTGATTTTTGCATGGTGAAGAGAAAGGAGGGAGGGAATGGCAACTTGTTGCCCTCTTCTAAATATTTTCCTGAGATGGGTCTCTAGGCAAGGGCTTGGGATCTCACCTTGCACAGCTTCCAAAACCCAGTGAGGTCAGCCTTCTTGGTACTGCCAGTCTGAGGGATGGAGCCCCCAAATTACTAGGAAAAAAGAGAAAGGAAGAATGTACAAGCACAGAACTGGCGTTATTGAAATCAACGTTTCCCCCAAGTTTTATAATGTCTAGGCATGCATATATAAGTGTCTGCCTCAAAAGCTCTTGCTAATAACCAGATGGTGCATTTAATTTCCTTTTCTTGTTCTCTGAGGGACATGCAGCTTCCTGCACAGCCCTCCTTTCAGGCAACTGCGCTGAGGTGACAGTCCTTCTGACCACCAGCACAGATCCTCAGGGCCTCCAAGGGCCCTGTATTCTGGGGGCAGCCTTTCCCCTTCTGTTGAGCCCCAGCTGGAAGTGGGCAGGTTGCCCACAGCCTAGCACAGGGCTCCTACCTTAGGTTTTCTAAGGAGTCTGGCTCCCTCTGACCCCCTAGACCTTCCCAGCTGAGGATCAGGGCCCCAGGTCCAGGTGGGGTGGGTCTGAGAGTGCAGCTCTGCAGAGGGGCAGGGCAGGGCCAGGAAAGGCTGCTGGGGGGAGACTCCACAGAGATGGCAGAGTTAGGACAAGAGGGCTGGGTGTGGTGGCTCACACCTGTAATCCCAGTACTTTGGGAGGCTGAGGTGAGTGGATCACCTGAGACCAGGAGTTCGAGACCAGGCTGGCCAATACATTGAAAGCCCATCTCTACTAAAAATACAAAAATTACCTGGGCATGGTGGTGGATGCCTTTAATCCCAGCTATTTGGGAAACTTAGCCAGGAGAATCACTTGAACTTGGGAGGCAGAGGTTGCAGTGAGCTGAGATTGTGCCACTACACTCCAACCTGGGCGGCAGAGCAAGGCTCTGTCTCAAAACAAACCAAGCTGTGTAGATGGTCTGAATATGTTGCTCAGGCTGGTCCCTTAAGGACCTTAAAGGCACAGAACAGGAAGCTTGGATTTCCAATTCCAAAGGACATAAAGACAAAGTCACACAGCTTTTTAATTTCTTTTTCCTTTTTGTTTTAAATTATACTTCAAGTTCTAGGGGACATGTGCAGAATGTGCAGATTTGTTACATAGGTATACACGTGCCATGGTGGTTTGCTGCATCCATCCCCCCAGCATCTACATTAGGTATTTCTTCTAATGCTATCCCTCCCCTTGTCCCCCACCCCCTGACAGGTCCCTGTGTGTGATGTTCCCCTCCCTGTATCCATGTGTTCTCACCGTTCAGCACCCACTTAGGATTGAGAACATGCGGTGTTTGGTTTTCTGTCCTTGTGTCAGTTTGCTGAGAATGATGGTTTCCAGCTCCGTCCATGTCCCTGTAAAGGACGCAAACTCATTTTTTATGACTGCATAGTATTCCGTGGTAAATATATGCCACATTTTCTTTATCCAGTCTGTCATTGATGGGCATTTGGGTTGGTTCCAAGTCTTTGCTGTTGTGAACAGTGCTGCAGTAAACATACGTGTGCTTGAAAGTCACACACTTTTAACCTGCTCCAGGTGAGGCTGGGCTTGGTGAATTTTCCTTGTTTTCCTTTTCCTCATGTTTCAGGGTGTTGTAGAAACAGGTTCACAGCACTCTGTGCAGTGCCTTGTTTTGATAACCTTTGGGAAGCATGGGTTTCTGAAAACCCAGGGCTTTTGGGAAGCCCTGGTTTCCTTGGCTTCGTTACCCCTTCCCTCCTGCCACCCCTGACTCTGCGCCCCACCTTGTCCCTGAGACTACCCTCCTGGAGGGCCCTAACCAGGGCCTGTGTTCTTGTTACTCTTTGGGGAGGAAGACTCTGTGGCTGAAAACCTGTGGACTTAGGCTGCAAGGTGCGGGTGCCTGGGAAGGGAGCTCTGCACCCATATTGACTGAGCCATTCCGTTTTTTTGTTTTTTGCCTCTGTTCCATGTTGTCCTGATAGAGGGGTAAGCCCCTGCTTTCTGCCTTTCCTACCTTGGAATTGGGCCAGATGAGAGGGTCCGTGTGGTCTGAATACAACTTCTTAGTTTTGTTCTACTTATTAAAAATACAAACTATTATTTGTTCATTTGTAAAGAATTGGAGCAGTGCAGGGTGGGTGCAGAGGCTCTCGCCTGTAATCCCAGCGCTTTGGGAGGCCAAGGCAGGCAGGCCAGGTGTTCGAGACCAGGCTGGCCAACACAGTAAAACCTTGTTTCTACAAAAAAATACAGAAGTTAGTTAGCTGGGCGTGGTGGTGCACATTTGCAGTTCTAGGTACTTGGGAGGTTGGGGCAAGAGAATTGTTTGAACCCAGAGGAGCAGGTTGTAGTGAGAAAGAGGTTGAGGTGAGCCAGGATTGCGCCACTGCACTCCAGCCTGGGCAATAAAGTGAGACTGTGTCTCAAAAAAAATAAATAAATAAATAAAGAGCTTAAGCAATGCACTTGTAGAAAACAAAAAACAAAACTTCCTCTTCATCTGCTTTTCTTGATCTTGCTTCTCAGAGGTGACTCTGGGAAGGGTTGGGGTATGCCTTTCCACACTTTTTCTTTTTATTTCTTTTTCTTTTACTTTAAGTTCTGGAGTACGTGTGCAGAATGTACAGGTTTGTTACATAGATATGCCTGTGCCGTGGTGGCTGGCTGCACCTGTCACCCCGTCATCTAGGTTTGAAGCCCCACTTCATTATGTGTTTGTCCTAATGCTCTCCCTCCCCTCGTCCCCCACCCCCGCGGGTCCCGGTGTGTGATGTTTCCCTCCCTGAGTCCATGTGTTCTCAGTGTTCACAGCCCACTTATGAGTGACAACATTTTTTTTTTTTCTTTTTTGAGACAGAGTTCCGCTCTTGTTACCCAGGCTGGAGTGCAATGGCGTGATCTTGGCTCACCACAACCTCCGCCTCCTGGGTTCAGGCAATTCTCCTGCCTCAGCCTCCTGAGTAGCTGGGATTACAGGCACGCGCCACCGTGCCCAGCTAAGTTTTTGTATTTTTAGTAGAGACGGGGTTTCACCATCTTGACCAGGATGGTCTTGATCTCTTGACCTCGTGATCCACCCACCTCGGCCTCCCAAAGTGCTGGGATTACAGGCGTGAGCCACCGCGCCTGACTGCACATAAATGTTTATTGTAATATTTAAAAATACAAAAATGAAATAATGCTGTATTTATTCTTTGGAAAAGCCTGCTCTTCGGCAGCGTGTCTCTGACGTCACCTCACGTTGGAGCCTGGGCAGCACCTTCTTCTCCCGGCAGTTACTCCGACGTGTGGATGCTCCATACTTCATGTAGCCAGCCCTGCACCCAGAAGTCTTTGGATGGTTTCTGCCTCTTCCCAATTGCAGATGGTGTTCTGATGAATTTCCTCACACACGTCACTTGGCGCTCCTTGCCTGCATTTCTGTGAGATGGTCCTGGAGGTGGGCTGTTTAGGTCAGAGGGGGATCTGTGCTACATTTGCCTCCTGTGCGAAATTCCATTCCAGTCATCCGGCTCCCGAGGCATTCACATGGTGCGCTCCTGTGTAGGCATCAGCTTCCACAGATGATGGCATGACCTCCTCTCCCTCCCTCCCTCCCTCCCTCCTTTCCTTCCTTCCTTCCTTCCTTCCTTCCTTCCTTCCATCCTTCCTTCCTTCCTACCTTTCCCTTTCTTTTTCTTCTTCTTTCTTTTTTTTTTGAGACAGAGTCTTGCTCCGTGGCCCAGGCTGGAGTGCAGTGGTGCAATAGGTGACTGCAACCTCTGCCTCCAGGGTTCAAGTGATTCTGCCTCAGCCTCCCAAGTAGCTGGGACCTACAGGCATGCACCACCACACCCAACTCATTTTTGTATTTTTAGTAGAGACAGGGTTTCACCATGTTGGCCAGGCTGGTCCCAAATTCCTGACCTCGTGACTTGCCCGCCTCAGCCTCCCAAAGTGCTGGGATTACAGGCGTGAGTCACTGCTCCCGGCCTCACCTCTCTTTCATTTACTCAGACCAGTCTGCACTGGGGCGTCCTGGGGTCCATCCCCTACCCACTTGCCTGCCCTCACCCCACAGTCCCCCAGCCCCTGCTGACGGGGACTCTGGGGTCTGAGTTTGGGCAGACTGCCTCACTCTGGAGAAGTTTGCTTTCTCAAAACGTTCCCTGCAATGGACTGCAAATCCCAAGGCCTGCTGTGTTTGCCTCCTTCTGGCCTCAGTTTCCTCAAAAGTGAAATGGGGATGATATGATGCTACTGTCTGCGTCCTAGAGCTGGCATGAGGGGTCAGTGAGCTCACTGTTGAGAGCCCGTTCACAGCGTCGGCCTTTCCTATAATCAGAACCTGTGGGGCACGGCTCTCGCCGATGTGTTGTTGATTGCTGTTGCTAAACTCTGGCTTTACTGGGGCAGTGTCTTTAGTGCTGAGCCCAGAGCCACCCCTAGTGCTTGCTGTGTTTCTAGAGTGATTGAGTGGCAGGGTCAGAGACTGGGTCAATGGCAATGGAAGCAGAGGGAAGAAGTGAGGCTTTTTTTTTTTTTTTGAGACATTGTCTTGCTTTATGGCCAGGGTGGAGTGCAGTGGCATGATCTTGACTCACTGCAACCTCTGTTCCTGGGTTCAAGCAATTCTCGTGCCTCAGCCTCCCGAGTAGCTGGGATTCCAGGCATGTCCCACCATGTCTGGCTAATGTTTTCATGTTTAGTAGAGATGGGGTTTCACCCTGTTGACCAGGATGGTCTTGAACTCCTGACCTCATGGTCCGCCTGCCTGGGCCTCCCAAAGTGTTGGGATTACAGGTGTGAGCCACTGCACCTGGCCAAGATGTGGGGCTTCTAATAGGTCCTGAACTGATGGGCTTTGAGATGAAGCCCTCTTGCCAAGGTCCAGGTCTATGCTGTGTATTCTGGTCCTGAGACTGGAAGCTGGGCCTGGCTGTAGCCCCGTTGAGCTGGGGAGGTGCTGGTCAGCATCTGCTTCTTTAGGACATTTCCAAGCCCACCTTAGACCAGGATGCCAGGTGACCCCCTGTTTTCTCTGAGCCCAGACAGAGGACAGGGAAGTGTGGAAGGGTGGGGACCCTCATCCCAGCCCTTGACACTCTGCAAGGCATATGGGTTTGTGCAGGTGTGTGAGCTCGGGTGTGACTTCTCTGTGAATTTCCAGCCTTGAGGCTGTGTTTATGCAGGGTTAGGCTTGCCAGGTAAAATACAGGAGGTCCAATGAAGCCTGAATTTCTCACTAACCTTTTTTTTTTTTTTTTGAGATGGAGTTTCGCTCTTGTTACCCAGGCTGGAGTGCAATGGTACGATCTCGGCTCACCGCAACCTCCGCCTCCTGGGTTCAGGCAATTCTCCTGCCTCAGCCTCCTGAGCAGCTGGGATTACAGGCACGCACCACCATGCCCAGCTAATTTTTTGTATTTTGAGTAGAGACGGGGTTTCACCATGTTGACCAGGATGGTCTCGATCTCTTGACCTCGTGATCCACCCGCCTCGGCCTCCCAAAGTGCTGGGATTACAGGCTTGAGCCACCGCGCCCGGCCTTTTTTTTTTTTTTTTGGTGCAAATATATCTCATACAATGTTTGGTACCAATTTACCCTAAGAAATGATTTGTTGTTTATCTGACATTCAAGTTTAACTGGCATCCTGTCTTTTCACTTGCTAAGTATGACAGTCTTGTGTAGGGGTCATCAGTGCCTTTGTGAGTACCACATGGAGGACTCTCTCCAAGTGCCTGTAAGTGCCAGGGTGGAGATGGACAGACAAGACCCTCTTGGGCTGCTTCAGTGGCCCCTGGAGGCTGTGGGGTTGGACCCTACAGTCCCAGGGACTTGGGCAGCGCTGTTCAGCACCTGCCTGCTCCTGTCTCCTCCTGGGGGGCTGACTTCCCTGTCGTCTCTCTCCATATACAGTGGCCAGAGCTATCCCATCCACCCCCATCTGGAGCGCCGCCGCCCAGCCAGACGAGATGGCAAACAGTGTGCAGATGGCTGCAAAGCTTTCCGCAGCTCCTTCTGCAAGGGGCCTGCAGATGAAACGGAAGCCCTCATCCTCACTTCCTCCCCCTTCCAGAAAACCCAGGCAACAGCCACCTCTGAATGTTGCTTTGGAAGCTACTCCCTGCTGGTGATGAAACCACCCCAAACAAATAAAGCACTGTGTTTGCACCGTAAACTTGTTCACATGCACGCAGCCAGTTGTCTTGAATCCACCTGTGTGTCTGATTGGATTCATCAGGGTGAGGGGTTCTCCTCTGAGGTGCTTGCAGAGAGCTGCTTAGTTTTCATCCGAAAGACTCTAGGAATCAGGCCCAGCTTTGAAGGAAGGGCCCTTCTCCCCCTTCAGCAAATTCTGTGTTATTCTTTTTCTTTTTCTTTGTGAGACTGATTTTCACTCTTGTCCAGGCTGGAGAGCAATGGTGCAAGCTTTGTTTACTGCAGGCTTCGCCTCCCAGGTTCAAGTGATTATCCTGCCTCAGCCTCCTGAGTAGCTGGGATTGCAGGCACCTGCTACCATGCCTGTAATGTTTTTGTATTTTTAGTAGAGAGGGAGTTTCACCATGTTGGCCAGGATGGTCTAGAACTCCTGACCTCAGGTGATCCACCCACCTCAGCCTCCCAGAGTGCTGAGATTACAGGCATGAGCCACCATGCCTGGACAGAATTCTGTCATTCTGGGTACTCATTGTGACTTAAAGCATCCAGGAGTCTGTCCCAAATATCCTGAGCCTGAGGGCACATGTGTATACAGCTGGCTTAGAGTTTGTCAAGAGGCATGTTGAACTTGGCCTCTGAGTCCATGGCAGCCTCAGGTGGGAAATACCACCAAGGAGCCCTATCGTGTGCTTTTTGGAGATAATTTCTATTTAGTCATTTACTGAATCTGTTACAGACGGGGTCTCAATTTCTTGCAAGCCCTCTCCGAGGTGGGAGTTGTGATATCCACACCTTCACGTGTTCTCTCTGGTCTCTTTCAGGCTCTTGTACTTCCTTTGTTCTTTCCTGCCACAGGGCCTTTGCACATCCTGTTCTTTCTGCCTGGAAAGATTTTTTTTTTTTTTGTCTCCCTGCTGCTTCACCTGTTCACTGTCTCATCTGACAGTGGAGTCACCACACCCTCAGGGATGCTTGGCTACCTGACTCTGTCACAGCAACCCCGTTATCCACTCTTATAACAGCAGGTGCCTCTGGTAGACATTAGCCCAGCTACAGCTTCCCATTTCTGTGCATGTGATCCTTCCCCTTCAAGACTGTGGTCACTGTGAAGGCTAGGGCCATGCCTGTTCCTGATTCTCATCTGTGTCTCTTGTATTTAGCAAATGCTCACCTAGAATTTGATTAACGAATGAAGGCATACCCATTTTGCAGATGAGAAAGTTGAGGCTTTCTCATTATATAACTTGTCAGTATTAGATAGTGATGGTTTGGAGCCGCCTGGCTGGTTGCTGGGTGCACACTCTTATCCACTTCACTATGGTTCTTCTCGCACAGTAGTTCTCCAACAGCAGGAGTGAGAGACAAGTTTAGGACAGCTGTAACCAGAATCCCAGGGATTATCCTAGAAGATGGTGTCAGGAATGTACTGGCCTGTGGCCTTCTTCCTGTGTTGCATAAAATGCTCAGTTTTTCTGACTTGCATTTAGTAAAGACCTTAGCAGTATTTGAAGAAGTTGTCAGTAGGAAAGGATGGATGTTTATACTTTTTAAAAAATGTCTGTATCATACTTACCTTGTGGTCTGCCATGCTCCCTGATCTTCTTCAGCTTCAGTTATGCAAAATTAACACCTCTTCTCTTGACTGCCTCTCTCTCACCTGTTTAGTTTCTTTTCTGTGTTCAGGATTGCTTAGAGTTTCCCTCATGACTATAGCCTGCGTCCCACCTGCATCCCCCACTCAACTTGTTTAAATTTTGTCAGCAACTGTTCAGCCTTTAGTGAGGGTTGGATTGAAGGAAAGCCTTGAAAAAAAGGATGTGTGATGAGAGGTGAAGACACCTAGTGGGCAGGCAGTCAGCAGGATTAATTCAAAGCCAGGAAGAAGAGCTGATAGGGAGGACTGGAAGTGTCTTTGAGCAGAAGGTCTTGTGCAGGTGGAGGGGAGAGGGTGAGGCTTTTGGGGTGAACTGCAGGTATTTGGTAAGATCCCTGTCACCATGACTGGGGGAAACTTGATAAACATGCTTGATGTTATGGAGGGAGTAAAGAAGCCCTGGCTGTGCCTGCCCAGCATGGCGGTAACATGACCCAGCCAGGTTACTGATTATCGGTTGTCCAGCTGCCATCAGCTCAACGTCTTCAGTTAGTTATAGTTGTAATTTGCGGTCTTTATCAATGCAAGTCTTGACTTTCCTAGTCAGTAGTGTTCTGAGAGCGGTGACAAAGGATGAATATTACAGAGGCAAGCCCCCTTGCCCACCTACCTGCAGATGATGAGAACTGAAATCATTCAGTTCATTGGAGGACCCCAAATAAATGTTCAAGTCCATCTGTTCATCTGTCTGTCCATCCATCCATCCATCCACCCACCCATCCATTCATCCATCCACCCACCCATCCATTGATCCATCCATCCATTCCAACCATCCATCCAGGCATGCATCCATTCATCTATCAACCTACCTACCAACCCACCCATCTATCTGTCCTCTCACCAACCCATTTATCCATCCACTCACTCATGCATCTATCTACCCATTCACTCATCCACCCATCTACTCACCCACCCATCCATTTATCTCTCCCTCCACCTACCCACCCACCCATCCATTTCTCTACCCACTCAACCATCCCTTCACTGACTCAACCATCCATTCATCCACCTGTCCACCCACCCATCTATCCATCTGCCCATCTGTCCATCTACCTATTCGTCCATCTGCGTGTACTTCTGTTTATTTATTCTGCAAAGACTTGTTAACCACCTACTAGATTCTGGGGTGGGGTGCCTGCTCCAGTTAACTGAGAGCACAGTCTCTGGAATATGATTCCCTGGGCTCAGACTAAGCTGCCTCCTAGCTAGCTGCACGGTCTCTGGAATAGGATTCCCTGGCCTCAGACTAAGCTGCCTCCTAGCTAGCTGCTTGAGTAAATAACAGAAACTGTGCTTTGATTTTCTTATCTGAAAATTGGCTATTAATAGCTCCTACTCTTGCAGATATAGTGAGGATTAAATAAGATGTCACATTAAAAGTGCATCATTGACACTCCATAGACATTAGGTTTTACCATTTATTATTCTTGGGAGATGCTGCAGATAACATAGGAAAGACACATGTTTGAACAAATAGTGACATACAGGTAGTGAATTCTGCAGTAGGAGAAGGGGAGAGAGCCACGGAGAGGGGCTAGCCCAATCCTGGAGGCTCACAAAAATGTTCCCCGTGGAATTGCTGCTTTAGCTGAGATACTGGATGGGTATCAGTTGGAGACTCCAGGCAGGATGTGACCAAGTTAGCCAGGGAAAAATTGGGTCCTGGTACCCATGGCAGAGTTGAATGATCCAGTCTTTCTGTCTCTAGGTGGAAGTCCACCAGATCTGGGAATGTCGTGTTCAGGGAAGGGGCTGACAGTGACCATGACCCTCTCCCATCGTCATATGTTCTCTGTGTGTCTGCAAAGCCCCTGTCTCAGTCTCCTCTTCTGGAAAGTGGGGTTGGTAACCACATCTGCTTCCCTCTCAGGACTGCTAGGAAGACAAGATTAGATGGCAAGTGACAGCTCTTTGAAAATGAGAACATTCCACCCTTTGGATGCAAAGGGTTCTTCTCTGCTTGTGATGTTTCCTAATCTGTGAAATAATGCTGCACCTCAAAGCTGTCTATTAAAAAAAAATAGCAAAGTAATCCTAGCACTTTGAGAGGCCAAGGCGAGTGGATCACTTGAGGCCAGGAGTTTGAGACCAGCCTGGCCAATATGTGAAACCCTGTCTCTACTAAAAATATAAAACTTAGCCAGGTGTGGTAGCGTCCGCCAGTAGTCCCCGCTGCTCAGTTGACTGAGGCACAAAAATTGCTTGAGCTTGAGAGGCAGAGGTTGCAGTGAGCCGAGATTGCAGCAGTGCACTCCAGCCTGGGCAACAGAGTGAGACTCTGTCTCCAAAAAAAAAAAAAAAAAAGAAAAGTTAACACTTCCTTCATCTCTCCCATGGGGGAGGCAATTTGTCAAAGACTGTTGTTGCATTCTACACACAGGGAAATCTGAGGAAGGTGTGGAAACCAGACCAGGACTCCGGACTCCAGGCTCCTTGTTTGCAAGGTCTTCAATGGGGGAGCCATTTTGGGTTCTTTCTACAGGGTTGCTTTGTAAACAACAACAAAAACAAAATAGGGCTGGGCGCGGTGGCTCAAGCCTGTAATTCCAGCACTTTGGGAGGCCGAGGCGGGTGGATCACGAGGTCAAGAGATCGAGACCATCCTGGTCAACATGGTGAAACCCCGTCTCTACTAAAAATACAAAAAATTAGCTGGGCATGGTGGTGCGTGCCTGTAATCCCAGATACTCGGGAGGCTGAGGCAGGAGAATTGCCTGAACCCAGGAGGCAGAGGTTGCGGTGAGCCGAGGTCGCGCCATTGCACTCCAGCCTGGGTAACAAGAGCGAAACTCTGTCTCAAAAAAAAATAAAAATAAACAGCCCGGACCTTAGGCAACATCTGCACAAGGGATCTTAGGCAACATCTGCAAACAAAAGTGAGTGATGAGTGGAATCTGTCATCTTTACAACTAAAACAGCTCCAGAGTTGAAGCAAGCGGAAATATCTCTAGAGACAAGAGATTTCGGCAGGTTTTGCTGGTTACGAGCTGTGAGAACCTGGGCAGGTTTACCTCTCTGAGCTTCAGTGACCTCATAAAATAGGATGCATTGCACTAAACATGTAGGAGGAATCCCACCTCCTCCTCCTCTGCACCAGGCTGGTTTCTTCCCATCCTCTTCCTTGTTCTGCCTCTTTCCTCCTCTCCAAGAGATGAATGCATTTGGACCCAGTAGGGACCTGTGTTTGCAAAAGCGCCCAGGTGATTCTCATGCAGCCAGCCTGGCTCTGGCTCTAAGTTCTTGGGCACCTTTGAAGGCATATTTAATAATGAGGAATGTTGCTGTGTGTTAAAGGCATGATTCATCTTCCATTCCTTTCTTACAGGAAACAAAGTGCATGGGTCACCTGAGCTGGGAGAGTCCCCAGCGTCAGCCTCTCCCCTCCTTCCCTCCCTCCCCATTCCTGGTGTGTTGAATTCTTGGACTCTGCACCAAGCCAGGAGGTGTGGTAGATCTCAAAAAAAAAAATCATTATTTTGGAAATGAGATCAAGAGATTTGTTTGCTTGTTTAAGATAGGGTCTAACTCTGTTTCCCAGGCTGGAGTGCAGTAGTGTGATCTTGGCTCACTGCAGCCTTGACTTTCTGGGCTCAGGTGATCCTTGAACCTCAGCCTCCTGAGTAGCTGGGACTGTAGGTACACACCACCACACCTGGCTTATTTTTCTTTCTTTCTTTCTTTTTTTTTTTTTGTAGAGATGAGGTTTCACCATGTTACCCAGACTGGTCTCAAACTCCTGGGCTCAAGCAGTCCTCTACCCACCTCAGCCTCCCAAAGGACTAGGATTACAGGCATGAGCTGCTGTGCCCGGCTGAGGTTTTCTTTTTCTTTTTTTTAATCATGAAAAATTTTCAATATATGTAAAAGTAGAGAGATTAATTTAATGAGCTATCATATACCCATCACGTAAGTTTAAAAACTATTAATGTTTGCAATATTTATTTTTTTCTGAACTGTTTTAAAAATGGTTTACAATAGTTATGGAATTGCATCCTGAGACCCACCCCTACATAATTTACTTTCCCTCTAAAAACATAAGGACGTTTTTATATGATCATTTTCATGCCTAACAAAATTACCAGTAATTCCTTAATATCCTCTAATATCAAGTTTACATTCACATGTCGTGTCCTCAAAATGTCAATTGTGATTGTTTTTTCTTTCAGCAAAGATTATAAGATCTCAAGATTTACTGACAGATATTCCATGTTAGCCCTGACGTCTAAGCCCTGTGGTGCACCGTGGCTTTACTTGAAAGTCTCAGGCCTGGTGTGGTGGTTCACACCTGTAATCCCAGCACTCTGGGAGGCTGAGGTGGGTGGATCACTTGAGGTCAGGAGTTCAAGACCATCCTGGCCAACATGGTGAAACCCTGTCTCTACTGAAAATACAAAAATTAGCCAAGCGTGGTGGCAGGCTCCTGCAGTCCCAACTACTTGGGAGGCTGAGGCAGGAAAATTGCTTGAACCCAGGAGGCGGAGGTTGCAGTGAGCCAAGATCGCGCCACTGCACTCCAGCCTGGTAACAGAGCAAGACTGTCTCAAAAAAAGAAGAGACAGTATTGACTGTGGTCTCATAATGAAAGGGCGCTCCGTTTCCCGTCTGGTCCCTGCTCCTTAATGTTAGCGCCCTCTGGTGGGGAGGCGGGGTTGACCTTCAGAGCAGAGGTCGAGCATTTCCAGGGCTGGCTTTGATCCCAGTAACGCCCGTCGTCTGAATGAATGCTTCCCTTGCAGGTTATTCTAAGCACTGGAAGTCATGCCTGTGGAGCAGCCTCATGATGCCTGAGACAGTAGTGAATATTTATAGGTTTTTCCTAGTGCCTCTTTTTAATGTTTTCCTTAGTTCCATATTTCTGTAACCCTTAGGAACATCAGAACCAGGTGTGTGGGTGCTTATTAAATAGACCAGTTCCTGGAGCTCACTCCCAGAGAGTGTGATGGTTAGGGGCTCAACTAGGACTTAGGTTTGCAAAAGCTGTCAGCTGGTTCTCTTGTACGCAGCCTGGCTCTGGCTCTGGGAACTGGGTTAGGAATGAGTCTTCGGTGCTACTCTGCTGAAACTTCGAGATGGACTCTGACTCCATCTTACATGGTGTTCTTTTGTATTCAGGTCTGTTTTTCCCCTGCATTGTGAACTCCTTGACATCTGGGTCCTCTCAGCTCGTGAGCTGAGCTCTTGGTGGGTGCTCAGTGGAACAGGTGCTGAATGGAGTCAGGCTCTAGGGAGGCCAGTGTGTGTTGGTGAGTGAGAGACAAAAGTCATTTAAAAAAGAATCTCTGTGCCCTTCAAGTGTGTTTGCTATGAGTTAATGTGGTTTACTCTAGTGGAAGCCACTGTAGTTTAAGTGGAGGTCTTCCCCTGAAATGGAGCCAGGGCATGGATAGGCAGAGCTGCCAAAAGCTTTCTGGGGATGTGTTTCCATGTCACCCTCAGTTGATTGAAGTCAGTTTTTCACTCCCCTTTAATACCATGTGGTGGCCATTCTGACTTCTCTTGCAGAGTGGGTATGATCAGATCTTCTCTAAAAGTGTAAGTGAGGAGGCCAGGCCCGGTGGCTCACACCTGTAATCCTATCATTTGACAGGCTGAGGTGGGTGGATCACTTAAGGCAGGAGTTGGAGACCAGTCTGACCAACACGGAGAAAGTTTGTCTCTACTAAAAATACAAAAATTAGCTGGGCATGGTGGTGCATGCCTGTGATCCCAGCTCTCAGGAGGCTGAGGCAGGAGAATTGCTTGAACCCAGGAGGTGGAGGTTGCATTGAGCTGAGGTTGCACTATTGCACTCCAGCCTGAGTGACAGAGCAAGACTCTGTCTCAAAATAAAGAAAAAGAAAAAAAGCAAATGCAAGGAAACAGGGATAGAGCTTGGGGATAGCGATCCATCTGCTGAAGAAAAACCATGGGATACTAATGATGGAGGAACAAGCATCATTCTGTTTCCACTAACTCAACCATGCATGAGATGGGGACTTGGTGTCTGAGAGAAGAGCCTCTTTTAAGGTCTTCAACCTTGATGAAACCATTTCTGAATTCCTCATACATATATAATCAGTGCCGTGAGTGGTACTGATTGGATAATCTTACTGTCATTTCCTGTGCTAGGAAGGAAAATACATGTACATCCAACTTCCGTGAGGATTCTTTACTGTGCATCAGGATGTCTCAGACTCCTGCTGTTAGAACACCTGTTAAGAGAATCATCCGGGATGCTTGCTTGCTCTAGATACAGATCCCAGGAGCCCACCCTTTAGAATTAGAATCCCTGGGGTTGGAACCACAAAATGACATTTCAACAAGTTTGCCATCACGCAAGAGACAATATGTAAGTATTTGGATAAATATGATACAAAGTAGATTAAAAAAGAATGACTTGGTTATTTTAAATGATATAAAAAATTCAATGAATACAGAAAAGGCTGGGTGCCGTGGTTCACACCTGTAATCTCAGCACTTTGGGATACCAAGGCGGGTGCATCATTTGAGGTCAGGAGTTCAAGACCAGCCTGACCAACATGGTGAAACCCCATCTCTACTAAAAATACAAAAATTAGCCAGGTGGTAGTGGCGCATACCTGTAATCCCAGCCACTCAGGAGGCTGAGGCAGGAGAATCTCTTAAGCCTGGGAGGCGGGGGTTTGGTGAGCTGAGGTCTTACCACTGCATTCATGTCTGGGTGACAGAGTGAGACTCTGTCTCAAAAAAGATTTAAGGTATACGGAAAAGTACAAAAAGGGAGATAAATCACCCCAGTTCTTACCACCCGAAGAAATGAACCTCCTTAATATTAAGTGAACAGCATTCCTGGCTTTGTACAGTTACAAAGATGGCTAGAGACATGGACACACAAAATGGGATTTTAAAAACAAGAAGTAGCAAATTCGATGCTAGGTAAATTTATCTGAAGAAAAAGAAATGGATGTGAAACTGAAGGAACTGCTAAACTCCATAAAGCTAGCTTTGCCTCACCAAAAATCAGTTTCTAAAACATTTGACTAAGAAATCAAAGATAATGACAAATATTAAAGTGTTTTATGTATATGTAACAGTCTTTACAGCTTATTGATCATCTCATGAATAATTTGTACCATCACTGCAAATAAAGTCATTGCAAAATCTCTAATCCTTTTGCTTTTTGCCGGCACCGACATTGACCTTTGCAGCCTCTCGCCTTCACCTGTCCTTGTATTCCTTCTGCTGTTTTCTTGGGGTGTCTTCTCATGCCAGCCATGTATCGCAGGACTATGTTTGAGTTAGTTTTTCTCTGCACAATTCAAGGAATCAGAGAGCATGCCAAAGCCCATTGTTTGAATATCACCAAAATGGGTTCTGAGTCCAAATATCAATATGATGATGACTTCCACTGTGGTCTTGTACCTTTTGTTGATTTCCTGGGATGAAGGACATTGGTGACCATTTGTTTCCTCTGGAGCAGTTGGTTGGTCATGAACTTTCTGGTCCAGATAGTTACTGTGTCATTCATGATGGTGAGTCATCCTCAGGTGCTTCAGGAGGAAAACGAACAAGAAGTTACATATTGAAAACCACATATTTCTGCTGGGCACAGTGGCTCATGCCTGTAATCCCGGCACTTTGGGAGGCCGAGGCTGGTGGATCACGAGGTCAGGAGTTTGAGACCAGCCTGGCCGACATGGTGAAACTCCACCTCTACCCAAAATACAAGAATTAGCTGGGCATGGTGGCGTGCACGTGTAGTCCTAGCTACCTGGAAGGCTGAGACAGGAGAATCACTTAAACCCGGGAGGCAGAGGTTGCAGTTAACCAAGATCAAGCCCCTGCACTCCAGCCTGGCACAGTGATACTGTGTCTCAAAATAAAAACAAAAACAAAAACAAAAAAACAAAAAAACAAAAATGAAACAAACCCACAAGTTTCAATTTCAGACCTGATTCATTGACTTAATAAGGGACATTAGCACTTGTACTGGCTACAATCCCTCCCATTACCTCTGCTTGTTAGTTGCTTCTGGGTTGTTCTATGTTGTTAAGGTCGACCATCTTTTCTTTCTGTTTTATTTTTAAATGGATTCACCTCTCATCACTAGCCTTTTGTCCTGGCCATTCCATTCACAAATTTTTTAATGTCTTGGCTGACTAAATTTTATTATGAAGGCCTTTTTTTTTTTTAAGAAGAGCTCAGAAATACTGTGTTCTCTAAGTTCTTGAACATGTGATAGTTTCTTTTGCCTGATTTGGCTGGGAGATAATGTAGCTGGCTGTGAAATTCTTGGGTTATACTCTGTTTCTTTTAGAAATTGCAGGCACCCATCCACTGACTTCTTTCGTTGTGGTTTCTCTGACCTGCTTTCCTTAGCCTCTTCCATCTTGTCTTTTTCTTACTCAGTGGTTTCTTCATGAAGAGGCCATGTGCTGTATTCCATGAGTTAGTTCACACTGAAGAAGACTTCTTTTATACTGTGTTGATAATTTGTCTGGGAGTCAGTGTCTTGCTTTACAAACTGCCTTCAGTTTGTAATAATTACTGCAGAAGAGAAACATATACCATATTTTGAGACATCAGAGAAGGGAGGAACCACTTCTATTAATATTTGGGGTTAGCAGGGAAGGCTTAGTTAAGAGGTAACATTTGAACGAAGACTTGAAATAAGGAAAGGATTTGGGCATATGGTAATGGGGAGAGAATAGAAGCAAGGCAGGATGGTTAATTTTATGTATCAATTTGACCGGGTTATAGGGTGCCCAGATATTTGGCTATACATTATTCTGGATGTGTCTGTGAGGGTATTCTGGATGAGGTTAACATTTAATTGGTAGAGTGAATAAAGAAGATTGTCCTCCCCAGTGTGGGTGAGACTTATCCAGTCCACCGAAGGCCTGAATAAAACAAAAAGGTAGAATAATAGAGAATTTGCTCTCCGTAGCTGATTATATTTGAGCGAGGACATCAATCTTCTCCTGCCTTTAGGTGTAGACTCGAATTGAAACTATGCTATTGGCTGTCCCGGGTCTCCAGCTTGCTGGCTGCAGACTCTGGGACTCCTTAGCCTCCATAAACCATGTGAGCCATCCCTTACAACAAATCAGTCTCTCCCTTTCTCTCTAAATAGCCCTATTTCTATCTCTGCACTCTTCCTGTGGAGAATCTAGACTAATACACAAGGTTATTTTAGAGAATAGGACCACTCAAGGAAAAGCATGGAGGCAGAAAAGTGCAAAGAGGTTTTGGGGAGACTGGGGTCCTGATGGAGAGTTTGGATTTCACTTTGTGTAGCATGAGGAATCCTTGGCAGTATTCAAGAGGTGAAAATTGTATTTGTGGGAAAATATCAGGAGTATGCCAAAAAAAAAAACACCAAAAAACAATCACTCCATTTTAACGCCAGTGAAGGACGCATCAGAAGGATGGACCTGGGGCGAGGTTTGGAAGGTAGTTGGGGCCGTATCTGGAGGATCTTTGATTCTAGGCTGAATCTGAACTTAGCTTGCTGGGGAGCGGGAGATCATTAAAAATCTTTCAGCTCCACTCAAGAGATGGTTTTACTAACAATGGCAGGGTGATGATGGTGGTGGAGGGGAACTGGTGGCATGAAGTCTAACTGGGCTTCTGCAATTCTAGCCCAGAAAGGTGGGAAATGGGCTTTAAATAGAATCATACAGATCTGGGAATCAGCTGCATGGAGGAGGTGGTTGCAGGTGATGAGGTGGCTCAGAGAGAAAGTCTGGTAGAAGGAGAAAAGATACTGGGCTGATACAAAAATAATTGCTATTCTTGCCGTTATTTTTAATGGCAAAACCCAAAATTACTTTTGTGCCAACCTTATAGGATGCAAACTTCAGAGACATCTGCATCAAAGGGGTTGATGAATATCAGCAACATTTGGGAATATAGGAAAGGAGGGGAGGTAATGACTGGAGGGCATAGCAGGGATAATCAAGGTTTTTCTTATTAGCATGTGGAGACTTAAGCATGATCATATGTTAAATGCCTGGCACACACATCGTGCAAAATATGTGTGCGTCAAATGATGAGTGAATGTGGTGAGTCATGGGAGTTCCAAGGGAATGGGTGATAAAGGGAGGTCTCACACGAGGCACAAGTGGAGAAGGTGGCTTGGGAAAGGAGAAGGATGCTTCTCCTTATAAGATGGAAAAGGCAGAGGAAGAGGATCAAGATAGAGCAGTCTGGGGGTGAGGTGGAGGTGAGTTGAGAGAACTCAATTCTGAGTGGGCTCTGAAACCCCTTGGGAGGCCGAGGCGGGTGGATCACGAGGTCAACAGATCGAGACCATCCTGGTCAACATGGTGAAACCCGTCTCTACTAAAAATACAAAAACTTAGCTGGGCATGGTGGCGCGTGCCTGTAGTCCCAGCTACTCGGGAGGCTGAGGCAGGAGAATTGCCTGAACCCAGGAGGCGGAGGTTGCCGTGAGCCGAGATCACGCCATTGCACTCCAGCCTGGGTAATGAGCGAAACTCCGTCTCAAAAAAAAAATGTTCTTGGGTCAAGGGTAAAATGAAAACAAAAGAAAACAAAGCAGAAAATGTCATAGAAATGTACCTACTGATGAAAGACCACCAACTGTCCTTTTTAGGGGATTGTTCTTTATTCTGAGATCATGTATATCTATTAAAATATTTTTATATTTGCATATATTTTTTCTCTTTTCCAAAATGCCATGGGGTAGCAATTTGTAATGTGTCCGATTCTCCTGTCTTTGTATGCGTGGCAGTGTGGCGGGGAGGGGAAGTGGCTAGTACTGGCCGACAGGCTGGAGGCAGAAGTGCAGTGCGCGACTTCCAGCCTGGAGCGTTTAATTCCTGGTACAGGGCTGTCCAGCATGCTGGACAGGGCTCCCTCTGTTCCCTGGCTGGTGATACTCCAGGTGGTGCCTTAGTCCTAGGGCAAGTTTGATGGGAAACAGAACAGCCTACACCTCCCTGCTTCTTGATGTGCAATGCAGATGTAGCATGAGTGAGAAAAACAACTTCTGATGTTTGAAGTCACCAAGATTTAGGAGTTGATTGTTATTGCAGCAAAACCTAACCTACTCTGACCGATCATGGTGGAACGTGTGTGTGTGTGAGAGAGAGAAACTGGTAGTTTAAAAAAGTTCTTTACCGAAAAGAAAAATAGCAACCTTATGTTGGTTCTCAAATTAAAAAAATATTTTTACTGGTTTATAAAATAGAAAAAATCTGAGAATCTGTAGCTTAGAGAACCACAGTGTGGGATGTCTCTGAACACCAGGTTATTTTATCAGCTCCTCACACCCCTTTATAGAAGCTTAGCCAAGACTTGGAATATTTCCGTCTTTTCTATTCCATGTTCTGTGGACTCTTGAAGAGACATTGATAGAACAGTGCAGCCATGAACCACCCTGACTGAATCCTAGTGGTAGAATCCTTTTTTTTTTTTAATTGCAGAATGGGCTTCTTGTTACAGTGATGCTTGAACCCCTTAGATATATTCTGTACTAGTTGTATTAAAACATGACCATTGCTTCTGCTTTGTTGCCCCCCAAATTAAACACTTTAATCATGCAAACACAGAGAATTGAATTTCGTGTGACTGATTCCCAACTGTCAGTAACAACATAATTAGATTATATTTTTCTCCAGTTCAAATAAAAGAAAATTGACAATAAAATGCTGATCAATATGTGTAGCTTGGGAGGTAGAGCCTGCTTTGAGAGGCAGAAGTGTTTTTTTTTTTTTTTTTTTTTTTTTTTTTTTTTTTTTTAAGATCTATATTCTTGAGTAAAGAAAAAAATCCATCTCTCTTTCCTAGAGGCGGAAGACTTTCAGAGCTGGGATTGGCAACAACCTCACTATCAGAGGCTGAATTAAACAAACAGGTGCCTCTCTGGAGTGAACGGTGCATTTCTGCTTTTTGGGGGACTGTGATTTTATGGTGGAGTTTGCTTTCTGTCTTTGGTTATGTGTGTGTCTCCGGATGTGTGTATCTGTGGGTGGATGTCTGCATGTAAACGGCAGTGTATACCTGTGTGGGTGAGCGCAAAATTCCCATGTGAATCTCGGCTTTGTGGAGATCTTGGGGCCTTGAGCCCAGCAGATGCCATTTGAAGAAAAATCACTTGCAAATGAGACAGAAAGAATGGAAACCAAATCCTAGCTCTAAAGGCACTGGGCTTATTAAAAAAACCCCAAACAAACTGGATTTTCTTTGTTTTGGGCTACCTGCCTCCAAATGACATTTCTGTTTCTTATGAAATGATTAGAATGAGAGAGATCCTGTGCACAAAAGAGCAGATACTGTGTGATTCTCTGTGTGTCAGGATTTCAGCTACGGTGCCGCTGACATTTTGGCTTAGTGATTTCTCTCTTGTATGTGTGGGGGGTTCCCTGTTCATAGTAGGATATTGAGCGGCATCCCTGGACTTACTGGATGTAGTGACACAACTTCCCCCAAGTAATGACAACCCACAGTGTCTCCAAATATTGCCTCATGTCCCCAGGGGGGCAAAATCGCCCCTATCTGAGAACTGCTGCTTTCATAAAGTACAATGTCAGGTGACATGGGCGGGGAGGCTGTTAGTAGTCAGGGCTGAGTAGAGATGGAAGAGGCCCTAGGAGTATCCCTGGAGGGGCTGTCATGTGTTTCTTGAATTGGGTGTTGGTAATATGATGATGCTCTTCTTTTTCTTTTCTTTTTGAGACAGGATCTTGCTCCATCACCCAGGCTAGAGCACAGTGGCACCATCATAACGCATTGTAGCCTCTGCCTCCTGGGCTGAAGCAGTCCTCCCACCTCAGCCTCTCAAGTAGCTGGGACTACAGGCATGTGCCACCATGCTTGCCTAAGTTTTGTATTTATTTTTTGTAGAGATGGGGGTCTCACTATGTTACCCAGGCTGGTCTTGAGCTCCTGGGCTCAAACAATCTGCTCAACTGGCCTCCCAAAGTGCTGGGATTACGGGCATGAGCCACTTCACCTGGCCAGTATTTTTTGGTTTGTAAGAAATTACCTTGTTGACCTCATATGTGCACATTTCTTTATGAAAGTTATAATTCAGTAAAGCATTTAGAAAAATTGATCATGAGAGGAGTCATGTGTAGAATGATTGGCATGAAAGCTGATCACCTTAATTGGAACTACTCTGAAATGACCACAGGGCCACCAGGAGGAGCCTTTCAAGGTGCCATAGCCAAGGACAGGAGTGTGTTGTTTGTGTCCATCTGTGCATAAAGGATTTGCTAGTTGCATGGAAGGATGAAGCCTCCTTCTGAGGACAGAGGCAGCGAAGCAAGTGGAAGCCCAAAGCGCTGAGCTTTCTAAATGGACTTTGCTAAAATCTTGTGGATGACTCACGCTCTTTACGTACATCTGTGTACATATTGTCCATATAATAAACATTAATTCTGTAACAAGGCCCACATGTAAGGTTTTTCCTTTTTTTTTTTTTTTTTGAGACGGTCTTGTTTTATTGCCCAGGCTAGAGTACAGTGGTACAATCCTGACTCACTGCAACCTCTGCCTCCTGGGTTCAAGTGATTCTTTTGTCTCAGCCCCAACCAAATAGCTGGGATTACAGGTGCACACCACCATGCCTGTCTAATTTTTGTATTTTTAGTAGAGACAGGGTTTCACCATGTTGGCCATGCTGGTCTCAAACTCCTGGCCTCAAGTGATCTGCCCACTTCAGCCTCCCAAAGTGCTGGGATTACAGGCGTCAGCCCCTGTGCCCAGACCCATGGTGAGGTTTGAGTTGAGATGGAGAAACTCTGGCGAGACTGAGGAATTCAATGACAGTTTCTGGGAAATACTCACAGTTTCTGGAATTATCTCTACTTCCAGAGTTCCCACTTTGTATCTGTCTCCTGTTTATTCGACAAACTTATATGGAACCACAGTTTACTTAGAACTTGCCAGGTGTGGAGAATTCAAAGTTGATTGAGGTCAGGCATGGTCGCTCAAACCTATAACGCCAGCACTTTGGGAGGCCAAGGCAGGCAGATCACTTGAGGTCAGGAGTTTGAGAACAACCTGGCCCACATAGTGAAACCCTGTCTCTACTAAAAATACAAAAATTAGCGGGGCATGGTGGTGCACACCTGTAGTCCCAGCTGCTTGGGAGGCTAAGGCAGGAGAATCGCTTGAACCTGGAAGGCCGAGGTTGCAGTGAGCTGAGATCAAGCCACTGCAGTGTAGCCTGGGGACAGAGCAGGACTCTGTCTCAAATAAAAAAAGATGACTGAGATACAGACTGCATCAGAGTCGAGTCTAACACAGATTAGCTAAGAATCCAAGGTCTGGATGTGCAAGCACCTTGGATGGCCTCATGCTGCAGCCTCCACTAGAATGAAGAACACTTTTTTTTTTAAACCCATGAAAATGTATTGTGCTTCATACATGTAAATGCAGTTCGTGTTCATCCTGCAAATTTGCCATATAATATGCCCATGTTCTCAGCATTTTTTTTTGTTTCTCAGCAAACCATCTTTGGACTATGCAGAACTGGAAATTTACTTGGAGTCAGTAAAAAGTACAGGAAAGTTCTTAGTCAAGAGTTAGGACTTCAAAGACAGTGGGTAGAGTGAAAAATATAGTCAAGATTATGCTTGCAAATCCCCTTCATCATTCATGAAGTTTAGCGGTCAGTCTTACTGTGGCTCACCAGGTCCAATCCACACTTCTTCCCCAGCGACTGGAGCAGAGGGTGATTTCTTCATGAGCAACTGCTGAACTCATTCAGGAGCTGTGTGCACTGGAGATCAGTCAGTGCGCACTACGGCACCATTTCTGTCTCCCTCTTTGTTCTTGCCAAGTGCCCACAGTTCATTTTCCATAGAGTAAAAGAGCCCAAGCTGGCCCTATACTTAGGAGTATAATTGCTGAGTCATTTGGTAACTCTGTGTAGAATTGTTGGGGAAGTTGTGAAACTCTTTTCCACAGTGGCCACATCATTTTAATTCCCACCAGCGGTATATGAAAGTTCCAGTTTCTCTGCATCCTCACCAACGTTTGTTATTTTCTGTATTTTTTTTTTTTTTTGAGACGGAGTTTCACTCTTGTCACCCAGGCTGGAGTGCAATGGCATGATCTCGGCTCACCGCAACCTCTGCCTCCTGGGTTCAGGCAGTTCTCCTGCCTCAGCTTCCTGAGGAGCTGGGATTACAGGCTCGCGCCACCATGCCCGGCTAATTTTTTGTCGTTTTAGTAGAGATAGGATTTCACCATGTTGACCAGGATGGTCTCGATCTCTTGACCTCGTGATCCACCTGCGTTGGCCTCCCAAAGTGCTGGGATTACAGGTGTGAGCCACTATTTTCTATATTTTTTTAAAGACAAAGTCTCGCTCTTTTGCCTAGGCTGGAGAGCAGTGGCACAGTCGCTGCTCACTGCAACCTCTACCTCCCAGATTCAAGTGATTCTCCTGCCTCAGCCTCCTGAGTGGCTGGGATTATAGGCAACTGCCACCACACCTGGCTAACTTTTGTATTTTTTTGGTAGAGATAGAGTTTTACCATGTTGGCCAGTGTGGTCTCAAACTCCTGGCCTCAGGTGATCCACCCACCTCAGCCTCCCAAAGTGCTGTGAGTACAGGCATGAGCCACCTCGCCAGGCATATTTTCTGTATTTTTGATTCTAGCCAGCCTTGTGGGTATGAAATGGTATCCCATTGAGGTTTTGATTTCCGTTTCCCTGACGGTGAATTTCATTGAGCATCTTTTCATGTGCTTATTGGCCACTTGTATGTCTTCCTTGGAGATGTGCCTATTCAAAAATGAAAGCACACATCCACACAAAGACTTGTACATGAGTAATTACGGTAGCAGCACTCATAATAACCCAAAGATGGAATTAATCCAAATGCTTATCACCAGATCAAGAGATACACAGAATGTTGTCTGCCCACATTGTGGAATACTATTTGATCATGAAAAGGAGCAAAATACTCGCATATTCTACAGTATGGATGAACCTTGAAAACAGCCTAAGTAAAAGAAAACAGACGAAAGATCACATTCTACATTATTTCATTCAGATGGAAATCTACAGCAATAGGAAGTCAATTGGTGATTGCTTAGGGCAGGTAGGGGCATGGGAGGATGGGGGTGTTAGCTAAAGGGTATGAGGTTTCTTTTTGAGGTCGTGCAATGTTCTAAAAATTGACTAGTAATGTTTGCATATACCTCTGAATATATTTAAAACCACTGAAGTGTAAAAAATATAAAGAAAAAAAGAACCAGCCCAAGTTGCAGTTTTATTCATCACTTGATGGGCTTTAAAAATAGATTCCAGGCTGGATATGTTGGCTCACACCTGAAATCCCAGTGCTTTGGGGGGCTGTGGTGGGGGAGGATTGCTTGAGGCCAGGAGTTCCAGACCAGCCTTGGCAACATGGCAAGACCCTGTCTCTACAAAAAACAAAACAAAACAACAAAAACAACAAAAAACAAATAGCATCTGGGTGTGGTGGCTCATGCCTGTAATCCCAGCACTTTGGGAGGCTGAGGTGGGCAGAGCACCTGAGGTCAAGAGTTTGAGACTAGCCTGGCTAACATGGTGAGATCCTGTCTCTAGCAAAAATAGAAAGTGTAGCCTTTTGGTGCTCTGAGCTGCACCACAGCAGTTGTCAAGAACAAGCGCCTTATGAAAGGCGGCAACAAGGGAGTTCAGAAAATAGCTGATCCACTTTCTAAGAAAAATCGGTATGGTATAAAAGTACCTGCTGTGTTCAGTATAAGAAATAGTGGAGAGACGCTCGTCCCCAGGACCCAAGGAAGCCACATTGCATCTGATGGTCTACAGGGTCCTGTGTTTGAAGTGAGTCTTGCTGATTTGCAGAATGTTGAAGCTGTATTTGGAAAATTCAAGCTAACTACTGAAGATATTCAGGGTGAAAACTGCCTGACTTCTATGGCATGGATCTTACCTGTGACAAAATGTGTTCTGTGGTTGAAAAATGTTCAACAATGATTGAAGGTCATGTTGATGTCAAGACTCCTGATGGTTACCTCTTTAGTCTGTTCTGTGTTGGTTTTACTAAAAAATGTAACAATCAGATACGGAAGACCTCTTAGGCTCAGCACCAGCGGGTCCCCCAAATCCAGAAGATGATGATAGAAATCATGACCTGAGAGGTACAGACAAATGACTTGAAAGAAGTGGTCAATAAATTGATTCCAGATAACATTGGAAAAGACGTAGAAAAGGCTTCCCAGCACTTTGGGAGGCCGAGGCGGGTGAATCACGAGGTCAACAGATCGAGACCATCCCGGTCAACATGGTGAAACCCCATCTCTACTAAAAATACAAAAAATTAGCTGGGCGTGGTGGCGCGCGCCTGTAATCCCAGCTACTCGGGAGGCTGAGACAGGAGAATTGCCTGAACCCAGGAGGCGGAGGTTGCCGTGAGCCGAGATCCGCCATTGCACTCCAGCCTGGGTAATGAGCGAAACTCCGTCTCAAAAAAAAAAAAAAAGAAAAAAAAAAAGAAAAGGCTTCCCAATTTATCTTCTCCATGATGTCTTCATTAGAAAAGTAAAGATGATGGCCAGGCTCGGTGGCTTATGCCTATAATCCCAGCACTCTGGGAGATCAAAGCAGGCGGATCACGAGGTCTGGACATCGAGACCATCCTGGCCAACGTGGTGAAACCCTGTCTCTACTAAAAGTACAAAAAAATTGGCGGGGGGTGATAGCATGCATCTGTGGTCCCAGCTACTTGGGAGGCTGAGGTGAGGCAGGAGAATCACTTGAACCTGGGAGGCAGAGGTTGCAGTGAGCTGAGATCGTGCAGCTGCACTCCAGCCTGGCCAGACTCTGTCTCAAAAGAAAAAAAAAAGTAAAAATAGCTGAAGAAGCCTAGGTTTGGACTGGGAAAAGGCATGGAGCTTCATGGTGAGGGCAGTAGTTCTGGAAAAGCCACTGGGGACGAGACACATGCTAAAGTTGAATGGGCTGTTGGATGTGAACCACCAGTCAAAGAATCTGTTTAAAGTTCGGACTTAAAATAGTAGCAAACAAAAAGTCCTATTTGTGAAAAACAAGCAATAAACAACAATAAGGAAAGCAGAATTAGCCTGGTATGGTGGTGCATGCCGGCAATCCTAGCTACTCAGAAGGCTGAGACATGAGAATAGCTTGAATGCGGGAGTCAGAGAGGTTGCAGTGAGCCAAGATTGCACCACTGTACTCCAGCTGGGTGACAGAGTGAGACTCTGTCTTGAAAAATAAGAAAAAATAAAAAAAGTATCCAGGCTTAGTGGCATGGACCTGTAGTCTTAGCTACTCTGAAGGCTGAGGTAGGAAGATTGCTGGAGGCCAGGAGTGGTTGGAGGCTATGGTGGACTGTGATTGTGACACCGCAGTCCAGCCTGGGCTGCAGAGCAGGACCCTGTCTCTTGCTCATACATACACATACCCAGGCTCTACTTCTGGTGATTCTGACTCAGCAGGGCTGGGTGTCCCCAAGGGATTCTGCTGTTCAGTCTCTTCTGAGATTCACTGTTCATTGGGAACTGAGACACTGGCTGTGAACCTTTCTGTCCTGAGGTGTAGAGGTCATGGTGATGAAGGTTCAAGCCTAAGGAGAACTCACTGTGCATTAGGTATTGTGCTGAATGTCATCTCCTACTCTCACAAAAACATACGTAGAAGGTTTAGAAGGTTTATGATGGCTGGGCGCGGTGGCTCAAGTCTGTAATCCCAGCACTTTGGGAGGCCGAGGCGGGTGGATCACGAGGTCAAGAGATCGAGACCATCCTGGTCAACATGGTGAAACCCCGTCTCTACTAAAAATAGAAAAAATTAGCTGGACATGGTGGTGCATGCCTGTAATCCCAGCTACTCAGGAGGCTGAGGCAGGAGAATTACTGAACCCAGGAGGTGGAGGTTGCAGTGAGCTGAGATCGTGCCATTGCACTCCAGCCTGGGTAACAAGAGCGGAACTCTGTCTCAAAAAAAAAAAAGAAGGTTTATGATAAGTCCCTGCTTTACAGATGAACTGAGCTTTCAGAGCTTAGCTTGTTCACGACTAACCCTTCCTGTTGGCAACTTTGTACCCTTTGACCAATCTCTCCCATCCCCTACCTTTCCTCCACCCCAGCCCCTGATAAGCACTGTCCTATTGTCTATCTCTGTGAGTTCAGCTTCTTTAGATTCCACAGATAAGTAAGATCATAGTATTTGTCTTTCTGTGCCTGGCGTGTTTCACTTAACACACTGTCTTTCAAGCTCATCCATATTGTTGAACATGGCAGGATTTCTTTCTTTTCTATTGTTTGTAGTGGGGAGGTTTCTTTTCAGATGGAATCTTGTTCCTGTCGCCCAGGCTAGAGTGCAATGGAATGATCCTGGCTCACTGCAACCTCTGCCTCCTGGGTTCAAGCGATTCTCCTGCCTCAGCCTCTCTAGTAGCTGGGATTACAGGTGTCCACCACCATGCCTTCCCAATTTTTGTATTTAGTAGAGACGGGGTTTTGTCATACTGCCAGGCTGGTCTCAAACTCGACCTCGTGATTCACCTCCCAAAGTGCTGAGATTACAGGCGTGGGCTGCTGCACCCAGCTGATTTCTTTCTTTTTTAAGGGTTATGGTATTCCACTGGGTGTATATAGTACATTTTTTTTATTCTTTCATCCCGTGGTGGACACTTAGGTCGATTCTGTATCTTGGGTGTGGTAAATAGTGCTGCAGCGAACATGGGTCTGTAGAGATATCTTCCACGTAGTGACTTCAGTTTGTTTTTGGTCTGTACCCAAAAGTTGGGTTACTGGATTGTATGCTTTGAAATCTATAGCACAGCAGGGTGACTATAGTCAGTAATAACGTATCTTTCAAAATAACTAAGAGGTACATTTCAAATGTCTCACTATAAAAATTATCAGTAAATTAGGTGATGGACATATTAGCTTGATGAAAACATTCTGCACTGTATACACATATCAAAATGCCACATAAATGTTTACAATTATGATGTGTCAACATAATAAACATCACATAAATGTGTACAATTATGACCTCTCAATTAAAATAATAGTCAAAAAAATAAGTAACTTGTTCAAAGGCCCCATTGGGATTGATGGAGCTGGGATATGCCCCGAAGCTGTTGCTCTCAGGTCCACAGAGTCTGTGGTCCGTGAATGTGGAAGCCCTACCTGAGATTTCTACCGAGATCGGTGTAAGGATTCGATACCTCAGAATCATCCAAACCTCCAGGGTACACAAGTCCATCTCTGCTGCCTCTATCTCTGACCCTACTGACCTGCAATGTGGTCCCTGCTTTGATTTCCAGGAGCATATGCCACTTACACCAAGCACTGTTGACTTTATTTCAGCTGTGGGGCCATGAAGAGGGTCCATGCCCCTTGCTTGGTGTGGGCCACCTCATTGACTTGTCTGGGGCCCTGGAGAGGGTACCGTGCCCCTTGCTCGGTGTCGGCCACCTCATTGACTTGTCTGCTTTGACTTCACCCCTCCTTTTTTTGCTCACCTACTCTGTCATGGATTGCTCTGGGAATTCTGAGCCTGAGTTTCTTTATTTTGCAGATAACCATTACTCTTTGCAATAAATCCCAGACGTATGCAGTTGAGCCCACTGCAAGGTGACTTTACAAATGGGATTCGGCCTCTGGAAAGTGGTGGTAGTTTCAGATTGACGAGGATGTTATTTTGTTTTTTTCCTGTAAAATATACTATTTAAACTATCAAACTCTTGGCTCATGGATGCAGTCCTTTGCTGGTGGCAGTGGGCATTGCCACTGGGGAGAAGTGCTGCATACTTAGAGAGAAACTGGTTCTATTTAAGAGCCAGAGGGAGGTTTCCAGTACCATTACCAGTGCCAGTTTGTTTGGAGGCAAAGTGGCTGTTGTGTTAAAATTGGCCAAACTTGGGCTGGTGCCCTGTGTGTTTAGAGCTCAAAGTCATGACAGCTTGCTTTTTTTTTTTTTTCTGGTGGTTGCTTTTCCATCCTGTGGCTTGGCATTTTCTGAAATAGCTTCACACGAGTTTCATTATACAGACACTAAGAGCACCTACTGTGTGTCAGTCTGTAGTGCCTACTATGTGCCAGGCATCGGAGACAATATAATGATGAACAAGATAGCATAGTGCTTGGTCAGGAGACTCTCATTCCCACTCTCAGCTTACCCCAGATAGAGGTCAGAATTGGAAGTCCAAAGATCTCAGATGCTCTTGCATCATTTCCCTGAAGTGGGAAGGTGAAGCTTTGGTGTCTGAAGAGAATTTGGCTGGACAATCCCCAAGGTTTGAAACTTTGGGAAGCAGCTGTCATCTGCATTTAAGGTGAGAAGTGGGGAGTGCCTGGATCTCATAGGAAGTCAAGATTAAGGGAAGGTTTTTGTGAGGTCCTATGTGTAGTAGAGACCTGTTACAGTCAGGACCCCTGGGGCGGAGCCTATGGTTCAGTGGAATAACGCCATGAAGGTCTTCTTATAGCAGGTGGCCCCCAAAGGTTGATGGATCATGAGCAGCTACAAGAACAGAGAGTTTGGGGCACGTACTTCCTACCTGACTTTCCAACAGTATGTAAGCCCAGCATTCTTATGTAAGGAGCACTGGTAACAAGATTGAATTCTCCACCTGCCAGGCATCCAGGGACTCAGAGCAGATTTAACTGGAGTTACAGAAATAGGAATGTGACATTTCCTACATCCGGGTGTGCTGGAGCAAAACGTATTCCCTCTCTGATTTGTCGGGTAGCACAATGGTAACAGACATGACTCCAAGTTTTTGCTTTTAAACCTGGTGCCTAGAAATGCAGTTTCTACTGGCTGCAGAAAGAAGTTCCATATAGACATTTCCATTGCTGGGTCTCTCATGTCTGGTGTTCTCCCTACTTTTCCCTCTTTAATCCACAGAGGAAGAAAGTTCCAGCATCACTTCTGGCTTCTCAAGAGTGAGTTAGGTGGCTGGGTGTGGTGGCTCATGCCTGTAATCTCAGCCCTTTGGGGGGCTGATGTGGACAGCTCACTTGAGGCCAGGAATTCGAGACCAATGTGACCAAAGTGGTGAAACTCCGTCTCTACTAAAAATGTAAAAATTAGCCAGGCATGGTGGTGTGTGCCTGTAGTCCCAGCTACTCTGGAGGCCAAAGCATGGGAATCACTTCAACCGAGGGGGTGGAGGTTGCAGTGAGCCAAGATCGCACCACTGCACTCCAGCCTGGGTGACAGAGGAAGACTCAGTCTCAAAACAAAACAAGACAGAACCCTACCCAACCCAACCCAACCCAACCCAACCCCACCCCACCCCAACCCCAACCCCAACCCCAACCCCAACCCCAACCCCGACCCCAACCCCAACCCCAACCCCAACCCCAACCCAGTTAAAGAAGAATGAGTTAGGATGAAAACTTCCAAGTCTCTCTACCGTTTTCATATGTCTCCTCCCTGGTAAGAGGAAGAGTTGACTTTATTGGCTAGACTGAGAAAATGCTGACTGTATTTTTGCCATGTTCATGTATTAGTGGATGGATTATTTTGACTGGCATATGGCCGCAGTGCCCACAATCACTTGCATAAGCACCAGACTTTTTTAGGGCAAGCAGGACAGGTAAGGCCTGCCTCTGGCAAAGCCGGCCAGGTCTCCTTACCCTCTGCTTCCCTTTCTGCCTGTGACTGTATGGGCATGTCATGGTCTGGTAGGGGATGCTAGAGGAGGAGGCCTCATTGACTTCTATTCTGCAGCAATTGATAACCACCCAACTTGAACAGTGGGGGCTTACCATCTCATGCACTAAGATCAGAGATAGCTGATCCCAAGGTTGGCTAAATTAGTAGCTTGAGATGTTAGGTTTCTCGTTTGAGGTTTCTGTGCTGCTGCTGTCTTCTGCTCTTGGTCACAGAGGCTGCCACAATCCCCATGTCAAGTCCTCATGTGACAACATCCAGAGACAGCAAGGAAGAGGGACAGTGTATTTCTCTATGTTTCTTTTCTTTAAATTTTCTTGATAGAGAATAATTGTACACATTTATGGAGTCCATTTGAGATTTTGGTATATACATACAATGTATAATAATCAAATCAGGGTCTTTAGGCTATTAATTATCTCAAACATTGATCATTTATTTGTGTCGGGAGTATTTCAAATCATCTTGCTGTTTAGAAATACACAACGAATTCTTTTATCGAGATACAAAATCAGTGTACGCAGATCAGTAGCAGTGCTACAGACCAGCAGCAACCAGGCTGAGAATCAAATCAAACCCTTTTATAATAGCTGCAAAAATAAAATACTTAGAAATGTACCTAACTGAGGAGGTGAAAGACCTCTACAAGGAAAACTACAAAACAGTGCTGAGAAATCATAGATGACACAAACAAATGGAAACACATTCCATGCTCATGGATGGGGAGACTCAGTATTGCAAAAATGACCCTACTGCCAAAAGCAGTCTGTAAAGTCAATACAATCCCCATCAATATACCACCATCATTCCTAATAGAACTAGAAAAAATAATGCTAAAATTCATATGGAACCAAAAAAGAACCTGCATAGCCAAAGCAAAACTAAGCAAAAAGAACAAATCTGGAGGCATCACATTACCCAGTTTCAAACTATATTACAAGGCCATAGACACCAAAACAGCATGGTACTGGTATAAAAGTAGGTACATGACCAATGAACTGGATAGAGAACCCAGAAATAAAGCCAAATTCTGGAGCCAACTGATCTTTGACAAACAAAAAAAAAGTAGGGATAGTACACCCTATTTAACAAATGGTACTGGGATAACTGGCAAGCCGTATGTAAAAGAATGAAACTGGATCCTCATCTCTCACCTTATAAAAAAAATCAACACAAGATGGATCAAAGACTTAAATCTAAGTCCTGAAACCATAAAAATTCTAGAAGATAACATCAGAAAAACCCTTCTGGAGATTGGCTTAGGCAAAGAATTCATGACAAAGAACCCAAAAGCAAATGCAGGTAAAACAAAGATAAATAGATGGGACTTAATTAAACTAAAAGGCTTCTGCACAGCAAAAGAAATAATCAGCAGAGTGAGCAGATCACCCACAGAGTGGGAGAAAATTTTCACAGACTGCATCTCACAAAGGACTAATGTCCAGAATCTACAAGGAACTCAAATCAGCCAGAAAAAAAACCCAAATAATTCCATCAAAAAATGGGCTAAGGACATGAATAGACTATTCTCAAAAGAAGATATACAAATGGCCAACAAACATAAGAAAAAATATTCAACACCGCTGTCAGGAAAATGCAAATAAAAACCGCTATGCGATACCATGTGTAAAATAAAAAGAGTAATAGGTATTAACATGGATGTGGTGAAGAGAGAATGCTTTTACATTGCTGATGGGAATGTAAGCTAGTACTACCACTGTGGAAAGCAGTATGGCGATTCCTTAAAGAACTGAAAGTAGATCTACCATTTGATCCAGCAATCCCACTGCTAAGTACTAGGTATCTACCTGGAGGAAAGGAAGTCATTGTAAGGAAAAGACACTTGCACACACATGTTTACAGAAGCAAAATTTGCATTTGCTTTTGTTGCAGTTGCTTTTGGCATCTTCATGAAGTTTTTGACCATGACCATGTCCTGATGGTATTGCTTAGGTTGTCTTCCAGCAGTTTTATAGTTACGGGTTTTACATTTAAGCCTTTAAGCCGTCTTGAGTTAATTTTTGTATATAGTGTAAGGGAGGGGTATTGTCTCTTTACTCTGTTGATTGTTTCCTTTGACACACAGAAGGTTTTTACTTTAATATAATCCCATTTGTCTGTTTTTGTTTGTGTTGCTTGTATTTTTTAAGTCTTAGCAACACAAACAAAAACTCAAAATCAATTAAAGACTTAATGTAACAGCTACAACTAAAAAACTACTAGAAGAAAACACAGGACGAATGCTTGAGATGAAAGTTTTCTAGTTGTGGCTGTTACATTTAAGTCTTTAATTGATTTTGAGTTTATTTTTGTAAGTGATGAGAAATAAGGTCTAGTTTTATTCTTCTGTGTATGGATATCTAGTTTTCCTGTCACCATTTAATGAAGAGGGTATCCTTTCCTCAATGTATGTTCTTGACATGTTTCTTGAAAATCAATTAGCTGTAAATATGTAGATTTGTTTTTGGATTTTTTAGTCTATTTCTTTTGTTTATGCATCTGTTTTAATATCAATATATGCTGTTTCAGTTACCATAGCTTTGCACTATATTTTAAAGTCAGGTAGTGTGAGGCTTCTAGCTTTGTTGTTTTTGCTCAGTATTGCTTTGGCTATTTGGGATCTTTTGTGGTTCCATATGAATTTTAGAGTTTTTTTCCTATTTCTGTGAAGAATATAATAGATAGAAATTATACTGAATCACTAGATTGCCTCTGGTAGTATGGTAATTTTAACAATATTAATTATTTCAATCCATGAGCATGAGATATGTTTCTATTTGTGTCCTTTTCAGTTTATTTCATCAGTGTTTTGTGGTTTTCATTGTCAAGGTTTTTGTTTCCTGTCCTTGTTGAGTTTATTCCTAAGTATTTTGTTTTATTTTTGTAGCTACTGTAAATAGAATTGCTTTCTTGATTTCTTTTTTAGCTAGTTTGTTACTAGTATATAGAAACATTACTGATTTTTATATGTTGATTTTTGTGTTTGGAAACTTTACTGAATTAACTTATACATCATGTTTTTAAAAAAATGTTTATTATTATTTTTTTTTAGGAGTGTCTCTCTGTTGCCCAGGTTGGAGTGCAGTGGTGCAATCTTGGCTCACTGCAACCTCCGATTTCTGGGCTCAGGCAATTTTCCCCCCTCAGCCTCCCAAGTAGCTGAGATTACAGGTGCCTACCACCATGCCTGGCTAATTTTTATATTTGTAGTAGAGACAGATTTCACCATATTGGCCAGGCTGGTCTCAAACTCCTAACCTCATGTGATCTGCCCACCTTGGCCTCCCAAAGTACTGGGATTACAGGCTGATTTATCCATTTTAAGAGTTTTTTGGTGGCATCTTTAGGCTTTTCTATATACAGGTATAAGATCATGTCTTTTTGTTTTTTTCCTTTTTGTGGAGAACGGGGTCTCGCAATAAAACAAAAAGACAAAAAAAAAAAAAAAAAAAAAAAAAAAAAAAAAAAAGATCATGTCATCTGCAAAGTGAGACAGTTTGTCTTCCTCTTGTCCAGTTTGGATGGATTTTATTTGTTTATCTTGTCTGATCACTCTGGCTTGGGCTTTCCATTATGTATTGAATAGGAGTGGTAAAAGTGGGCATCCTTGTCTTATTCCAGTTTTTAGAGGAAAGGCTTTTTAATTTTTCCTAGTTAGTATAATGTTAGCTGTAGATTTATCATATATGCCTTTTATTATGTTAAAGTATACTCCTATGCCTAATTTGTTGAGAGTTTTCATCATGAAGGAATGGTAAGTTTTACTGAGTGATTTTCCTGTATCTGCTGAGATGATCAGATGTTTTTTGACCAGCATCTTGTTGATGTGATGTATCGCATATATTGATTTGCGGATGTTGAGCCATCTTTTCATTTCCAGGGTAAATCCCACTTAATCATGGCATATTATCTTTTTCATTCATCATTGGACTTGGCGTGGTAGTATTTTGCTGAAAAATTTTCCATCTGTGTTTATTAGGAATATTGGCCTGTAGTTTTCTCTTTTTGTTGTGTCCTTTTCTTGATTGGGTTTCAGGGTAATGCTGGCTTTATACCATGAGTTAGGAAAAATTCTCTTCTCTTCAATTTTTGGGAACAGTTTGAGAAGAATTGATGTTTGTTTTTCTTCATAAATTGGGTAGAATTCAGGATAAAAGCCTGGTCCAGAGCTTTTCTTTGTGGGGAGACTTTCTGTTACTGATTCAAACTTGCTATCCATTTTGGGTTGGTTCAGGTTTTCTATTTCTTCCTAGTTCAATCCTGGTAGGTTGTATATGTCTGGGAATTTATTGCTTTCCTCTAGGTTTTCCATTTTGTTAACATATGGTTTTTCACAGTAGCCTCTAATGAGCTTTTTTATTTCTTTGGTAACAGCTGTAATGTCTCCTTTTTCATTTCTGATTGTATTTATTTGGGTCTCCTTTCTTTTTTTTCTTGGTTAGCCTAGCTAGTGGTTTATCAATTTTGTTTAACTTTTCAAAAAAAAACTTTTATTTTGTTAATCCTTTGCATTTCTTTTTTGTTTCTATTTCATTCAGTTCTGCTATGATATTTATTATTTTTTTCTTCTAATAATTTTGAGTTTGGTTTGTTCTTGCTTTTTGAGTTCCTTGAGGCACATCATTAGATTGTTTATTTGAAGTCTTTCCTTTTTTTTTTCTCATGCAGGCATTTATTGCTATAAACCTCCCTCTTACTATTGCTTTTGCTGTATCCCATAGGTTTTGCATTATGTGTTTCCATTTTCTGTTTAAAGAAGTTTTTTGATTTCCATCCTAATTTCTTCATTGACCCAATGGTCATTTAAGAACACGTTTAATGTCCATGTATTTGTATAGTTTCCAAATTTCTGCTTGTTATTGATTTCAAGTTTTATTCCATTGTGGTCTGAGAAGATACATGATGTGATTTTTTTTTTTGTGTATCCTTTTGATATGGTTTGACTGTGTCCTCACTCAGATCTCATGTTGAATTCCCACGTGTTGTGGTGGGGGGGACCTAGTGGGAAGTAACTGAATCAGGGGGCCAGGTCTTTTCCATGCTATTCTTGTGATAGTGAATAAGTCTCATAAGATCTGATGGCTTTAAAAAGAGTTCCCCTGAACAAGCTCTTTCTTTGCCTGCTGCCATCCATGTAAGATGTGACTCACGTCTTCTTGACTTCTGCAATGATTGTGAGGCCTCCCCAGCAATATGGAACTCTAAGTCCATTAAATCTCTTTCTTTTGTAAATTTCCCATTCTTGAATATGTCTTTATCAGCTATGTGAAAATGGACTAATACAGTAAATTGCTACCAGAAGTGGGGTGTTACTGAAAGATATCTGAAAATGTGGAAGTGACTTCAGAGCTGGGTAACAGGCAGAGGTTGGAACAGTTTGGAGGGCTCAGAAGGAGACAGGAAAATGTGGGAAAGTTTGGAAGAGACTTCCTAGAGACTTTCCCCAAATACTGGTAGTGATATGGACAATACAGTGCAGGCTGAGGTGGTCTCAGATGGAAATGAGGAACTTGTTGGGAACTGGAGCAAAGGTGACTTCTGTTACGTTTTAGCAAAGAGACTGGTGGCATTTTGCCCCTGCACTAGAGATTTGTGAACTTCTAGAGGTTTGTGAACTTCAAGTTCAAAAGAATCTGAGAATTTTGAACTTGAGAGAGATGATTTAGGGTATCTGGTGGAAGACATTTCTTTCTTTCTTTCTTTCTTTCTTTTTTTTTTTTTTTTTGGTCTGAGGGCGTTATTTTAAAAGACCTGTCTTCAAGTTTGTAAATTCTTTCTTTTGCTTGATCTAGTCTATTGTAAAACTGTCAATTATATTTTGTATTATTTAAATGATTTCTTCAAGGATTTGTGTTTGGTTCTTTGTGAGGCTGTCTATCTCTGTTGAATTTCTCATTGAGATAATGAATTTTTTTCCTGATGTTTGTTTTTTTGTATTCATTTTCTGTGTTCCCTTGCCTCTTACTGAGTTTCTTTAATATCATTATTCTGATTTTTTTTCAGGCATTTCATGGATTTTCTTTTCATTGGAATCTGTTGGTGGAGAATTATTGTGCTTTTTTGGAGGTTTTCTTATTCATATTTCTTGTGTACTTATGTGACTATCTGTGCATCTCACATAACAGTCACTTCTTCCAGTTTTATGGATTGGCTTTTATAGGGGAAGGGCCTTTTCTTCTACCTGTGTCTACAGTGTTCATTGAGTAGAGCACTTTGGCTTTGATTCTGGGTGGGTGCAGTGATATAGTCTGCATGTGATTGCTGCAGCTGTAATTGGCTTCAGTGGTGTCTGTGAGTTATTCAGTGGCTCAGACTGCAGTTGTTATTGGAGGGTGTGGTAAGGCTTTGCTGGGGATGGAGATGCCACAAAGTCTTGTCCTTCAGCATCAGTGGTAGTGGTGGTGGGCCAGGTGTGTCAAACTATGGGCAGCAGATGTGGCACTGATGACAGCCTGTCTGGGTGGGCCAACCCCTGGGCCTCCAGGTGGCTTCTTTGGTTGCTGGCAGTGGCAGCAGTGGGCCAGGTTTGGGCAGGTGGGCCATTGGGTTCTTGGATGGTGTGTCTGGCAGGCTGATCTCTAGTTCCCCAGATGATGTGTGCAGGTTCTAGTGGTGGCTGGGCAGGCGCATCCTCAGACCTCTCAGTAGTAAGTGTGTGCACTAGCTCTGGAGGCAGGGTGAGTCAATCTCCGGGCCCCCAGATGGTGCCTTCAGACACCAGCATATTCCTATGTGTTTCTAGATAAAAGAATTTTTCAGAAAACCTGAGCATATGTCCTATTAATACAACTTACCCATATCAGCTCTGTATAAGGAGAAAGGGGAATTCCCTCAGTAGAACAGTCAGAATGGAATCGCAGATTAGTTTGAACCAGTCAGTCACTGGTAAGGGGGGTTAGGCCCAGGCTCAGAATCTAACCTTAGACTAGGGAATGGCAAACCTTTTCTACAAAGAGGCAAATGGTAATATTTTAGGCTTTTGGTCCATATAACCTCTGTTGCAGTGACCCAGTGGTGCCATTGTAGCATAAAAGCATACACAGACAATGCATAAATGAGTGGACCTGGCTTTATTTCAATAAAACTTAATTTCTGCAAACAGTCAGAGGGCCAGATTTGGCCCTTGGTCTGTAGTTTGCCAACCCTGTTCAGACAAGTCACAATTTATTGCCTGGGGCTGGGCCAACTCTTTTCTAAAAAAGAAAAAAACAAGGCAACTTGCTATCAGAATGAAATAGGGTTTCTATTAAAAAGGAAGAAGAGGCTGGGTGGGGTAGCTTATGCCTATAATCTTAGCACTTTGGGAGGTTGAGGCAGGAGGGCCACTTGAGGCCAGGAGTTTGTAACCAGTCTGGGCAACATAGTGAGACCCTGTCTCTACAAAGAATAAAAAAAATTAGACAGGCATGGTGGCACATGCCTGTAGTCCTAGCTATGTAGGAGGCTGAAGTGGGAAGATTGCTTGAACCCAGGATTTTGAAGTTAAAGTAAGCTCTGACTGTGCCGCCGTACTACAGTCTGGGCAAAGAGTGAGACTCTGTTTTGGTTAGGGCAGGTTGGAGAAGAAATAAAATATTTCGGGTAGGTAACTGATAGTGTCAGGCCAAACTAGCTCTCTAGTCTTATTCAATGTAAATAAAGGCAATTAGAAGCTCTCCATCTAGCTATTAAAAACTGGTTAAAATCTACAGCGATAAAGGATGGTGACCCTTGTATCAGTTAGTTGTTGTCACAGAATGCTGCATAACAAGTCACTCCAATTCTCAGTGGCTTAGTGCAACAATTTTTTATTTTCAAGGATCTGTGGGTCAGCTGAGGATTGGTTAATCCAGCATGAGCATGTCTGGGAAACTCTCCTTTGCTCTTGTTTTTTTATCTTCTGCTGGAAGCAGCAGGCTGGCCTGGGTTTGTTCTCATGGTGATAGCAGGAGTGAGTGAGCACAAGTGAATACACCCTTTCCAAGTTTTTGGTCATGAAGATTAATATTTCATTGGCCAAAGCTAGACACATGACCAAACCCAACATTATGGGCTGGAGAAACATACTCTGAGTCTTCAGTGGGAGCAACTGCAGAGTCAAATGGCACAGTCTTAGATACAGAAAGGACATGAATAGCTGGATCCATTAATGTACCTTAATCAACCACAACCCTCTCACTGGCAATACAGTAAAATAAATATTTGCTGAATGCACTTGTGCCTGAATGCTTCTTCTGGCAGCAGCCCAGGCAATGGGGGCCTGACTGGGGAGGGAACCACAGCAGGGACTTGTTGTCCTGTAGATCTGGATGTAATTGTGTACGGCAGACTCCACACTGACCGTGGCTGACTTACTTTGTCCTGTGTCCCCAGGGGACAGTGATTGGCTAATTTTATTTCTGAATAGTTTTGACAGAATTGTTTTCAGGAGCCTAGGAAGCAAATCCATCGTAGATTTGAATTTTGCTGGGGGTCAGATTTGTTGAATGTATACGGTCTTTTACATGCTGATACTTATTTCCATACCACAAAGAAGGCCAGCTATTAAGAGGCTGCTGTGAAATTCCTTTGCCCTGTGAACTCATAAGCTGTGTCTATGTGGGGGGCATACACTTGTTAGAGCTATTTCCCTTTATAATAATATTAGCCAACATTCTAAATGAATGCAGGACATTAAATAGTCTTCCCCAGATAGGTACTTTGCCCTTCTAAAGTGAATTACACATTGTAAAATAAAACACAGTCACGTTAAAAAAAATTAAAAGGTCTGTGTGTTCGGTTGGTCTGGCTTCAGCAAAGATAATATTTGCCTCCAGAGTAGAAGATCTTTGTAATTCACGGTATTGCATATGGCAGCCCCACATCTTGTTTTCTCTTCTTCTTCTTTTTTTTTTTTTAACTAAACGACAATTTTTTTTTATATTTCCCAATACAAATGAAAACTGTGTCTTTTTTTTGTCCCACGTCTGCCTTTCAAACTATTCTGTTTGAGGGGGCTGGGGAGTAAGTCTTCCTTAGGCTGTTAAGAAAACCAGCATCACAGCATCATGATCTCCTGGTGAAGGAGAACAGGTAATATAAAACTATTAGATGGATGAGGCCTCCCCTGTATCCCTATCTGTCTTGTCGAGTCATTCTAGGCTGAATGGGCACCATCATGGGATGGGCAGGAGGTATCATCATTGGGTGTCCAAGCATGATTGACAGGTGGCCTTCTATGGGCAGCCGCATTCCAGGAGCAGGTCCCACTGGTATCATCCCAGGAGGTGGAGGGCCCATCGCTGGCATCATGGGAGGGACCCCCATATGGGGTGCCTGCATCATACCAGGGCGAGGAGGACCCGGAAGACTGGGGGGAGGTGGTGTCATCGCCCCTGCAGAAGGAGGAACAGGGGATGGAGTAGGAGGTATCTTTCCTTGTTGCAACACAGCCGTTGTTTCGTCAGCCAGGCTCTGAGCCCGCTCTCCCATCCGTCGTCTTTCCCATTCTCTTTGTGTTTCCTGACGCTGCAGTGTGCCTGTCTCATGGACAGTCATGGGAGAGGTATGCACTGCAGTGGTCACAGAAAACTGGGGCATGTTGCAGGCCGTGCGCAGGTTAGAGCTTTTTCTCTTCCTTGTTTTGTTTCCTTTTTTTTTTCTTGGAGACAGAGTCTCTGCCCAGGCTGGAATACACTGTCACAACCTCGGCTCAGGGCAACCTCAGCCTTCTGTGTTTAAATGATTCTCCTGCCTCAGCCTCCCAAGTAGCTGGGATTACAGGCACCTGCCACCACTCCCAGCTAACTTTTGTATTTTTTTTTAGTAGAGATGGAGTTTCACCTTGTTGGCCATGCTGGTCTTGGACTCCTGACCTCGTGATCCACCAGCCTTGGCCTCCCATAGTGTTGGGATTACAGGCGTGAGCCACCGCGCCCGGCCTCTTTCCTTTTCTTAAGAAGTTTAAGTTGCTGAAGAAAGAGTAGGTGAATATATGTGAATGCTGATTTTTTTTTTTTTTTTGAGACAGGGTCTTACCATGTCACCCATGCTGGTGTCGAGTGGTGCTATCATAGTTCTCTGTAACCTTGAACTCCTGGGCTCAGTGATCCTCCCATCTCAGCCTCCCATGGGTAGGACTACAGACATGTGCCACCATACCCAGCTAATTTATTATTATTATTATTTTTGGTAGAGACAGGATCTCTTTATATTGTTCAAGCTGATCTTGAACTCGTAGCTTTAAGCTATCCTTCTGCCTTGGCCTCCTAAAGTGCTGGGATTAGAGTTAGGGTTAGGGTTAGTGTGCCCAGCTGAACAGTGAATTTTTGAAACTATTTTTGGAGAAGTGGAGGTTTCAGTGACTTCATTTATTTAGTTTCAGCAAATATTCATGGGATGCCTCTTGCGTCCTAGACACTGTATTGGGTCTGAGAATATGGTAATCAGCAAAAGCAGGCGTGGTTCCTGCCCTCAGGGAGTGGTCAGTTTAGCCCTGTACTGTCCAGTAAGGCAGCAATGGCCACATGTGGCAACTGAGCACTTAAAACGTGGTGAGCACAACTGAGATGTGTGGAAGTGTCGAATGCACATTAGATTGTGAAGACTTAGTGTAAAAAAGAATGCAAGGTATCTTGTTCATATGAAAAATATTTTAAACATGTTGACATGGTATTTTGGATAGATTTGTATAAATATGTGACATTATTCCAGTTACCTTCTCCTCTTTGGTTTTACTTTTTAAAACATGGTTACTACAAAATGCAAAAGTAACTGTGGCTTGCATCGTATTTGATCATATTTAGTGTGGCCACTGAGGGTCTAGAGGGGTTATGAGTATTAAGTTGAGGGTGAGCCAGGTCGATGTCACTTGCTCTGAAAGAGAAGCAAAGGGTCTGAAGAGAACATATGAATGAGGAGAGGGAGCTCAGTCTCACATGGTGAGGAAAGGCTTCCTTACAGTCTGGCAGTTCCTCAAAAGGTTAAACATGGAATTACATGATGCAACACTTCCACTCCATCTCATGAAAGAAATGAAAATATATGTCTGCACAGAAACTTGAACACAAATGCTCATAGCAGCCTTATTTATGACAGTGCCAGAGTGAAAACAACACAAATGTTTGCTGATGAGTAGATAAACGGAACGTGGTTTGACGATGTGATGGAATAGTTTTCAGTCATCAGAAGGAATGAAGTTCTAACGCATGCTACAACATGGATGAACCTTGAGAATATTATACTTAGTGGAAGAGACCAGTCACAAAAGGTCACACATCATAGGATTCCATTTATCTGAAATGTTCGGAGGAGGCAAATCTGTAAAGACAAAAACCCTGTCTCTACTAAAAATACAAAGGTTAACTGGGCATGGTGGCACACGTCTGTAATCCCAGCTACTTGGAAGGCTGAGGCATGAGAATCGCTTGAGCCCAGGAGGTGGAGGTTGTAGTGACCCGAGATTGTGCCACTGTACTCCAGCCTGGGTGACAGAGACTCTGTCTTAAAAAAAAAAAAAGATTGCCGGGGGTTTAGGAGGAGGAGGAAATGGCAGGTAACTGTTAATGGATACAGTGTTTCTTTTCCGGGTGATGAAAAGGTCTTAAAATCGATCATGGTGGTGGTTGCCCAGCTCTGTGAATACACTAAAACCGCTGGCATGTTTACTTTAAATGGGCAAATCATACAGCACCTGAATTATATTTTAATATATATAATTTATTAAATATAATTTATATTTAATTGTTGTAGTAAAAAAGTAAAATCTTCCTTGAAGAGATGACACTTAAGGAGAGACCTGGAGGGTGAGATTGGTTAACCAGCTAGAGAAATGAGGAACAGCATTTCAGGGTGAGGAACAGCAGAGTTAAATCCCTGAGGTCGAAAGGCACAGAGCTGATTTAAGGAATTTTTTTTTTTTTTGAGATGGAGTTTCATTCTTGTCACCCAGGCTGTAGTGCGGTGGTGTGATCTCAGCTCACTGCAACCTCGGCCTCCCAGGATCAAGTGATTTTCCTGCCTCAGCCTCCCAAGTAGCTGTGCTTACAGGTGCCCGTCATTACAGCTGGCTAATTTTTGGATATTTAGTACTGACAGGGTTTCACCGTGTTGGCCAGGCTGGTCTCAGACTCCTGACCTCAGGTGATCCACCCACCTCGGCCTCCCAAAGTGCTGGGATTACTGGTGTGAGTCACTGTGCCCAGCCAGATTTAAGGGACTTTCTAGAGGTTCGTGTGACTGGAAACTGCAGGACAAGTGAGAGAATTAGAAAATGAGGCTGGAGAAAGAGTGGAGCTGGTCATGCAGGGTCTCACATTAGCGTGTTGGAACTTCACATGAGTAGCCCCACCTTGGGCATCCCACTTACCTATTCTGCATCCCACCTTCCCCGCTGGTGAAATAAGGGGCAGATGTATGGATGAACTGAGATACAGCGTGTGCTCAGTAAAGGTGAGCTTTTATCATCGTTAACCCACAGAGCAGTGGGAGCCGTTGAAAGTGAAAGCTCCATTTGGATGCGCCTTCTGAAATGATTGCTTTGGTCTCTGTGAGGAGTGCAGATTGTAACAGGGCCAGGGAAAAAGGAGAGGCCAGTTAGGAAGCGTTTGCAGTGAAACAGCTGGAGGTGATGGTGGTTTGGTTTATGGTGGTGTCAGGAGAGTGGCTGAAGAGGGAATGGATTTAAGAAATATTTGGGAGGTAAAACCCACGTTGCTTGTTCACAGAATGTGAGCTGGATGGGCCGGAGGGATGGCGAGAAAGAACAAGAACAAAAATATACTGCCAAGTGGGACCTCCAGCCTGAGGTTGTTTGGGGTCCATTTGTGAAGAGGAGTGTTTGTGTGTATGATGAAGATGTCTAGACTTGGAAGGGCCATTTGCAGAACTTCTTTCTTTTTCTTACAGCCAACAAGTCCTCCTTCTCTATACCTTAAACATATGAATTTTTTTTGCCCTAATTTATCACAGAGAGATGGGCATTCATTTGCTTTCGTGAGAAATGCGGAATGCCATTAAGAAAGCATATTAAATTAATCTGGATTGCTGTGAGGGAGGTAAAACTGTTTAGATGTGCACCAGTGTTACTGTAATAGTTTGGTCTAACCCCATTTCTCGCCTGTGTGTATGGAGGTTGACTCCCAGCTTGCCTTCATTTGAAAGATCCCAGCCACAAGCACATTTGCATTTTCAGCCAAACCCACTTTATGTAGCGAAGGAAAAGTGGAGGAGTCCCTCTGTTGTTTTCCCGCAAATCATTTGGCAGAAATGTGGCTGGGAGCTTCATTGCTGATTTTCTCAGTTTTAATATTGCTGTGGAAAGCCTGTACCAACACGCAGCCATGCTATTAATCCACGGTTCCAGTGTGGGCTATGATCTGTTTTCCCTTGGAGTGACACAACCTTACTTTCCATTAAAACTCAATGCAAGTAGACGCTCATACGCCACCATCACTCCCCCGATTGGGTGGGGGGAAGTCAGTGGAAGGGGAAGTCGAAGTCTAGTTTGGTATTCATATCGGAGTTTTTTTAAAAGCACATTTCTCTCGAATTAACTCTGGGGTGTCCCGCTGTGACTTGGGCAAAGCTTTGAATTTTCTGGAGGTGGACAGTCAAACTTCAAATAAAATTTGGAGGCTGGGCGCAGTGACTCACATGTGTAATCCCAGCATTTTGTGAGGCTGAGGTGGGGGGTCACTTGAGGCCAGGAGTTCAAGACCAGCCCGGGCAACATGACGAGACCCCGTTTCTACTAAAAATACAAAGATTAGCCAGGAGTGGTGGTTTATACCTGTAATCCCAGCCACTTGGGAGGCTGAGGCAGGAGTATTGCTTGAACCTGGGAGGCAGGGGTTGCACTGAGCCGAGATCACACCACTGCACTCTAGCCTAGGTGACAGAGGGAGACTCTGTCTCAAAAAAATTAAAAATACAAGAATTTGTAAAGTCAAGTTGGGCCCATGACTGAGATCAAGTTGTGATCCTATGGTCAGTCTCTTTATACATCAAGGGAAAATAAAATATCACTAATATTTTCTAAATGACCTCTCATTTGGATTCTCCAGCTCCTCTGCCCAAACCCCATGACACATATCAGCTGGCTGAAGATGAAATTGGTCACGCTGTGTTGAGTTTGGGGTTGCTGTTATTACACCTCATCCCCACCCCTCGGCATCCACAACTAGTTACCTTCAGTGAAACGTCCCTCCTGCCCCTGGCTGCCTTATTTTATCCAGGTCCGACCATAACCACTGCTTGTCAGTGGGTCTCAACCTTGGCTGCACCTTGGAATTTCCTGGGGAGATGAGGCAATCCAAGGCTCTGTCTCACTTAGCATGATGTTTTCAAGGTCCATCCACACTGTAGTACACACCAGAATTTCCATTGCGTGGATACAGCATGTGTTTATTCGTTCATCAATCAAACGGCCATTTTGGTTGTTGCTACCTTTTGATCATTATATATATAACGTGATTCCATTTATGTGATGTGTGCAGAACAGGCAAATCTATAGAGGCAGAAAGCTGGTAAGGGGTTGCCAGGAGCTGGGGGAAAGCAGAGGGGATGGAGAGTTGCTTGATGGGTCCAGGTTTTTTTTTTTTTTAAGAGGTTAATGAAAATGTTTTGGAACTAGAAAGAGGTGATGGTTGCTTAAGGTTTTGAATGTATTTAATGACACTGAAGTGTATCTTTTCACATGGGATCTTAAAAGTTATGTGAATTTTGCCCCATTAAAAAAATACTGCCAGGTGCAATGGCTCATACGTGTAATTGCAGCACTTTGGGTAGCTGAGGTGGATGGATAACCCGAGGCCAGGAGTTCGAGACCTGCCTGGCCAACATGGCAAAACCCTGTCCCTGTCTCTACTAAAAACACAAAATTTGCTGAGCATGGTGGTGCACACCTATAATCCCAGCTACTCCAGAGGCTGAGGCAGGAGAATGGCTTGAACCTGGGAGACAGAGGTTGCAGTGAGCACAGATCGTGCCACTGCATTCCAGCCTGGGCAACAGAGCAAGACTCCATCTTAAATGAAACAAAAACAAAACAAAAAATGCTGATACCCATGTTCCATCCCCAAGAGATTCTGCAGTAATCGATCAGGGATGCAGAGCCTGGGCACTGGGGTTTTAAAATCTCTGCAGCTGATTCTAATGTGCTGCTGTGGTTGAGAATCTCCTTCTGGAATGAACTCGATCATGTTTTACTTGTATCCTGTTCTAGTCTCTAGCATGCCGGTACCTTTCTGTTTCCCTCCACATCTTTGGGGGGGTAATTTTTACAGTGCAGTCTGACGACCAGCTGTCTCAAAATGCACTGGGATCCCTCTTAACCAGGTGGCTCCCTGTGTCCAACTCTGAGCTACCAAGTCAGAGTCTTGTGGGTGGCACCCGGGACTGTACATATTAGTCAGTGACTGAGAACTATTTCTGAAACACTGTGTTTCCCCTGAGTTTGCCCTTTCATTTCACATTGAGACCCTTTTGTGTGCTGACCACTGAGCTGTTGCACGTGGACATTCCATGAAAAAGACAGTCCGGGTACAGTGGCTCATGCCTGTTACCCCAGCACTTTGGGAGACCGAGACAGGCGAATCACTTGTAGCTGGGAGTTCAAGACCTGCCTGGCCTGTGTGACAAAATCCTGTCTCTACTAAAAATATGAAATTAGCCAGGTGTGTTACGTGTGCTTTGATCCCAGCTACTGGGGAGGCTAAGGCTGCAGTGAGCTGAGATTACACCATTGCACTCCAGCCTTGATGACAGATTGACACTGTCTCAAAAAAAAAAAAAAAAGAAAAATAAGCAGAGATGGTTCTTCCTTTCTGTAGCACTCAGTAAAACATGAAAGCTCACGATGTTCTGCCACTTGTCAGAAATATATTTGGTATATGTAGCTGGGGTCACATGCTTAACATGCATATTGAAATCTTCTGCGTAGGAGGAGAACAGCCATCACAGCCTGGCAAAACTGTCTCCAAGGACAGGTCTCCCTGGGGAGACCGAGACCACAACTCTGAAATCAGAGTTCAAATCCAAGTTCTAAATTTCCTTTAGTAATGTAAATGACCTAAGACAGTTTTGGTGTTAGTCATCTGTTGCTGTGCCACAAAATTACTATAAACTTTGTGGCTTCAGACAGCACACATTTATTCCTGATGGTTTGTGTGGGTCAGGAATCCAGGCATAACTTAGCTGGGTTCAGTGCAGGGCTCGGTTCTCATCTGGAGGCTTGACTGGTGATGGGTTGGCTTCCAGGCTCATCTGGCTGTTGTCAGCATTCAGTTCCTTGCAGGCTGCTGCACTTAGGGTCTCAGATTCTTGCTGCCCTCAGCTTCTTGCCACATGGGCCTCTCTACCTGGCCACTCATGACATAGAAGCTTGCATCTTCAAACCCAGCAGGCCAGACAACCTTCTAGTAAGACAACTTCTCATCCTAACATCATCACGTGCATCCTGTCACCTCTGCCATATTCTCTTGGTTATAAGAAAGTTACAGGTCCCACCCACATTCACAGGGAGGGGGTTATACAAGGATGTCAGTACGAGGATGGGGGACATCGGGGTGTCGTAGTTTTCTCTACATAGAATGGGGATAATTATGCTTTTTCCCTCCAGGACTATAATGCGTATGAAATGAGAGGATGCATGAATACCCCTTATCAGAGAGTGAGGACTTCATAAATAGTAACTTCACTGTTACTTATTATTACTGCCATTGCTAATATCATCAGGTCGACACTGGTCACTGGTCTCCTGCCTGTGAAAGGCGTCTCCCTCCATTGCCCCAGGTTTTTCCTGAGCTTCTCCTGTGTTCTCATAGATGTCTTCTTCATCCAACCTTGGAAATATAATCTTGAGCCCTGAATATTTTTTCCAGTCTGACTTGTCTGAAGCATGCACTAAACTATCTGGGTGTTCAGATTGGGTGTAGCATTTTATAAAAAGCAACATCTCCATCCATGTTGGATGCATCTTTGAGGGACTATGTTTCTGGTGGCCTCTCATGACTTGGTCTCTTCCTCATTTGGGATTCTTTGCTAGAACAGCAGGAGACAGTTTCCCATCCCGTGTTGTGAGTCTGCATTCCAATTTCCCACTTGGGAAATGTTTACGTACTCAGAACCTATTGAATCTATTTAATTGAAAAATATGTGAATGCTCTGGGCTAGATACTGTGCTTGGTTCCAGGGATCTGGAAACATCAGCAAGACAAATCCTTGGTTCTCACTGAGCTCGCAGTTCAGTGGAGGAATTTGTCTTTTTTTTTTTGGAGGCAGAGCCTTACTCTGTCGCCCAGGCTGGAGTGCAGTGGCGTGATCTCAGTTCACTGCAACCTCCGACTCCTGGGTTCAAGCGATCCTCCTGCCTCACCCTCCCCAGTAGCTGGGACTACAGGCACACACCACCACACCTGGCTAATTTTTGTATTTTTAGTAGAGTAGAGACGGGCGTTTCACCATGTTGGCGAGGATGGTCTTGATCTCTTGACCTTAAGATCCACCCGCTTTAGCCTCCCAAAGTGCTGGGATTACAGGCGTGAGCCACCGTGCCCTGCTGGTATTTCTGCTCTTAATATTTTAAGGGAACTCTGTAGTGTTTTCCATAATGGCTGTAGTAGTTAACATTCCCAAGACAGCATGCAAGCCTTCTCTTGCATCCTCACCAACGCTTGCTATCATTTATCTTTTTTATCATAGTCATTCTAATAGGTGTCAGGTGATATATCATTGTGGCTTTAATACACATTTCCTTGCTAATTAGTGATTTTAAACATTTTTCATATACCTGTTGGTCATTTGTATGTTTTCTTTTGAGAAATGTCTACTCAGATCATTTGCCCATTTCTTATTTTCTTACTGTTGAGTTCTTTGAGTTCCCTGTATATTTTGGAGTTCCTTATATATATTCTAACTTTGTCCGATGTATGGTTTGCAAATATTTTCTCCCATCCCATAGATTGTTTCTTCAATGGAGAAGTTTAGACTTGAGGCCACTGTTTCTCAATTTACAACAAATTACTGGTTGCATGTAAGGTTTTAGGTGGACCAAGAGCTGATTGTAGGCGCTACACAGATTTGGTATTAAATATTTTAATCACACTGTGATATACTTACTCCCTTTTAGATTCTCTTTGATCTGTATGAATAGGCCAGAAACAAAGTCTGTTAGGTATTAATGTCTTTAACACTTTGTATTCTCCCTTTTAAACATAGAAAGTAAGGTGCTGCCCAGATACTTTTGTAGACAAAGGTGTCCAGCCAGAATTAAATACAAGGTTATTTTCCCATTGAATCAACTGTTTGCAGTGATAGCAGCAAACAGTGAATCCTCTGGAAACAAATGTATTTAAATAAAAGACGTGATCAGCTGCCCTTTGAACAAAAGGCAGCCACATTTAAGTACCCACTGATGGTTGCTAGATCTACTGATCGTTTTTAATAAAATTAGGAAGTTTGGATTTTTATGTGAAATTTTCTAGATCAAATAAAAATACCTTGTGGTTTAAACGAAGTACATTGTAGGCAGCTGGTTTGTAAGTTCTGTAGTGAATAGTGTAACAAGAGACTGTATTTAATTTTGAATTAATAATAAGATTAAATCTTGGGAGAATGTTGGGGTGAATAAGTCTCAGAATGATGGCGTTTTGATTTCTAGAGCACTCCAAAATAAACCTTCCCTCCCTCTGTCCCTTCCTCCCTCCCCCTCCTTTCATTTCATTTCTTGATTTCTCTGGTATGCAGAGTTTGGTTCTTCACAACTTGGCTGGAAATATTCATGAAGACTGCTTGGTAAGCTAGAGGTTGGCTTGTTGGGACAAACAAAGGAAAAGAGGCAGAAAAAAAAAACCCAATGAAAATGATAATGAGAGTGTTGAGAAATTCAGTATTTTGCAGAGCACAGACAGGACTGAGTTTGTGATAGCTGGAATTGTGTGTTCTATGTGATTTTAAAAATATATATGTTAAAATGCACAGATCTTAAGCATTCAATCTGATGAGTTTGACTTGCATATACTCACACAACTATCATGCCAAACAAAATTTAGAATGTTTCTTTGGCCCTGGAAAATTCTTTCCTAGCCCTGTCACACAACCCTGTAGCCTTCCAGGGGCAATCACTATTCTGACAATTTCCATCACCATGAATTAAATTAATGAGGTCCTGGGATCATAGTATGCACTCCTTTGTGCCTGGCTTTTGTTGTTGTTGTTGTTGTTGCTCAAAAAGATGTTTTAGGCCAGGCACGGTGGCTCACGCCTGTAATCCCAGCACTCTGGGAGGCCGAGGCGGGTGGATCACAAGGTCAAGAGATCGAGACCATCCAGGTCAACATGGTGAAACCCCGTCTCTACTAAAAACACAAAAAGTTAGCTGGGCACGGTGGTGTGTGCCTGTAATCCCAGCTACTCAGGAGGCTGAGGTGGGAGAATTGCCTGAACCCATGAGGCGGAGGTTCTGGTGAGCTGAGATCGTGCCATTGCACTCCAGCCTGGGTAACAAGAGCAAAACTCCGTCTCAAAGAAAAAAAAGATATTTTAGAGATCAATCCATATTGTGCATATCAGTGGCTCTTTTCTTTTTTTGACATTTAGTGGGTAAGTAGCAGTTCACTGAATGCATAGTTCATAATTCATTTATCTACCAGTCATTAGGCATTTGTTTCCAGTTTTTGCTTATTATGAATAAAACTTCTATGAATAAATATTTACCAAACTTTGTGTGAGCATATTATTTTAGGTAAATTCTCAGGAGTAGAATTGCTGAGTCATAGGGTAGATGTGTGTTTAACTTTATGAGAAACTGGTAAAGTTTTCCAAAGTGGTTTCACCATTCTCGCCAGCCACGTAGGAGAGTTTCAAAGTGGTTTCACCATTTTCACCAGCCACGTATGAAACTCCCAAAGTGTTTTCACCATTTTCACCAGCCACGTAGGAGAGTTTCAAAGTGGTTTCACCATTTTCACCAGCCACGTATGAAACTCCCAAAGTGTTTTCACCATTTTTCACCAGCCACGTATGAAACTCCCAAAGTGGTTTCACCATTTTTCACCAGCCACGTATGAAAACAAGCCAGGTATAAAAGTCCCAAAGTGGTTTCACCTTTCTCACCAGCCACGTATGAAAGTCCCGCTTGTTTCACATCCTTGCCAACATCTGCCCTTGCCATTATTTTTGATTATGGGCATTTTAGTCATTGATGTTTATATATTGACTTTGTATCTAGAAATATTTCTAAGTTAATTTGGTGAGCTTTTTGTGGATTTCTTGGGACTTTCTAATGTACACAATCATGTCATTTAGAAATAATGACAGTTTTTCTTGTAATTTTTATGCATGTTTTAATTTTTTTTCCCTATTGAACTAACTACGAATTCTAGTAAAATTGTGGATACATGTGTGGATAATGAATATTCGTGCCTTATTCCTGATCTTAAGGGAAAAACATTCATTGTTTTACCACTAAATGTGATGTTAGTTATAGGTTTTCTTTAAATAGATTCACTTTATCACATTGAGGAAGTTTCTCTTTATTCCTAGTTTCCTGAGAGTTTTTATAAAAATCATGAATGAGTGTTAAATTTTGTCAAATGCTTTTTTTTGGGCATGTATTGAGAAAATTGTAGGGTTTTTTTTCCCTTTTTTCTCTTAAATCTGTTAAATTACTCTAACTACTTTTTGGAATGATGAACCAATCTCACATTCCTCAGATAAATCTCATTTGGTCACATTGTATTATCCTTTTAATAGATTGCTGGATTTCACTTGCAAGTATTTTGTTAAAGATTTTTGCATGAACTTTCATGAAGGACATATATATATATATATATATATATAGTATGCACATATGTTGGTCTTAAAAATGGGTTGAAAGTATCCTCATCTCAGGACAAAAGGCCATAAAAATGATACAATGAATTTGGGGACTCAGGGGAAGGGTGGAAGGGGGTGAG
>CM052660.1:106495850-106510447 GCA_028533165.1 Leontopithecus rosalia | reverse complement strand
GGTGAGGCAAAGCATCACACCACTGCTGGGTCAGAGCAAGCTTCATCCTCCTCCACTTCTTTGCTATCATCAGGGATTTCGAGGACAATTTGGTGTAAGTCAAGGAGAATCGTGTCTAGAAGCAGCAGCCACTGGGGGTGAGGCTTATTTCACCTCCCGCATGACAGGCATCTCAGCAGAACTTTGGCCGTCTTGATTGGCTGGTTAGATATGAAATTAGTATTTTCACTTCAACCGAAGCCTCTCCATGGGGAGAAAACCCAAAACAAAAACAAAAACGACAACTAAAACCAAAACCAACATGGCTGTTCTTGGGGCTTGGCAATGGCCTTGGCTACTCACTTATTAAATATCAGTTGGTGGGTCCCCAGGTTAACGACTGTCACTGCTTTGCTTGCATTTCATGCTTGCATGGTTTATGGAGGCATTTGACAAGTCCTGTTTCTGGGCACACACCCGGAGACTTCTCTGGCACTCAGGTGTGTGGACCCGGTTTTACTGCTCTTGAATCTGCTTCACACCCACCTGCCCAGTATTTTCTGGACTCCTCATTCTCTCCCTGCCATTTACCCCCCCTCCCTCTGTTTAAAAATAATCACAAAGGAAACACATTGCTCATGGCGAAGTTAAAATTAAAGCAGCAGAGAAGGACATAGAAGGAAAATGCATCCTCCGGTACCACTTCCCTTCCTTATGCTACTGTTTTCTGAGGGTGCCACATTCACTCCTGTTCATAGTGTCAGGGGCTTTGTTCCAGACATTTTGATGCAGTTACTAACACATACCTGATCTCACACACAGGGAATTATGCACACATGTGCCCATACACATATGCCTAAGGGTCTTAGATTTTATTTATTCATTTATTTTTATTTGTTATTACTTTTTAGAGACAGGGTTCACTCTGCCACCCAGGTTGGACTGCAGGCACCATCATACCTTTCTGCAGCCTCAAAGTCTAGGGCTTAAGCAGTCCTCCCACCTCAGCCTCCTCGTAGCTCTGACTGCAGGCATGTGCCACCATGCCCAGCTATTTTTTAAATTTTTTAATTTGTTGACATGAGATCTATGGTGTGGCCCAGGCTGGTCTCAAACTCCTGGTCTCAGGCAAACCTCCTGTGTTGACCTCACAAAGTGCTAAAATTATAATCTTGAAGCATTGTAGCTGACCGTAATAGCTGTAATTTAAAATGGTCATGTCTGTGATTAAAAAATAAAGCAGTACTGAGAGGTTTATAATGAAAAATAATCAGCCCCCAGGGACGGTGGCCTATGCCTGTAATCCCAGCACTTTGGGAGGTCGAGGTGGGTGGACCACTTGAGGTCAGGAGTTTGAGACCAGTCTGGCCAACATTGTAAAATCCCATCTCTACTGAAAATACAAAATCAGCTGGGTATGGTGGCGGATGCCTGTAATCCCAGCTACTCAGGAGGCTGAATCAGGAGAATCATTTGAACCTGGGATGGGGAGATTGCAGTGAGCCAAAATTGTACCACTACGCTCCAGCCTGGGTGACAGAGACTCCATCTCAAAAAAAAAAAAAAAAAAAGACTCAGTTTCTGCCTTCGTCCATTCCTGAGAGGCAGCAACTTTGAATTCTCTTAGCTTCAACCCTCCAGTGCTGGTGATCCCCAAGGCTCAGATAATATATCTTGCTGGTTCTTGACTGGCCAATTTCAGTCATTGTTAGTTCAGATTTCTGGCTGTGATAGATGAGATTTAGCCTCATCTCAATCCCATGTCTCCCCTTCCTTTAACCTCAACAAATTGCTATGTTTACTATATTTGGTAGAATAAACAGAGTAAGATTATTTTGGCTATATGAATATTATTCATTTCAGAGCCAATAGTACTAAGGTGACCTTTTGTTTCTTCTGGAATTTATAGTTGCCTTTCTTTTTACTTTCAAATCTTTGTCTTTGCTATGTGTTACATATGTTTCAATATTTGTCATTTTAAGTATACAGTCAAGAATTTCCTCTCTTGTATCTTTTTCTGGAGATCTCACTGGCAGATTCCCAGTGCTCCAATTTGCCCTGCATCGCTGTTGTCCTGAGACCTCCCTGCCGAGTGCCGTGTGTTTTCAGCTCTGCATTTGTCTCTCACCTCCCCTGGGCTTGGCTTGGAAGTTCCAGGTCTTAAGACCCTGTAGGTTCTTGAAGGGGATCAGCTTTTTCCGTGGCTGATCCCTTTCCTTTCTCTTGTTGTCTTGGCTAGAGTTTCCTCTACCCCACTTCCTGTCAGCTTCCTGAAACACATTCCCTGAATGTGTTAAAATCTGTCTTTAACAAGACAGCTCCATCTCTCTGTTGTAATTCTTGCAGATCCCTGACTTTTAACATTCCTTTACTATCATTTTATTAGGTTTTAGGAGGAGATAAATGATACCTTGGGGACGTCTCCTTTAAACCAGAAGTCTTACTTAGGGTTTAAAAAGTTTCTCTCAGTCTCCCTGTCTCTTTTTATCTCTTGCCTCTGTCACTCTTTCTGTCTGTGCTGTTTTTCACTTCGATATATATAGTCATTGGTGACAGTTCTCATGGGTGAAGTAGCTCTCCTCTCAGACAAAACCAGGTAGAGCTTAGTGCTTATAAGCCGCAGTAAATAACACCGAGGCGGATTGATCCTAAAGTTTATGCAGAGGTTCAGAATGTCTTGCCATGCTTTTTAAGTGTTGAAACCTTCTATTTTTAAATTGTTTTTTAATTTTTATGGACATGGGGGTACAAGTGCCGTTCTTCTGCATGGCTTTGTTGCCTAGAGGTGAAGTGTGGGCTTTAGGTGTCACTGTCACCTAAATAGCCTACATTGTACCATGAAGTCATTTCTCCTTCCTCAGTCCCTTCTCACCCTCTTACCCTTCTGAATGTCCAATTTGGTAATGCCTTTCAGTGCTTCCAATTATGATTATAGAGAGAAGCATTTTTATGAAACTATACCATATGTGTCTAGATATTCACAGACACAGAAAACAACAGTTCATCTGACCTCCAAAGGCTTTGTTTACTTGCCTGGCATTCTAAGATGTATCACAGGGATTATTTCTTGGGCCATTTTCAAATTTAAGCTGGCCAAAGCTTCTTTTTCTGGTCCTTTGATTTAGAGAGAGCTGCTTGTTCCTCTCTGCATTCTATGAACTGACAGGGAGCCTGGAAACCTTTGTGGCTTAGCCATGAATGTACTGTTCCTATTTTTCTCTTAAGATTCAGCTCTAATGTTACCTCCTTCCCAGAATCTTTTCTGATATGCCCTGGCATGGGCAGCAGAGTATAGAGCTTTTGATCCTGGCACTTTGGGAGGCTGAGGTGGGTGGATCACGTGAGGCCAGGAGTTTGAGACCAGCCTGGCCAACATGGGGAAACCCTGTCTCTACAAAATATCCAAAAATTAGCTAGGCATGGTGGTGTGCACCTGTAATCCCAGATACTCAGGAGGCTGAGGCAGAGAATTGCTTGAGAAGGACGTTGCAGTGAGCCGAGATTATGCCCCTGCACTCCAGCCTGGGCAACCAGAGTGAGACTCTATTAAAAACAAACAAAAAAGAAAGTGTGGACTTTGGAATTAGGCAGATACGTTAGAGTCCCAGCTTCAGCCTTTTCCAGGTATACTGAACTCAAGCACAGTATTCAGCATTTCTGAGTCTCTGTTTTCTCACCTGTATATGGGGGAGGGGGTGATAATTTTACCTGTCCAGGTCGTTTTGGCTGGGCTAGAGATTCATGGGCAGAGGCTACAGCCACATCCCATTGTAGGGTTAGAATCAATTCCCAATTTAGGAACAACTTGAACAGGAGGGTTGGTGCTCAGCTGGGATGACACAGTCTATAAACGGTAAGGTCTTGCTCGACCTGAGAAATTAATTTCTTGCTGGGCTATCATCTATCTTTCCTTTATTTTGGAAAAAATACTCGGGTTTACATTATTTTTCAGAAGGAAAAGTATAGTTTGTCCAAAGAAAGTACACTCTTTTCTTTAAAATTTTTAAAGATTTCTATAGCTTTTGGAGTACAAGTGGTTTTTGGTCACCTGGATGAGTTGCGTAGTGGCGAAGTCTGAGATTGCAGTGTGCCCCTTACCTGAGTAGAGTACATTGTCCCCAGTATGTGGTTTCTAACCCTTCGCCCCCACTTCCCTTGCTTCTCAGTCTTCAGAGTTCAGGATACCATTCTGTATGCCTTTATGCACCCACAGCTTAGATCCTACTTTTAAGTGAGAACATGTGGTATTTGCTTTACCATTCCTGTGTTGCTTCACTTAGAATAATGGCCTCTAGCTCCATCCAACTTGCAGCAAAAGACATTATTTTATTATTTTTTATGGTTGAGTAGTATTCCATGGTGTGTATGTGTGTGTGCATATGCATAGACATATATATGTGTATATACAGAGACATATATAGATTTCTATATCATTTATATCTAGGTATCTGTATAGACATATATGGACATACATATATATATCCCATACACACACATACACACACACATATATATATCGCACGTTTTCTTTATCCACTCAGTGGTCGATGGACATATAGGTTGGTCCTGTATCTTTGCAGTGTGAATTGTGCTGCAATAAACATATGTATGCAGGTGTCTTCTTGCTATAATGACTTCTGTTTTGGGTAGGTACACAGTAGTGGGATTGCTGGATTGAGAGATTAGACCTACGTTTGGTTCTTTAACACATCTCCGTACGGTTTTCCATAGAGATTGTGCTGATTTACTTTCCCGCCAGCAGTGTATGAGCATTCTCTTTTCATCACGTCCACGCCAACGTCTATTATCTTTCGGCTTTTTAGTAATGACCATTCTTGCAGGAGTAAGGTGGCATCTCCTTATGGTTTCAATTTGCATTTTCCTGATGATTCGTGATGTGTCCAATGTTTTCTTATGTTTGTTGGTCATTTGTGTATCTTCTTTTGAGAAATGTCTGTTCATGTCATTTGTACACTTTCCAATGGGATAATGTCTTTTTCTTGGTGATTCGAAACTACATTATTAGTAGGGAATAATTACAGGTGTGTTGGCCTCTTCTTGTTGCCAATTTAGATGCAGCTTCAGAAAACCCCAGCTGTGCGTGGGAAATAGCTCTGACGTTGCTCCTTCTCTAGACGCCCAGGGTCACTTGCTCCTTGCCACAGTGCTGTAATAATGTGCGAGCACATCCACCCTCCTCAATAAATAATGAGCCTTGCAAAAGCAGAGGCCACGTTCTATTAAGGTCTGAATTTCTCAGTGCTTCAGATGGCACCTAATACCTAGAAGGGGCTCAGGAGATGTGGAGGGCGGCAGGAATGAAACCCCATATGTATAACACAAAGGGTCGGTGTGCTATTTCTTTGCATAAGAACAGCCAGGTAGCCTTTACTGACATGGAATGCATGTTTGGGACACTGGTCATATATAGTCCATGTGTTGTGAGTGAAGCTTTCTTGGGGCGGAAGAAGGTCTCTGAAGCACAACCGAGAACACGTAGACAGTTATCTCCCAAGGCTGTTGAAACTTAGGGTGGATTTTCTCCCAACTGGGAAGAGTTATCTTAAATTATAGATGATCCCATATCATCTAGGTGAGTAGACTCACCTAGGGGCTCTGAGGACACCCTGGAGACAGACAGTCCTTCTCTGTGGTGGCTGATGCTGCAGATGTCTGAGGTACCTGTGTGAAACTTCGTAAGCTCCTTGGACAGAGACAACCAAAGAGTGTCTTCAGATTCAAGCCCAGGACGGAGAGGCAGACACTGAAGCTTGCGGGGTCTGATTTGCAGTCTTGCTGCCTCTCACGTGGTGCCTCTGTTTGGCTTGCTTCTGCCTGAGGAGCAGCAGGCATTTATTTGTTTAATGATGCTTAGTGACTTTTTTTTCCAAGCACACCACAGAGAACGGCTGGCTCGGTGATGAGATGTAATTCCATTTTGTGCCATGTGCTGTGCTGGCTGCTTTCTGTGGGGTGTTTGATTTTGTCTTCATAGCCACCCTGCAAGGTGAATACCATTGTCCCCACTTTAAGGCCCGGGCACGGATGCTCGTTGCTCAAAGTCATGCACAGACTGTTGAACGTGGGCAAATGGCTCCGTTTGCTGCAATCACCAGGACCTCTACTATCCCCCTCCCCAAAGGCCCCTGGGATGGTCTCAAATCTTGGCAGTTGATGAGGAGAGCAAGGACCAGGTGACAAGACAGCTCTAGACGTGGCTGTCTCCACGCTGATGTGACTCCCAGCATTAGTGCCATTGCTGTGTCTTTGGGAGATTAGTCTGGACACGGCTTACGTTGTTCACCAGGTCCTTTCCTGTAGAACCAACAGGGTCATCTAAATATGGCCTACTTAATCTGGGACCCATGACTTCCAAGAAGACTGCATTACTCCATTTTTGTGCTGCTGATAAAGTCATACCTGAGTTTGCAAAGAAAAAGAGGTCTACTGGACTTGCAGTTGCACGTGGCTGGGGAGGCCTCCCAAAGAAGGCAAGAAGGAGCAAGTTATGTCTTCCCTGGATGGCGGCAGGCAAAGACAGGGCACCTGTGCAGGGGAACTCCTCTTTTTAAAAGCATCAGATCTTGTGAGGCTTATTCACTGTTGTGAGAACAGCATGGAAAAGACTGACCCCCACCATGATTCATTTACCTCCTGCTAGGTCCCTCCACAACAGGTGGGAATGGTGGGAGTTCCAGTGCAAGATGAGATTTGCATGGAGACACAGCCAAACCATATCAAAGACTTATGGGTGGACTTTGGAGGCTCTGGGTGAGTGGGTGGTGATGATTTGAGCTCCCGTGAAATGTATGGGATGTTTTGTGTGTCCTTTCTCTGGGTAAGGTTATAGCTTCCATCAGATTCTTAAGAGGGGTCTAAAGAGCAATACATAATAACAGTAATAATAATAATAGTGATTGCATAATACAAGCTAACATTTATGGAGAACTTTCCAAGTTTTATCTTGTGAAATCATCTTGACAGTCTGATAAGCCAGGTGCTGTATTATCCCCACTTGCATACAAGGAAAAAAAAGAAGTCACTTGGCCCAAGTCATGTGGGTACTGGATGGAGTTGGAGTCTAAGCTTAGGCAGTCCAACTTTTGAACACATGAGTGCCAGGCCCAACAGAAAGCCAGCCTTTGGGTGGATGTGTAGCTGTTGTTTGTTAGGGAAAAAGGGGGTGCTGTAATTGAGGTCTAGCAGAGAGGGAGTGGTAGAGTCGTGCCCTATGGCACAGGTGAGCTCTGCCTCTGGAGCTGCTGTGAGCAGCCTCTCTCCTTCTCTTAAGGCATCTGTGAGAAGCAGCACCAGGGCTGACCTCTCCACTAGGTGCAGCAGGCACAGTGCCCGGTGAAAATGCTTTCATTTCTTTTATTTACTTATTTTTCTTTTTTTGAGACTGAGTCTCCTCTGTTGCCCAGGCTGGAGTGCAGTGGTACAATCACAGATCACTGCATTCTTGACCTCCTGGGCTCAAGTGATCCTCCTGTCTCAGCCTCCATAGTAGCTGGGACTACAGGCATGCAGTAGCATGTGTAGCTAATTGTTCACGTTTTTTTTTTTTTTTTTTTTTTGGTAGAGACAGGGTCTTGCTATGTTGCCTAGGCTGGCCTTGAACTCCTAAACTTGAGCAGTCCTCCTGCCTTGGCCTCTCAGAGTGCTAGGATTTGAGGCATGAGTCATCACACCTGGGCTCATTTCTTTTAAAACCAGAAGATAATGAAAAAAAAAAAAAAAGAACTTGCAGGTCAAAGAAAAAAACTTAAAAATATATTAGGGATATATATGTCTTTATACCAACACAGACAAAAATTACCATTTTGGATTTTTTTTTAATGGAGGAAAGGAGCCCAGAAAGAGGAAAGTGCTCAGGGACCACAGATGTCATAACGTGACCCTGGAAAGGGCACTGGGGGCCTCCGTGAGATGCTCTTGTGCCAGCTGTTCAGAGGAACCGGTTTATCTGCCTTGGAAATTTATTTTAGTTCTGGAGCCTCATGAATCATGATGGAACCATTTGGAAGAGGCACAAAGAGAAATGTACAGATCACGCTGTTGGTGGAGTCTGTGGGCTGATGGGGCAAATGGCTCTGTGTACCGGAGGGAAGATGCTGGAGGCGAAGGTTCGAAGAGGCCCATCTGCTGTGGGACGGGGGAGGAGGCCTCCCGTCTGTCCAGGTGAAATGTCGTAAGTCAAAATTAGCATTTCTGTGTTTAATTCCACTATTATTGCCCCACAGGCCACGTAATCACCGGTGATGAAACGGAGACAGGGATATGCTTAGAATTCATATCTTGTGGCACCTCAATCAACAGTGTGAAAGGGTACTGCTGCGATTTTATTCAGTTCCTGAGCCTTCAGTTTCTTGGAGCGGCTCCCGGGGAATGGTGTCTGCATAGCTGTACCCCGAGCTGTCTCTGCAGGTGTTTTGTGCCCTTCATTTCAGGGGCCAGGCGGAGAGGCAAGGGAGAAGAATCCTATTTATGCCTGACGTTTGTGTAGCAGGGACCCTGTTTGTCACGTATAGTAAGTGCTTTTGCAGGGAATTAATTGAAGGCATTTTAAATTTGCTTTGCTACTGAGTGCTGTGTGTAAGAACACCAGGAAGATCACGGTGGGAGTCTCAGTCCTGCGTTGCTCCCTTCTGTAGGCTGGGCAGAAGGTGAGCTCTCCTCCCTTTTACGAAGAACACACAGTGTGGCCACATTATCTAGAATAGGTAGAAACACCCTGATGCCAGAGTATTAGGATGCATTGTACATTCCCATAGGCCTGTCTTTGGAGAGTCACCTGGTAGTGCCTAAGGCAGAAGTTTGGACAGGTGCCACCTGTGGTCTCAAGTCCCACCTGCCTTACATCTCCTCTCACCACCAGAGACCTCCTCGACCCTCCTCCTCTCCTTGCTGTCTCTGCTCCAGCCATTTGTTGGCTGCTTTTTGGCTCCCAGCAAACCACACACCCCTGCCACAGTTTGCATGTACTGCCTTTTGCCTGGCATTCTCCCACCTTTCTTTACCCAGTTAACTCCTGTTCATTCTTCATGTCTCAGATTGAGCAGAGATTTCTTCAGGGTGTTTTTGCTGTTTCTGACTCATCAGGCTGGGGAAGATCTCTGCCTTCTCAGATATCCTTATTGCATTTCCTCAGGACACTTGCCTCAGTGTGGAATTGCACCTTCTATAACGTGATGGCGAAGTCTGCTTTTGCTTCACTGTGTGTGTGTGTGTGTGTGTGTGTGTGTGTGTGTCTAGTGCCTAGCCCACTGCTCGGAACATGGGGAGCCTCCAAGGAATGGGTGGAGATGGCTGGCACGAAGCGGCTTGAGGTCTCAGGCTTCCAAATATTCTCCTCCATTGCTATGAGAACTCCCCCTCCATAACCATAAATGTGCTTCAGTTCTGACTCTGCCATATGCCACCAACTGGGGGGTCTTGGGCACATTACTTAACCACGTTGCTCAGCTTCACTTTTCTCATCTGTAAAAAGCGGAATAAGAATACCTACTGCGATGGTTGGTTTTAGGTGTCAACTTGACTAATTAGGGGATTCCCAGATAGCTGGTGAAGCATTATGTATTCTCAGACAGTACATTAATTAATCTCAAAGCACTGAGTCCATCTCTCTTCTGCTGAAAGGGAAGCCCAGGTGGTTTGGCATTCAGTTAGGGATGATTGGGCTGCTGCAGGTGCATCTGTGAGGGTGTTGCTGGAGAAGATTGGCAGGTGAGCTTGTGGATTGAGTGGGGAAGATTCCTCTTTTATATGGGTGGGCAGTGTCCAATTGGCTGGGGTCTCCGAGGCAAAAAAAGGCAAAGGATATGTGAACTCTCACTCTCTTCCAGAGGAGCTGGGATGCTCTTATTTTCCTGCCTTTGGATGTTGGAACTCCAGGATCTGGAGCCTTTGACCTCTGGGACTTGTACCGATAGCCTCCTGAGCTCTCAGATCTTTGCACTTGGACTGAGCCACACTATCATCTTCCCTGGATTTCCAGCATGTTGTGGCCTTTGGTGAGACTTCTCAGCCTCCATAAATGAGTGAGCAATTCCCCCAATAAATCTCTTCTCCTCCCTTTAATCTTCTCGATATATGTATGTATATATCTCGTGTTGGTTCCATCTCTCTGGGCAACCCTGAAAGAATCACCTACCCTGCAGATCTGCTGTGGAGATTAAATAAAAATGCATTCCAGGCCAGGTGCAGTGGCTCATGTCTGTAATCCCAGCACTTTGGAGGCTGAGGTCGGCTGATCACTTGAGGCCAGGAGTTCAAGACTAGCCTGGACAACATGGTGAACCCCTGTCTTTTAAAATATAAAAGTTAGTTGGGCATGGTGACACATGCTTGTAATCCCAGCTGCTGAGGAGGTTGAGGCATGAGATTTGTTTAAACCTGGGAGGTGGAGGTTGCAGTAAGCTCAGATTCCTTGCATTCCAGCCTGGATGACAGATTGAGACTCTGTCTCAAAAAAAAACCATTCCTGAAAGTGCCTCATTCAGTGCTTGACAATTAAGAAACACTGGCTGTCTGCTGTTTCTTCTCTTTATCTTGCATCAAGGAATGCAAATTGCTTTGTATTTCTTCTTGTTAAAATTGTGGTTAAGTATATATAACACAACGTTAGCCATTTAAACCATTTTTAAGTGTTCAGTTCAGTGGCGTGAAGCACCTTCATACCATTGTGTGACAGTCACCGCTATGTATTTCCAAAATTTTTATCATCATCCTAAACAGAAGTCCTATATCCTAAGCAGTAACTTCACATTTCCCCTGCTCCTAGTATCTGGTAACCCCTGTTCTACCTTCTGTCCCTAAATGCTGCTGCTGAAGAGGCAGGGGAATGCGGGTCCAAGAAGGAAGCTGTGAGCCATCAGCATGGGTGTGAAAGAGTGGATGTCTGCAGGTTTGAGTTCCAGCTAAGACACTTTAACTAGGTTGTTTACGCCTACTGATTTTTTTTTTTTTAAATCAGTGTCTCACACTATTGCCCAGGCTAGAGTGCAGTGGTGTGATCTCAGCTCACTGCAACCTCCACCTCCCACATTCAAGTGATTGTTGGGGCTCAGCACCCAAAGTAGCTGGGATTTCAGGCATCCACCACCATACCGGCTAATTTTTGTATTTTTAGTAGAAATGGGATTTTGCCATGTTGGCCAGGCTGGTCTCAAACTCAAGTGATGCACCCACCTTGGCCTCCCAAAGGTCTGGGATTACAGGCATGAGCCATCGTGCCCGGCCCACCTACTGATTTCGCATCCAGCCAGTACCCATGAATTTGGCTTCTCATGTTTGCCCACTAGGAATAAATGATGCCTGTCTCCTCCCTTCTCTCTGTGGATTGCTTCGAATTACTGAATTGGAAATATGAGCAACCTATTTTCATTGACCTGTACCGAAAAGGAGACTTTCTCATGTGGACCTCAGGGTTCCTCCTTGTGGTAGATAGATTTCTAAGATGGTCCCTCAAGATTTTTAGCCTGATGTATACACTTTCTCCCACTTATCCAAATGCTAACTTAGTTACTGCTGTAAAGAGATTTTCAAATATTAAGCTCTCAATTTGGCCGACCTTAAGGTAGGGAGATTTTCCAGGTGGACCTGACCTGATCATATGAGCCCTTTCAAAGCAAAGAGTTGGGGCCAGGTGCAGTGGCTCATACCTGTAATCCCAGCACTTTGTGAGGCTGAGGTGGGTGGATCACAAAGTCAGGAGTTCAAGTCCAGCCTGGCCAGCATAGTGAAACCCCATCTCTACTAAAAATACAAAAAATTAGCTGGGCATGGTGGCATGTGCCTGTAGTCCCAGCTACTTGGGAGGCTGAGGCAGAAGAATTGCTTGAACTTGGCAGGCAGAGGTTACAGTGAGCCAAGATCGTGCCACTGCACTCCAGCCTGGGCGACAGAGCTGGAGTCTGGAAAAAAACAAAACAGCAGAGAGTTTTCTCTGATTGTATAGTAGGTCAGAGATTTGAAGCTAAGTACTTGACCCACTTGTGATGGAGAGTGCCACATGGTAAGGACTGTGAGTGACCTGTAGAAGCTGAGAGTGGTCCCTGGCTGATGGCTGACACAGGGCCAAGCATCCACTCCTAAGCTGGTCACTGCCCTTGGAGTTTGCTCTGAATTTGTCTTTGGTTCACAGCCCTTTTCCAGTGGGCTCCGACCATCTGCCCTCCCACGGATCTTTTCCTGCTCTTCTTTTCCAGCCACAGCCACTCCAGGGCTGTTTTTGTCCCTAGAAGATGATCTTCCATCTGGGAGTCTCAGGAGCCATCTCCATGAATGCTTTACTGCACACCAGTGTCAGTCTTTGAGTTGGGTGCTAGGGACAGGGGATGATCCAGGCCACCTGGGCCCTGTCTCTGATGAGTTCCCAGCCTGGTGGGGAAAGACTGACCATTTTGGTTTTATATATTAAGTTCAAAGTCAGAGTTGTTTTATTAGACAGGGAAAGTCACACTAGAGGCTGCAGTCGTAACTCTAAAATCTCACTGACTTACATAATAGAAGTTTGTTGTCCACAAGACAGTTTCTGGTAGATGCTGGTTGGATGGCTTTCCACACAGTCATTCAGGGATCCAGGTTTCTTCCACTCCATGGCTACATCATGCTTTGGGTCCTGGTATTCCCTGCTGCACTCTCTGTATCCACTCAGCGCAGAGGGGAGGAGAGAGTGCAGAAGGTTTTGGGTCATCTCTGTGAGGCGGGTGTGTCACATTTTCTAACATTTCACTGGCCAGGGTGCAGTCACATGGCCTGACCTTACTGCAAGGGTGGCTGGGAAATGTAGTTCAGCTATGTGACCAGGAGAACAGCAAGTGGGGTTTGGCAAGCACATGGCCATGTTCTCTTTGTGCCATAGGTGTGCAGAGGTGCAACAGGTTCGCCACAGGTATGCACATGTGCCTATGCGCAAAGATGTGTGTGTCAACATGGGTTTACGGAAGCACAAAGGAAAATCACCTAGCTCATTCTGGTTGTTTGAGAAGGCTTCTGGAAGAAATGGTGCCTGAACTGCATCTTGAAGGATAATTAAGATTTAATGAGCTAAGAATGGGTGGGGTAGTAACTCTAGACAAAGGCACAAATTGGGAAGTGCATGGGTATGGATGGGGTGCTCCAGCATTTGGGCAGGGAGCAGGAGAGATTGCGATGAGTGAGTTTATTGCTTTTACAGAGTTTACAGAAAGCTCAGAATAGAAAACAGCAGGTCTAAGAACAAGACCCTTGAAGGAATCAATTTTATTTTTCGTAGAAGTCTTTTAGAAGGCTCTGGAGTCTCCCTAAAATTCATCAAGTCTCACAGACACAGACGTGCCATCTTTTCTGCTGCCGGAGTCTGTGCGATACCTCTCTCTCTAGAGATCCCCCTGACGCATCTTTGTTCTGAATCCATGGAGAGTAGAGCTTGTGGAGATGGTGTGCTCAGGCAGGTGCATCTACAGGAATCTCCTTGTATGACTGATTTTCGGGAAGTGGCTTGGAGTCTGCAGGAGGGTTTCCTGGCTACTCTGGATATTGGGACCACAACTTGAAGCTCCACGACCTGAGTAGTGAGAACTGGGGGTTCCAGGGAGTAGCTGGGAAGTCCCAGGCACAAGGAGGTTCTGGGCTGTGTGTACACGGCTGAACCCACCATTACCTTGTGTCTCTGCTTTTGCCCCAGTGGTGTCCCTTCCTCTGGCTGATCCTGGCTGTGGGCTGCCCTCTGCCCACGGAACAGCTGTTCTGTCTATAGTCAGATGCTTTTATTTCCAGATGTTGCTGCTGCTGGTTCTGAGTCTTTCTTGGACTTGGGTCTCCGGGAAACTGTACTGTTTGCATCCAGGCACTGGAGAATGAATATATTTTAGCTGGACCCAGTTTTCCAAATTCAGTACTGTAGACATTCAGGTCCTGGGCATTGCAGGATGTTGAACAGCGTCTCTGGCCTCTCCCCACTAGATGCCAGTAAAACCACCAACCAAAAATGTCTCCACATGTTGAATGTCTCCTGAGGGGTGAGAGTGGGAAGCCTTATCCTTACTATGCTAAAACATGAGAAATAAGAGATCCCATTTTTTTTTTTTTGAGACGGAGTCTTGCTGTGTAGCCCATGCTGCAGTGCAGTGGTGCGATCTTGGCTCACTGCAACCTCTGCCTCCCAAGTCCCAGTTCAAGCAATTCTCCTGCCTCAGCCTCCTGAGGAGCTGGGATTACTGGCATGTGCCACCACACCCAGCTAATTTTTGTATTTTTAGTAGAGATGGGCTTTCACCATATTGGCAAAGCTGGTCTTGAACTCCTGACCCCGTGAAGAGATCCCATTTTTAAAGTCACTAGGGTCTGGCTGGGTGGTGGTTCTGCAGTAGACAGGGGACATGGTTGCTGTCAAAGCCCATCTCCCTCCTTCCACACGGGGGACCCCTGGTGGTGTTTTGAGAAAATGGAAACCTGGATTGCTGGCCACGCAAGAGAATGTGCAGGATGTGTGGTTCCGTGATTCTTATGATGACCAGAGTTTGGGGAGAAGATTCTGAGCCTGTCTTCATCCAGGGTGACCTCTGTAGAACATAGCAGGGACCTCACACTTTGCTGCACTGCCCTGCAGGGCACTGATCGCTACTTGCTCTCCT
>CM052660.1:106409795-106489992 GCA_028533165.1 Leontopithecus rosalia | reverse complement strand
AGTTTGTGTGCATAGAGTTGTTTGTAATATTCTCTGATGATGGTTTGAATTTCTGTGGAATCTGTGGTGATTTCCCCTTTATCGTTTTTTATTGCGTCTATTTGGTTGTTCTCTCTTTTCTTTTTTATCAGTCTGGCTAGTGGTCTGTCTATTTTGTTGATCTTTTCAAAAAACCAGCTCTTGGATTTATTGATTTTTTTTTTGAAGGGTTTTTCGTGTCTTCTCCTAGGTTTTGAGTTTTTTTATCTTGCTCCTCTAGCTCTCTCAATTTTGATGATAGGGTGTCAATTTTGGATCTCTCTGCTCTTCTCATATGGGCACTTATTGCTATATATTTTCCTCTAGATACTGCTTTAAATGTGTCCCAGAGATTTTGGTATGTTGTGTCTTCATTCTCATTGGTTTCGAAGAACTTCTTTATTTCTGCCTTCATTTCATTGTTTATCCAATCAATATTCAAGAGCCAGTTGTTCAGTTTCCATGAGGCTGTGCGGTTCTGAGTTAGTTTCTGGATTCTGAGTTCTAACTTGATTGCACTATGGTCTGAGAGAGTGTTTGTTATGATTTCAGTTGTTTTGCATTTGCTGAGGAGTGCTTTACTTCCAATTATATGATCAATTTTAGAGTAGGTGGATCTTGTAACCTATTTAACCTTTTCTGTTTTGCAAGACTTACCATCCTTCTACAGCTGGGATATTGTAAATTCAGAGAGAGAATGTGACTAGTGGAGCCTGAAACTTTAACAGGTCTAGGATGTATCTGGGAGCCAGGTAATTCTTCCCATCAAACAGACTCAGAAAGAGGTTTACTCAAAGGTCATATTAGCAGCAGAGAATAATAAAATAAATGTCCAAGTCCCCTTTTACTATTTTGAATCCCATCCATACACTTCAGTCTGGGGAGAGGGTACTTCAGGAGAACAGTGTTTCTGCTGGATTTATTTGCCCACTAAGGATTTCTTCCATGCATTGGCATTTCACATAGGCTGTGACCAGACTGTGTGTCCCCTGGTACCATGTCCTCCCTGCCCATTCTAGACTTCATTATCACAGAACATGGAAAGCAGATGTTCTTCATTTTTCCTAGCTAGATTTCAGAGGGCTGTGACTCATCCAAGATCTGTAGGCATCTTTATTTAGCAGAGGTTATCCGTTCCAATTAAAAGGAGAAACATTTTTAAGCGGTGGCTGTTAATTCAAAACCTGGCAGCCTTGTTGACGATGACGTCTGGCAATGAATGGAGGAGGGAACATATCAGAAAGCCTTCTGCCTGCTAGGCGCTATCTGCTAATTCCATTTTAATATCAGACATCCAAAGGATTGATATTATATCTCAGCAGAAAGCCCAGCACGAGCTCAAGATATTGATTCATTAATTCATTTAGCCAGTATCGAGCCAGGCACTGTGCTAGGAACTGGGGGTAAATAGCAAACAAAACACGAACATCCACGCTTCATAAAGCAGAAGTTCTGCTTTGGGAAGGTATTGATTTTTAGAAAGCCAGAAAGTGCTGTGGGAAAAGTGAAGTAGGATAAGAAGATGGGTAGTCCTGACCAGGAAGGTGAATACTTATTATTATTTATGAAACAACTGGGAATGGCAGTTTCTGAGTGGTCATTGAATAGGTTTTCATTTGGAGATTCCAAAAATTTGGCATGTAGGTCCCCTGCATCAAAATGCCATGGGGACCTGTGAAATCAGCAAGACTCTGTACCCATCTACCGAATGGGACCCTGCCCCAGTCCCTGCCTCACTCTACTGAATCTGTATGCCTGGAGAGAGGCTTTGGGGAATCTCTGTAGCCCACAAGCTTCCCTGGTGATTATGAAGCACCCTGAAGTTTAAGGACCACTCTCTTAAGAATGCAGGTTTAAAATAGAATGCATGCTTTCAGTCCCAGGAAATGATCAAAATCATCTAAAACTGGGTCCAATTAAAAGCGTGTTCACTCGTTCAAGTCTTGACACTGCCTGACTTTGAAACTTGCAAATGTTAACTTTGCAGCAGCTGCTGCTTAATTTTAGCCCTCAGAGAGAAACGCCCCGATCTTCACAATAGGTTTTTGGGGCCCTGGTTGGCAAACATCCTCCCCTACTTCCCCACTGCATGCCAAGGGCCAGAGCTTCCTAACTTTGGAAACAGAATATAGCAGCATCCCCTACCCGATTCCCTGGTCTCAGCGGCAAGCTGCCCTACTTTGCAAAATGAGAGTCTCTTATCTCATTAAGCTAAGGCAGAAATGAATTCCAAAAAGATAATTTTCCTGTTAGCACCCCTTGTAAAGCCACCAGCAGCCTCATCCATAGTTAAAACATCTCTTTGTAAGCTGTATGATTCTGTGGTCTGGGAGGGATGGGACATAAAGCTTAGAAATGGTTGTATCCTTTCCTGGATTTCCATGTTGTTTCTCTGATTATTTCTGCAAGTGAGGAGAATCCCAGGGGAATATGGAGTGGTATTTTGGAAGAAGAGTTGACGACCCTTTGTAGCGACTGAAAGTCCTAAAACTCATGCTGCCCCTGTTGCTTAGGAGTCCAGGCACTAGGAGACACGGGATTTCTTGGGCTAAATCAAAGCCCTTTGTGCCTGTTACGGGCTGAATTGTGTTCCTCCAAATTCATATGTTGAAGCCCTAATCCCTATTACCTTTGAATGTGACTGTATTTAGAGATGGAACCGAGAAAAGGGCAATTAAGTCAAATAAGGCTTTTACAGGGGCCCTAATCCAATCTGATCAGCTTCTTTGTAAGAGGAGATATCCACACATGAAGAGACTCCAGGCATGCATGCATAGAGGAAAGGCTCTCTGCAAGCCGAGGAGACACTCTGCCTTTAGAAAAAAATCAAATCTGCCAACGCATTGATCTCGGACTTCCAGCCTCCAGTACTGTGAGGAAATACATTTCTGTCATTTAAGCCACCTAGTCTGTGTGATTTTGTTATGCCTCCCCTAGCAAACCGATGGAATGCCTTCAAGAATAAGTCAGGCTCGATGGCAAAGCATTGCTAATGGCCCCAGACACAGAGGCAGAGCTTCTTCTGGGTTACTTGAATCAATCGAACATACCTTTTTTGAGATCCACCAAGCCCCATGTCTGTCTGCACATGGCAGATCTGATGTGGTGCTCTCCAGCCCTGCCACACCCTTTTTGGTCTCAGCCTCCTGCTGAACTGCCAGTGGACCATTTAAGCCCACCCCCTGGAACAACTGATTGGATCAAAAATGGCCACCTGATTCAAACTTGGCCAATCAGATTTTTACATGCGGAAATCGGCCATGTGGATGTGAAATTCACACAGAGATGGGAGACCTCATGGCCCCGAGAGGGAAAATAACCATTGCCCTGCCTTGGTTCTGGGTCTACCCAGTCCCTGAGTACCTTTGAGGCTATTCCTGCCCTTAGTTTCCAGGAGATGCTTCCGAATACATTATTTCCCGTAAATCTGTCTCTTGGTCTAAGCTACTTTATTAATATTATTTATTTATTTATTATTTTTATTATGCTTTAAGTTCTGGGGTATGTGTGCAGAACATGCAGGTTTGTTACATAGGTATACATGTGCCATGGTGGTTTGCTGCACCCCATCAACCCATCATCTACATTAAGTGTTTCTCCTAAAGCTGTCCTTCCCCTAGCCCCCTATCTCTCAACAGGATCCGGTGTGTGATATTCCTCTCCCTGTGTCCATGTGTTCTCATTGTTCAACTCCCACTTATGAATGAGAATATGTGGTGTTTGGTTTTCCATGCATATGGTTTGCTGAGAATGATGGTTTCCACCTTCATCCATGTCCCTGCAAAGGACGTGAACTCATCCTTTTTTATGGCTCTGTAATATTCCATGGCGTGTATGTGCCACATTTTCTTTTTCTTTTTTTTTGAGATGGAGTTTTGCTCTTGTTACTCAGGCTGGAGTGCAATGGCACGATCTCGGCTCACTGCAACCTCCGCCTCCTGGGTTCAGGCAATTCTCCTGCCTCAGCCTCCTGCGTAGCTGGGATTACAGGCACACGCCACCGTGCCCAGCTAATTTTTTGTATTTTTAGTAGAGACGGGGTTTCATCATGTTGACCAGGATGGTCTTGATCTCTTGACCTCGTGATCCACCCGCCTCGACCTCCCAAAGTGCTGGGATTACAGGCTTGAGCCACCACGCCCGGCCCACATTTTCTATATTACTTAATAGCAACATCTAAAATGGAGCCAGACACCATGCTAAAAGTTTTGCATATGTTGTTTTATTTGATTGTTACAAATTCCATGGAGTAGTTTTTGTTATTATTTCCACTTATAGATAGAAAATGAAGTTCACAAAGGTTACATAATGAAGGTTGAAACTGTATTAGTTTGTTCTTCCACTGTTATACATATATATCTGAGCTGGGTGATTTATTAAGAAAAGAGGTTTAATTGTCTCCTGGTTCCACAGGCTGTACGGGAAGCATGAGTGGGGAGGCCTCAAGAAACTTAGAATCATAGCAAAAGGTAAAGGAGAAGCAGGCATGTCTTCACATGGCCAGAGCAGGAGGAGAGGAGAGAGGGGGAAGGGGTTACCCACTTTTAAACAACCAGGTCTTATGATAACTCACTCCCTATCATGAGAATAGCACCAAAGGGAAAAAAATATGCCCCTGTGATCCAGTCACCTCCCATCAGACCCCCACCTCCAACACTGGGGAGTACAATCTGACATGGGATTTGGGTGGGGACACAGAGCTGAACCATATCAAAACTGAAGTTCACAAATGTTGCGTAATTTATTCAAGGTTCCTGTTTTAGTCTGTTTGGGTTGTTATAACAAAATAACAGAAACTGGTTAGCTGATAAACAACGGAAACTCATTTCTCAGTTCTGGCAGCTGTGAAGTCCTAGATCAAGACAGACATGGCATCTGGTGACTGCCTTCTTGCTGTGTCTTCACATCATATGAGGGACCAACCAGCTCTCTGATGCTTGTTTTTGATCTTGTTCATGAGGGCTCCATCTGATGATCTAATTGTCTTCCAAAGTCCACACCTCCACGTACTATCACTTTTGGGTTGCAAATTCAACATACGCATTTTAGGGGCATATAAACATTAGTCCATTGAAGTTGCATAGATAGTAGGTAGAAGAACCAGGATTCAAACTCAGCTGATCTAACTTAGGTCTCCTTCTTTTAACTGCTGTGCTAAGCTCTTTTAAATTCTATTTATTTCTGGAATTTTCTAGAATAAAAAGTATAAATTGGTTGATCTCCCTCTTGCTTTTTTATATAACTTAAAAAATTTTTCTGAGAAAAAGTTTTTTGAGACAGAGTCTCACTCTGTCACCCAGGTTGGAATGCAATGGCATGATCTCAGCTCAGCAGCCTCTGCCTCCCAAGTAGCTAGGATTACAGGCATATGTGCCACCATGTCTGGCTAGGTTTCACCATGTTGGCCAGGCTGGTCCCAAACTTCTAACCTCAGGTGATCCACCTGCCTCTGCCTCCTAGAATGCTGAGATTACAGGCATGAGCCACCATACCTAGCTAACTTTTTTTTTTAAATGAGAAATCCTGTGGGCATAGCAGATAAGGAACATCATTTTAGGATGTTAAAAGAGCAGTGTTTCAGGAGTGTTACGGAGAGCAAAAGTTCTGAAAGCAAACTTAGCAAGGTGGAAGCTGCTAAAAATTACTCCATTGCCCCCATGTACTCAAGCCTGGCTGATGACTTGGCTCCATTGAGGTGTTTTTGCTTCTCAGAACAGAAATATTCTTTAGATAGCAGAGCACAAATACCCAGGCTCTATGGTGATTCTGCCCAATTAAGTTCAAGTCAACTACCGTGTATGAAAGACCTATGTGGTATCAGGCAGCAAGCTCTGGGTATCTGGAGGTGATGTGGCTGTAGGAAAAGGTGGAGAGAGGAAGGTAAACCCAACACACACATTATAGTGGAGCATTTATGGTCCCTTTGTCTAACTTGCATGGATTCCTCCAGAGAGGGTAAGCCTGGAACTGGACATTGGTTATAATGTGTTTGGCTTGGCTTGGCCTAGCTCAAGTAGGCTTGCTAAAATCATCTTCACTAGATGGTTGTCATATGTCTCATATGCTTTTGGCTTTGTATCACTCAACAAATGCTACAGAAGTGCTATGTACCCAGTGACCTCAAAACTTAATTACAGTGTTCTCTTGGATTGTGTATCAGCTGAAAATGGGTTGATCTGGGCTAGACTCATTCATGTGTCTATAGATCAAGCGGAGGTACAAGGATTTAGATGGGGCTTGGCTGGGTGGTTTGTTTTATGTCTTCCTTCTTATCAATTCTTGGACCAGTGGGCTAGCCCAGGCACGTTTTCTTATGGTAATGGGAAAGCACAATCAAACCCTTTAAGTCTTTGAAAACATCACACTTATTGACAATACATTGGCCAAAGCCAGTCACATGGCCAAACAGAAATCAAAGGGTAGAGAAATAGGGTTCATCTCTTGAGTGAAGGAAACTAAAAATTCACGTGGCTGGAGGGTATGCCTACAGGATGCAGTGAAGAGGAGGGGACCATTCCTGTACTTCTCCATGGGCTCTCAGCAGCTCAGGTGATGACCTTGTAGGAGTCTCTAAAGAATCAGTCACCTGGTAGGAGGGGCTTTTGTCTCATGGCAGCCCCTCCATGCCCATCCATGTGTTCCAGTGGGGTCTGCATGTTCTTCCCTTCCATCAAAAAGCCTTCTACTCTTCAGGTGAGACCTGCTCCTTAATCCCATAGTGTCAAGTCCTAAGACAGGCAGGATTTTCAAATCTGGACCTATTTCTAGGTCTCTGATTATAAAACAAAGCCTAAAAGTAGACCCACATCAGGTCCAGCTTTAACCAAAATAACTTGGGAACAGTGTATTTTTGGGGTTTCCTTTTTTCTTTCTTATGTCTGTGACTGTGGCAAATCTTCTCTACCTTTTTCCTTGGCTTCTCTTGAAGAAAACCACTAAGAGTGGTTTTATTTATTGTTTCATTTATTTAACACCTAAAAGGTGTTAAACGATAACACTTAGGTTTTTACCCACCCAGAGGCATTTGCTTCTTAAGGGGGCTTTTATTTTATTTTAGTATTTTATTTTATTTGTTCAGATGAAGTATCCCTCTGTCACCCAAGCTGGAGTGCAGTGGTGTGATCTTGGCTCACTGCAACCTCTGCCTCTTGGGTTCCAGCAATTCTCCTGCCTCCCAAGTACCTAGAATTACAGGTATGTGTCACCATGCCCAGCTACTTTTTTTTTTTTTGTATTTTTAGTCAAGACGGGGTTTTACTATGTTGACCAACTTGTCTTAAACTTCTTGCCTCATGTGATCTGCCTGCTTGGCTTCCCAAAGTGCTGGAATTACAGGTATAAACCACTGTACTCAGCGAAGGGGACTTTTAAAAGTCAGAAAACCTTTTAACATCCAAAGAAATATATATATTATTATTATATATCATATATTTGTATATTTTTATATATGTGTGTGAATGTATGCATTTTATTTTCATTTTTCACTTCTCTGTATCATTTGAATTTTTATTACCACATATGGATATTATTTTTGTAACAAGAGAAATAAAGGAAAATACAAGAGTAGTCTGATATATTTAACATATAATGCACATTATTAAATATGCTTTATATAAAGAAATAAACCAGCATTATTATTTTCTGTTCCCAAGTCACCAGGTAGGGACAAGTTATGTTTCATTAAAAACTACAATACAGGCCTATGTGGTGGCTCACGCTTGTAATCCCAGCACTTTGGGAAGCCAAGGTGGGCAGATCACCTGAGGTTAGGAGTTTGAAACCAGCCTGACCAATATGGTGAAACCTCATCTCTACTAAAAATACAAAAAAATTAGCCGGGTATGGTGGTGGGTGCCTGCAGTCCCAGCTACTTGGGAGACTGAGGCAGTAGAATTGCTTGAACCTGGGAGGCAGAGGTTGCGGTGAGCTGAGATCATGCCTCTGTACTCCAACCTGAGCAACAGAGCGAGACTCTGTCCCAAAAGGCAAAAAAACAAAACAAAACAAACAAAAAAAAAACCCCATAAAACAAAAACAAAAACACACTACACTAGAAAGATAAGATTGATCATTAAATGCAGTAGCTGACAAACCATGGTCTGTGATTTAAATTTAGTTCAAGGCCTGCTTTTGTAAATGAGGTTTTACTGGAACACCCTCACACCCATTCGTTTGCATATTGTGTGTCTGCTTTCACTTTCGGGAGACTATGGCAGAGTTGAGTAATTGAGACAGACTATCGGGTTTGAAAAGCCAAAAATATTTTAGATTGAGCCCTTTATAGGAAGAGTTTACAGATCCCCAGATTATATACACAATGAAAAAGCTTCTCCTCACACAGTTCACCCCTTCTCTGCTTCCCTGTGGTTTGGCTTGAAGCACAGCAAACATAGAAGTTCTACAGGGCCCTAGCTTCTCTCCTGGAGGCAAGTGTTTCTGTCACATAATAACGGGGAGGTGTTCTGAGAAATGTATAGTTGAGTGATTTTGTTGATTTAAGAACATTGCAGGGTGGACTTACACAAACCTAGATGGTATAGCCTGCTACATACCTAGGCTATATTATGGTATACCTATCATTCCTAGTCTACAGACCTGTACAGTGCATTACTGTAGCAAATCTCGTAGACAGTTGTAACACAACGATAAGTGTTTGTGTATCCAAACATATCTCAACATAGAAAAGATACAGTAAAAATTTGGCATTGTAATCCTATGGGACCACCATTGCATGTGCAGTCCAGAGTTGTCTGAAACAGCATTATGCAGTACATGACTGTGTAAGAGGAAAGAAACACAAAAAGTGGCTTAACCGTCAGAGAGATTTATTTTGAAGAATAAACCTAAGAGGGGCTTCTGGTCCATTTCAGTCAGCAGCACTCTCTCTTATAGACTAAGAGTATTTAAGGGTTTGGGGTGAGAGCTTATCACAGACTTGGAATGTTTGTGTGGAAGAGAAGTTTACTGTGGCGTTAGAATGTCTCTGGTCATAGGGGAGGTCATCTTGGGACTGACATCTCTCTGGCCAGAGGGGAGGTTATCTCAGGGACTGACATCTCTCTGGCCAGAGGGGAGGCTATCTCAGGGCTGGCATGTCTCTGGTCAGGGAGGGGTTTGGAATGTTTCTGGTCAGAGATATCATTTGTGATTTATGGTCATGCTGATGTTAGCCATTAGGCTGATGTGCTTTGGGTTGGATTTAGGCAGTTTTTGATCAAGGGGAACTTTCAAATAGCAGTGCTTGTTCAAGATGGCAGTGCACCTGCTTTGTCACACTGTATGGAGTTCTCCTCTATTCAGGGTTGTGTCAGGTCCACAGCTTTTCAGAGGAGTCAAGAGATGGCTGGGACCTGCTCATTTTTGGAGGATTCTAGTCAGTAAAGGAAGATGAAGAAGGAACAGAGGGAACGAGAGAAGAAAAGAGGAGGAATAATGCCCAAACAGGATTTTCAGAACCTATGGTGTATTTTTAAACTGTGTGCTTGACAAATTAAACTTTTAGGACGTTCACATGTGCCCACATATACTAAATACAAAACAATTGTTCTCTTAACAATGTAATTATGGGATTCATAGGAATAAGTCCACAGTCTACCATGGGCAATGTGGTACACTGTCCAACGTTAAAGATGGCCAACTGTGGTCACTGTCGTTAAGGTTGGACAGTGACCACAGCTGGCCATCTTTAAGCTTGGACACATCCTTAAGCTTGGCCAGCGACCACAAGCAATGTTAACTCACTTTTTAAACAGTTGTGCAGCATTGCATTGTGTGCAATTAATATGTGTTAAATTTTATGTTGCCAGTTCTCCACTGGTGGATGCTTAGTCTATTTCCTGTTTTGGTTTTGCTATTATCAGTGTGGCTGTAATGAGTAGCATAGAAAGAATAGTTTTGTTCCCTTGTTTGAATCTTCCTGTAGTATAGATTTCAAGTGGACTTATTTTGCTAGGCCAAAGGGTATGCACAATCTCAATTCTGATAAACATCACCAAAGCGATTCCAAAAGAAGCTGTTTCAGTTTCTGTGCTTACTGGCAGTGTGTTTGTGGTGCGTCTTCCTTCACAACGTTGCCAAGACGGGATGTTAGGAATTTCTTATCTCTTTATTTTTCTTCTGAATTGCTGGTTCACCTCTTTGGCAATTTTAAAAATTGGGCTCTTTATCTCTTTCTTACCAATTCAAAGAAATTCTTGATACAGCACAGAGATTAGCCTTTTGGTTCATTCACTGCATAGTTTAATGAAAGCGTTGGATGGAGCCTGAGGCTTGCTTGTGTGGGACAGAGGTGAAGACCTGGAGATTCCTGAACATTCCAGGAGTTCAGATTCAAAAGGGAGAAAGGTGGGGTTAGAGTTTTCCCCACCTTTCATCATCAGGGGGGTTTGGGGACAGTGGTTTTGCCATCTCCTTTTAGGAGATAAAATGGAAAAGTGTTAATGGATTTTTTTTTTTGGAGTGACTGGGTGTGGGGGTGGGTAGATCATAAGCTTGCTGAGGGCAGAGACTGCGTTTGTCTCATGACTGTATCTGTCACTGCGTGGGTATTTAGTAAATATTTCTTGTGTGCTTAAGCGAATGGATACTGTCAAAGGATCTTCTCAGACTGTTGACTTTGTGGGGCGGTGATCGTGATGATGGTAATCATAGCTGTCATTTATGAACTCTGTGAGCCAGGTACTGTGCTAAGCATTTCTTGTTTCCTTTAATCCTCTCAATAAGTGAGCTGTAGGAATCATTATTAGCCCCATTCCACGTGTGAGAAAACAGAGGCTCAGAGAGGTTAAGTGACTTTCTCAAGGTACCACAGTGAGGACAACCTCTAGGAGGTGTGGCTCTGGAATCTGAACTCCACATCATTGTGCTTTCTTGTATTGAAGTTCATTTGTCTTTCAAGATGTGGAACATTCCCAACTTGGGAGCCAAAGGACCAGTGGACAGAAGGCCGGGTCTGCTGCTCTCTGCCCAAGGGGAATGGCACTGAGACCCTAGAAATGGGCATGTACTAGGGAGGCTGGTTCATTTCCTGTGCACTTACTTTGCTTTCAGTGGTCAAGGGCACATGTTCTCAGTTCACACAGGTTGTTCTTCATGATCTGTGTGACACTGGACAAGCTGGCACCCCTCTCTGTGTCCCCAATATCCTCATCTGTAAAACAGGGATGATGCTAGAGTCTCCTTGCAGTCCTAACAGGACTTGTCTTACCAAGGATTGAATGAGATCATGCACGAGGGTACCAGTCCTTCTTTAGGCTCAGAATTGTCTCCATGTGGATGAGGTATTCTAGGTATGCTCAGGTCTGTAGACAACTTGACCCCTGGTCCTGTATCCTTTGGAGTAGGGGCACTGGCAGGAGAACCTCTTGGTGCCTCTCTCAAGCAGGGTGTGCTTGGCTGCCCTTGGAGATGGACTATCACTATAGCCCATTCATGAAGCTGAAAGAAGACAGAGGTACTTCTATGGGGTTTAGTTGCCTTTAGAAGCCGACAGGGCCTGGAGGACTCCCCCACCAACCCCCTCCTTCTGGTGTGAGCTCCTGGGCTAGCTTTGCCTTCAGCTCATGACTGTCAGGTGGACTTTAAATGGTGCTCATGGCTTTTGAAAAGACTTCTTTATCATTTCAGATGCCAAAGCTAATGGATTTGTAGGTTCCTCTCCCACTGGGGACACATGAGCTACCCTCTCTTCTCTTACTGGCTGCGTCTCACAGCCCTAAATACCTTTCTTGCTAGAACTCAGCGAGATTTAAGAGGTGCCAGTTAATTGCGTTCCAAGCTCAGCTGGAGAATGACAGCTGGACTCTTGGTTTTTAGTCTCTAAGTAAGTGAGGAGCAGAGGCGAGCTCCACAGAGCCAAAGAGATGGGCTGCTGGGGATGGCTGCTTCAACGAGTCTGGGGTTTAAACAGAGCAGATGGCTCAAGTGACAAAAGAACCTCATCCTCACTGTGGTTTCAGCTTTGTGGGGCCATCCACTGGGCTTGTGAGAAATTCTTCTTTTATCATGCAGGGATGATGGCCTGTTGGGATGTGTATAAGGCATTTTTGATTTTGTAAAAGTGTACGAATGAGTTTTCCTGAAAACCACTCTCCTTTTCTGGTGGGTATTGGTGAGTGCATGGGTCCGATATAACCAGTTCCTTCTGATTTCATACTTTATATTCAGACAAAGTGATTTGCTTAGTGTATGAATTATAGATCCTCTAAAATATTTTTTTTCTAAGTAAATGCAGAAATTGGAAATTGTCCCTTGTCAGACTATGTAACTTAATATCACTGTCAGTTTTCTTATATTCCTACTTTCTAGAACAATATCTGGCATAAAATACATGCTCATAAGTATTTTAAAAATAAATATTGTTGAATGTCTGGTTTGGAAACCGAGATTTCTTACCTCTACATATGCAAGACCACAGAATGAATTGGTGATGTAAGTCTGAAAGAGATGAATCCTCCTTCAAGCTCCTGAGCTCTGTGCTTGTCTAAATAGTTGAGAAACAGTTGTGGCTATTGACTGAAGGTAGAAACTCTGAGAGGGCATGGAAGGAACTAAACGTTTGGAATAGAAATTAATGTACTGCTTGAGCCCGGTAGTTCAAGACAATCTTGAGTAGCACAGTTAGACCCCATCTCTACAAAAATTAAAAAATTAGCTGGGGTTGGTGCTACACACCTGTAGTCCTAGCTCCTTGGCAGGCTGAGGTGGGAGGATTGCTTGTGCCCAGGAGGTTGAGGCTGCAGTGAGCTGTGATTGCACCACTGCACTGCAGCCTGGTCAACAAAGTGAGCCCTTGTCTCTAACAAGAAAAAGAAAATAATTTATAGTTTTATTCCAAGGATAGAGGGCGATCCCAGGCAGAGGGGCTTTTGAGATACTGCCACTGGCTACTGTGGTTGTTACTGAGCCTTACTGAGGCACCTGCTCGGCCACAGATTATATTCTATGAGAACAGGATCTCATATGGATGTCTTGGGAGCCATGGTTTTATTCCATGACTTCGAAATCTTGGCCACAGCTGACTGGGCCAGAGATGGACACATGATCAAGCTGGACCAATCAGATTCCTTCTCCTGAGACTTTATAATTGGGAAGTAAAAATGCTTGTTAATCTTTGCTGTTGCTTTTCTGTGGGAACTTGGGAGCTGTGAGTTGGCCCTTTCTTGCCAAGGAGAAGTAGGACATCTGGTTTACAGAGAGAAAATGGAGAATACCTGGAGAGAGAATCGGAAACTAGGGTAATCTGACAACCAGAGATCCTGAGGGTAACTTTCTTGACAGATTTGCAGCTTTACCTTCCAGTTCCTCTTTTTTTTTCTTTATGACTGGACAATATACATTTATTACTAAGGAAGTGCATAATAATTGGCTAAGGAAAACTAGCCAATTTTAAGGTTAGAAAAGATTTTTAAAATTTTACTTTAAACTTTTTTCTTTAGACAGGATCTCTTTGTCACCCAGGCAGTCTCTATCACCCAGGCTGGAGTATGGTGGTGTGATCATAGCTCACTGCAGCCTTCACCTCCTGGGCTCAAGCAATCTTCCCGCTTCAGCCTCCTGAGTAGCGGGGACTACATGTAGGTGCCACCACACCTGCCTATTTTTTTTTTTGTAGATGGGGTCTCACTATATTGCCCAGGCTGGTCCTGGCCTCAAGCAATCTTCCTTCTTTTGTTCTTTTTATATTGACAAGATTCTATTTATAGGGTACATCATGATGCTTTGAAATATGTATATATTGTGGAATGACTAAATCAAGTCAGTTCCACATATTCATTAACACACACACACACACACACATATATGTCTCTGTCTGCATGTATGTGAGGTTATGGAAAGAATACAAAGTCTACTCTCAGTGATTTTCAGGCACACATTATATTTTTAACTACAGCTACCATCATATACATTAGATCTCTTGAACTCATTCCTCCTGTATAGCTGAAATTTTCTGTCCTTTGACCAACATCTCCCCAGTCTCCCCAACCTCCCAGCCTCTGGTGCTTACTGTCTTGCTGTTTTCCTGAGTTTGACTTCCTTAGATTCCACTCACGCATGCTATTCCAGTCCCCCCGGGGTCTCTCCGTCCCCTCTGCCCCTGGGTTGCCTGAGATATGATTGCACTGTTGTAATGACATGCTAATTTAAACTCGTTCACTGGGTTTCTGTCACTTTCAACTAATCTGACCTTAACAAACGCAGTGGTCCTTATGAGACCAGACTCATGATAGTTTATCGTGAAAAATTTAGATTTCACCAAAAGCTGGAAAGCTAGAACCACCTTTTCTTTCATTCTTTTTTCCTTGAAACAGAGTCTCACTCTGCCACCCAGGCTGGAGTGCAGTGGCACGATCTTGGCTCACTGAATCCTCTGTCTCTTGGGTTCAAGCGATTCTCCTGCCTCCTGAGTAGCTGGGATTATAGGAACGTGCCACCACACCCAGCTGATTTTTGTATTTTTAGTAGAGACAGAGTTTCACCATGTTGGCCAGGCTGTCTCAAACTCCTGACTCAAGTGGTCTACCTGCCTCAAGTACTCAGAGAAAAGTGAGTAGAGCAAGGGGATCAGGGTTGAGCACAAGCCTTCTAGCATGGTGGACTGAAGTGCAGCCAAGGATTCTTGGGGGTCAGTTGGGAGAGTTTTCCCAGCCTGTGGGCTGAGCTGGAGCCATAGAACCAAGGTTTGCTGCATTCTGAGGTAATGGGAGGCCCATACCCAAAGTTTAGGTGCCCTTGGGAGTCCCCTCAGACCGAGGCACAATGCCTCCTTGTCATTCCCAGCTGTTTAGGAATAAAGTGGACAAAAGTAATTGCTCAGTTCTCCCAGTAAGCAGCACCAGCAAAATAAGTATGGGACTAGATTTGGATTTCCTTATCACAGGGAATCTGAGCTTTATAATTAATCCATGTCTTTTTTTCTGGCATTCTGTTGTAAGTGACATTCTTCAGCAAAAGTCCAACTTGCTCAAGCCTGAATGAGGACAAAAGGCAGTGGCTTCCGTCTGGGGCTTTTGTCGTTGCCTGTCCATAAACCCAGAGCACATTGTGCTGGCTGCATCAGTGTATCGTCCTTTGCCTATTAAGACCACACACTAAAAACTTGGGAGAGAGGAGGGATTTGGGCCAGGTTTGCGACTTTCAGAGTTATTTTCTTATATTATGTTAGTGTGTTGGTGCTGTGATTATGCTGTCACGGCACATATTGGGAGTGATGGCATGTGTCATCCCTGTAGTAGGAGGAGAGAAGTTTTTGGTAACAGTTAATGAGCACACTCATGGAGCGTTTACTTTTTGGATGGAACTGAGTTTAGTGTTTTGAGGATTTTTAGGACATGAACTGGCTTTTGCTGGTAGGAAACTTCCAGTGAAGTTAATACAAATCAAGGCATATAGGCATGGAGCAGCAGCTAATAATTTAAAGTAGCAAGTAATCAGTTAGTTTATAGAGTGTTGCTGGAGACTCCGTGATGAATACGTTAAGACAGATCAATTTCCTTTTCTCACATGGGAGACAAAGTGGTACACAAGAGCAACAAACAAGTCCTACAGTTCCAGACAGTGATGAGGACTCGGGCGAGAACGACAGCTGGGCAAATGGGAGGAGAGTGAAGGCCTCTGTGGCTACTGTCGGAAAAGGGTTCGGGGAGGTCTTCCTCAAAAACGTGGCATTTGAGCAGAGACCTGTGAGACAGGAGGGAGCTGAATAATCCAGATACCTGTGGAAACCTAGGGAGAAGAGTATTCCAGGCAGAGAGAATAGCCAGTGCAGGAGCCCCGAGGCAGGAACAAGCTTGGTGCATTTGAAGTGGAACAAGGATGCCCGTAGAACTGGTGCAGGATGAGTGCGGAAGGAGTAGGAGGAGAGGAGGCTGCAGAGGGTAGCAGGGACCAGATTGCGTAGGACATTTTAGCTCACAGTGAGAAGTTCAGATTTTGCTTTAAACCTGATGGAAGACCATTGGGAAATTTTGGCGTAGGGAATGACATGGTCTGATGTATCTTGAGTAATACTGGATCCTGTTTGAAGAATAGGTTGTTGAGGGGTAAGAGAGAAAAAGGGAACCCATTTGGCCCAATTGCACTAGTCCAGGAGAGAGGGAGCACGGTGGCTAGAATGTGGTGGCCATGATGGAGTTGGCAAAAAGTGGTTGGATTGAGGATATATTTAGAGTTGGAGCTGGCAGGACTTGGGGATGGATTGGATATGGGGTGGGGAAAGGAATTGGGATATTACCTGAATTTTTTTTACTTGAGCCATGGCCCAGCTTCGTGGACACACAACTTGAGCAGTGACAAAGAAGCCCTTGCTTAGGTGGGTCCTAAGCTTGCTTTAATCCTCTGCTGTTGCCATCTTGAAGTTATGGTCTGTTTTGGGGTGAGGGCTTCTTTATCTTGCACTAGGCCCATGCATTATACAGCTGGCTTTGACCGAACCAGTGGGTAGATGGTGGCCCCTTTAGTGGAGATGGAGGAGACTGGAAGAGGAACACTGTATGGAAGAGGGACGTGGCGTTCTCTTTGGGCCATGTTAAGTTTGAGGGGCCAGTTAGGCACCTCAGTGGAGCTGCTGTGTAGGTCGTCTGGTGGAGTGTTTAGAGGCGGAAGCCTCCCTGCCAGGGCTGGAGTCTTGGGGGTACATTCTGAAAGAGGTGAAATTTAAATCACGCTTTTGGGAAGAGAACACGTCAAGTTTATTCCCTTCCTTCTGCATTGAAGAAAGAATCATTGGTGGGACAATGCTGATAATTCCTTGACTGTAGCTTTTGTCTAAATTTTTTTCAGACTTTGGGGCAGATGGTGCCTGTTACTGGGGAGGCATGAATTTCCACCTTCTAATTGCTTTGTGTATATGTTCTTTTTCCTCTCACACAGTCGTTTTGCTCTTACTTTTCAGCCTAGGGTGACCACCAGTTCCAAAGGTGGCCTCTTCAGCCATCGGTTGAGATTTGAGGTGACTGAGCAACGCTGGCTTTAGAAACTTGAACCCATCATTGTGCAACTGACCCTAGGGACTCTGTTGGAGGCAAAGGGTTGAGAAAGTCTTGGGGGACTACAGTGCAGGGTCCTGCAGGTAGTGGGGCTTGGTGAATAATGCCTCGATCTCTAGGTACAGAGGGCTTGGACCCTGTCTATTCCTGCTCAGTGACCCTGGGAATGTCATCTAATCTCCATGGACCTTAGTAAAATGAGGATAATAGTATTTTCTATTTCCTAAAATTCCTGCAAGTTATAAACAAGGCAATTCATGTAGAACTTCTAGCTCAGGCCGTGAAACAGAGAAAGGACTCAAAAATGCTAAGTGCTACAACTACCATTGAGAACAGTTTTCCTGTCTGTACTGGGGAAGAAGAGCGGCTCTTAGATTGCATTGTGAAGGAAGCCCTGAGCAGTCTGCTATCTGTATCCCAAAGCTCATCTCACCTTTTGGTTTCCCTGGTGCACATCCAAACCCTAATGAGGATTGGCAGTGCAACAGTCAGCAAAACCAGCTGCTTACCTAGTTTTCCTTATGATAGACATGTGACTGTTTCTTCAGTGTCTATTCCCTACTGCACAGCAGAGCCCTGCAGTTTGTGGTATACAGGGAGATTAACCCCTACCCCATATGCCAAGATGGGTCCTGATTAGACCTAAGCCATCTGAGTAATTTCTTTTGCTACAGTGATTGGTTTGGGGTTGTGCACACTACCCAAGACTAAGTCAGTAGCATTCCATGGCCACATTGGTCAGTAAGGAGTGGGCATGCAACCTAGAATAGTTTGAACACAGTAAAGCTCAGGACTTTTGTTCTTTGCCCAGTAGACATCAGTAAGTAGCCATTGTTGCTTTCAACATTCATTGGCTACTCAAGATTGGGGACAAAGATAGAGTGTTTGGTGACATTGTTGCTTGATCAAACTGTACCTAAAGTCCTTCTTCTGTACTTTTCATTTAAAGTCATTAAATTTCCTTTAAAACTTTCACTTCTTTGAAGTTTTAACAATGATTTTCATTCAGAAGCATCCCTCTGATACAAATATACTCTGGGTGCCAGTTTTTCAAATGAATAGTGAAATAAGGTTGACCTGGCAAGTATGCCCATAGCTAACAATTTTGGGAAGATTATTTCCCCTCTTGGGATTTTTTTTAACCCCTGCTACGAGGACATCCTGACAGCAGGTCGTGCCAGGGGAAACCTGGTTGGAATTCTCAACTTCAGCGTGGATTTTATCTGCATTCCAAATTACATCCATCAATATTGCATACATTTTTTTGTTGGATAAAATGTAACTTCACGAGAAAAGCAAACAAAATAACCCAACATTATTTAAAATGTCTGTGCACAGCATGTGCTTTGAGAAAATAGGGTCACTGCAGGTCATTTGCAGTCCATATTCAACTCAGTACTTTTTGAATATGGCAAAAGGGTTATTTGATGTTGATGGCACCCATCTTCTGGAGTGATAACCTTTTCATCTTACCGAATAGTTCACTGAGGAGCTCTTATTTTTGCAGTGTATACTGCGCAGTGGATTTCTGGTATAAACATGTGCTTGTTTCTCTTTTAGGACATGGTGAGAGCACTCGGGCATATGTAACCAAGAGACTGGTTTTTCTTCGGGTCTGAGCTGCGGTGTTCTGCTGATGCCTCTTATGCTCGTCTGTGCTGGGGTGGGGTGCAAATGTTTATGTTAAAATCCTATTGCTATTTCCAGAGAAATCAAGGTATCTACATCAGTAATGGGCTTAAGCATTTGCCTTCCGAACTGAGTCTTCACCTTTGGTATTTCTGTGGAAGTTTTTTCCCTGATGCACACTGCGAATGTCTGCTGCTGTTGAGCTGCCAGCCTCTTACCTTAGGTTTAGGCTCTGTCCTGTGCCCTGCAGCTCCATCTCTTGCGAATTCGTGAGGTCCCAGTCCTTCAGTCAGCTGTCTTTCTCTACATCAGCTGCGTCATTGGGAGGGACCATAAGTCTCACTCCATTTTGCTTTAAGAACAACCTGATTGGGGATCAAGTTAAAAAAGTAATCCTCAGCTGGGTGAGCTGGCTCACACCTATAATCCCAGCACTTTGGGAGGCCGAGGTGGGTGGATCACCTGAAGTCAAGAGTTCAAGACAAGCCTGGCCACCATGTTGAAACCACCTCTCTACTAAAAAAATTAGCCAGGCGTGGTGGTGGGTGCCTGTAATCTCAGCTACTTGGGAGACTGAGACAGGAGAATTGCTGGAACCCAAGAGGCAGAGGTTGCAGTAAACTGAGATTGCACCACTGCACTCCAGCCTGGGCAACAACAGCGAGAATCCATTTCAAAAAAAATAAAAAAGTAATCCTCCCTTAGGGTAATCATGGCACACCCAATTGAAATTACATTCTCTGGATGCTTCATATTTTGTTCCCCCTTAACTACTCCACTTCCCTCCCCAATTCAAAACTTTCCAGTTCAGTGTCCTGTGATACTTGCTTTCCCTTTAGATTTACAGATTACATGCTCAAAAGTTCATTTTCCCTCTTGAGATTTCTTTTTTCCTTCCGACTATGAGGACATACCAACACAGGTTGTGCCAGGAGAAGCCTGGCAACTTCTCAACCTCAACTTCAATATGGATTTTTTTTTTTTTTTTGAGACGGAGTTTCGCTCTTTTCACCCAGGCTGGAGTGCAATGGCGTGATCTCGGCTCACTGCAACCTCCGCCTCCTGGGTTCAGGCAATTCTCCCGCCACAGCCTCCTGAGTAGCTGGGATTACAGGCACGTGCCACCATGCCCAGTTAATTTTCTGTATTTTTAGTAGAGATGGGGTTTCACCATATTGACCAGGATGGTCTTGATCTCTTGACCTCATGATCCACCAGCCTCGGCCTCCCAAAGTGCTGGAATTACAGGCGTGAGCCACTGCGCCCGGCCTCAATATGGATTTTACCTGCACTCCAAATTACACATCTGTCTGTCCATCTCTCTCTCTCTCTCTCTCTCTCTCTCTCTCTCATATATATATGTGTATACACACACACACACACACACACACACACACACACACATAAATTTTTTTTGAGATAGAGTCTCTCTCTGTCGCTCTGGCTGGAGTGCAGTGGTACAGTCTCAGCTCACTGCAATCTCCCCATCCTGGGTTCAAGCAATTCTCCTGCGTAATCCTCCCAACTAGCTGGGATTACGGACAAGTGCCACCACACCCAGTTAATTTTTTGTATTGTTAGTAGAGACATGTTGGCCAGGCTGGTCTTGAACTCCTGACCTCATGATCAGCCCGCCTCAGCCTCCCAAAGTGCTGGGATTACAGGCATGAGCCACCATGCCTGGCCCATCCATCAATATTTTCATACATTTTTTGTTGGATAGAATATAATTTCATGAAAAAGGTAAACCAAATCATCCAACATTATTTAAAATGTGTATGTACAGTATGTGCTTTGAGAAAATACGAGGGTCACTGCAGGTCATTTCAGGTCTCATTGCGGATGATCTGATGAAGGCATACTGATATCAGTAACTCCACTGTCATGTTTTTGCCTCAATCTGTATGCAGAAAATGCCCAGGCCCCACCTTGTAAAATTCTTTCCCCCAGTGTCTGGGGTTTGCAAATGCCCATTCACCTTCCTGCCCTTTGCAGGCACCATGTGGTATCTGTGTAGTTCTTCTGCTCCTGTCCTCCCACTTTTGTCAAGGATCTGCAGAGTGAGTGAACCCATCGTGAGGACATTGTCTTTCATCCCCAGGGAGCTGCCTTGACCCTCTGTGAACTGCCCATCCTTGAAGTGAGAGGCAGGGCTGTGTACTCTTGTGGGTGGAAGCCAGTCCCTTCCACAGTTCTCATTGCACTTTGTGGCCCGAGCTCCACAGCAGCCCCAGAGGGCCCTGAATCTCAGCATGTCCAAGCCAGGCCAAGAGGCCCCTTGGGAAACAGGTGCCATGACCTTATCGTGTTTCCCCTTTCCCTTCCTCTCTATTGTACCCCTCAAAACAAAGCACCTTATTCAAACCCAACTAAAGCACTCGTGCATGGCCTACCTATGCAAACGTGTAGCTGTGGAGATCAACCGCCTTCCACTTCCATCAGCATTCACACTGAGCTGCAGCCAGGTCTCAGCAGCTCCCAAGCCCTGGGGCACTGCTGTGGGTGCTGGCTGCATCTGGCTTCCTACCTCTCAACTGGGGATTTCTGTTCGTGTGAAACAGTAGCAGTAGGAAGACTGAATTATTGAGTCTGCATTTGGCCTGGCTCAGGTGGCTTCCTAAACACCCTGGAGCCACTTGCTCAGCAGAAGTCACCTCTTTCCAATGCATGGGAGAGAGGGGTGGCATCCAAAGGGTTAAGACACACCACCACCCCTTTCCAGCCTCCAGGTTTTCGTTTTAATGAGGAGCCTTGTGTACATCATGCCTGGACATAAAGGAATGATGCTGATGGCTCATTAGTGGACTGGTGGGGAGATGTTTTAGGATAGTTTGACCCTCCAGAAGCTCCCCAAACATATTGTGTGGAGGAAACCCTGCCAATCATGCCCCTGGGAATCTATCAGGGAAATCTGTTTCTCCCAGACTCATGGAATAACATGGCATAGGGGATTGTCCACAATCCCTTTCAGGATCTGTGCTGAGACTTGGAACCTGAAAGGCTCTTTGCCTTCCAGCAGCCCACTGCCTGGTGAAGGAGACAGACAAGCACACAGAGAAGTATGGCAGCTTGCATCACCCCTGTGGAGCTTCTGGGCTCTGGAGGTAAAGGCGAGTTCAAATCCTGCAGCGGACCCTTAGTATGTGTACGATGTGCAAACCCATCTCTCCAGTCTTGGGAGAAGGGGAATAGAAAAGTCTTATAGAGCTGTGGTGAGAGTCACTGAGCACACGCCTGGCACATCTTCAGCACTCAGAAAATGTCAGATTTAAATCATCATCATTACATAAATCGTCAGGAGAGCAAAAACGAGGGAGCAGTTAATTAAGAGAAAACTGCAGAGAAGTTACGATGTTGGAACCATGTCTCCAGGAACGCGTAGGATTTCACAGGATGGATGAGATGGAGAGGGTGCTTTGCAGAGAGAGATAACCGCAAGAGCAAAAGGCTGGGAGGTAGGAACATTATGTCACCCTTCCTCTGAGGCTCCCAGTTGACCCTTGCACTTGTCATTTGCTTTTTCCTCTGTGCATGTCTTGTCTTCTCCCCTCCTGGGAGTTTTCGTTGCAACACAGGAGAGTGGAACGTGTTGTGGAAGTGGAGTGAGATGATGCAGCTTTGCTGTTTTCTGACCTTCACTTGTGGAAGGGTGTAATGGTGAAGAGTGTGGCTCACCTGGGCTGAGCCGAGCTGCCTCAGCCCAGGCCCAGCGCTCCCTCGTCAAGGGACTCAGTCTTGGTCCTCCTCAGTGTTCCCATCTGCGAAGTGAGGATGATAACAGCACCCCCCTCTAGAGCTGATGTGAGGGTTAAATAACTGATGTGTGTTCGGTGTTCAGAATGGGCCCTGGCATGGGGTAAGTGCCCTGTAACTGATCACCGATCACTGGCTTTTGCCCTGGCTGCTCCATCTGCCTGGAAAATTTCTTTGCTTAGACACCTACTTGGCTTGTTCCTGGCTTTCTCTGGGCCTTTTCTCCAGGTCACTTGAGTCTTTATCTGGCTGCTCTATTGACAGTCCCAGTCCTGTTCATCCACCTCCCCTTCCTGCTTCACGTTTCTTGTCATCTTATATGCTATGTATTTTCCTTATTTATTATTGCATGCCTCTTCCAATCAGAATGTGAGCTTCTTAGAGACAGGGGTTTTTGTTTGTATGTTCAGTGCTGTGTATGTGCTTGTAGAAGAGTGTCGAGCACATAGTAGTTGCTCAACAAATACTTGAATGAATGCATGAACTAAGCCTCATTGAATCATACTTTCCTCTTCTGTAAAATGGAGCTATTAGCCTGTGTCAGGTGGAGTACAAGATGCCTGTTTAGAAATGACAGAGCACTAAATACACAGAAGAGATGATAATTATCATTGAAGGCAAGGACTGTGTCATGTGTCTTCTTATTTCCACCATACACTTGGAAAATCACTATTCTGTCCACCTACCTACTCAGCCTTCCACGCAGCTGTCCATCTACCCACCCATCCCCCCATCAACCCATTCCCCCACCTACCCACCCATGCTCTCATCAACCAATCCCCCCACCTAACCACCCATCCCCCAATCAACCCATTCCCCCACCTACCCACCCATGCTCCCATCAACCAATTCCCCCACCTACCCACCCATCCCCCCATCAACCCATTCACCCACCTACCCACTCATACCCCCATCAGCCCATCCACCCACCCTTCCACTCAATCATGCAGTTACCCACCCTTCCACTCACCCATCCATCAATTTGTCCTACCATCCAACACCTTACCCACCCATCAGCCCATCCACCCACGTTTCTATTCAATCTTGTACTCACCTACCCTTCCACCCACCCATCAACCCATCCACCCACTATGCCACTCAACCATGCACTCACCCACCCGTCCACCCACCCAACCATCCATTCATCCTCCTGTCCACCCCCCTACCCACCCATCAACCCATCCACCTAAGCTTCCACTCAATCACATACTCATTCACTCATCCACTCACCCATCCACCCTCCACCCACCCATCAATCTATCCACCTATCCTTACACTTAATCATCCATCCATCCATCCCCACCATCATCCCATTAACCCACCCTTCCACTCAGTCATCTACTCTTCCACTCACCCACTCACCTGTTTACCCACCCACCCAGCCACCCACCTTTCCACTTAATAACCTACTCTTCCTCCTGCCCACTTACCCACTCATCCCAGACATCTGCTGACCCATCCATCGAATCCCATCCATCCTGTTCCCCATGCATCCATCCATGCATCTAACAAATGTTTATTGAATACGCAGTGATTACTAGGCATTGGACTAACATTTATGACTGACAGTAATAGGTGAAAATGAACAGGAATTCACTACATACTACATATTGTGTTAAGAATGTTGCATTGAATATTTTATTCAGTTTTTAAGAGTCATATGAAATAGGCACTGTGATCACATTGCCACTTTCAGATGACGAAACAGGCATGGAGAGGGAAGCAGCTTGCCTAGGAGTACATGTCTAGAAAGTGGAGGAGTCTGGGTTGGAACCTGGGTCGGCTACCCGATCATACTTGCTCTTAACAAGCTCACATGAAGTCCGCAGCCCCACAGGAGAGACGTATGGAACATGAGATTATGTAAAGAGTAGGCCCTCAGTTCATGTGTTTAGTAGATGTGTGCTCTCTGAGTGTTGGTTAAAAATGATGGCCCCTTTTCTGGGGAGAGAGTCAGTGAAAATGCCTATATCTGATGCTGTAATGGAAAGCTCAGTGCATTTTCTTTATCCATTCATTCGTTAGCAGATTCTTAGGCTGCTTCCATATCTTCACTGTTGTGAATAGTATTGCACCGAACTTGGGAGTGCAGGCATCTCTCTGAGATCCCTATTTCATTTCTTTTTTTTTTTTTTTCTGAGACGGAGTTTCCCTCTTGTAACCCAGGCTGGAGGGCAATGGCACGATCTCGGCTCACTGCAACCTCCGCTTCCTGTGTTCAGGCAATTCTCCTGCCTCAGCCTCCTGAGTAGCTGAGATTACAGGCACGTGCCACCATGCCCAGCTAATTTTTTTTTTTTGTATTTTTAGTAGAGATGGGGTTTCACCATGTTGACCAGGATGGTCTCGATCTCTTGACCTTGTGATCCACCCGCCTTGGCCTCCCAAAGTGCTGGGATTACAGGCATGAGCCACCATGTCCGGCCCCTATTTCATTTCTTTTGGATATATACACAGAAGTGGGGTTGCTGCATCATATGATGGTTCTGTTTTCAATTTTTTGAGAAACCTCCATCTTGTTTTCCAGAACGACTGCATCATTTTACAACCCCACCCAGAGGGTGCCAGAGGTTCCAATTTCTTCACCTCCTGGCCAGCCCTGGTTATCTACAGTGGAATATTATTCAGCCTTAAAAAAGAAAGAAATCCCAACATATGCAACAAGATGGCTGAAGCTGGAGGGTGGTGATGTAAACCAGTCACCGAAGGACAAATACCACATGAGTCCAGTTCTAGGAGATACCTAAAATAGCCAAACTCATGGAATAGAATATTGATTGCCAGAGGAGTTTCTGTTCATGGGTACAAAGTTTGAGTCCTGCAATATGTCTGTGTTCTAAATGCTGTACAACATTATCCCATAGTTAACAATACTGTGCACTTAAAAACTTGTCAAGATGACTGGGTGTGGTGGCTCAAGCCTGTAATCCCAGCACTTTGGGAGGCTGAGGTTGGCAGACCACTTGAAGTCAGGAGTTCAAGACCAGCCTGGCCAACATGGTGAAACCCATCTCTACTAAAAATACAAAAAATTAATCAGGTGTAGTGGCATGCACCTGAGGCTGGGGCAGGAGAATCACTTGAACCAGAGAGGTGGAGGTTACAGTGAGCCTAGATGTGCCTCTGCACTCCAGCCTAGGCGACAGAGCGAGACCCTATCTTAAAAAACAAAATAAAACAAAACCCCACAAAAACTTGTCAAGAGGGTACATTTCATGTTATGTGTTCTTTTTCTTTCTTTTCTTTTCTTTCTTTTTTTTGAGATGGGGTTTCACTCTTGTTTCCCAGGCTGGAGTGCAGTGACATGATCTTGGCTCACTGCAACCTCTGTCTCCCAGGTTCAAGTGGTTCTCCTGCCTCAGCCTCCTGAGTAGTTGGGATTACAGGCACACACCACCACACCTGGATAATTTTTTGCATTTTTAGTAGAGACGGGGTTTCACTGTGTTGTCCAGACTGGTCTCGAACTCCTGACCTCATGATCTGCCCGCCGTGGTCTCCCAAAGTGCTGGGATTAGAGGCATGAGCCACGGCTCATGGCCATTGGATGTTCTTTTTTCTTTTTTTTTTTTTGCTTAATAATAAAAGTATTTATTTGACTTTTTAGGATCCAACCCTTTTACATTGTTGGATTTTTAAATTTTTAATATGTTTCTTTTTCTTCACCTTTTTTTTTTTAAATCTTCATTGCCTCTGAATGATTTGGAAGCTGCTGCCATCCCTGGGTCTGGCAGGGACCACAGGAGCCAGGCTGTGCTGGGGCTACCTTGGGCCACGCCCTGCTCTGTGCTGAGGCCCCTGGAAGGAAGCACTCCTGCTGACCAGAGTCTCTTTCTGGCCGGGAAACACAGGCACACCACGCGAGGCTCCCACTCTCCCTGTGCTCTTTTCCAGCACAAGGCATTTCTCACTCCTCTGTAATTACCCAGGCTAATTAAATAAATTGATCTGCTGATGTACACTTCACAGTCATTTTTGTGGTGTAATTTCGCTTTAATAGAACTGGTGCTTGCGTGAGAGGAAATGAAAGCTTGGGGTAGAAGTGGGATCTTTTACTGTTCAAGAAAAATAATTTTTGCCAGGGGTTTTGGTTCCCTGTGTGTGCATAATGTATGTGCTTGCTGTCAGAATTAACTGGGAAAACAGCAGCTGTCTGGTAAGAAGGATAGTGTGGGAGGCCCTTTGCCATGAGAAACATCAGATGGACTCTTAAGTCTTGACAAGAAGCTCGTAATTTTGGAGGCAAATGGGGCACGAAGCATACTGTTGGCTGTCTGCTGGCCAGAAAGTGAATTCTTTGCTCTGTGGGGATGTTCTGGGAAATGGCTATTGGCTCTGGTTGATAGATGGGCGTGTGTCATGCTGACACAGCAGGGATGGGAGGTGAGGTGTCCCTCACCAGAGTCATGGTTAAGAGTGTGGTTTAGGGTCCAGTACCATTTAGTTCCGGTGTCAGCCTTTGCTGTTTGCTAGATGTGTGCCTTTCTGCAATTGGCTCCCACTTCTGAGCCTCAGTCCTCCTCCTCTAAAAACCACATTGCAGGCCGGGCATGGGGGTTCACACCTGTAATCCCAGAACTTGAGGAGGCTGAGGCTGGCGGATAACCTGAGGTCATGAGTTCGAGACCAGCCTGGCCAACATGGTGAAACCCCGTTCTCCACTAAAAATACAAAAATTAGCCAGGCATGCTGGCGGGTACCTGTAGTCTCAGCTTTTTGGAAGGCAGGCAAATCGCTTGAACTTGGTTGCAGTGAGCCAAGATCACGCCACTGCACTCCAGCCTGGGTGACAGAGCGAGGCTCCCTCTAAAATAAATAAATAAATAAATAAATAAATAAGTAAATAAATAAGCAAGCCAAGCATGGTGGCAGGTGCCTGAAATCCCAGCTACTCAGGAGGCTGAGGCAGGAGAATCACTCGAACCCGGAGGTAGAGGTTGCAGTGAGCCGAGATCGCACCACTGCAGTCCAGTCTTGGCAATAAGAGTGAAACTCCATCTCAAAAAAAAAAACAAAACAAAACAAAAACCCCGCACCTTGCAGGATTGTGGAGAAATGCATGAGCCCAGCCAACTGTCCAGCCCATGGTGAGCACTGTAGGAATTTTAGCTGCTCTTAGTGTCTGTACTGAAGGCAGTCTTTCACCCATCCACCGACTATTAAGCAAAAACCGTGAAACAAGTATTGTGCTGGTGGAACAGGTTTGACCCCAGATAGGTCTAAGCCTTGCTGAGGATGCATCTCCAGTCTGATACCCTCATTCTGCCCACAGTGGGAGTCAGACTGTTGACGGTATTGATAATGCCATACTGATTTATTTAATCCAGCTCTGTGCCAGACACTGCCCCAAGCACTTTGCAGGGCGGCTTCCGTAAATAATATGGTTCTCATCTGCTGAGTGCTGTGCCAAGGCTTTGACAGGCACGATGTCATTCCATCTTCTAACCACTCTAGAAGGTAGATACAGTGCACACTGTACCCCGCTTTAGAGGTAAGGTAAGGGAGGCTTGGGATAGTGAAGTGATTAGGGGCAGATGGCTAGTGGGAGAGAAAGGCACAGTTTGAACTCCAGGCTGGCTGACTCCTGGTTTGTAACCATATCATTGAACTGATGCCTATTGATGGGTCTCAGGAGGAGGTTCACATGGTCCCCAGACTTATATCAATGGCGTAAGATTCAGCTCAAGGTGTTATGAAGGTGGCAGAAAGTTTCACTGCAAACATTTGAGCCTTTCCTCTCTATGGAGACCCCATGCAATGTACCCAGTGCCTGTGAGCTTGGGAATTGGTGAGACCTGTTACCTAGAGTGGTCAAGGGAGGAATTCAGGTTGGAGCCCTGTTATTACTCAGCCCATAGACTCCTTGTGAACGACCCTGGTTATCTGTCTTGGATGTTTGCTTGAAGCTTTAGGCTCTAAGTCTCCATAATTATTTTATTTTTTTTTTCAGACAATTTCACTCTTGTTGCCCAGGCTGGAGGGCAATGGCCCAATCTTGGCTCCCGCAACCTCCATCTCCTCGGCTCAAGTGATTCTCCTGCCTTAGCCTCCTGAGTAGCTGGGATTACAGGTGCCTGCCAGCATGCTTGGATAATTTTTTGTATTTTTAGTAGAGATGGAGTTCCACCATGTTGGCCAGGCTGGTCTTGACCTCCTGACCTCAGGTGATCCACCTGCCTCGTCCTCCCAAAGTGCTGGGATTACAGGCATGAGCCACCACCCCCGGCCACTCTCCATTCTTATTTTTGTACTTTTTCCCAGTGTGGTCTGTTTAATCTTTTTCCATTTATTTATTCAGTGGGTCCTGCTTCCTTCCGATGCACTCCGTAGAACACTGCCTGTCTCTTGCACTTGTGCACCCTGGGAGTGGCTGCAAGATTCCATGAACCCTTGTCTCTCAAGATGAGCAGCTATATCCAACTTAAAAAAATTCACATACATTTAACATGTAACCCAACAATTCCATACTTACATATATTTACTATCAGCTTTTTGTCTCAAAAAATTTGAAACCTGCAGAAATGTTCTGGACATCATTCAATGAACACCCTGTCTCCCCTTCACCAGCGGTCACGTGTTTTCTTTACACACACATGCTCGTATTTTATTGAACCCATTTGAGAGTCAGCAGCAGACATTACTTTTCACCCTGCACACTTGATCACATATGGCCTAAGATCAAACACATTCTCTTACATGACGAAATGTAATGAGCACACTCAAAAAATTTAATGATAATAAAATACTCTTGGCTGGGCACTGTGGCTCATACCTATAATTCCAGGACTTTAGGAGGGCAAGATGGGAGGATCACTTGAGCCCAGGAGTTTGAGATGAGCCTGGGCAACATGGTGAAAACCTGTCTCTACAAAAAACATAAAAATTGGCCAGGCATGGTGGCATGCACCTGTAGTCCTAGCTACTCAAAAGAGTGAGGCAAAAGGATTACTTGCCTCAGCAAGTTGAGGATCACTCAATCCAGGGAGGTTAATGCTGTAGTGAGCTATGATGGTACCACTGCACTTCAGCCTGGGTAATAGAATGAGACCCTGTCTCAGAAACGAAAATGCTTTTTTTGTTGTTGTTTGAGATACAGTTTTGCTCTATCCCCACAGAGCAAAGAATTCACTTTCTACCCAGCCTGGAGTGCAGTGGTGCGATCTTGGCTCACTGCAACCTTCGCCTCCCGGGTTCAAGCAATTCTCCTGCCTCAGTCTGCCAAGTAGCTGGGATTATAGGCATGTGCCACCACACCTGGATAATTTTGTATTTTGAGTAGAGATGGGGTTTCACCATGTTGGTCGGGCTGGTCTTGAACTCCTGACCTCATGTGATCTGTCCACCTTGGCCTCCCAAAGTGCTGGGATTACATGCATGAGCCACCGTGCCTGGTCACAGAAATACTCTTATTTGATACATACTCGATAGTCAAATTCCTCAATTTTCCTGATACTATGCTTTATGGCTTAAAAAAAAAATCCAGTGTCTGGTCAGAGATAAAACATTGCATTTAGTTTTCCCATTTTTAAGGACTTTTTACGCAGGCTGGGCACAGCTCAGCACTTTGGGAGGCCCAGGTGGGTGGGTCACTGGAGGTCAGGAGTCCAAGATCAGACTGGCTAACATGGTGGAACCCCATCGCTACTAACAGTACAAAAGATAGCCAGGTGTGGTGGCACATGCCTGTAATGCCAGCTATTCGGGAGGAGGCTGAGGCAGGAGAATTGCTTAAGCCTGGGAGGTGGAGGCTGCAGTGAGGCAAGCTCATGCAACTGCATTTTACTCTGAAAGAGTGAGACTGTCTCAAAAAAAAAAAAGAAAAAGAAAAAGAAAAAGACTTCTTTATTGTGGAGGAGTTCCCCAGCCCTTCCCTCCTCCCCCACCCCGTGTGTGTGTGTGTGTGTGTGTGTCTGTCTGTCTGTCTGTTAGGACACTGACATTTTCACACAGTTCAGTTCGGATATTTGGTGGAATATCCCATTTGCAAATGCAGGATGGATTTATGTGACAGCTGCAGCCTAGCAGATTCAGGTGAGGTGGTTTTGGCAGGAGGACTACGTAAGTCCTCCTTGGTGTATCATGTAAAGCGGTAGATGATGTCATTGGTGGTATTGAGGGAGACACATTTTAAAGTCACTTTGATGAGAAGAGGCACTTCCTGCTTGAAACCTAGGCTGAAAACTAATTTCCCGTTGAGGAAAAAAAATACCACACCTTGCCCCATGAGACACTGCCGAGTGCTCCCTTGGGATTTCTCGGGGGTACTGTGTGCCTGCTTGTGTGTACTCTCCTGTGGGGTCCACGAGGTGCTGGGACACTGAGATGAACAAGACATGGCCTTTCTGTATCTGGTGGGAGAAGCTTTGGAACAGATCAGCCCAAGGCAGTGTGATAAATGTTGAAAACAAGGGTGTATATAAGGTAGGATGGACGGAGAGGTCACTAGCTCAGCTGGGGAAGGCTGGGATGACTTACCACAGGAGGAGACATTTGGAATACTTACAATTCCTTTCCAGAAAGGCTGCTGGGAGGCCAGTCTCCACCAGCCCCTTACCCCATGAGAGTTGGGATCCCCTCCTCCATTTGAGCTCTAGTCCTGCAACATTTTCCTTGTCCCGTGGAGCCCGGCAGGTGCACTGTGGGAGCTGTTACTGGCGCACTGAGGGGTGAGTCTCTCTGCTCTTTTTGTGTTCAGGTCTCTCTCTCTCTCTCTCTCTCTCTCTCTCTCTCTCTTTTTGAGATGGAGTGTCATTCTGTGGTTAGGCTGGAGTGCAGTGGTGCAATCTCAGTTCACTGCAACCTCCACTTCCCAGGTTCAAGCAATTCTCCTAAATCAGTCTCCAAAATAGCTGGGACTGCAGGTGCCTGCTACCATGCCCAGCTAATTTTTGTATTTTAGTAGAGACGGGGTTTCACTATGTTGGACAGGCTGGTCTCGAACTCCTGATCTTGTGATACACCTGCCTTGGCCTCCCCAAGTGCTGGGATTACAGGCATGAGCCACCGTGCCTGGCTCAGGTCTCTCTTTCTTGACGAGAACTGCTTGACAACAAACTGTAGGATTGTCTTTTGGAGGGAATGTTTTTTTTTTTTTTCTGTCTCTTCACTGTCTCTCAGTCTCTGTCTGTCTGGAGTCTGACCCAATATTCCTGAAAGACAGTTGGACTTGAATTCCAACCCAGAGTGCACCACTTATGGGCCCTGTGACCTTAGGCAAGTCACTTTATCTTGCCAAGCCCCAGTTTTCTTGTTTGTAATGGAGTTATCACAGCGCCTCCCTCAACACAGCTACTTGGGGGTTAACTGAGGCGGTGCCCGCAATGTGGGGCCCAGCAGAGAAGGGAATCAATACATTCTAGCTATTAGGATTCTTCTCTTTAATCTCAAACTGCTTTTCCGGGCCTTGTCCTCTGCACAGAGTGTTCTCTGCCCAGCTCCTTTATTCCAGCCTTTTCTTTGTGTAGGGCAGCTATTTTCTTTCTAGAGCATACGGTCTTCAGTATGACCCTGCTGATAGGGCAGACATTCAGGCAGCATCTTTCTTTTCGAAGGTACCAGGGCAGCCTGGAGGAAGTAGAGACCCCACCTGCATCTCAGGGGTGCTTCTGAGACCCCTGATGGCAGCAGCCAATTGTCACCATGGGACAGGCAGCTGTGGGGGGCGTTGACTTGGTTCTAGTGGCCTTCTTGGAGGTGTCTTATCTGCTCAGCTTAGGGTGGTTAAGGGTCCCATGGCTTGGTTTGTGATCAGCAGAGGTTGGAAGGGGTGAAGGCATGTGTGTGTGTGTGTGTCATATATATATATATATGTATATGTATATATATGTATGTATATGAGATAGAGAGAGACAGAGATATAGAGAAGGGGATACATAGAGAAGAGGGAGGAAGGGAGAGAGAGAGAGAGATGAAGAGAGGGAGAGGCAGAGGGAGAGGGAGAGGGAGAGAGGGAGAAAACAGAGAATAAAAGGGAAAGAGAGGGAGGGGATTCAATCCTAGGGTCTTGAATCAGAAGAGCTCAGAAGGGGTGTGCCCTTACTGGCTCTGACGATGTTGGACTTTGGCGAAATGGAATTTGCATCAGTTCCCCAAACTTGCATCTTTCTGTGCATTAGTTCAGGCCCCAGCAGGAAATGGCAGATGGCACACTCAGAGCAGGATAGTTTAAGGAAGGTGTAACGCCTGAATGAAGGTGCGGCAGGACGCAGGGAATGTGAGTCTGGAGAGGTGAGGAAGGAGCAGTTCCTGGACTCCTGAACGACACGGGTGTGTGCTGTCCCTCTGTCTGCATCGTGAAGCCTGAGGGCAAGGAGGCCTCTTGATGGAAGATGTCAAGGTCAATGCCTGGGACACAAGGTACCTTTGCCAGCTCAAAGCCTGGGGCCTGAGGTCAGCTGAAGCTGGGTTTAAAAATGGAGACTGGTCAGCTTCAAAGAGAGCATAATGACATTTTATTTATAGGCAGAGACTTTTTCCTTGATGTAATTAGGAAGACTGAAGGAACTTTGGAAGGGGACTGTAGCAGTTTGAAGAGGGTTGAAGAGTGTCTCCTCCAAAATAGGTCCACGTCCTAACCCCTGATACCTAACCCCTGTGATCTTATTTGGAAATAGGGTCTTTACGGATGTAATAAAGTTAAGGGTCTCAGGATGAAATGATCCTGGATTTAGGGTAAGCACCAATCCATTGTCTGGTGTCCTTGAAAAAAAGGGGCCAGGCGTGGTGGCTCACGCCTATAATCCCAGCCCTTTGGGGGAACCAGGCAGGTGGATCACGTGAGGCTAGGAGTTCGAGACTAGCCTGGCCAACATGGCAAAACCCTGTATCTACAAAAAATACAAAAATTAGCTGGGCATGGTGGCGCGTGCCTGTAATCCCAGCTACTCAGGAGGCTGAGGCATGAGAATTGCCTGAACCCAGGAGGTGGATGTTGCCGTGAGCCAAGATCACACGACTGCACTCCAGCCTGGGTAACAGAGTAAGACTCTGTCTCAAAAAAAAAAAAAAGGAGAGGAAAAGAAAGGGAAGGGAGTTGTGAGGCACAGGCAGGCACCAAGGGGAAGGCCATGTGGTGGATGCAGAGACGGAGTGATGGATTTACAAGCTAATGGGTGGCAAGGATTTTTGGCAGCCACCAGGAGCCAGGAGGAAGGCATGGAACGGATGCTCCCTGAGAGCCTCCAGACAGAGTCAACCTTGATGACACCTTGATTTTGAGCTGGGCTCCAGAACTGTGAGCAAATACATTTCTGTTGCTTTAAGCCACTGCATTTGTGGTAACTAGTAATGACAGCTGTAGGAAACTCTATAGGGACGAACTCTCTTCATAACTCAATCATGTTTATGCTGTGCTCACATTTCCTTAAGGTCACCTTCCCGAAGTCACCCTCAGGACCAATGGTTGCCTGTGCCTTGCCCTGTGCTTTGGGGGAAAGGATAGACTGGATTGGCAGTTTTTTCTAGGGCCAGATTTTATCTTTCATATTTCTGTTGTATCCCTAGCTTCTGGAACACTGTCAGACACAGGTTAGTCATGAAAAACATACTTGTTGGCCAGGCGCGGTGGCTCAAGCCTGTTATCCCAGCACTTTGGGAGGCCGAGGCGGGTGGATCACGAGGGCAAGAGATTGAGACCATCCTGGTCAACATGGTGAAACCCCGTCTCTACTAAAAATACAAAAAATTAGCTGGGCATGATGGCGCGTGCCTGTAATCCCAGTTACTCGGGAGGCTGAGGCAGGAGAATTGCCTGAACCCAGGAGGCGGAGGTTGCGGTGAGCTGAGATCGCGCCATTGCACTCCAGCCTGGGTAAGAAGAGTGAAACTCCACCTCAAAAAAAAAAAAGTACTTGTTGAATGAAAGAGTGAGCACCAAATGGAAATTAATAGTATAAGTCAAAGTTATGATGAAAAATGACAGTGAGTACTACGAGATTAATTCAATGATTGTGACTTAGATTTCCTTTGAAATCTCTAGGCTTATTGAGGAGGAAATTAATTTTTTTTTTTTTTTTTTGAGATGGAGTTTCGCTCTTGTTACCCAGCCTGGAGTGCAATGGCGCGATCTCGGCTCACCGCAACCTCCGCCTTCTGGGTTCAGGCAATTCTCCTGCCTCAGCCTCCTGAGTAGCTGGGATTACAGGCACGCGCCACCATGCCCAACTAATTTTTTTTTTTTTGTATTTTTAGTAGAGACGGGGTTTCACCACGTTGACCAGGATGGTCTCAATCTGTTGACCTCGTGATCCACGAGGAGGAAATTAATTTATTTGACTGCTTTGATGTCTAATTGACATCTTGTTGTCATTGTCCTTATCTTTGTTGCCATTAGTAATACTATTGATAATGTTTATAACAATATCTCTCATACATACATAGGTGCCTTCACCCCTTCCAACCTCTGCTGATCACAGACCAAGCCACGGGTCGCTTAACCACCCTCAACTGAGCAGATTAGACTAATAGTCATTAGGTGCTTGCTTTGTGACCCGGCATTAGGCTAATTGCTTATATACATTGTTCCATTGAAGTTTCACAGGTACCCAGTGAAGTAGGTACTGCTACTTACTTCCATCTAATAGATAAAGAGGTGGAGGCTGAGAGTTTAACTGCTCGCCCGTGACTACACAATCTGACAGCAATGGAGTTAGGAGTGGTGCTTTTTTTTAAAATTTTTTTGAGATGGAATCTCATTCTGTAACTAGGTTGGAGTGCAATGATGTGATCTTGGCTCACGGCAACCTCTGCCTCCCAGGTTCAAGCGATTCTCCCACCTCAGCCTCCCTGAGTAGCTGGGACTACAGGCATGTGCTAAAACACCCGGCCAATTTTTGTACTTTTAGTGCAAATGGGGTTTCACTGTGTTGGCCAGGCTGGTCTTGAACTCCTGACCTTGTGATCTGCCCAGCTTGGCCTCCCAAAGTGCTGGGATTACAGGCGTGAGCTACCACACCCAACCTGAGTGGTGTTGCTCTGAACTGGCAAAATATGCATCTAATGAATATTTTGTTGAGTGCACCTTTTGGGCTGACTGCTCAAGCTCTTCCCTGGGAAATGTACCTCGCACCCATTGCCACTTGAGGTAGCAATTGGGTTCCCACAGCCATGTCTGTTTCAGGGCATGCTCCTTGGCCATTGCTTATTGGCTTATGCCTGAGTCAATCAGAGACCTGTAATCAAATATGGACCAATCAGAGACCTCTTCCAGGAATATGGACTTGGAGCTGAGAAAAAGAACCACCTCTCTCTCCGGGATGTAAATGCAGGTGCAGAGGATAGCTATGTTCCTGCATTGTGGACAAGAGAACAGAACAACCCAGTCTACAGGGAGAGAGAAGAATGAGGCACATGCTCAGATATGAGCCACACAGAGAGAAGACTTCCAGATTCCCCACTAGATTGGATCTCAAACGTTAATATGCATAGAAATCTTGCATATTTGGGATCTTGTGAAAATGTAGATTCATACTCAGAAGGTCCAGGTGGGGCATGTGATTCTGAACTTCTAACAAGCTCCCAGGTGATGCTGATGCTTCTGGCTCATGAACCACACCCTAGCCTCTGGTTCCAGCTCAGTCCTAAGGTCTGGCTCTGTCCCTGTCCTTGGATTCTGTTGGGCACAGGACACACTTGTTCATGTAGCCAAAGTGTCCCCCTTTGTTTAAGACATCATGGGAATTTCTGTTTCTTACAGTCAAGATTCCCAACTACAGTATTATTGGTGGGAGCTCTGTGTGGGGATCAGGAACTCACAGCCCTTGTCTCAGGGCATTATTATCACTAATGTGTGACTATTTCCCCCAGTAGGTTCTAGAGACTAGGTCATAAGCTTCTTTTGGCCTTTCTTTGTGTTTCTTATCACTGTGTCCCCTGCACCTAGTACACAGGTGATATCCCAGAAAAGTGTGTTGAATGAATGAAAGAAAGAACATCACACTGGATTTGGGAGATGTGGGTGCGTGTCTTGGCTTCAGTCATGACTTTTGGGCTGAACCTCTTACCTTACAAGTGGTTATCCCATATGCTGGAGGGATACTGTTGACGTCACATCCCTTTGCATCTCTCAGCATCCTGTGTCTTTAGTGTTCAGCACCAAGAAAGATTTTCTGGCTTGATCTGTTTCTCTTTTTTGCTTTGCCTGATAGGAAGCTTACAGTCCAATTTGTGGCTTAACTTGTCATTGGCTAGGACTTCAAGGGTCTCATTTTATCTTCTGGTCTTGATTTCCTTCTTTTTTCTGAGATGGAGTTTTACTCTTGTTGCCCAGGCTGGAGTGCAGTGACATGATCTTGGCTCACTGCAACCTCCGCCTCCTGGGTTCAAGCAATTCTCCTGCCTCAGCCTCCTGAGTAGCTGGGACTACAGGTGCCCACCACCATACCTGGCTAATTTTTGTATTTTTAATAGAGATGGAATTTTACTGCACTGGCCAGGCTGATCTTGAACTCCTGACCTCAAGTGATCTGCCCACCTCTGCCTCCCATAAGTACTGGGATTTTAGGCATGAGCCACCGTCCCCGACCTGGTCTTGACTTATTTCATTATTTGATGTTATTTTTTCTGCTGCTTATTATTTATCTCTGTGTATTTTTGTTATCTGTTCTTTAAATGCTGTTTGAAATTCTCCATGGGATGAGATGAAATGTAAAGCGGATAAAAATGACAATTGGGAATACTAATACTGAGTTTGGAATACATTAACAATTGCTGGAGGACTTTATTAGTTTCCTAGAGCTGCTGTGGCAAAGTACCACAGGCTGGGTGGCTTAAACGACAGAACTCTGTCATCCCATGGTTCAGGAAGCTTTGACTCTGAGAACAAGATGCTGGCAGTGTTGGCTCCACTCCAGGGCTGTGGGGAATTGCCTGTCCCACGTCTTTCTCCTTGCTTCTGGTGGTTAGCTGGCAACTTTTGGCTTACAGATGCATCACCCTGACCTCTGCCTTCATGTTAGCCAGGCCTTCTCCCTGTGTGACTGTCTGTGTCCGAGCTTCCCCTTTTAATAAGGACAAGTTCTATGGGATTAGGGCCCACCCCGCTTCAGTATGACCTACTATAAACTTGTTATGTTTTCATATAAATCACATTCTGAGGTATTAGGGGTTAGGACTTCAACACATTCATTTAAAATTTTTTAAAAATTATTTTAAAATTAAAAATGTTGTGGGTACATAGAGGTGTATATATGTGGTAAATGAGATGTTTTGGTAAAGGCATGAAATGTGTAATAATCACATCATGTAACATGAGGTCTTCATTCCCTCAAACATGTATCCTTTGTGTTACAAACTTCATAATGTACACTACTGCCCGGGCATAGTGACTCATGCCTGTAATCCCAGCACTTTGGGAGGCTGAGGTGGGCAGACCACGAGGTCAGGAGATGGAGACTGTCCTGGTTAACATAGTGAAACCCCGTCTCTACTAAAAATACAAAAATTAGCCAGGTATGGTGGTGGGTGCCTGTAATCCTAGCTACTCAGGAGGCCGAGGCAGGAGAATTGCTTGAACCCAGGAGGTGGAGGTTGCGGTGAGCCGAGATCATGCCACTGCACTCCAGCCTGATGACAGAGAGAGACTCCGTCTCAAAACAAAAATAAAAGTATACTATTGGATATGTGACTCTATTGACTATAGTCACCTCGTTGTGTTATCAAATACCGGATCTTATTTACTCTTTGTATTTGTTTCGATATCCATGAATCCTTCCCACCTTTCCGTCACCCCTCCACTACCCTTCCCAGCCTCTGGGAGCCATCCTTCTACTCTCTATTTCCATCAGTTCGATAGTTTTCATTTTTAGATCCCAGAAATAAGTAAGAGCACGTGATGTCTGTGTTTCTGTGCCTGACTTATTTCACGTAGCATAATGACCTCTAGCTTTATGCACGTTTTTGCAAATGTCAGGACCTCATTCTTTTGTCATGGTGGCATAGTACTCTATTGTGTGTAAGTACCACATTTTCTTTATCCATTCATCTGTCAGTGGATGTTTAGGTTGCTTTAAAATTTTGGCTTTGGGGAACAGTGCTGTACCTAGCATGGGAGTGCAGAAATCTTCTTGATATACTGATCTCCTTTCTTTTGTTTGTATACCCAGCAATGGGACCACTGGATCATATGGTATGTCCGTTTTTAGTTTTCTGAGGGACCTTCACACTGTTCTCCATAGTGGTTTGCTAATTTACATTCCCACCAACAGGGTACAAGGGTTCCCTTTTCTCCACATCCTGGCTGGCTTTTGTTCGTGACTGTCTTTTGTATAAAAGTGATTTTAACTGGGGAATCATCTGTCTCACATCTTTCTTTTTGCTTCTTGATGATATCTCACTGTAGTTTGGATTTGCATTCTCTGATGATCAGGGACCTTGAGCATCTTTTCATATGCCTGTTTGTCATTTGTCGGCCTGCTTTTGAGATATGTCTGTTCAAATCTTTTGACAAATTTTGATCAGATTGTTAGACTTTCTTCTACTGAGGTTTTTTGAGCCTTTTATGTAAGCTGGTTATTAATCTCTTGTCAGGTGGGTAATTTGCAGATATTTTCTCCCATTCTGTGGGTCGTCTCTTTGCTGATCGTTTCCTCAGCTGTGCTGAAGCTGTTTAACTTGATGCAATTCCATTTGTCCATTTTTGCTTTGGTTGCCTTTCATTTGAATTTTGGGGAGTCACAGTTCACCATATAACAGGGAACTGGAGTTAATGGTTTTCTCTCTGGTCCTCCGCTTCTCACCCATAAAATGGGGATGCTGAAATATGTGATCTCTGTGGGACTTGCCAATTCTCACATTTAACATCTCTTGCTGATGTTTTTTTCTCCGTCCTCACCTCAGAATGTTTGTTCCAGCAGGAAAACAATCCACAAGATAAATTTACATTGAAGGTTAGTAAGACGTCCTCTCTTGAGCATTTCCTTGTTCAGAGAACCCTGCAAAGGTTGGGTAATCACTGTCTTGCACAATAAATCACTGTCTGCTCTTTCGAGGACAGAGGCAGTTCTGGGTTGCTCTGTAGCCTCTTGACCATCACACATCTGCAGCCGCCTACTCCATCAGTAAACATGCAGGGCTGGGGAGAGCTCTGCCTGGCTGGCTCTGTGTGCTGCTGATATGTTGTGGGAAGGCCGGAGGGCAAGGGATAATTAGAGGATAGGCAGCCCCCTGAGATCAATGTTAGAGACTCCAGGGTCCTTCTGCCAAGGGAGTTAGTGTCAGGCAGCTCTGCCTATTTTCTATGTTCTGCTTCTTGAGACTGAATGTGCAAGTGGTTTCCTGTGGGAGAAAAGGTGCCGGACTGGATGCCTTGCTGGGAGGCTTCCTGTGGGTCACATATACCACCCACCTGCACAGGTACTGGGAGGGAGCGCCCCTTCCCATTACCCCAGTATCAGCTTCGTGTTGCTTGGGCTAAGTCTAATGCCCTGAGTGAATTGATGCTTTAGGGGAAAGATCTGGATGTGTATCCACAACCCCTCAGGGATGGGGTATAAATTAGAGTCTTTGATTGCAAGCGACAGAAGCTGCTATGGCTAATGTGAGGAAGAATAGGCTTATTGTAAGGAAGTGGGGAAACTTGCAGGGTTGAAGAGACGGCTAGAGATCTAGACAGAAGTGTTGGCAGCTGAAACTGTCTTTTTGGGACCACTGATGGATTCAATGAAAACATTCAAAAATTTCTTCCGTCTTTGCCTCCTTCCTTTCCGGTTTTGGGGAGAGTATGACTGGCTGATCTTATAGCATGAGGCTGCTCTCCCAGCAGCACAAGCGTATCAAGAGGGAGATCTAGTGGGAGAAGCCTCCAGTGCCCCATAGCTTGTGCGGCGAGGAGACGTGTACCAATTGATGACCATACCCCAGCTGCTGCAGGGAGAGACGTTGGCAACTCCAGAAATGCTAATAGGCAACACAGAGGGCTTTCTTTGTATGGAACACTCTATATTCATGATCTTATTTAATCTCTGCAATAATCCTGTGGTTCTGTTGTCTTTTTAGTTCACAGACATAAAAGGCAAAGCTGGGATTGGAACCCAAGTTTGGGTCCAGTGCCATTGTTCTTAATGGTGATATGGTTCTGTCTTCCAATGCTGCCAATTTGCCCAGCGAGGTGAAAAAAGGAGCCAGAAATGTGGGTACAGTTGCTGTCCAAGGATCCCCACAGTTCTTGGCCCCAGAAATAGGTTAAGAAGTGGGCCAACTGGGTAGTTGCCCAGAGGTCCAGGTTATAAGAAGCACTAAAACAGCACCAGAGTTATTACCAGAAGGATAAAGCCTTGGTTTTTTTTGACCATTTTATTTCTCTTATAACAGAAACTCTTAGTGACTGGAAAGAAAAGTCTGTTGATGATCCGCTCAGGGTGCAGCAAGATGAGCTGCTTGGTTTACAGGGTCCAGTAAGAAATAAAATGTGAGGTCCCTTGATAAAAAGTTAAGAATTTCAAGACAGTAAGAGCAGAACATTGAGTGTGGGGCCTCGTGTGACTGCTCAGGTTGCAAGCCCTTCAAGCTGGCCCTGGGGTTGGAATGAAGGTAGATGGTTACCAGGCAGTCAACTGAGAAAAATAATAATCCCAGCTACCTGCAAGGCTCCTTTGCTTTGTGCCAAGTTGTATTCTGTTCAGGCCACCCAGCTATCTGAGTGAGCCCGCCTGGTTTTCACACACAGAAAGAGAAGCCAGTGGGGGACATAGGGAAAGTACTTCTAAGGCTAGCATATGGGGCTCTTTACAACATGCTGCTCACAAGCAATGGCAGAAATCATCTTTTGTAAAATTATTTTTTGTTGTATTTTAGGTTTTGGGGTACATGTGAAGAACATGTAAGATTGTTGCATAGGTACACACGTGGCAGTGTGATTTGCTGCCTTCCTCCCCATCACCTACATCTGGCATTTCTCCCCATGTTATCCCTCCCCAACTCCCCACCCCCCACTGTCCCTCCCCTGTTTCCCCCCAACAGACCCCAGTGTGTGATGCTCCCCTCCCTGTGTTCATGTGTTCTCATTGTTCAACATCTGCATATGAGTGAGAACATGGGGTGTTCGATTTTCCGTTCTTGTGTCAGATTGCTGAGAATGATGGTTTCCAGGTTCATCCATGTCCCTACAAAGGAAATGAGCTCATCGTTTTTTATGGCTGCATAGTATTCCATGGTGTATATGTGCCACATTGGCAGAAAACGTCTTACTGTTCTGAGAATGGTTTGGCGAGCAGGCAGATAATGCCCAGATAGCATTTTATTAACATAGCTAAAGCCCGCCACAATTGATATCTGAACTGATATGGAGATATTAATTGTGCCAAATGCATTGTGTAAGTTATGTTTTTTTAAATTGTAGTAAGAACACTTAATATTTAACATGAGTTCTATCATCTCAACAAATTTTTAAGTGCATAGTACAGAATTGTTATCTACAGGCCCAGTATTGTGCACGAGATCTCCAGAAGTTACTCAGCTCGCATCACTGAAACTTCATACCCATCAAATAGCACCTCCCGGCAGCCCCTGCAACCGCCATTTTGCTCTCCGTTTCTATGTGTTTGCCTATTTTAGAGTCATCATGTAAGGGGAATCGAATAGTATTTGTCTTTCTGCAACTGGCTTATTTCACATAGTGTAGTGCCTCCCCATATTGTCAAATGTGGCAGGATCTCCTCCTTTTTAAAGGCTGAATCATGTTTCGTTGTATGACTATACCATACTTTCCTTATCCATTTATCCACCCGTGCACATTTAGGTTGTTTCTTTATACCTTGGCTGTTGTGAATAATGCTGTAGTAAACATGGGAGTGCAAACATCTCTTTGAGGTCCTGATTTTAATTCTTTTTTCTTGTTATTTATTTATTTATTTTTGAGATGGCGTGTCTGTCACCTAGGCTGGAGTGCGGTTGCGTAATCTTGGCTTACTGTACCTCCACCTCCTTGAAGCAGGATTCAAGTGATTCTCCTGCTTCAGCCTCCCAAGTAGCTGAGAGTACAGGCATGTGCTGCCATGCCTGGCTTTTTTTTTTAAAAAATATGTTTATATATTTTTAGTAGAGCTGGGATGTCACCATGTTGGTAAGGCTGGTCTCGAACTCCTGGCCTCATGTGATCCACCCGCCTTGGTCTACCAACGTGCTGTGATCACAGGCATGAGCCGCAGTGCCTGGCCTATTTTGGATAAGTATTTGGAAGTGGGATTGCTGGATCATACGGTAGTTTTACTTGCAAGGTTTTGAGGAAACTGCACCCTGTTTTCCTTGTTGAGTTTTGTCCTCTTTCTCTAGCTTCAGTTACAGGAGGTTTCTTTCATGTTCTCAGAAGTGCCATGGGCTTCAAGGCTTCATGGCTTCCAGCCAGGCCCTTCTCTTTGGAGCGAGCTTTCTTTCTCCCTTCACTTGGGGAACTCCTCATCCCCAGGCCTCAGATGACCTGACTTTACCCATCACCCAAGAATAGGTGGGTAGCACCTTGTACTAATGAATCATGACCCCTCTTGCACACTTTGGAAATTGCTTGTGAAACTGTCTGTCTCCTACACCTCCATGTCATTGTCCTTGAGACAGGGACAATGTCTGTGTTATTCACTGTTATTTTTACCAGGGCCAGAAGGGTTAGAGAGATCTCTCCTGAGCTGCCTGGGGCTCCCAGCATCTTTCATTTCTCAAATACTTGGCTGTCCTGTCTACTCATTTTTCTGCCAAGGCATTTGCCCCAGTGGACGGCCAGTGCTGACAGAGCTCTCCCCTGGAACCACAGTTCCCAGCTGTTCCGCTTTGCCATCTAGTCATATCCCTCATCCAATGTGTGCAATGAGCTTCCAAGAGAAGGAAAAACCAACCTAGCATTAATATATCTTCCTTCTCTCTCTCAGTGATTCCCCAACTCTGGATACCAGAAGCAGAAACCAGCAGCCAGGTCCCCTTAATTAGGAAGGCGTCGAAGGCGGTTTAAAAAAAAATGTCAGTGCACAGGTTGCCCATCACTTTATTAAGTTTTATTTCCTTCACATTTATTTAGGAACAGCTTCTCCTAGGAGTTCCAGCCAAGTGCTAAGTTTTAACTTGGATGTGTGCTGGTTTCAGACGTGAATGCACCAACAGTCCCCCAGGGGTGCACAGAAGGCGTATCGAGTCCCTGGCTCTGCTTTCTTCCTTCTCTCTCTTGATGACTTAAAAGCTGTTGTGCAGCTGTCACTCATTTTCTAGGAAAACAAGCCAGTTGCCGATGGACTTGGCAATACCTAAGAAATATTCCGGTTCCAATTACAGGCTGCCAATGGCAAGCACGACCTGGGCCAAGAGGAACTTACTTTTTGGTTCCTGATGCAAAGGATCTGGCATTAGGGACATCCTTCTGTGTTTGTAGAAAAGATTTTTCTTAGCCAGGTGCAGTGGCTCATGTCTGTAATTGCAGCCCTTTGGGAGGCTGAGGCAGGCCAATCACAAGGTCAGGAGTTCGAGACCAGCCTAGCCAACATGGTGAAACCCCATCTCTACTAAAAATACAAAAATCAGCCAGGTGTGGTGGCCCACGCCTGTAGTCCCAGCTACTTGGCAGGCTGAGGCAGGAGAATCGCTTGAACCCAGGAGGCAGAGATGAGGGTGAGCTGAGAAAAGACTTTTCTTTTCCTGATGATAGTTACTGCATTCTCTATGTAAAAATCTCTCCCTAATGAATTTTTGACATTCTGTGTTTTGGAACCCCTTCCTTTATGCCAAGCGCTCATGCTCTACAGGAGTCTCTGGAAACTTTGGGTACCTGCTTCTCTTTAGGAAGCTCTTGCCAGTGAAAAGAACAAAGGTTGAGCTGGTTCTGTGGCAGACTCATCACATCCCTGTGAGGCAGGTGCTGCTTTATAGATGGGGAGATGGGGGACCAGCAGTAGAGCTTAGCTTGATGACACCATTAGTGAGGGCAGAGTTGGGATTTGAACCCAGCCTGTGAAATGCCCAAGCTTGGGCTCCCTCCATGATGCCATGCTGGACAGTATGGTCACCAGGAAGCCAAAAGGATGCTGAGGAGGAGGAAGCTTATCTGGGTTGCGTGATTTGGGTTGCTCAAGAAGCAGACTCAGAGACATAGATTTGGATGCAAGAGACTTACCTGAGGTGATCCCAGAGGGAGGGAGTGGGGAGGAGATGAAGGGTCTTTCAATGACCTACTTAGTGTTGTGGGCAGCTGGCACCCAGCCCTGCTGGTGCACTCTGGGGGTTGGCACAGAACATCTCTAATTGCCTCTTCCGGGAGGTCTGCCAGTTCCCATTTCCCACTGGTTAAGGGTCATTCTGGGAGGTGTCACAGTGAACGCACAAAACTTAATGTTGATCAACACTGAGCATAGATTCTTTGAAAAATGAGAAAGCACATATGCAGCCGCATGTCCCCTCCCTGTCACACACCAACCAGCACATAAAGTCTAATGATCCTGGCATTAAGAAAAGTGGTACTGGCCAGCCACAGTGGCTGACACCTGTAACCCCAGCACTTTGGAAGGCTAAGGTGGGAGGATCGTGTGAGGCCGGGAGTTCGAGACCAGTCTGGCCAATATTGGAAACCTCGTCTTTACTAAAAATATAAAAATTTGCTGGGCATGATGGCGTGCGTCTGTAGTCCCAACTACTTGGGGGACTGAGGGAGGAGAATCGCTTGAACCCAGGAGGTGGAGGTTGCATTGAGCCAAGATCACACCACTGTACTCCAGCCTGGGTGACAGAGTGAGACGTTGTCTCAATAAATAAATAAATAAAAATAAAGATGGTATTGATATAAAGTGATTTTTTTCAAATTTAAAAAATTTATTTTGCAAGTCAGAAATGCATTTTAATTTTTATTTGGAAACTTAAATTTTCAGACGGATGCCTTTGTGTATAAATTTGATCTGGTTTTCATACAGAATATAATGATTTCCCTCATTAATCTTTCATGTGAAGGGCATTGCAAGCCTAAAGGAAGACACTTTCTGCACACAAGCCTAAAGGAAGATACTTTCTGTGTATCTTATATGTGCAGTATTGGAAACCAGTCATGCAGTTGCACATTCTGTGGTTCCTGACCTGCCCAGAGCACCTGCTGAGCAGTTCCCATGGCTGGAGGATACTCCTAGGTAGAGAGACACAGGTGCTTGAATAAGGGACTCATTGATGTGGCAGGGCACTATCCCTGCAAGCTGCAGGTGACAGCCGAATTGGCTGGGGGGATGTGGGCTCCCACTGCATGTACCACATGGGGAAGGAGGAACTCAGAGTGGCACCATTACTGTCTTTGGAGCGTTCGGTTCTTATGAACTGTCCCGGTGGATACCCTTCATTATCTTGTTGGTACTGCGCGTAACAACCGTTCTAGCTAACATTTATTAAATGCCTGCTCTGGGCCAAGAATCATGCTCATTACTTTATATACATGACTTCACTTAATCCTCACAACTGCTCTAAGAGGTAAGGGCCATTATGATCTTGATATTGAAGATGAGAAGACAGGGTACAAGGAAGGTAGATACCTTGCTCGTGGTCCCATGTCCAGAAGGGAGCACAGTGGAATCTTAAACCTGGGTCTGTCTGTCTGTCTGCTGGAGTTCACCTCCAGCAAAAAGAGATTTTGTATTTTCTCTTTGAGTGACAGAACTCTAGACGTTGAGAAGATCCACACCTCATGCACTTGACCTTGGGTTATGAAGAGTTTCCCTTTCCTTATTCCAGTGAGACTTTATGGGTTCCACAGGGGTTCTTTTCAAGCCAGGAGGATCGTTAAGTAGCAAGGTGCCCATGGTTGGAGAGACCCATATGAGCTCTAACCAGTCACAAATCAGTTCAGGCCATTAGATTTGTCATAAACGTATGATGAATGGTAATTCCCTGATCTCATATCCAACCTCTGGGAGCTATCTGTTTGAATGATGTCACCACATAATGTCTGAAGCTGCTCATGTGATTATCTTGAATCATTGGAGGAGCATGAGGCTTGAGCAGATTTTATAATAACTTTTTTTACGCTTACGACTGCATTTTCATCTCTCAGTTTTGTTCCTGTACGATGAAAACCTCCCAATTATATTTCCTGGGCTGCTGCAATATTAATGCTGATAAGAATTGCTTTGCAATGTCGGGGCACCTAACCGATGTGGGTTTTTGTCTCCCACCTTCCCGCTTCGTTGTTTTTCTTGAGTAAAGAGTAATAAGGTAAATAGCCTACCTTTACGGCAGGGGAAAATAACATCTATTTAGAGGAACTTGATATGAAAGGATATTTCCTTCTACTGGGTAATCTAATTCTGCAACTCTTGCTTAGCTTTTATTTCCAATGATATAACAAGCTGCAGGACATGGTTTGTTAAAACTCTCGTCATTATGCACGTTTCTGAGCTCTTTTTAAGAAACAGAAGCTCACATGCCATCCTTTAAAAAATTCTGGCCCTGCAGCGGGGGCTGGAGGGGCTGGTGCTTAGTGCCACGGTTTCATGGTGACCTCTAAGCAGAGGGTCTCAGCGCAGATTTCTTCCCTTTAACTCCAGTCCAGGGTCTTCTGGTGTCTCATTGTTTATTCTGAGACCTCCAAGCATGACTGGCTTTTGTCAAGAAAGGCCACCCTCTGGCAGTGTATTTCAGTTTTCTTGTGATACGAGTTCGGAGGTTTTTCTGTGGGTCTCTCTCATTTGTTCTTATTCTAACTGTAGCTCACGTTCTTGGCATTATTTTCAGAAGCGCTGAGGAAATGAAAACCACAGTGTTTTTTGCTTGTTTGTTTTGAAATGAGTCTCACTCTGTTGCCCAGGCTGGAGTGTGATGGCACCACCTTGGCTCACTGCAGCCTCTGCCTCCCAGGTTCAAGCAGTTCTCCTGCCTCAGCTTCCCAGGTAGCTGGGATTCCAGGCACGTGCCACCATGCCCAGCTTATTTTTGTGTTTTTAGTAGAGACTGGGTTTCACTGTGTTGGCCAGGCTGGTCTTGAACTCCTGACCTTGAGTGATCCGCCCATCTTGGCCTCCCAAAGTGCTGGGATTACACATGTGAACCACTGAACCTAGCCCACAGTGCTCTAAAATGTAAAATGAGCAACATTTCTACCTGTCCTTTAGCTGTCTTTGTCCTCATGAGGTCTCCAAGGTCCTTGGAATAGCCAGGGACCAGCACTGACAGACACAGTCTTCTCCCAGTCACTGGCATTTGCAAAGAACCTGCTCGGTGCCAGATGCTTTCAGGCATCACCTCATTTAATGCCGTGGATATTCTCCGAGCTGCGATCCTCCCACCTTACAATGAGGAAGCAGGGACAGGAGAGCTCAGCGTCATGCCCCACACACTCCTGAGTACCGGCCGAGCTGCTGCCTCTACTGTGCTGGGTGAACCTGCTTCTGGCCATTTATATAAACTAAACATATTTCCTAAGCACACCTGCTTTCAGAGGTAGGTCTTGGTCAGGCTATTGTGTGTGGTTGAAGCCACTCTTGTCCTTCCCTTATACCTCACCTGTTCTACTAATTAGGAAAGCAGGTCCTGCTTCTAGGCACTGTCATTTAAAATAATGAAATGTATTAGGTTGGTACAAGAATAATTGCAGTTTTGCCATGACTTTTAATGACAGAAACCACAGTTGCTTTTGCACCAACCTGTAGATGGCTGAGACTGTGAGGAAACAGGGCATGATGGGGTCGTAGGGAGGGATGGCTTAGAGTGGTTTTCTGCCAGTGCTGCCCTGGTTAGAGATGAGGTTCCTCCTGTGAGCATCCCTGTCTGCATCCATTCCATTTACTGAGCACCTACTACGTGCTGGGCACCGTTCTCCGTGAAAGAATCCATCGGGGAACAAACTGGAGAGAAAGTCCTGCGTTTGTACATGTTCAGTCTCTTTTTGGAGTTGCAAAGCTCACTCTTGCCTGCTAACACCCCCCAGGCTACTGCAGAACACAACGATGGGCCAGCTATGTTCTCAGCATTGAAAGCACAATAGACTTGCAGCAGATGAGCCCCCACGCGTGAGATCTAGACAGTGTCTCCATGAGTTTTGTGTTCTCTTCCCTTCTTTAGACATTCAGCTATTTGATTTCCTCCCTGGTGCCAGATCCTTTGAGCTGTGGATTTGGCGAACCAGGTTAGGGCACTGTCTGGGGCAAAGATGGTTAATTGTTCCTCTGATCCTCTTTTTTTTTTTTACTTAAAAAAATTATTATCATTTTATATAAGACAGGGTCTCACTCTGTCACCCAGGATGGAATACAGCAGTGCAATCTCAGCTCACTGCAGCCTCAAATTCCTGGCTTGGAGCTGTCCTCCTGCCTCAGCCTCCCTAGTAGCTGGGGCCACAGGCACATGGTGTCACACCTAGCTATTTTGTTTTAAATGTTTAGTAGAGACAGTGTCTCTGTGTTGCCTAGATTCAATGATTCTCCCACCTCGGCCTCCCAGAGTGCTGGGATTATGGGTGTGAGCCACCACACCCAGCCTCTTCCTTTCCTTCTTGTCAGCAGGACAACCCACCGTCCCCCAACTTTTAGCAGGAACGTGACTCCCCAGGATCAAGACTATGTTTCCATGTTATTATGAACTGAGTGCTGTCCACTTCCCAGATTCACATGTTGAAGCCCTAACCCTGAGGACCTCAGAATGTGGTTTTAAAGAGGGCATTAGATGGCCGGGTGCAGTGGCTCATGCCTGTAATCCTAGCACTTTGGGAGGCCAAGGCAGGTGAATCACAAGGTCAGGAGTTCAAGACCAGCCTGGCCAATATGGTGGAACCCTTTGTCTACTAATAATACAAAAGTTAGCTGGGCATGGTGGTGCGTGCCTGTAATCCCAGCTACCCAGGAGGCTGAGGCAGAGGCAGGGAAATTGCTTGAACCTGGGAGGCAGAGGTTGCAGTGAGCTGAGATCTTGCCTCTGCAGTCCAACCTGGGTGACAGAGCAAGACTCTGTAGGCCTAATAACCAGGATCTATGAAGAACTAAAACAGATACACAAGAAAAAAACAACCCCATTCGAAAGTGGGTGAAGGATATGAGGGGACACTTTTCAAAAGAAGACGTATATGAGACCAACAAACATATGAAAAAATGTTCATCATCACTGGTCATTAGAGAAATGCAAATCAAAACCACGCTGAGATAACACCTCATGCCAGTTAGAATGGTGATCATTAAAAAATCTGGAGACAACAGATGCTGGAGAGGATGTGGAGAAATGGGAACACTTTTACACTGCTGGTGGGAGTGTACATTAGTTCAACCATTGTGGAAGACAGTGTGGCAATTCCTCAAGGACCTAGAAATAGAAATTCCTTTTGACACAACAATCCCATTACTGGGCATATACCCAAAGAACTATAAATCCTTCTACTATAAAGACACATGCACACGAATGTTCACTGCAGCCCTGTGTACAATAGCTAAGACTTGGAACCAGCCCAGATGCCCATCAATGATAGACTGGACAAAGAAAATGTGGTACATATACACCATGGAATACTATGCAGCCGTAAAAAACGATGAGTTTGTGTCCTTTGCTGGTATTTGGATGAATCTGAAAACCATCATTCTCAGCAAATTGACACAAGAACAGAAAGCCAAACACTGCTCGTTCTCACTCATAGGTGGGTGTTGAACAATGAGAACATGTGGACTCAGGGAGAGGAGCATCACACACTGGGGGCAGTTGTGGGGGATGGTAGGGGAGAGACAGCAGGGGATGGGGAGGGAGGGGAGGGAAGGGAGAGAGGGGAGGAATAACATGGGGAGAAATGCCAGATATAGTTTGCACCTAAAGTTAAATAAAAAAGAAAAAAACGAGGGCATTAGGTTAAAACAAGGCTGTTAAGATGGGCCCTCGTCCAATCTGACCAGTGTTCTGATAAGAGGGGAAGATAGGGTACACCTAGAGATGCAGGGATGCTAGAAAACAGAGGGAAAGATCCCGTGAGGACACAGGGAGAGGACAGTCATCTGCAAGTCAAGAAGAGGCCTCAGGAGAAACCCGTCCTGCTGACACCTTGATCTTGGACTTCTAGCCTTCAGGGCTGTGCAAAACAAATCTCTCTTGCTTCAGCTACCCCATCGGTGACATGTTCTTATGGCAGCCTTAGCAGACTGCTGCATCTACTTCCCTTGCAACGAGCCCTTGTGAAGGAAGCCCTCATCTAGGAGGGTGAGCCGGTGATGTGTACATTTCTGACTGGTGTCCGTAGGGGCAGAGCAATTGGAGCACTTCTACTTTTCCCACATTGTGAGGGAATGAAGACTTGGTCATGAGCCCTGCCGGCTGTGTAGTGAGGGTGGCTGCGATTTCCAGAGGTGGTCTCTGGCCCTGGACCGCCTTGGCCCTGGGCTGCAGGTACCCATGCTCCCACCTGAGGGAGAAAGAAATTTCTCCGGTGTTTAATCCATGGTTAGCCTCTGCAGTGCCCTTCTGAGTAAACGTGAGGTTTCTGACCACGAGTTTTTCCTTCCTACCTTGAGCCCAGCAGTGCATCTTTTTTTCACCCCATGTTTTAATGGATGAAGTGGCATAGACAGCTGTCCTTTTGAGTGGGGAGACCTCTTTCAAGATGCTCATGATTTTGTGAAAGCAAAAGGAATGGGGACATCCATGCCTCCTTCAGATATTTCCTCTGCAGTCCAGTGGGTCTAACAAGCCCTAAGTTGAAGCATCGTGAATGCATTTTGAACTGCCTTGGAAGGGAGATTAGGTCAAGATTTGATGGCTTAGGTGGGAGGCAGCCAGGGCTGGCTGGGATGAGGTCCTGTCTCAAAAGGGTTTTGTGGGTTCCCTGCAACAGATTGCAGAAACTTGTCTTAGTGTTCTCTGAGTCCATCCACATTGGTGAACTCAGTGTAGCCCTCATCAATACCCACCCCGTCCACCCCCCATAAAGAGGGTGGTGGGAGTGAGGGCTACGTATTGGGTGTGTGGATAGAAGAGAGAAGATGGAAATGACCCAGTCAAATATGCACAATTTTTATTTGGCCTTTAAAAATGAATAAATAATAAAAAAAGAGAGAAATGCCCAGTCTCCGAGACTGATTCCTCCACCGGTGGCCCACAGGTTGGCCCAAGCTTATACTGGGAATGGTGGTGGTTTAGCAGTGGAGGTGCTGCTGACCGCCCGTGTGAGGAGCGGGGCTCACATCTTTCTAGTATGGGGGCAACTTCCTCCAGTCCTGTCAATCACAACAGAATCAGCTTTGCAAGGAGCTGTTTCTCCCAAGGCTGCTGTGTATCTGTGTGGTCGGTTTCCTGAGATTGAAATAAACTGTTGCTAGATTGATCTCAAATAAGGAGATAAGATTGGCAAATGAGAGCATTCTTCATGCTGGGTCACATTGTCCTGCACAGTACCATGTCATGATCCTTTCTGAATCAAAACACACTCAAGATTTAAACTCTGCTGTTAGCATGACTTCAGCTTCTCTTGCTCTTCCCAAGATGGGGAGGAGAGCCACCAGGTGAAGACATGTCCAGACACAGGCTAGCTTCTGCCTCATCTCCATCTCAATCTCCCAGCTCTTTCAGAATTTAAAGAAGTAGCGTTCACATCTTGATATCAGCTGTTCTCACTTCTGGAATTGGTGGTGACCCACAGGAGGTAGTGTGGAAAGGATGGAGTGTGGAGGAGCAGGACATGGAATGGATTTTCTCAGTGGAACCCTTGCCTATTGAGACACACAGCTGCTGCAGCATTCTCCATTGGAGCTTGTTTTCACAGCATCTAGGTATTGTGTTATGTGCAGTATACTGGGTCAGAAGGATACAGACCCCAGTTTTAGGTAGGGGCCAGTGCTGGTGCGGGTTGGATTTGCGTCCCTACCCAAATCTCATGTTGAATTGTAATCCCTGATGTCGGAGGAGGGGCCCAGCGGGAGGTGATTGGATCAAGGGGATGGATTTTCCCCTTGTCGTTCTTGTGATAATGAGTGAGTTCCCACGTTTGGTTGTTGAAAAATGGGTAGCACCTCTCCCTGTGCTTTCTCTTCTCCTTTGGTCATGTAAGGCGTGCCTGTTTCCCCTTTACCTTCCACCCCAACTGTAAGTTTCCTGTGGCCTCTCCAGCCATACTTACTGTATGGCCGGCAGAAATGTGAGTTGAAGAGACTTCTTTACTTTGTACATTACCCAGTTTGAGATGTAGTCTCACTCATGTCGCTCAGATTGGAGTTCATGATGTGATCTTGGCTCACTGCAACCTCCACTGTTCAAGTGATTTTCCTGCCTTTGCCTCCTGAGTAGCTGGGATTACAAGTGCCTGCCACCACACCTGGCTAATTTTTATATTTGGTAGAGACAGGGTTTCACCATGTTGGCCAGGCTGGTCTCGAACTCTTGAGCTCAGGTGATCCACCCACCTCAGCCTCCCAAAGTGATGGAATTACAGGCGTGATTCCTGTCACCTGTCTCGTCAGTTTCGGGTAGTTCTTTATAGCAATGTGAGAATGAACTAATGCAAGTGGTTTATGTGATACGGAGATAAAGAGGCCTGGATGTTTGGGGGAAGGAGATATAAACTCTCCCTGAGGAGATCAGGAAAGTCTTCCTGAAGGAGGTGGCCCTTGAGTTAGTCCTTAAGTTTGGATGTATGGATACTGTGGGGAGGAATTTCAGGAGGAGGGATCCCTGTGAGAAAAGACACAAGAACAGAAAAGGATGGAGCATATATGGGAGCAGGGAGCAGTTTTATCCGGAAGAATCATAAGGAGTAGGAAGGGGAGAGTGGGTTGGATGGGCATGGGTCTGGCTAAGAGGGTTTCGAATGGTCGGTAAATGAGCTTGGACTTAATCCGTTAGGGAGAGAGGGGAGTCTTTGAACATGTTTTAACACAAAGCTGATCAGAGCTGGGTTTTAGAGATGTGATTTATCTGTGATGTGTGAGATAGATTAAGACTTCTGAACCTCCAGCCCACTGCCTGTATGTGTGGTTGGCAAGCTTAGAAGGATTTTTAAAGTTTTTACTTATTTTTGTTTTTATCTTTTTGAGACAGAGTTTTGTTCTTATTGGCTGGAGTGCAATGGTGCGATCTGGGCTCATTGCAACCTCCGCCTCTCAGGTTCAAGCAGTTCTTCTGCCTCAGCCTCCGGAGTAGCTGGGATTACAGGCACTTGCTACCATGCCTGGCTAATTTTTGGGTATTTAGTAGTGATGGGCTTTCCCCAGGTTGGCCAGGCTGGTCCCGAACTGCTGACCTCACTTGATCCACCTGCCTCAGCCTCCCAACGTGCTAGGATTACTGGTGTGAGCCACTGTGCCTGACTGGGTTTTTTTTTTTTTTTTAAGAATTAAGTAAAAGCATCAAAAGAAGACTATTTCATGATGTGTGAAAATGACATAAGATTCAAATTTCTGTGCCCATAAATGAAGTTTTGAATTCTACCAATAAAACGTTGATAGAAATTTGTTTTCTCTCGTATCACATAAGTACCTGTGTAATATACTGAGTTTTGCCACTTGGCCCACAAGGCTTAATGTATTTGCTATCCATCCTTGTGCAGAAAATGTTTATAAATTTCTGGGATAGGTGAAAGGGAGGAGACGCTAGTCTGGAGTTCCAGAGAGGCAGCCGTCGTGCCAGGCACAGGCAGCAGCTCCCTATCTGTGTCCCGTGGTGGAAACAGATTTCAAGTAGCAAAAAGCTGTATGGGTTTGTGGAATGCTGGGTTACGCAGAATTCAACCGGTAACTCTGCGGGACTTCTCAGAGCCTTTAGCACTTTAACGGTCCTTGTGACTCTCGGAGAGGGCCAGATGACATGTGATATTTTCTAAAATCAACTGACCATGGAAGCTGTCTTCCAGGGATGCATATTCTGGGGAACGCACTATACGGAAAACTGGTCTAGGGTGAGGGAGTGAGGAGGTCACTGAGGTTGGAAAGGAAGGTGTGGCTGCAGCCATGGGGCATGGACACGGAATCTCCAGGGCTTGCAGGAGGAAAAGCCATCATGGAGGGCTCTGAGGATCCCAGACCCGGGATAGTGACAGTGACGGTGATAAGTTGGGTGTGTTCTTGGGGGGAGGGGCAGGGAACAGGGGAGGTTGAGGACTGTGAGGTAAGTACGTGGAGCTCTCTCATCTGCAAAATGGGGTAACAATTGTCTCACATTCTGTGTGAATATGGACATGGATCCTAACACGAACACTAACATTAATGCTGTAACATCCTATATTTATGAAGCACCCACTATGTGCCAACACTGTGCCGGGGGTTGCCCAATGTTTTCTGTAGAGAACCAGCTGAGAACTGTCTTTGGTGGTGGTGGGCTTGATTTGACTGCCTGCTGTAGTTCGCCCATCTCTGCACCATGCTAAGCACTTTGATGTACTGGTGTTAAACTTACTTAGGGCTCATATGTGCCCTTTGCAATAAGACTTTCTTTATCAGAAGTTTTAAGAAATTTAGTAATCTGGCTGGCTGTGGTGGCTCATACCTGTAATCCCAGCACTTTTGAAGGCCGAGGTGGGTGGATCACTTGAAATCAGGAGTCTGAGACTCCTGGTCTGGCCAACATGGCGAAACCCCGTCTCTACTAAAACATGCAAAAACTGCCGGGCACGGTGGCTCAAGCCTGTAATCCCAGCACTTTGGGAGGCCGAGGCAGGTGGATCACGAAGTCAAGAGATCGAGACCATCCTGGTCAACATGGTGAAACCCCGTGTCTACTAAAAATACAAAAAATTAGCTGGACATGGTGGCACATGCCTGTAATCCCAGCTACTTGGGATGCTGAGGCAAGAGAATTGCCTGAACACAGGAGGCAGAGGTTGCAGTGAGCTGAGATCGCGCCATTACACTCCAGCCTGGGTAACAAGAGCAAAACTCCGTCTCAAAAAAAAAAATGCAAAAATTAGCCGGCCGTAGGTGGTGGCAGGCACCTGTAGTTCCAGCTATTTGGGAGGCCGAGGCATGAGAATCACTTGAACCTAGGAGGTGGAGTGAGCCAAAATTGTGCCATTGCATTCCAGCGTTGGTGACAGAGTGTGACTATATCTCAAAAGAAAACAATAAGGTTAGGAATGTGTCCAGGCTCACAGCTAGTGAGGGCTGGAGACAGTGCTGGAGCCCAGGCCGTGCATTCTGAGAGCACGCACAGAACTCTAACACTCCAGAGCTGCTGAGTCCTACCCTCGCTTGTGACTGTTGTTGCTGTTATTCCAGTCGGTGGTGGTTTGTTGGGGCAGGAGCTCAGGTGAGGGGACCCTGACGTTGGGAATCACCTGCTGCTGTGTTTCCCAGGGAAGAGTGTGTAGGGGAAGGGGCAGTGGGTAGGGACCCTGCTCACTGAGGGGGACAGGGGAAAGGTTAGGGTTGGAGGCCAGGGAAGAGCAGACCAGGGAGACCAGGGCAGTGGGAGAGTTGGGAAAGGGAAGAGGGGAGGCAGTTGAAGAAGGAAGGGGCGGTCCTCACAGTCAGAGTTACAGGGAGACATTTTCAGCAGGATGAGGAGCGCTGATGCTGGTGCAGCTGCTGGTTGGGGTCACCGGGTGTAGCAATGCTGTGGGTGCCATCTGTTCTTGTCCCCTTGGTACTCATCATCCTGGTCCATTCCAGTGGGGTCCTTTGGCACCACCCATGACTCTCTGCTGAGGACTTTCTTTCCTTCCAAGCTTGGGTTAGACCAGAAGTATCAGGGATAAAGTCCCCAGTAGCGGCCTCAGCCGGGGATGTTGCCACATGGCGGGGGAACAGGTTCTGCATCACCTCCGAGTGGCCCCTGGGACTGGGCCCCTGCGCCTGCCTTCGCAGCCTCTTTATAGCACACCCTGCATCGGCTTTCCTCCCTCCCCCAACTCTCTTCTGTGCATGGGGTTCCTCTCCTAAAGAAACGACCTGTGCTTGAATCTTCATCTCAGGATTGACTTCTGGGGGAGCCCAAACCAAGGAACCAGAAACCATCTAGAGAGTAGTCAGTCCAGTGGGTGGGAGTCATTGGCTCAGCCATGCAGTTGAGGGCACTGGCTGAGCACCTGCTGTATATCTGCCAGGCGTGGGGATAGGCCTTGGGGATGCAAGCATAAACAGACATCTGTCTCCCCCATCCGCGGCAAGTCCAGGAAGGGGCTCCAAGGAGTAGGGTAAATGCCTTGAAGGAAGCTCCAGGATGTGGGTGGGTGGGAGGTGGGGATGGAACTACTTTTCATGGGGAGGTCAAGAAAGCCCCCTTGAGATGGAGTCATCTAAGCTGAGACTTGAGGGATGAGAAGGAGTTGACCAGGCCAATCACAAAGTGAAAGGTGCTGAGGCAGAGGGAACAGAACGCGCAAGGGCTGTCTGAGCTCGAGTGAGCTTGGTAAGAAGAAGGAATAGGTAGAAAGCCATGTGGGTGTGGGAGGGGAGGGAAAAGGAGGGAGGAGGAGGGAAAGGAAAGGGAAGGGGAGAGAAAGAGAGGAGAGGAGATGGAGAGAGAGCGGGGAGACAAGTTGAGTGCAGACCTAAAGGTCCCAGGGGAAGGTGTGCGGTCCAGGAGACAGGGAGCCTGTAAGACAGAACGTCCGTCTCCACGCTTGTCAACAAGGGCTCCGAACTGTGCCTCTCATCGGGCTGAGGAAAATAAATGTGCAAAAACGCTTGCTGAAACATTGCGAGAACATTTTAAACACAAGTTTAAAACACAATCACAGGGTCAGCATGTGCTTTCTCTTGAGAACAGTTTTCCATTTGAAACCTTTTCTTACTTCCCACTAATAAGAGCCTATTCAGGCAATTTTCTTTTCTTTTTTTTAAAAGGCTCCTTTTAAAGCACAATGACCTTTTCTGTTTTATTTTTTCTTCCCATAGTCGCTCATGGAGAGAGCGAGGCAACAGCGCAGTGTCGCTCTGCCTGCCAGTTTGAGGAAAAAGAGGGAGAAAAAGCAAACAAGTAGAGAGAGCTGTGGAGCCCGCCGTTGTTGAAGGTGTGTGTGTTTTCTGGGACATTCAGCAACCGCTTCTCATTGGAAAGTAGGGTCATCAGCTGTTCTGATTTATGTGGGATTGAGGGAGCTCCTGGGATGTGGGACCAGTGCGTCACCCCGGTCCAGAGAACCCAAAGGAATTCATCAGAAAGGTGCTGCTTCTGCTGGCCACCGAAGTCGGACCCTTGGTCTCCAACTGTGGTCCTTGTTTCCATTCCACCCAGCCCCGCCCAGGAACGGAGACTTAGCCTCCCTTCAAACACTCCAGGAAGAGTCCCTGCTAACCAGAGAGTAGTCAATCCAGTGAGTGGGAGTCGTTGGCTCAGCCATGCAGTTGAAAGCACTGGTTCAGCACCTGCTGTATATCTGCCAGGCACAGGGATAGGCCTTGGGGATGTCAGCGCAAACAGACAGACATGACGTCTGCCTCCCCCATCCACAGCAAGTCCAGGAAGGGGCTACAAGGAGTAGGGTAAGTGCCTTGAAGGAAGCTGCAGGATGCGGGTGGGAGGTGGCAATGGAACTACTTTTCATGGGGATGTCAAGAAAGCCCTCTTGAGATGGAATCATGTAAGCTGAGACTCGAGGGATGAGAAGGAGTTGACCAGGCAAATCACAGAGAAGGGTGTTCGAGGAGAGGGAACAGAAATCTCCGGGGCTGTTTGAGCTCGAGTGAGCTTGGTGAGAAGAAGGAACAGGTAGAGGGCCAGTGTGGGTTCTCCAGTGCCTGCATCCACAGGTGTGGTCCTCATTTCCACTCCACCCAGCCTGCCTGGGATCAGGGAGTTAGTCTCCCTTCGAACACTCCAGGAGGAGCCTCGGCTAATCATGTGACCTTGTCCCTAGCAAGGAACTGAAGCATCACTATTCACTATTTTGGTTCTCTCAGGAGCCTCCGTGGACCCTCCACGAGGGTGACCAGTTGTCCCAGTTAAACCTGGAATGCAGGCTTCCTGGGACGTGGTACTTTCCATGTTAATGTGAGGATGGCCCTGGGTAAACTGGGATGGCTGGTCTCCCTGCTGGAGAGGGAGAGTTTCTGGATCCTGTTCCTGTCACCAGTGGACTCAGACATTCCCATGACTTCTATTTCCTCACTTTTGTCATCTGTGAAATGGGAGATAATGCTCGTGCCCATCTCATCCTTGTAAAGTGATTGGCATAGTGCTGGGCATACAGTAGGTGCTTAATAAATGTTTGCACAATAAACGTTCATTTTATGAACGTGGATCAGACAGAATAGACTGTATACACGGAGAGACTTCAGGGGCTTCAGATGACCGTTCCTCCACCGAAAACCTTTCCCTTACTCTGATGCCAATAATCTTTCCATTAAGAAGTTGTTCCCTGGGCTCAGGAACCCTCAAAGTTTTCCACCAATGTCTCAGTTTGGCACAAAACTAATTGCCATTACTTTTAATGACAAAAACCGTAGTAACTTCTGCACCAACCTAATGCATCAGTGGCAGAAGAGACGGACCTCATGCTGTTAGCAGGTAGGCCCAGGTTCATGCTGGTGCTTTATCTCAAGGCACTGACAGGGAGCATATTGAATTGAAGCCTCAAATTTCATCATAAAATCTTGGGTAAATTTCCTATTTGGTTTTAAAATACCATTCCTTTTAAAAATACCAAAGCAGTTTTAATAGTTTTTTTTTTCAGTTTTTATTTTGCCTTTCCACATTCGAACCTCTCAGAGAAATACACCTGCAGCCCAGGAAGTTCTGTGTGGTTTGTCTTGTGAGTTATACTTGGGCCATACCCACCTGAGGCGGAGAGCTTTGGCTCTAATAGAAATTGTCTCTGAGGCAGTCATCTCTGAATGAGACAGTCATTCACACCTTAGTCTAAAAAAGCACATGCTGTAGAAGCTCACAGAAAACACAGTAGCCTGGGAGTCATGGGTCACAGCTCTGGACCCCTGACCTTTCCTGGACTCCACTTAATCTCTGTGTGGTCACTGGTGAGCTTCTTCTCTGTGAGCTTCAGCTACCAAATCCGAGAAACCGATCGGACCAGATAGATGAGTGGTTTATAAACTGTATTTTAGAGGACCCTGGGGACCTCAGGAGAAAAGATGAGGCTCTCTGTCTTCTCTGACCAACCAGCTTGGTTCAATCAGAGCCCTCCCTTTGCTCTGCTTTGTAGATTAGCGTTCTGGGTAAGATTTCAGGGTTTTGATGCTACCCAAGTTGTGAAACAGCTTTTCTGGGTCAATTTTTAGGTCCCCTTTGGCCAGAGTAAGTCCTTGTGCTTGGCCACCTTGCTGAAGAAACGCACTTGGGGTATTGGAGGAATCCTCCCAAGCAGGTGCCCTTGTTGACTGTGAACCTGGGAGCCTGGGCACAGCCTCGCAGTGGGCAGTGTGAGGGCACAGCACCCAGCTGTGACAGGAAGCTGGTGACTAAGGATGTGCTTCCCAATTTTGAGAGGGTTAAGGACAATTATTTATTTTGAGTGTGTCCCAGATTGTCGCCATCCTTCCCGTCCTTGGCAGAGGCTCTGATGACAGCATCCTCCGCCTGGCTCCACTTCCTGGCTGCTCGGCTTCCTCCGTCTGACATGCTCGAGCTTGGCTGCCTTTGCACGTACGGTCAATTTCTAGTGGGTAGATGGTGGAAACCTCTGTGTCCACAATGGGGGGATATTTCAATCTATCACTGTGCCGCTATCCCAAGGATAGACGTACAGAGCTGTTAGAACAAGAACTATGTCTGTGTGATAGGCTTTAAAAAATCCCCACAACTAAGCTGAGCTCTAAAGCAAGCAAGTTGTAGAGCTAAGGTCTGCTGTGATGATATTTATAGTAAATGTGCACTTGTACTTGTTGGGTACCTATATAGGTGAATGCATAGCAGAGTGTCTCCAAGTCTTCATGGGAAGCTGCTAATAGGACTTACCTTTGGGGACAAGAGTAGGATATGAAAGCTCTGCTGATTCCCACTGTGTGCAGGCTCGGAGCGAAGCATTTTTCAGGCATTATTACATTTAATCATTAAACAGGTCTTTGAGGCACAGATGAGGAACCCAAGTCACAGAGAGCCTAAGTAAGTTGTCCAAAGACACCCATCTGGTAAGGGATGGAGCTGAGGTCCACACTCAGGAGTCTCTGCTTTGAAACCTTGAGGGCTTCTCTGACGGGAGGGACTTTTGCTTTGCACCCCGTGCACTTGTGCATAACTTCAATATTTTATCCCGAGGATGTTCTCATGCATGACTTGTATAATACGGCAGGACATTTTAGAGAAATAAAGAATGCCTTGTGATGTCACCTTTTTATGCACTGAAATGGCACTGCCCAGCACTTGAGTTTTGGCAGCAAAGATATGGATGTTTTATGGAACAGTGGCAGAAAGCATGGCTTGAGCTTTGCACCTATCCCTGGGAGAGGTGTCATAGACCGTGAGTCATTGACACCATAGTGTGAGACAGATAAGCCACTGGGGAGTACAGGATGCTGATGGAGGAAGAGGGACTGAGGAACCAAAAGAGCTGGTGTGGGGTCCTGGCTCTTCCTATTTGATAGGTTGGTCTTTATCCTTATGGAGAGAGACTCTGTAAAAGGCAGGGAAGACCCCCTGCCCTTGGGTGAGTCATTATCACATCCATCCGTGATATGAGGCTGAGTCTGAGTTTTATCCCAGCAGATGTCTCCATAAGCTACAAACAGTGACCACAATACAAATAATTCATGTTTATGTAGTACTACTTAGGGGCCAGCTACTGTCCTTAGTAAATTGTTTCTAGAACCCTAACATGGACATAAATCACCTGGAGACCTGGCTCACATGCAGATTTGCACTCAGTAGGTCTGGGGCAGGGCCCGAGATTCTGCATTTTTAACAAGTTCCCAGAGGAGGCTGAAGCTGCAGGTCGAAGACTGCACTGTGGTAGTGAGGATGAAGGGGTCAAGGATTAGGCTACCGGGGCTCCAGCCTGCATCCCTTCCAGGTGGGGCCTTAGCTGTGCTTCGCCCATAGGGTTGTTACAAACGTTAACTCTAATATAAGGCATAGGCAGACTCTTGGCACGGTGCCCGATGGACAGCAAGAGCCTGTTGAATGGAACTGATGATGGTGATTAATGTCTCTTCATAATCTCTCAACGACTCTGGAAGTGAGGTCCTGGGATGCCTCCTTATTTGGCAGATGGCAGAACCAAGGCTCAGAGAGGCCAAAAGATTCCCCAAGCTCTTGCGACCAAAACACAGCCTGGCTGTCTCCGGTGTGGGATTCTCATTCTTGGCACTACTGACATTTGCGGCTGATGGTTCTTGGTTGTGGGCTCTGTCCTGGGCCTGTGGGAGCTTTTGTGACATCCCTGGCCTCTTCCTAATGGATGTCAGTGGTGTCTTCATCTCCCCAAACTGGGACAGCCAAAAATGTCTCTGGAGATTGTCAAATGCTGGGAGAACAAAATCACCCCCCTGGTTGAGAAGCCCTGCCCTGCTTTAAAAGGTGGGGTCCCTCCAAGTGGATGGTCCGTTTTCCTAGGTATCACAGAAACGTGATACTGCCATTCAGGCCATCTAAGAGTTAACTGAGGCTTCAGTAGTAATTGGGAAAATTATCTGTAATGCTGTGATCAAAGGGACCACATCTTTTATTTCTTAAAAAATGCCTGAATAGTTTTAATTCAGCCGTTATTGAACTGTTATTCAGCTCTCTGAAAAATTTTCGGGCTGATACTATGTATTACCACTTGTTTGAGTTCAGTGCTATGAAATCATGCCATTTTCCTGATTTCTTTTTAAAGAGATGTTGCCAACACCATCTTTAAGTATGCTTTTATTTGCTGTCTGGCATCTACATATAATGGAGCTTCTGGAAATTGGAATTAACGATTTGCAATCTGTGGCCGTTTCTATAGTGTTCTGATTTGCAAACAGGATTCACCTCCTAGTCTCAACTTCCCTTGCATGGTACCTTATGTTTGACTAATTTAAGGTTCCAATGGATGTACTTGTAGAATGTTGCTTCATTTATCACTAAAGCTGCCCAAACCGCTTCAGTGAAACTGCAGTGACCTCATTTAATTATTTGTAAAACCCATGTTCCGTTTCAGCTGGCAAGGTTTTGCGTATCTTTTTATGTTTAAGGAAATTAAAGAGAAAACATCAGATAATTTATTGAGTGCTTACAATATGCCACTGTGGTTTATTTCTCTGAATCTTCAAACATTTCTTGGAGATAATTAATGCCCAGTTTATGGGTAGGAAAATCCAAAGCTTGAGTTTCCTTTTATGAGCACGCAGAGAATAAATAGTAGAGGTGGGGTTTGGGTTCCAGACCCCAGCGTCCACACTCTGACTGCTTTGCTGGGTTGAATTTAGCTGTGGAGAAAAACTGGCATCAATTTCCTCCTTTGCTCACGTGCTACAAAGTGATTGGCTCTGACTGTTGCTTGATGCTGAGGTTTCCAGATGCCGCACAGTCCGTTATCTGGATGTTCCATCTGCCTAATTTCACATTCCGACTGCTGAGAAATAGCCGGATTTTCAAAGCTGTGGAGATACAGCCAACAAGTCTTCACTTACTGGGGAAACAGGAGGAGTAGGGGGCAACTTTGAGGACATGGCAGGATCTGAAATTCACAAAGGTATGAGTGGTGCCTGCCCGTGTGGGGAAAAGGTGGACTGTGGGTCTGCCACGAGGGTGAGATGGCATACCAAGATGAGAGCCGCTCAGACCTGAGATGGCACTACTTTCCTTGCCATAACTCATCTGGGTCTCCTCTAACCCAAGTTAGCAGGATGGCAGCGCAGAAGCTACGTTTGGGTCTGTTAGGCCTGGTTAGTTGGCACTGATTAAGCACCAACTGCATGCAAGCTATGCAGAACATTAGTTGAATGATCAAAGACATGGAATATTTGGAGGAAACTGCTTAGACGTTCTGAGCCTCACTGTCTCTGTTTGTGAAATGGGGATAGGAATGCATAGTGAGTCCCCAGGATCAACTGAGTAGGTGCTCATAAAAACACTTTGAAACTTCCAAGTTGAATTTCATTACAACATATGTTTATAGGATGTTTCATAATATGATTCAGGCACTGGGAAAATGAGTTAGATGTTGGTTTTTCTTAGAGGACCTCAGCCATTCCTTTGAGATTGTACTAGTTTGGGCTCTTGGGGCTAAAAGTAACAGAACTCCAACTCCAACTTTCTTTAGTGGAAAAGAGAGTTTATTGGTTGACATAATTAAGATGTCTAACAATAGGACTACTTCAGGTAAGGCTTGATCTAGGAGCTTGGCCAATGTCATCAGGACTGATGTTTGTTCTCTTTGTATTCTGCATTCTCCTCCATGATGACTTCACTCTCAAGAAGTCCCTTTCCACAGGATGGTCCCAAGGGCATCAGGCTTTCAGCCTCCCAGCTCCCAGAGCGAAGTTCTGCAGAAATGAGTCCCTGTGTCCAGCCCACTCCATCAGGGGTCTTGGGGTTCAGTCTTATTGGCATTGATTGGTTCATGTGATCATTGCTTAGCAGTTCCTGTAGCCAAGGGTGGTGCATTGCTCTGACAGGCCACACATGGGCACAGGCTTGTTGCAGAGGTCAGGGTGGAGTCAGCTCAGTCTCTACCTAGACTGAAAGTGGGAAGGAAAGTCAAGGCTTATAGCAGCAGCAGCAGCGAGTCATCTCAGCTCACTACTGTGGGTATAATGGGCATACAGTCCGGTCCGGCAAATCTCAGTCAATAGAAGTTCTTCCAAAGCTGAAAGAGAGGATAAAGTTAAAGCATTAACTCCACCTTGAACAGAGCGTTCAGAGAGGCCTTCTAGAAGTAGCAGGTTTTAAGCTGGGTTTTGAAGGATGCATAGGAGTTTACCAGGTAGAAAAAGAGTAGGTCAGGCAGAGGGACAATTAAAGCAGAGCGTATTAAGAGCCTAGTAACAGAAGAAATTTGAATTCGACTCCAGAGGTGATGAGGAGGCATTCTAGGTTTTTGAGCAGAAGAAGTAGGTGATGAAAATACAATTTTATGATAGTTTGGGAGAAGAACAAATGGGTCGCAGGAAAATAGCTTCAGGAGGTTCTCAGGGGTTGGGATTTTTGGCTCCCACATAAAAGATATGGTCTAGAGACTTTAGGGCCAGCTACTCACTAGCTATGTGACCTTGGGCAAGATGCCTCAAGGATAAATGTGCCTCATGTATAAATGTGCATATTCATTACAGGGATTCCTGTCTCATCGGGTGGTCTTGAGGATTAAGCGGGTTGATGTCATAAAGCACCCGTAACAGTGCCTGGCTCAGAATGCAACCCATCTAACTGTTGGTCAAATTAACACAAAGCCTCTTACTGTAATCTTTGTCCCTTAGTGTTTTGAGGAAAACCACTTTCATAGGATGTGATGGGTGTTAACCCAAAAGAAGAACGGAATAGTCAAATGTATTTTGGTAAATGTGGGGTTCAGTGTTAATAATTATGATTGTGGCAGACATGTATTACGTGCCTACCAGGCGCCAGGCACTATGCTTTAGGTGCCTTTTTTCTCATTTAATTCTCCCCACTGCCCTGCACGGTTACACAATGGAAAGTGGCAAGGCCAGGATTAAAAGCTAGAAGTGATTCACTCCAGAGGCGAAGCTGTTCCCTCCAGGCTGCACTGACTGCTTCTTCTGCAGGACTTCTCAGGGCCTTTACTATTTACATGTGTACTTATAATGTCCGATGTCCAGGTGGAGAAGATGTACGATATTTATTTCCTAACGTATTGACTTGAAATCTCACTCCATCCTTCGTGTATCTTTTGGGATATGAAAGGTGCACTTTCAGCAGAGAATGCTTAAACAGCAATGAGTAATGAGAACGTGAATGATAAGGAAGCAGAATAATCCAGAGAAGATTCCTCTCAACAACACGGCTTTCTCCCCCTTAGGTGACCTTGATCAGCCGCCTAGCAAGCTCTGGGTATCCCTTATGTGCCAAAGTGACATGGTCATTACAGAATTTGCCGGAAGGTTCTTCATCACTCCATCGCATTTTCTGTGTAAGGTTCAGCTTCTCCCTGAATTTTGCGACCTCTGCTCAGGGGGGAGAGGTGAGCAGAATCTCATTTAATGGGAGGCTATTTGTGATGCCCACCCTTGACTGTGCACTTGAGCTGGGGCCCTGTCTGCTTTCCATGAATCCCTCAATCAGCACCAATATTGAAATTGACAAGAGGCCAATGCAACTGATAGAATGCGCGATTGATTGGCCTCGTCGTTTGCTGGAGAGACAAGTGGGGGCAGGAGTGTGGATAAATCTGCGTTCCAGTAAAAATGCTGAACCGTATTTTTTGCACATCTAAACCACAGATGCAAAGAGAGGAGGAAATGACTGCCTCTTTTAAGCTTCTGCCAACAGTTCACGTTGCCTAGGGATGGGACTGTGTTTGCCAAGATGGAATAATTTATAATCCCGTTTTGAACTTGGAAAGTTTGCAACTTTTTTTTTTGAGGGTGTAGTTTATTTAGGTTTATTAGTGATCACCCTCTAAGAGGGCAAAGCTAGCAAAAAGAAAATAGGAACTAAAATTGGCAGCTTTGATGGGGGTGGAGTAGAGTTTAGAATTGGGCTTGAGAAGGCTGGGGGCAGGTGGATGGAGTGGGGACTGGGCTTCTGTTCTGCCTCATGGAAATGACCAGGTGTGGGTGGAGAAGGGTCCTGAGAGTATTGCATCTCAAGGGCTCCAGGGGAACGGGTAGGCAGGCTCAGGTGCTTGATGTGTGTGGCCCATCCTCACTGCTCAGCCACCCAATGGCCTGTTCCCAGTGCCCTAGCATGGAAGCCAAAGCGGTCAGCTTCACACTCTTGATGTTTTCTGCTTTCTGCTCTATCACCTCTCCTGCCCTCCCTACTCTTTGCATTCAGATGTTAACTCACTGTCCGTCTCACTGTAGCCCCACCATCTGTTAACCCTTGTATGACCTTACTCTTGTCCTGGAGGTCCCACTGTCTGGAAAGAATGCTCCTCTCACCTTTACCCCCAGCAGACTGCTACACATCTTCCTTTCCTTCCCCATGGCCACCTCCCTGATTCCCTCAGGCGGAGTTGATACCTCTGTAGCTTACCAGCTGTACTTCTGAAAATATACTTTGGGCCACGTGTGATGGCTCATGCCTGTGACCCTAGCACTTTGGAAGGCCAAGGCGAACCAATCACCTGAGATCAGGAGTTTGAGACCAGCCTGATCAACATGGTGAAACCCTGTCTCTACTAAAATTACAAAAATTAGCCAGGTGCGGTGGCACAGGCCTGTAATCCCAGCTACCGGGGAGGCTGAGGCAGTAGAATCACTTGAACCTGGGAGGCAGAGGTTGCAGTGAGTTGAGATTGTGCCATTGCACTCCAGCCTGGGCAAAAAGAGCAAAACTCCTTCTCAAAAAAGCAAACAAATAAAAAATGAAAACATACTTCAGTTGTATTACTACTTGTATTACAACTTAGGCTTGAGCTGTCTCCCCAGAAGGCTCAAATCTTGGGTTATAAGGACTGTGGCAGGTTCTCTTTGTACCATCTAGCTCTGTGCTTGGCACATAACAGGCTCTTGGCATACACATGTTGAGGGATGAATAAGTTAGCGCTCTCATTTTCAGAATCTGTTCGGAATTTCGTTTTTCCATAATAGAGTCCTTCCACCCCAACCTGTAGAGATTTAAACACGCAAACTTCTAGTTTCCCTCATAAATAAGTCCAAGAGAGGCCCCTCCAGGGTTGGCATGATGACTCTGTGAAGCCATCACAGACTTAATTTCCTTTGGCAATTCACTCTGTCATGCCTATGAGGGACACTGTCATGGCCCAGTGTGGCTGCTGCCACTCCAGCCATCACATCTGAGTTCTAGACAGTAGAATTGAGGGCGTGTGATGAAAACAGTGCCTTTAAAGGGAAATTCCTGATATTATATAAGCACTTGGAGTTATAGTTCATTGAATGAAACATAATCTCGGTCATACCTAGTGACAGGGGTGTTTGGGGTTCTCTGAGAGAGGTAGGGGAGTGGATAGCTGGCATGATAGGAAGAATAATGTTTCCCTGAAATAACATTTCCCTGATGATGTTCACATCCTAATCTCTGCAACCTGTGGATATATTATGTTCCATGGCAAAGGGGCATCAGAGTTGTGGGTGGAATTAAGGTTGCTTATTGTCTGACCTTGAAATGGAAAGAGTATCTGGGATTGTCCCAGAGGGATTGATGTAATCATGAGAGTTCTTACATTTGGAAGAGGGAGGCAGCAGGCTCAGAATCAGAGTGATGTCATGGTGAGAGAAACTCCATGGTCCACTGCTGGATTTGAAGGTGGAGGAGGGGGCCACAAGCCAAGGAATGCAGGTGGCCTCTAGAAGGTGGGAAAGATAAGAAAATGAATAATCCTCTAGCAATGCCACGAAGGAACACAGCCCTGCTGACACTTTATTATGGCTCAGGGAAAACTATGTCAGACTTCTGACTTCCAGAAATGTCAGATAATACTTTCGTGTTTTAAGCCACTAATTTGCGTGTATTCATGACAGCAGTAGCAGGAAAGCAGCACACTGGTGAAGGCAGCCAGGGGTCTCTGCTGTACAGCGCTTCACATCTCAGAAGACATAGCGTCCCTTGGTTGAGATGGGGGCTTCTTTACAGTGGGAGGCTTGGGACAAAGGCTGGTCTCCTTTAAGGGACAACAAGCTTCTTCTACAAAGGGCCAGGTCATAAATATTCTAGGCCTTGTGGTCCAGTAGGCAAAGTCAAGGATGTTGTGTGTTTTAAACAAGTGAAAACCATTGTTAGTGGGTGGGCTACACATAGACTGTGAGCTTGATTTGGCTTTTGGTTTGCTGTTGCCACTTTAAGGAGTATGTGTGTACGTGTTTGTGTGTGTGTGTGTTTATTTATTTATTTTTTGAGACGGTGTCTCGCTCTGTTGCCCAGGCTGGAATGCAGTGACATGATCTCGGCTCACAGCAACCTCTGCCTCTTGGGTTCAAGCGATTCTCCTGTCAGCCTCCTGAGTAGCTGGGATTACAGGCATATGCTCCCGTGCCTGGATAATTTTTTTGCATTTTTAATAAAGACAGGGTTTCACCATATTGGTCAGGCTCGTCTCAAACTTCCAACCTCAAATGATCCACCCACCACAGCCTCCCAAAGTGCTGGGATTACAGGTGTGAGCCACCACACCCTGCCAGGAGTGTTTATTTTTAAAAAATAAAGGTAAGGTATGGTTTTTGTGAAAATTTCAAAGAATGAAGGCTACAAAGAGAGAAGAGTGAAAATCTTCCTTCTCAGCTTCTCTTCCTCCAATTTTACCTGCGTAACAGGCTTTTCAGCCTTGCTACTCTGGGACTGGATCATTGTGTTGGGGGGGTACCCTGTGCCTCGTAGGATGTTGAGCCGCCACGCTGGCCTCCATCCAGCTGATGCAAATTGCACCTCCTACTCCTGCAGTTGCGACAACCTCAAATATCTCCAGATAGTGCCAAATGTCCTCTGGGAGGCAAAGTCACTCCAGCTGAAAACTGACGTACTCCTGTGTATGTAACCCACTTAATAGTTAGGAGTATCCTTTGGGCATTCCTCTCTCTTTTTTTCTCTCTCTGTTTGCTTGCAATTCCTTCTTTGTTTCCTCCTTCTCTCTTTCCATCCTTTTCTGCTGCTTCTCTTCCATTTCATTTCATTTTGCGATGGAATCTGGCTGTCACCCAGGCTGAGTGCAGTGGCACAATCTCACCTCACTGCATCCTCTGCCTCCCAGGCTCAAGCGATTCTCCTGCCTCAGCATCCTAAGTAGCTGGGATGACAGATGTGTACTACCATGCCAAGCTAGTTTTTGTGTTTTTCGTAGAGATGGGGTTCTAATGTGTTGCCCAGGCTGGTCTTGAACTCGTGACCTTTAGGTGATCCACCCACCTCAGCTGGGATTACACATGATAGCATGCTTGGCCTGCTTTTTTTTTTTTTTATAAAATAAAATAGGGCCATATTATTCGTTTTTATTTGGAGTTATGTTCCTCCTAGAGGCTCTAGGGGAGAATCAGTTTTCTTACATTTTTCATCCTGGGAGGCTGCCTGTGTTTCCTTACTGGTGGTTGCTTCTTCCATCTTCAAAGCCAGTCAGGAAGAGTTAAATCCACACCCTCCACATTTAGGGTTCTTTGTGACTCCATTGGGACCACCCAGATAACCTAGAAAATCTTCTTACTTTAACGTCAGTAACCTTTATTCCATCTGTGGCCTGATGCTTCCGAGTGTCAGTTCTGGAAGCCATAGCTCTGAAATCAAGGGCTCACCAGAGTTTGTTCCTCCTGAAGGCTGTCTGTTTCAGACTCCTTCTCTTCTAGAGAGCTCAGGTGTCCCTAGGATCACAGAGACTGCCCTCCCTGTGTCTTCATGTCATCTTCCTCGTGTACGTGTCTGTTTTCGTAACTGGATTTCCTTTCTTAGAATAAGGGCATAGGCCCATATATCCATGAGTGAACAAAGAAGCTCTGGTGTATATGCATTCCCAGTGAAATACTACTCAGCCATAAAAAAGAATGACCTAATGCCATTCGCAGCAACCAGGATGGAATTTGAGACATTATTTTAAGTGAGGTACCTCAGGAATGGAAAACCAAACATCGTATTTTCTCACTCATAAGTGGGAGCTAAGCCATGAGGACACAAAGGCATAAGAATGATACAATGGGGCCGGGCGCGTTGGCTCACGCCTTTAATCCCAGCACTTTGGGAGGCCGAGGCGGGTGGATCAGGTGGTCAAGAGATCGAGACCATCCTGGTCAACATGGTGAAACCCTGTCTCTACTAAAAATACAAAAATTAGCTGGGCACGGTGGCGTGTGCCTGTAGTCCCAGCTACTCAGGAGGCTGAGGCAGGAGAATTGCCCGAACCCAGGCGGCGGAGGTTGTGGTGAGCCGAGATCGCACCATTGCACTCCAGCCTGGGTAACAAGAGCGAAACTCCGTCTCAAAAAAAAAAAAAAGAATGATACAATGGACTTTGGGGATTCAGGGGGAAAGGATGGGAGGAGGATGAGGGGTAAAAGACTACAGCTGGGTTCAGTGTTTACTGCTTGGTTGATGGGTGCACCCACATCTCCCAGATCACCATTAAAGAACTTACTCGTGTGACCACATACCACCTGCTCCCCCAAAACCTATGGAAATAAAAAAATACTAAAAAAATAAGGGTATAGTCACGTCATATTAGGACTCACTCTAGTGACTTCTTTTTAACTCCATCATCTGCAAAGCCCCACTTCCAAATAAGGTCACAGTCATTGGTTCTGAAGGTTATTTCCTGACATCTTTAGGCAGCACGAAATTCCAAAGATGACAACATTTTGGGGGCATTGCTCTGTCTACCCAATGTGGGATGGAGTATGTCTAAGGATAGTTTTTGGGTTTTTTTGAGACAGGGTCTCACCATGTCACCCAGGCTGGCGTGCAGTGGTACAATCATGACTCACTGCAGCCTTGACCTCCGAGGCTGCAGTGATCCTCCTACGTCTAAGGAGATTTATGAAGCTTCCTCCAACCTAGATTTATCGTACTTTTGGGAAAGAAACAAATGCAAATGTAGAAACAACTGTGCTCACCTAGGCAAGTGAAGCCTGCCCTCTGCCATCCCTGGGTCTGCTGTGGATTCGCCCCTGACCCTCAGGACCTCAGGGACTACGCAAACTCCTGGTGTCTCTGTCTGCAACTCGAGCTCTCCTGAATCTTTACATCCCAGCACTTGCCTGCTTATTTTGCAACACATGGGTCAGATGGGACTCATTCTTTCATTCCACACATCTTTATGGTGCCCTTGGGAGGTGCTGAGTGGGATGTGATACCCCTGAGATGGATATTGGACCTTCAAGAAGAGGTGGCTAAAAGACATCTGAGCATGGGAACCTGGAGACAGAGAGTGGCAAGGATGGGGCTGTGGCCCAGGGCCTCAGCAGGTGGAGGGCACCTAGAGTGATGGAAATGGACTGTTGTTCTGTTCCTGCCCCCATGTCCTTTCTCTCATGGCTGTGAGTGCCATCAGGCCAGGGCTGTGGCGATTCTGAGTCATTGTACCCCAGCCCTGGACATGGTACCCTGCAAAACTTAGGAGGTCCACAATTATTCATCCATCAGATGGACACCTGGGGGTTGGACCCAGCTCTCTCAAAAAGCCGAATACGTGGCAGCTTGAGTGTATCTGTCAGGGTCCAGGTGCCCCTTCCTGAAGGATCTACCAAGAAGGTTGATCTCCTTTCTGTGCTTTTATTCTTACCCCTTCAGTGGTTAAGCAAATATGCCTTAATTGTGCTGCTGACAAAGCTGGAAGAAAGTGGGTAGGGAACTGATGGCCAGGGACATCCATGAGACTGTCACTTCCGATGAATGGCTCTTTCTGAGGACTGGCACCTGGGGGTTTTATCCTGTTCCGTGGCTTTTCTTGGGGTGGAACAGACAAGGGCCTGGTGTTGGGATGACATTCTTCTGTAATGTTGCTTCCTGGGCCACCCTGTTGCATTTTTCAAAAGAAGGAGGTATCCTGTCTGTGTGTGTGTGTGTTTCTTTTTTTTTTAAGACTGAATTTTACTCTTGTTGCCCTGGCTGGAGTGCAATGGTGCGATCTTGGCTTACCACACCCTCTGCCTCCTGGATTCAAGCAATTCTCCTGCCTCAGCCTCCTGAGTAACTGGCATTACAGGTGTGCACCATCACGCCCAGCTAATTTTGTATTTTTAGTAGAGACAGGGTTTCACCATGTTGCTCAGGCTGGTCTCGAACTCCTGACCTCAGGTGATCTGCCTGTCTCAGCCTCCCAAAGTGATAGATTACAGGCATGAGCCACTGAGCCCAGACTTTTTTTTAAATTGTGGTAAAATATACATAATGTAATATGTCATCACGTTAACCACGTCTAAACCATGTGTACAGTGCAGCGGCCTGAAGTCTGTTCATAGCACTGTGCTACCATCACCAGCATCCCTCTCTAGACCTTTGTCATCTTCCCGAATAGAAGCCCCACACTCATTAAACACTAGCGTCCCATTCACGCTTCCCCCCCAAACCCAGTCATCTTGCTTCTGCCTTCTGTCTGTATAAACCTGCCTATTCTAGGCACCTCATATAAGTGGAATCATACAGTATTTGTCTTTTTGTGTCTGGCTTATTTCACTTAGCATAGCCCTTCTTTTCTTTTCTTTTCTATCCTCTCCCCTCCCTTCCCCTCCCCTGGAGCTGACATTCATCATTCTATTGCTAGCGCATCCCCTCCCCTCCCCTCCCCTCCCCTCTCCTCTCCTCTCCTCCCCTCCCCTCCCCTTCCTTCCTGTCCCCTGCATCTTTTCCGGCATGATCTTGGCTCACTGCATCCTCTACCTCCTGGGTTCAAGTGATTCTCCTGCCTCAACCTCCCAGGTAGCTGGGACTACAGGCACCTGCCACCACACCTGGCTGATTTTCGTAGTTTCAGTAGAGATGGGGTTTCACCATGTGGGCTAGGCTGGTCTCGAACTCCTTTCCTCATGAGCCACCCACCTCAGCCTCCCAAAGTGCTGGGATTACAGGCATGAGACACTGCGCCTGGCCAACCTTGTTTTTTTTTCAAACAAGGTCTTCTGGAAAATTTCAAGAAAGCCCACGTTGCTCTATTCCCTGCCTTTCTTTGATTTCCTGATCTCCCCCAAATCGTTGGCTTTTTCCCATGACCCGTTCCTCATTATGTGGTCTGGCTCTTCACTTTTGTACTTTACCCCTGAAATATATCTCAAATCTGCTCCCTCCCTCCTTCCCTCCCTCTCTTCCTGCCTTCCTTTGGACAAGGTCTTGCTCTTTGCCCAGGCTGGAGTGCAGTGGTGCAATCATGGCTCGCTGCAGTCTTGACCTCCTGGGCCCAAGCAATCCTCCTGACTAGCTGAGACTGTAGGCACATGCAACCACGCCTAGCTAATCTTTGTGTATTTTGTAGAAATGGGGTCTCACCATGTTGTCCAGGCTGGCTTTGAACTCCTGGGCTCAAGCAGTCTGTCCCTTCTGGCTTCCCAAAATACTGGGATGACAGGCTTGAGCCCTTGGGCCGGGCCTGTCTTGTTTTTCTTCCTAACACATCTCCACTTCGTCTCTTGCTTGGACTGAAGTGGTAACATCCTAACTGGCCATCTTGCGTCCAGCCTGAGTTATTCTCCTGAAGCTTAATCAGATGGTATTGCCCTCTGGCCTGTACCTTCGTTGGCTTTCAGTTGCTCCGAATCCCAAATCCCAAGCCGGGTTCTCGGTACCCTTTAGAATCTGTTCCCAGCCTGCCCGTTCAGCCTTGTAGCCTGCCAAGTACGATTCCTTTTCCTTAGGTTTCAGCCACAGGGAACTACTTGCCAGTTGTGGGGCATGACAGCATCCAGAGCACTTCACTGCTGCAGCTGGCATGACCTCTGCCTGGCAGTCCATGTAGCGCCTCTCCATCTCAGCAACTCTATCTTTAAGGCCAGGCACAAAGGGTGGCTGCAAGGGAACTCCTCCGTGAAGTTCAGGCTCTTTGCACATTCTTCTGTTAGATTCTTGCCAACTTGCACCAGAGGATTTGTTTTTGTTTCTGTCGTAGGTGGGGGAGACCAGGACTCCTTAAGGCCAGTGATGGATTCTGAGAATAACGCAGTCATGGGTGAGATCATGGACCTTGGAGTTCTTCAGACTTGATTTCTATTCCAGGTCCTCCACTGTGGCTTGGCCATGTGGTTGAAGGAAACTTCTACGCTTTGAGCCTTAGATTTTTAAGACGTATGTATAATGTGTGTGGTGGACAGACGTTCAGGTGGCCCTGATGATCTCCACCTCCTGATATCCGTGACTTTGTGTGATCCTTTCCCCTTGACTGTGGATAGGACCTATGACTTGTTTTTAGCCAGCAGAATATGGCAAAGGGGATGGCCTCTTGCACCTCCGATTATGTTAAATAAAACTTCACCTTCCCAGCAGACTCGCTGTCTCTCCACTGCTGACCGTAAAGAAGCAAGCAGCTGTGAAGGACATGACTACGTGGGAGAAGCCCATGTGGCAAGGCACTGTGGGAAGCCTCTAGGGACTGGAGGTGGTCTCCAGCAGGAAACCGAAGCCATGGGTCCTGTAGCCACAAGGAAATAAAGTTTGCTGACAACCTGAGGGAGCTTGGAAGCAGATCTTTGCCCAGTTGAGCCTCTGGGCTCCAAGCCCCACTGTTGCCCGAATTGTGTAGCCTGATTAGACCTGAAGGAGAGAACCCAGCAGAGCCATACCTAGACTTCTGACCTGCAGAAACTGTGAGATAACAAATGTGTGTTGCCTTAAGCCCCCAGGGTTATGATCTGCTATGTAACAAGTCAGTAGCTAATGCAATGGGCATGTTAATATTTATATAGGTAATCCTCTTTGCCATGCTTACGTGAAACAAAGCATGTAAAATGCTTCCACTGGCAAAAATGCATGAAAATTAGATGTTACCACTCTTACTGATATTCCTATGTCTCCCTAAACCTTACCCTATAATAGAGATCAAGATGGGTCAGTAGATGGCTGAATAGATGACGGGAGGATGGGCCAGGCACAGTGGTGGCTCACATCTGTAATCTTAGGACTGTGGGAGGCCGAGGCAGGTGAACCACTTGAGGCCAGGAGTTTGAGACCATCCTGGGCAACATGGCAAAACCCCATCTCTACTAAAAAGACAAAAAATTAGCCGGGCGTGGTAGCACGTGCCTGTACTCCCAGATACTCAGGAGGCTGAGGCACAAGAATCACTTGAACCCAGAAGGCAGAAATTGTACTGAGCTGAGATCGTGCCACTGCACTCCAGCCTGGGTGACAGGGCAAGAATCTATCTCAAAAAAGAGAAAAAGATGAAAGAAGGAAAGAGGGAATATCAAGATTCAACACTCCTCCCTTCCTTGTCAGTCATGGGCTCATCTGTGTCTTGGCTTAACCTGGAAAGATGTAAGATAAATGTAATTTCTATTTAGTTAGAACATTTTATTATCTCCCCGAAGTCAGGGAACTCCAGCAGAGAGAGTAGATTGATTTCTTGAACTTGCCCATCTCAGAGTGGTAAATTTTTACCGTGATTTATAGAGAGTCTCAGCTGGAGGAGAGTTTGGAGATCCACCTTGTCCAGAATACAATCGAACACCTGTGGATGTTTTCACCTCCCAGGCTTCCTGTAGCCACACCAGTTTCTTACCTTTGAAGATCTCAGATTGTCTGGCTTGTAGGGGCCATGTGTACCAAAGGTCCTAATAGGCTCAGGGCAAGAGCATGTGAAAATTAGCAGAGACATTCTAAAACAATCAGCACATCCAAAGGCAGAAGCAAGGGCAAAGTGAAACACAGGTGTCTGGTCATTGAAAGTCACCCTGGAGGTAACTCTCCAATCCCTTACAGAGCAAGGTGGAGGAGGCTGAATGCCTTCTCGTTAAAGGGATTTACCTCCTCTGGTTTCATGGTATCCTCTATAACCCAGGTGTTCCAAACACTTCCTTCTGGAGTAGCAGCCCCTCTGTGTTCTTGAAAATTCTGGGTGGTCTTAGACGCCAAGTGCTGGAATGAGCATTGACTAGAACAGGCTCAGGCGTCACCTGTCAAGTGTTCTCTGCGTTGAGTCCACCTGAGTCCACGAGACCATGCCTGCACTTGAAGTCTGTGGTACTTGCCAAGTCTGTAGACGGGGCCGGGGTATACCATATCTGCAACCCCATGCCCCTCTGTACCACATTACAGGGCCCTGAGAAAGACATCCTTTCAAGATAGAGAAGTCATTTCTGAAAAATACATACAGGACCAAAAGACCCAATTTCTTCAGTAAATGACAGGCAGGAGAGGAACTGCTGTGGTTTAAAAGAGACTTAAGAAACACATCACCCAAATGTAGCGTGGACCTTTTTAGGGTCCTGATTGACACACTGTAACCATTAAAAGACATTTTGGAGACCAGAACTCATCGAAGATAGACTTGGTATTTGATTTTTATTACGGAATTACTATTGCTTATGTTGGGGTGGTAATGGCATAGTTGTTTTAAAAGCACTCACTTATTAGGACCACACATTGAATTGTCCTGTGTTCTGCATGTGGTGACTTCCAGTTATGGTAACAGTTTGTGCCATGTGCTTGGTGAACAAGGCAGTGAAGGTCCCTGACTCCATGGAGCTCATGGACTGGTACAAGAGACAGACATTAAATAAACATTTACCCAGGGAAGCATTTAATTGAATTGTGGTTGGTGCCACGAAGGAAAACCACACAAGGCTGTGAGAGCTTATATCAGAGATTCAACTTAGACAAAGACCAGAACCACCAGGAAGGCCTTTCCTGAGGGGACACCTAAGCTGACAGCGGAATGGCGGCAGCTTGGGCAAGTGCATGCACAAGTGTGTGTGTACGTGTCATGTCAGTGTGTGCACACACGAGTGTACATGTGTACACATGGCATGTCTGTGTGTGAATGTGGGTGTGCACATGCTGGTGTGTGCGTATGTGTGCTTGTGTGTGTGTGTGCACGTGTGCTTGTGTGTGTGCATATGTTCATGTTTGCAGGTGTCTGAGTAGATGTTTTAGTGTGCATGTGCTTGTGTGTATGCATGAGTGTGTATGTGTGTAAAAGTGTGTCTTGGAATGGGTGTGTACACTTGTGTGTGTGCATGTGTGTGATGTGCAGGCACTTGTGTACTTGCGGGTGTGCATATGAGCAGGTGTGCATGCATTTGTGTGAATGTGCATGTGCATGAGCTCATGTGTGCATCTGTACTTGTGTCTCTCTGTGTGTGTGTGTGTGTGTGTGTGTGTGTGTGTGTGTTGGGAAGGACAAGGAAATAGAGCAACAGATGTGCAGGTGCACCAGGCACATTTGGAGTTGAAGGGAGTCCAGTGGGAAGAGAGCAAGGTTGACGGTGGGGGAGGAAGGAGGCCAATGAGCTGTGGGTCTCCTGAAGGGGTTTGGAGTAAGTGATGGTTCCTGGGAAGTGAGGGAAGATATTTGGGGCAGCTCTGGAGACTAGCATCTTGAGAACCCTGGGCTCGTTTCAGAGGAATTGAATTTGAGTCTGGTTTAAGTGAAACGTTTCAGGCATAACCCGCAGCATCCAGGGACCCTATTATACGCTATATTTCAGCAGCGAAGGCTCCGAACCAGAAAGGTGGCTGTGATTGGTGTGTGACGTTACACTCTGCTCTCTGTTCCCAGCTCTTCTCCTCCTCAGCTTGGTGATTGGTGAGGACAAACCGCTTTTGGCTTTAATCTACTCTCAGAGGACTAATAGCTCTGGGTGTCAGGGAGGAGTTCCAAGCCTCAGTTTCCTTGTCTATAAAATGAGGAAAATGAGAGTATCTTTCTTGCTTGATAAATGGGCACAGGGTATGCCCAGTAATCATGAGCCAATACTTCCGTTATTAACTCTGAGATTGGGACCTTAGCCATGGGTGAGGTCAATGGCTCAAAGCTCGATTTGCCTGGTTTTGAGCCAAAACTAGATATTGGACTAGGACAGAAGTTAAGAAAACAAACGTGTATTTTGAAATACATAAACACATTTAATTTTTTGCATACAAAATTTGGGAAATGGGAAATAAAGGAGAAAGCAAGAATTGCCCGTAACCACCCCATTGGGAGATGAACACCATTAACATTTTGGTGAATTGCTTCCTTATTCTTTCTGCTTTAAAAATTGGATCAATCCCATCCTGGGAAACATGGCAAGACCTGTCTTGACAAAAAATACAAAAATTAGCTTGACATGGTTGTGCACATCTGTAGTCCCAGCTACTCAAAGGGATGTGGTGGAAGGATCACCTGAGCCCAAGAGATCAAGGCTGCAGTGAGCCATGCATGGGTCACTGCTCTACAGCCTGGGTGACAGTGAGACCGGGTCTGAAAATTTTTTTTTGTGTGTGTGGCTCATTTGCAGTTCTAAATCATGACACAATTTCAGCCCCAGTTTTGTCCATCTGTCTATCTATCCCTAAGGTGAACTGTTGAAGATTATTGGTTTTGAAGATCAAAAGCAGTAGTTTATCAGCAATTTTGGTTTATCCTACCATTGATTTTATTTTTGATGGTAAGAATTCATGAAGCCAACAACCCAAGCAAAAGGTTTTTCCTTAACAGTAACCTCTGTCTAACCACACACTTGCCATCCTTTCACCCCATCCTCCATACTCCCAACACCAGGGACTCATCCCCTGGAACTGATATTCCCCCTCCCCTCCCCTCCCCTCCCCTCCCTCCCTTTCCCTTCCTCTCCCCTCCCCTCCTCTCCTCTCCCCTCCCCTCCCTTTGTCTTCCCTCCCCTCCCCTGCCCTCCTCTCCTCTCCCCTCCTTTTCCTTGATGGAGTCTCACTCTGTCACCCAGGATGGAGTGCAGTCTAGGCTCACTGTAACCTCCATCTCCCAGATTCAAGTGATTCTCCTGCCTCAGCCTCCTGAATAGCTGGGATTATAGGCACATGCTACCATACCCAGCTGATGTTTGTATTTTTCATCGAGATAGGGTTTCACCATGTTGGTTAGGCTGATCTGGAACTCCTGACCTCTAATGATTTGCCCACCTCGGCCTCCCAAAGTGCTGGAAATGTAGGCGTGAGCCACCATGCCTGACCATCGCTTGCTTTTCTCTTTGTACAGCTCTATGTAATTCTACAAAGCATACTTATTTTTCTAGTTTTCTCTCTGCATAGATATTATTTTCTTTCAAAACAAAATTGAAATCATACAATGTATTATTTGTTCTGATTGAAAAATGTTATCTCTTGAACATATTCCCTTATCATTAAAAAGTCTCCAAAAACAAGAGATTAAAACTTATGTAACATTCCATATTATGGCGGGGCCATAGTTGAATTTCCCATTCCATTTGGGCATTTTTGATTGATTTTTTTTTCTATTACAAATAATGCTGTATTAACTTTTGAAGGATTCCCAGTATATTTTGTTAAACTGCTTTTAAGGAGGGTTGTAAAAAATTTCATTCCCTGCCTCCCTTTATAGGCCCCACCCCCAACAAGTCTTTTAAAAAATGTTGCTAATTTGATTGGGGAGAAGTGGTCTTATTTTTATGTGTTTATTTGCCATTTATATGTTTTTTGCACAAATACTCATTTTTGTTCCTAGATCTTTTTTTTATTGGGGCATTAATATTTTTCTTATTGATTTGGAAGAATTCTTTATATATTAAAGAAGTTAATTCTAAGCTGTCATAGTTAAAGCAGATATTTTCAAGGGTTGTCATTAAATATTTTTATGACGGTTCAAAAGAGATTTTTCTTATTTTTAGATCATCAATTTATCTCAGCCTTTCCCTTTTTGATTTTTTTTCCCTATCAAGTTTGTGCTTAGAAGAGCCTTCTCTATTTTAATATTGGCTGAAGGTTGATCTACATTTTCTTCAGATTTTTATAGTCGGTTTTGACTTTTTAGATCCTAAATATATTTGGAATTCATTTTGTATAGGTGTGAGGATCTAACTTGATTTTATTACCATAAATATACAAGTTTCTAGAAACTGTTCTGTGAGTGCTTTTCCTTTTCTCATTGGTTTGCGATTCCTCCTTTAGCGTATGATCCATGTCCCTTTTTATTCTGATGTGGATCAGTGACGTCCATGCTGTGACTTTGCTTTCCTGTCAGGTCTTACACCCTTTTTTTTTTGAGACGGAGTTTCGCTCTTGTTACCCAGGCTGGAATGCAATGGCTCGATCTCGGCTCACCACAACCTCCGCCTCCTGGGTTCAGGCATTTCTCCTGCCTCAGCCTCCTGAGTAGCTGGGATTACAGGCACGCGCTACCATGCCCAGCTAATTTTTTGTATTTTTAGTAGAGACGGGGTTTCACCATGTTGACCAGGCTGGTCTCGATCTCTTGACCTCGTGATCCACTTGTCTTGGCCTCCCAAGTGCTGGGATTACAGGCGTGAGCCACCGCGCCCGGCCTGTTTTTTTCATTTCTTGTTGGTATTTTGCCTCTCTCTCTCCCCATCTCTGCCTGCCTGTCT
>CM052660.1:106305509-106403344 GCA_028533165.1 Leontopithecus rosalia | reverse complement strand
AGGGAAGAAGAGTAGGGAGAGGGGAGGAGGGAGGAGAGAGGAAAGAGGAGGGAGGGGGAGGGAGGAGCAGACAAAGGAGGAGAAAGGAGGAGGAGGGATGGGGAGTAGGGAGAGGGGAGGAGGGAGGAGAGAGGAAAGAGGAGGAGGGAGGGGGAGGGAGGAGCAGACAAAGGAGGAGAAAGGAGGAGGAGGGAAGAGGAGTAGGGAGAGGGGAGGAGGGAGGAGAGAGGAAAGAGGAGGAGGGAGGGGGAGGGAGGAGCAGACAAAGGAGGAGAAAGGAGGAGGAGGGATGAGGAGTAGGGAGAAGGGGAGGAGGGAGAGGGGGAGAAAGGAGGAGGGGGAAAAGGGAGGAGGAGGGAGAGGGAGGAAGAGGGAGAGGAGAAGGCTGAAATAATTATAGACTCAAGAAGTAACAATAATGGTCAATAGAGTCCCGTGAGTGTTTCCCTCAGCTTCCCCCATGGTGACCTCTTGTACAACTGTGGCCCGGTATCCCAATCAGGAAATTGACATTGGTGCCATCTGTTCCCTAAACCACAGCCTCTGTTCCCTTTGACCGGTTTTCACCCGCACCCGTTGGTGTGTGTGGTTCTGTGCAGTTTTCTCCATGTACAGGTTTACCCAACATCCAGCACAACCGAGATGCAGAACAGTTCCATCGCCACGGAAGAACTGCCCCGTGATACCCCTTTATCCTGGCTCCTCCACCCCATCCACTAGGGCGCATTTGAGCTTCTGGCACCACCTGTCTCATGGGGAAGGGGCCGCAGATGCCGGCCCCACCGGGGCTGTTGCTGTGTGTGCCTGCGGCTCTTGCTGCCTCTCTGAGCAGGGGTGGCCTGTGCTGCTTTCTTATTGACATAAAATCCTCTTTTACAAATGTATCTCGATGTCTGCTCTGTGCCCTCCTCCCTCGATGATTGTGCCTTTGAGCAGCTCATAGAATCTTGTGAAATTGGCTCTTTTTATAAATCATCCTCTCCCTGTTTCGTGTTGCATCCAGCCTGATTTTGGTAAAAAGGGGTCTTGTTATCTTCCAGAGCTGCAGTGGCCTGGCTCGCTGAGGCCAGCCATTGCCTTTTGTTCAAGCATCTCAGAGCAGTTTAGAAAATAAAATGCATTTCTCTGACAACCTTGTGAGGTATCCTGGGTATTACTACCCAGAGCTTAGGGCTTTGCAATTCCCATTTCTCAGTAATCTAAGGGGAAGGAGGAGAAATCAGCCAAGCCTCACTGTCCTAAGGACTCCTTGTGTTTCTCCTCCTTTGGCACTGGTTCCCCGGTCACCTTCATTATGGCCAGGGGTGTATGTATTTGTTCATCCCCACTACGTGCCTCTTAGTAGCTATGCAGTCACTAATGGCTAATAAACTAAGGAGCCGGGGAATGTGTACTCTCTTTCTCTTTCTCTCTCTCTGTCTCATTTGTTGAATTTCTTAGCACATTGGTAAAGGCTCAGTGAACATCTGCTGAATTGCATTGAAAGATAGCACCACCTAATTTTGATCAAAATCGTGTTTATTTTAACTTGCCCATGCAGGTTCAGCGATTGGGAGTTCAAGGAGAGGCCGTGTAGTTTATCACTGTGGTGTCCTGGAGCAAGACTGGGCAAGCTCCATCACCTCGGGCAATTTGCTTAATCTTTCTGAATTCTGCCCCTGCTCTTACCCTGTAAAATGGACATTCTAACATTGTGAGAAGAAAAGGAAAAGATAGGCTAGGTGCCCTGCACTTAGGATTCTAAAGATGGTGGCATTTTACTTTTTCTTTTAATGTTTATTTTACAGCTGTTGCTTGCAGGGCTGAATATCTAGGTGATGCGTTGGTAGGTGCAGCAAACCACCACGGCACATGTTTACCTGTGTAACAAACCTGTGCATGTGTCCTGGAACTTAAAATAAGCTTCTGTTTTAAATTCTGAGGGTGCAGGTGCAGGTTTCCTACATGGTCAATTGCATGCTGTTGGGGTTTGCTGTGTGAATGATTACGTCGCCCAGGTAAGTAGCGTAGGATCTCATGGGTCATTCTGCAGCCCTCACCGTCCCCACCACCGCTCTCACCTCCAGCAGCCTCTAGTGTCTCTTGTTGCCATTTTTTTTTATGGAATTTTGTTCTTGTTGTCCAGGCTGGAGTGCAGTGGTGCAATCTCAGCTCACTGCAGCCTCCACCTCCCTGGTTCAAGCGGTTCTCTTGCCTCAGCCTCTCTAGTAGGTGGGATTGCAGGTGTGTGCCACCACATCTGGCTCATTTTGTGTTTTTGGTAGAGACGCGGTTTCTCCATGTTGGCCAGGCTGGTCTCGTACTCCTGACCTCGGGGCATCCACCTCCCTTGGCCTCCCAAAGTGCTGGCATTACAGGCATGAGTCACCGCGCCTGGCCTCTTGTTGCCATTGGACCCATGAGCACCCAAGGCTATCACTTGTAAGTGAGAATATGCGGTATTTGGTCTCCTGCTCCTGTGTTAATTTGCTTAGGATAACGGCCTCCAGCTGCATCCACATTGCTGTAAAGGGTGGAATTGTGTTGCTTTTTTATGGCTGTGTAGTATTCCGTGGTGCATATGTACCACATTCTAGCCTGTTACTGTTTTTCCTTCCCACTGCTCATTCTTTTGCAAGTGGGGTTTCCTGAGAAGCTGATGCTGAGATGCAGCTTGGGGTGAACATCTGTGGTTGGGGGAGGAGGAGGTGGGAGTGAGCTGCACGCAGTCTCCATGGAGCCATGAAGCCTTCTTAGTGGTGCTCCAAAGCTGGGCTGAAATTTGAGAGTTGACCCCATGAGGCAGGAGCCTGGCTGTTACAGTCCCATAATCTCAGTCACTGGGTATGCACTGGCCTGACGTCTGGCAAGGCAGGACCCTTCAGTGGGGGCAGTTGCTGACAGGGCCTGATAGCCGGGAGCATGGGACCTTCGTAGCTGAAGGGGGTCTGGATGTTGCCTTACAATGTCCACAGATAGTCAGCCAAGTCACCCTTTTCATGACATCTCTGTTGGAGGATGAGCTTGCAGTGGGAGGCAGGGAGGAGCTGTTCATTGAGTTGCCAATGAGACTCTTTGTGAGGTGCTTCTAAAGCTGTTTTTGGTGAAGACAGAACTGTTGGCATAAATGGGTGCTTCAAACATGAACGTATATCTAGGTTTTGATTATGGAGCATTTTTCACCCGATCCACTTGGTCCTGTGGTAACAGTGGATCACATGACTAGATAATCGGAGCTTTTTAAATCTGGTCCAGAGAGGGCCTCTGGGGGTCATGCCATGTATTTGTCTTGTCTTTGGGTAGGACTAACATTGCATCAGCTTCCAGAGTGACCATCGGAGGATGCAGAAAATAGGATTCCATTATGTTTTAGAATTACTCATATAAACAAGAGTTCATACTCTTTTACATAACTTAGGACAAACCAAATCAAAGTCAGATCCAGGAAATCTGTTTAGGGCTATGGAAAATAGCACTTTACTCTTCTGTCCTGATTTCCTGATGCATGAAGATAGCTGGCTTTTAGGATGATTCTTAGAGCAGGGAGAATAAGAGCAGGCCAGCCCAGCCTGATTCAGTTGCCTGAATTACTCTGTGCAGGATTCTGTGGCACTAAGTGTAGCAGGAGAAAGCTTCACAATTGATTAGTAATGTCTGCCAAGGCACAGGGCCTGGAAGAGATGGTAGGCATGCTGTTCTGGGTATGTGCGTTTTCAGTTGCCACATTGTTAGGAACAGCAAATGAACGGTAGAGAAAGCTGCTGGTGGAAGAAATGATCTCTTTCCCAGCTGAATTCCCTTCTCTCCTCTCTGTGCAAGAATCCAAGGGTTTCTGAAACTAGCAACACGTGACTTCTGATGCCATCGTAGCTTGATTTTCCGATTACACCTGATTGAAATAGTCTTCGGGTAATGCTCTTGCTTCTCCTAATGTTAGTCGGGTATTCCCTGCCACATTAGGAATGACGGTTTATAATGTACTGCTGTGTTTATATCTCATGAATGTCTGTGAAGTGGCGGTGATAACAGCTGAGGGTACCCACTCTCCAGGAAGTGATGTGAAAAAATATAGGAGAAAGCCCGCAGAAAGTGGCCTGCAGTGACAGCGGGCCTTTGCCCACTAACAGCCTTGACTTGCCACGAATGGACCGTAGCCCCAGGCACATGCTGGGGACCACCAGTTTGGCATTTTTGGGAGTGGTGGGAATAGCCATACCCTGGGCTCCCCTCCTCTCCGCTGGCTGCATGTGTGTTCTGCATTTGTGGCGCTGGGTCACAGGAGGCCACTGTGGTCTCCGATTTTCCCATGTGGGTCTTCTCTCACCGGTTTGAAGCTCTGATGATTATATTTCTCGAATCTGGAGATGAAGAGGTGAATAGCCCTGTGCCAAATGAGGACTGCATTGGACTGAGAAAGTTCTAAAACACACACGGTGCAAAATCCCAGCTCATGGCGGTTCCGGACAACTTTCGGTCTGCTGGCGTCTGTCTTCTGGGTTAGGGTTCCGATAGACTTACGCCCTGGGTCTGGTTTGGCCTTTTTCTCCCAGGAGATGATGGCATGAAACACCTTTAATTATTTTATGCTGCTGACTTCTCTCTCTACTAAAGGATGTTTTGAAATGATTTGCTCATATCTTGTTTCTTTTTTTCTTTTATGAGTTGGAATCTCACTCTGTCACCCAGGCTGAAGGGCAGTGGCGCGATCTCGGCTCACTGCAACCTCCACCTCTTGGGTTCAAGTGATTCTCCTACCTCAGCCTCCCAAGTAACTGGGATTATAGGTGCCCACCACCATGCTTGACCAATTTTTTATATTTTTAGTAGAGATAGGGTTTTGCCATCTTGGCCAGGCTGGTCACAAAGTGCTCACCTCAGGTGATCCACCTGCTTCGGCTTCTCAAAGTGTTGGGATTTCAAGCATGTGCCACCGTGCCCAGCCTGCTTATGTCTTGTTTCCAGGGTGGTGTGTCACATTCATGAGGGCCAGAATCGGGTCCATCCTCATGTTTTACACATTGTCTTGCTCACAGTAGACATTCTGTGTATCTTGGTTGAATGGACAAAGAAACTGGACATCTCCTTGCTAGCCAAGTGAAATTAGTTTTCCACCTTGCATGTTTACCTCAGGCACTCAGCAGATTTTAGTGTGTATGTGACAAATTCTTGCTGATGAGTAAAGAGTCATCAAGAAACTTTGGAAAGAGGCTATGGTTGGATTTCCCATTTCCTTCTTTTTTTTGGGGGGGGGGGATGGGGCCTCACTCTATCACCCAGGCTGGAGTGCAGTAGCATGATCTCAGCTCACTGCAACCTCCACCTCCTGGGTTCAAGCGATTCTCCTGCCTCAGCCTCCCAAGTAGCTGGGACTACAGGTGTGTACCACCACACCCGGCTAATTTTTGTATTTTTAGTACAGATGGGGTTTCACCATGTTAGCCAGGATGGTCTCGATCTCCTGACCTCATGATCCACTCTCCTCGGCCTCCCAGAGTGCTGGGATTATAGCTGTGAGCCACCGTGCCCGGCCCACATTTCCTTCTATTGCCTTTTGGAATTTCGAGTAAAACGCTCTCTCCATTTTCCCCCAGTTTAAGTACTGTCAGTGAAAAGCGTGTCTTGGGGCAGAGTTGATGTTGTCAAAGACCATCATCATCTTCCTCTTTGCCCCAGCTGGGTGGCAGTCTCCATGTCAGCACTGGCAGCTGCATGTGGAGAGGAAAGGAAGTCCAGGCCCCCAGTGCCTGGATTTCCTGTGCTAAGTCCCCAAACCTTCTGGATGGTGGAGGTCTCCTCCCAGCCATGGCCCCCACGTCTCTTGGTAAGTTGATGACTTCCAGGGAAGGAGGACCCAGACATACTACTTACCAACTCAGGCCATCGTCAGCCATGTGAGTCCCCTCCTTCCCTGTGGATCCCCACATCTAAGAGAGAACATGTCCTTTCTCTTTGAATAAGGGAAGTATGTCTGGCTGAGCAGGGAAAGGTGTGTGGAGAAGAAGGGGTGGTGTGGGACAGGAGAGAGTGGCAAGAGGTCTTTCCTGGAGCAAGGACCTGCTGGCACACACTGTCCTCAGGTCCCCACCTGTCCCAGCTCACCTGGGACCCCCCACATCCCCAAAAGCTGGGCTTGTCAAGAGTTAGGCCAGCTCATTCCAGCTCTTAGAAGTGAGCCTTCTGCTCCAGGTAGAACCCCAAACCTTGAATCCCATGTCTGCAGCGGTGTGTGCCTTTCATGGGCCCCAAAGCAAACACAGCAGCAGCTTTAGCTTCCTTTCAACCTGGAAGGAGAGAGAGTGCAGGGATGGGAAGTCCGGAGTGGAAGGGCTGCTGGTGGAAGGCACAGAAACCCGAAATGAAACCCTCTGAGTCTCCTCCAAAACTGATTTCACATTCAGGTGAAATCCAGAGCTGCTGTTTTCCCTAAAGTGAGTCTGTTCTTCATGGAAGAGGAAAGAATGACTCTGAACCTGCCTGGTGCAGTTCAGGGCACATTTGGACTTGTGTGGCGGGGGTGGGGTCCTACTCACAGCAGGGTGTTGGAAGGAGCTTGCAGGGACCCACACCTTCATGGGATGTGTGCAGCACCCCCACTCCTGATCTGATTCAGGTTGTCTGTAAGCAGGAGGGTTGCTGAATGGTTTCTTTTTTTTGGAAAGGAATAAATAATTTAAAAGCATCAGATAAAAGCACTAATTCCATTGAACCTAAAAGACTAAAACCTTAGCCAGCATTCGCAGCCACTGCCAGGGTATCTGTCGATAGCAGAGGGTCTGTAAGAGGTGCCCCCATGGGTCAGCGCAGAGCTGTGTGCCTCTCCAGGGATGCCACAGACTGTGCAGAAAACTTTCCCTCTTTTTGTTATTGAATTCTTTGCTGGAGGAAGTGCCTGTTACCTGCTCAGCATTTAATCCGGAGCCATCGCTTTACCAGCCTGTTTGCTACTAAAATTGACTCTCTCTCGAGAGGGAACAGCTACTTCTTGTGGCTGTTTTTCCTGTTCTTGCTCCAGGGAGGAGGGCAGAGAAACTTCTCCTGATTGACCCCTGGGGAGAGAGAGGCTACTCCCCGGCCAAGTGCTGGCTGCCATTAAATATAACAACAGTAAACACAGATATCCGGGACCAGGCCAGGTGTTTAAGCATCCCAGTGATGCGGGGGCTGCAACCATCCCTGTCTTACAGATGAAAAAATTGGAGCCCAGAGCCCTGTAGTCACCTGCCCAAGGTAACGCCTTCGTAAGTGGTAAAGGCAGAGTCCAGATTCACATCGGCTTCTGGCTGAGTGCAGGACCCTTGGCACCCAGCTCTCTTCATGGTACCTCCGTGTTTTCTTGGCTTTTACCTCATGGTGTCTTACACAGCGGGCCTGGGCCCCTGCCATCCTCTCTCCCTTCCCTGTCATCCTGATGTGTCCACAGATGGCTCTGTTTTGGAAGCAAGGCTAGAACCCTTGAGTCGGCTTACCAGGGAATGAGGGTTCACCAGAGAATCCCATCCATTAGATGTGTATCTACGTGCATCAAAAGACATTTATTTTAAGGAATTGGCTCATGCAGTTAAGGAGACTGACGAGTATAAGGCCTGCAAGGTGGCTGGCGTGGTGGCTCACACCTGTAACCCCAGCACTTTGGGAGGCCGAGGTGGATGGATCACCTGAGGTCAGGAGTTTGAGACCAGCCTGGCCCACGTGGTGAAATCCCATCTCTACTAAAAATACAAAAATTAGCCAAGTGTGGTAATAGGCATCTGTTATCCCAGCTGCTTAGGAGGCTGAGGCAGGAGAATCACTTGAACACAGGAGGTAGAGGTTGGAGTGAGCTGAGATCTTGCCATAGCACTCCAGCCTGGGCAACACAGCAAGACTCCATCTCAAAAAACAAACAAACAAACAAACAAAAAACCTGCAAGGTAGTTGCACGGGCTGGAGACCCATGAGATGGCCAAGGTTCAAGTCCAAAGGCCATCAGCTGGAAGAATTTCCTCTTGGTCCCAGGAGGTCAGTCTTGGTTCTGTTCAGGCCTTCAGCTGATTGGATGGGACCCACCCACCTTAGAGAGTCACCCTGCTTGACTCAAAGCCCACTGATTTCTATGTTAATATCGTGCAAAGCCACCCTCGCAGAAACATCCAGAATACTGTGTGGCCACAGATCTGGGCACCGTGGTCCAGCCGACTTGACGCACAAAATCAACCATCACAGGTAGAGTCGGCACCTGCTGGAGACCCTTGACCAGAAGCTGCTGCCATCCGCGCTGACATTGTGGGTCTGGATGATGCGGTATTAACTGTTACACTGTGTGGGCAGCTTTGCCCTGTGGGCCCTGTCTCCTGAGGCAGTAGAGAGCACTCCTGGGGGTGGCTTGGAGGTGTGTGTGTGTGTCTGCATGTGCACGCGAACAGGCACACTAACACAGTGCACGAAGTTGGAGCACTTACTGAGCTTGTCCATGGCAGAAATGCACTCCAGGCACAGTTTGAGAAGCCAGAGAGGTACAAACTCTTGCTTGCTACAGAATGACTCATGACGAGGTTCAAGCACACAGCACAGTTCCTAGCACGTAGCGGTTACACATACAGAGTTGAATAAATGAATGATTTGTTTAAGTAGTAGGTGTCCCCGACAGAGATGCCGTCCTTTTCCAACAGTGACTGAGTGGGCACTTACTCTGTGCTGGGTGCTGGGCTACACTCAACCCCTGGGGATTGCAATGTGGCTGAGAGATATGGTTCCTGTCCTCAGGTTTGCTGCATTCTAGAAGAGGAAGCACAGAAAAACAAGTCATCAAGCAGATAGGTAAGATGCTTTCAGACTGTCCTGAGCAGCATGAGGGAGACAGACAGGTGGCTGAAAGAGAGGGACCAGGAGGAAGTGACCTTGGCCAGGGAGATCTGGGAAGGCTTCTTGGAGGAGGTGACATTGAAGCTGAAACCTGAAGGGTGAGGAGGAGATGGCCAGTAGACATCTGGGGAAAAATGTTGTTGGCGGATGAGGCATTATATGGAGAGGAGGCCAGGAGGTTTTTGGGTTGGAGAAATTGAGTATAGCTTGCTTTGTAGCAATTTGTAGTGACACATGGTTTTTTGGAGAATGTGGTTGAGTTGAAGACCATGTGCTCAGACAGAGGAGCATATGGAAGCCTTTTTACCGTGGGACAGTCACTGTTTTGTTAAAAATTTATTTGGCAGGGTGAGCCATGTGGCTGGTCTTGATGTGAGTAGTGCAGGGGTTTTCCCACTATTCCTGACTGCCTTCCCGTCTGCGGACTTCTAAATGGAAGTACTAGGGAGCGTCCACCCCCTGCAGAGTTGCTAGGCTCTCCTGGCCCTCCCGGTGGAGAAGGGGACCAGGAAAACCAGCCCCGAGCTGGGTCCGTTTCCCTCCTGCCTCTCTGCCTGCCTCTCTGTCTGACTCAACCCTGCACTGTTTTCTTTCCATTCAGTTAAGGCCCTTCCGGCCCGAGCCTTTACGTAATCATCTACCCACCGTCATCTCTTTGCTTAAGCCAGTGACTCCTGGGCGTGAGTGGGAGGTGGGGCAGGTATCCAGCTCTCTGGGGCTCCTGGTCCCCTGAGAGTCCAGGCCTTCGTGGTTTGGGTTTGTTGGGATTCGTTCACACTGGGTTCACTTTGCCGCGTAAACTCTCCCAGCCATTAGAGGCTCAGCCTTGAGCGGGACTCAGGGGAGCGTGAGTTCTGATTGGCCTGACATTTGTTCAAGGCTTCATTCTGAAATGACAAGGCTTCTTGGTCTCTGATATCTGGCTAATTCTGAGGGGCCTGTGGGGTCCTGGGAGAGGGTCCCAGAGCATAGCCAAGTCAGGGACCATCCTGATAACAGCTCCAACCTTCCAGGCTGGCTTGCTGGGGGAACAGTTCTCACAGCGTGTGGTTCAGCGCGGAACATACCAGAACGAGGTGTGGGCGGCACAAAGGCCTGGGTCGTTCAGCCTGCCTCTGATGGGCCATTTTCCTGCATTCAGAACCATCTCAAATACATCCCTATGCCTTCATTCTTGTGTCGTCAGTAAGAAGCCCATGCCGAAGCTTGGCCGGCTGTGGCTGACGCGGTGGTTTAGTCATCATCTACTGGCTTCCTTCTGTGACCCACAGCCTGCGCCGGGGGCTCTGGCTGTGTCAGTGAACGAAACGCTCCCAAATCCCTGCCTTCCTGACGCCGACATGCTCGCCAAGGTTTTCCCAGGAGTTCTTCACTCTGAAGGTTCTGATGCGCTTTCTCATTTGCTGATCGTTCAAGGAGGCAGAGAGGAGACTTCTTATCTCAAGAACTTTACAAAAGGAGTTTGGTTTTACGTTTAGAGGCTTCAAGCCTACATTCACTCATCCATCAGCAAATGATTTTTGAGCTCCACTGACAGATTCTGGGGACCATCCGTTGAGGTGATACAGGGAGGAAGGGAGCAGGTAAAAGTCCCTCTTTTTTTAATGTATGTTTTTAAAATTTTACTTTTAGTTCTGGGTACATGTGCAGAACGTGCAGGTTTGTTACACAGGTATACACATGCCTTGGTGGTTTGCTGCATCCATCCCAATCATCTACTTCAGGTATTTCTCCTAATATTATTCCTCCCAATCCCCCCGCCCCCTGCTATCCCTCCCCTACTCCCCCAGCCCCAGCAGGCCCTCCAGAGTATGTTGTTACCCTCTCTGTGTTCATGTGTTCTCATTGTTCAACACCCACAGACTCGGAACCAACCCAAATGCCCATCAATGATAGACTGGATAAAGAAAATGTGGCACATATACACCATGGAATACTATGCAGCCATAAAAAAGGATGAGTTCATGTCCTTTGCAGGGACATGGATGAAGCTGGAAACCATCCTTCTCAGCAAACTGACACAAGAACAGAGAAAGTTCCTCTTTTCATGGTGGAGTTAGCCAGGAAGGTCAAAGCAGATAATGGCAGAGTTCATTACAACGGAGGCCATGGCAGGAAACGGCAGCAGTTGTTGGGGCCTGACCTGGGAGGCAGGGAGGTCTCTCAGAGGAAGTGACACCGGAAAGATAAATGGGAGTTAGCCGGGAACAGGCCAGCAGGAGAAAACTGCATGTGTAAAGGTCGCGTGGTAGAAAGGTGGCCATTTGAGAAACAATGGGAGTGAGAGGTGCTGCAAGAAGGTGAGACAGGGAGGCGAGGTGAGATGAGAGAGCTGGGGCTGGAGCTGGAGGAGGCAGAGCCTGAGAGGCCTTGGGCTCGGGGAAGAGCACCCAGGAACGGAAGGAGCATAGTGTGGAGCGCGAGGCTGCTCATGGTCCTGTCCAGGCTTTAAACACTAGCCCACCTGCGAAGTGAAGCTCAGGCAATCAGTTAAGTTGACTGCAGACACTCGGTGGTCATACTTCAGGGCCAGCTCGGGGCTGGTTCCTGGTATTTTTTGGTGTCAACAGTATTATGTATAAACTCCTGCTGTGCCAAAATGATCAGACCTCATGCCTCATTGTATTAATGTAAGTATTTTGCAATAACCTCTACTGCCCTGAGAAACATGCAGATTTGACAGCCAACCTTTACACACAGCATCAGAAGAAATCAGTGTCTTGCCCAGGTATAAAGGAGAAATGAAAGGAGACAATTTATAATCGAATCGTACATACTTCAGTGGGCACCTGCTCTGTAACACCGCAGTGCATAATAAAGTGACTGGTCCCCCATCTCCTGCTAATGGATATTGGGATTTAAGGGGATGGTGGGAGCTGACTGAGAATTAGTGACACTCTTTCTCTGAAGTGACATTGCAGGACCAGAGCCACCATAGAATGCTGTGAGTTGATAGGAACGTGTAAGTCCACAGTCACCCTGAGCTTGACGGCTCCCGAGGCTGATGTTCTCCTGGTGACTTGGCTTGTGTTGGCAGCCATGACCTGATTTTCTGAAAACGCTGAATAGCCATTGGTAAAGTTCTGAATGGCACAAACTGCATTTTTTTTGTGTACCTGAAAAATCTAGTATTTCAACCGTGCAAACATACTTTGTAAAATGGAGTTGGGGTCTGGGTTATAGTAACTCTAAGCTGGCTAAACTTTTATTGCTATCTGCCACTGCGAGTGTCTCGCAGGACTACCCAGAGTCTATGCAGAATGTGGAAAGTTTGCCATTTGCTCGGGTCTGTCCCGTACACGACAGGAAGCCTGACCTCTCAGTCCCTCCCAACACCCAGTGCTTTTCGTCCTCCTGTGACATCTAAAATCGTCCCTGCAATGTTCCAGAACGTCCTTCAGGGAGCAGCACCTTCCTTGCTGAGGACGACAGTTCCAGCAGGACTAAAATCCTCTGATAGACAACAGACACCCTTTGGGGGTGTCGAGGGGGTTGTCTCCAATCAAGTCAGTCAGCCTAGGGTTGGGTAGAAGGTAAATTGTGGCCGCAGCGGTCCTCCCCTGGAGGTAAGAAAGATGCCCCTTTAGGGGACAGAACAGCCCTGAGACTTTGGGGTTCAGGCCAAGGGAGCCTCTTCCAGAGCTGTGGGTGGTCTCCTCTATCGGGAAAATCCACAGGGATTTTCACAGCGAGGTCTGGACGTCACAGCCATTAGGCAGCTTTCGTGTTATAAATCTGAAAAACACAATTCTGAAAGCATGGGACAGAATCAAATCAGCCTGTACAAATAAAAACATGGTTACAATATAAATGAGATGAGATGGGAAAAGGCAGGCCTTACCACGAGAAGCCTGTTGTCGCCACTAACCAAATTAGTCATTGTAATAGCCCTGGCGGGAAGCTCTCGGCTGCGCCGCGCCTCCTCTGGCCCCTGTAATTTAACTAGAAGACGCGCCCATGTTTATTGTCCATCATTATCCCTTGTCTATTGCTTTTTATTGGTGTTGGATTAAGTTAAAGGCTCTGATTTTCTATAATTTCCCAATTTATAGTCTTACCTTACAACTAGGGAGAATTTTTTTTTTTTTAGGGTTTTCACTCTTTTTCCTCTCTAGCAAAAATAAATGGGGAAAAAAAAGTCACTTTGCATTTTTCTGGTGTCAGAGAAGACATGGCAGGTCCAAGAGGGCTGACCATGGGTGCCCAGGCTCCGAGTTTGTGAGAGGCCCTCCTCAGCTGTCAGTTGGCATTCTCCTGTCATTCCCACAGATTAATGAGGCCCATATTTTTCTTTGTTTCTTTTTTCTTTATTTGAGACAGGGGCTCATTCTTTGCCCAGGCAGGAGTGCAGTGGCATGATCTCAGTTCACTGCAGCCTCCACCTCTCAGGCTCAAGTGATCCTCCCACCTCAGCCTCCAGTGTAGCTGGGACTAGGGGCCCATACCACCACACCTGGCTAATTTTTGTATTTTTAGTAGAGATGGGGTTTTGCCATTTTGGCCAGGCTGGTCTTGAACTCCTGACCTCTGGTTATCCACCTGCCTCAGCCTCCCAAAATGTTGGGATTACAGGTGTGAGCCACCGTGCCTGGCTGAGGCCCATATTTTTGTCTGCCTCCTTGATTCTCTTGGATGGCTGTTACGGTGCAGGAGTCGTCTGTGGACATCTTGAAAAGAGGCCTTGACTGCAGGCTTGTCTGTGTGAGAACTTCACGGCAGGCATGTTTAGGGGGCTCCTCCTCCTTGCTACCTGCTCTTTTCACTCCTGGCTGGGAGTGAGAATTTTAAGCCACATGCATGCTACACTCAGTCACTCTGGCCAGTTGCAGCTCGAGATCGTTTGAGCGGCAGGATTCTACTGCCACAAGCCTGAACATAGGATTATAGCTCCTGATGGCATCTTTGAGGAGGGCAGAAAGGTTGACCTCCAGTCTCTTGCAAATGGGAAGGAGGCAGAGTAACTGAAGGATGCAGAGAGAGGATGGATTTTTAAAATAGCATGTTTTATCCCAATTACGAAAATAATGCATGCATTTATTGCACCCCTTCTTTTTTGTGTATGGCATTTGCCGCAATTACAATGAATGCTTGAATGAGTCATTTGCTGAATAACTGCTTTCCCTCTCCTTTCCTCCCTTCTCTGCTCCAGAGGAAACTCACTAGTGTGACAGGCCCTTCTTGTTCACTGCTGGATCCCCAGCATCTAGCATGGTGCCTCCCAGCAGAATAAGTGCTCAATACATGGTTATTCCATGGATGGATGGAAAACGCAGGAGACCTAAGACATGAGAAAGAAGATAACAGCACTGTGTTTCCACTGTGCAGAGTCAGTGTTTCTCACTTCAGACTCTGTGTTAGACTCACCTGGGGGAGTTTGTTACCCTGTTGTGGGTCCACCCCAGACCAGTCTAATCTGAAGTTTGAGTTGGGGTAGGGGCCGGGAGAGGGGGCTATCTGATATCAGAACTTTGCAAAGCTCTCAGCTGATTATAATCGGCAGACAGCTAGAGAACCTCGGATACATGTTCTGCCCGTCACAGCTGCGTTTTGTTTTAAAGTTATGTTATTGTTGTAAGGGTAAAACATGCATTTGCTCTGCAAATCAAGGAGGGCAGAAGGGTGAGGACTGAGAAGCAAAATTCTTCCCTGGACTTCTATCCCCAGACCCACACATCAGAGTGGGCCGTGAGCCATCTCGCTGTATGTCAGTTCTTTTTTTTTTTGCGATAGGGTCTTACTCTGTCACTCAGACGAGAGTGCCCTGGGGTGATCTCAACTCACTGAAGCCTCCACCTCCCAAGTTCAAGCCATTCTTCTGCCTCAGCTTCCCAACTAGCTGGAATTACAGGCATGCACCACTATGCCCAGCTAATTTTTGTATTTTCAGTAGAGATGGTGTCTCTCCAGGTTAGCCAGGCTGGTCTCAAACTCCTTACCTCAAGTGATCAGGAGTTCGATCACGCTTGCCTCAGCCTCCCAAGGTGCTGGGATTATAGGCATGAGCCACCGCGCTCGGCCTTGTCGTGAGTTCCCCTGATGTCCTCCTTCGCGCCTCTAAATTGTGTGCTAATAACCTTATTTCTTGGTTATCAGTTTAAAATGCTGCAGCTCTTGGCTCTGTTATGACATGTAAGGGATTTAGCTTTTTTGCAATACCTGGTCCTTTCCCTTCTCTGTTTATGCCCTGACTTCGCATGGAGTTAATACCAGTTATTCTATTGGTAACCTGCGTAATGTTAAATAATGGTCTTAAGCCTCTATTTTTCACTAGCTTTACAGAGCATGTCTTGACTCCCCACTAAGCTAAGATGAAAAAAAATTAGGGCCGTGGAATTTCCCTCCATCTCTCTCCTCCTGCTATTAATTTTACATTGTCAAGGTTTACAACATTCTCATTTTTCCCTCTAACTGTCCTTGTCACCCAAGCTTTGTTTATAGGTTGATTTTAAAAATTGCAAAAGCAGTAAATGATATTTGTTGTTGAATAAACAATGCAGGTGGACTCAAGAGTAGGAACTGACCCTGAATTATTTATTCATTTCTTCTGCAGCAGCTCACTCCATTCTTCCCTTGTGGTTCCCTGTCTTTGCGCTCTGGGTGTTTCTCAAGTAGCTGGTGACTTTTGCTTCTCCATATGCGTCTATGAAGACAAGATGAAATTGATCCGTGCAGACAGCTGGTGTGGATTTCCTCTGCTGCATGTGGATCTGCTTCCCCACCAGACCTCCCTGAACTGGAGGAATGTTTGTGAGGGGTTTGTGTGTGTGTGTGTGTGTGTGTGTGTGTGTGTGTGTGTTGGGGTTGTCATCTGTGAGGCTTTGCTTTAGGATATGTAGGAGTGGAGCTGGGAAGCAGACTGGTCAACCCCTCTCCAATGCCAACATGAGCAGCGCTATCCTGAAGGACAAAAACATCCTCCTAGGATCCCCGGATGTCCCTCCGGAAGATGGGCCAGTGTCTTCGTAAATGCCCTTCCAGTTTCAGTGTTCTGGCAAACTTCGTCACCACCCAATGAGATACAGGTGGGACCCAGGAGGACCACCTCATTCTTTCTAGGTCTTTCAGCATCATAGGCCCTACGTTTATGGTTTCCAGGGGATTTGGGAAGTCAGGGGAGGCGGACATGTGATCTCAAGCTGCTGTATTGAAGTATCCAGTCTCTCTATGACCAGAGCAATTATATAATTGCTTATTTATTTTATGAGACAGAGTCTCGCTCTGTCGCCCAGGAAGTATGCAGTGGTGCTATCTCAGCTCACTGCAACCTTTGCCTCCCAGGTTGAGGCAATTCTCCTGCCTCAGCCTCCTGAGTAGCTGGGATTACAGGCATGTACCACCACGCCCGGCTAATTTTTGTATTTTTAGTAGAGACAGAGTTTCACCAGGTTGGCCAGGTTGGTCTCAAACTCCTGACCTTGTGATCTGCCCGCCTCGGCCTCCCAAATTGCTTTTTCTATGTCGCTAAACATTCTCTGGCACGTAATTTTCAGGATCACATGGCGTTCCACTGTGTGGGTAACAGTACATAACGTGTTCAGTTAGTCCTCCATTTCTGCTTGTTTCTGTTATTTTTCTCAATGAACAGAGCTGCAGTGAACAACCTGATTGCTTCAAATCTAGGTATATACCTTCAATGACTTCCTTAGGAATTGGAAGTCCTCAAAGATTTTAAGCATATAGCTCTAGGTTGCCCCTACTAGAGGTGTTTTTTAAAGGCTCGAGGTGCATTTTAAAGGTTTAAGTCTAAGGATAGACATAAACTAAAACAAGCTGGTCTTCATATTTGGCCTCCCCGTGGGAGCCATGCAGGAGGGGAGGGAGCATGAGGAGACCCCCAAGAAAGACACGCCTTTCTCTGGAGAGAATCAACTCCAGGCTCTGATGCCTGCCTAGGAGGAGTCAAACGGGCTCGTGACTCAGGCTTACCTGCGTTCCTCTTCTTCAACAGTGACAAGGACAAACAAACCATTTGGTCATTTGGTGCCCTTGGTTCCAAGCTGTGGACACTGGTTTTGATGGATTGGATCAGAAGCTGCAGAAGACCCAGGCTGAGAAAACCCCCATCACTCTGCATGGCTGAGTGATTTGCCCTCATACAAAGCCCGGGCTTCTATTCTTTAAGCTCTTTGCATTCAGGCCATATTTCTAAGAAGTGCTTCTTTTGCAGAGATAAGGGAGTCCTCAGAACTCATCTCTCTTTTTTTTTGCATGCAAAACAAGGTTGAATTTGAAATGCCAGAAGAAAATAGTCCTGGCAAGGCTTGGTGGTTCCTAGCGCTGTGGGAGCCTGAGGGCAGGTCACTTGAGGTCAGGAGTTTGAGACCAGTCTGGCCATCGTGGTGAAACCCTGTGTCTACTATACAAACATTAGCTGGGTGTGGTGGTGCATGCCTGTGATCCTAGTTACTCAGAGGCTGAGGCAGGAGAATTGCTTGACCCCAGGAAGCGGAGGTTGCAGTGAGCTGAGATTGCGCCATTGCACTCCAGCCTGGGCAACAGAGCAAGACTCAGCTTCAAAAAAAAAGTTTTGTCAGATCACTTAAATTTTTGCTTCGAATATTTAATTTTATCCCAAGCCATGTCAGTTTGTCAATCTCAAGAGCCTTTTCCCCCATGGAGAGAGGTTTCCAGTGTTTGATTTGTACCTGTCCCATTGACTGGCAGAATGTGCTGTTGTTTGCTCTGATACGTCTCCAGGCTGCAAGAAATGGGCTTTCTGATGGATTAAACCTCATATCTGGGGTGTAGACTGAACTACCGGCTATAATGCATGTATACATTGTGAACTTCCGTAAATTGTAGCAGCAAAACGCTTGACTTGGAATTCTAAGGTGGAAGAAGGAAATTCAGGGGTGGAAATACCTTAGGAAGGACATGAAGTGTGAGGCGGGCACTGAAACACCTTCTGGAATTGTGCCAAAACATCTTTGGGAACAGAAGAAAGCCAAAGTCATTGTCACTCTGCATGAAAGCAAACCGCTTTTGTTTTTTGTGTTTGTGAAGATAATTTGGCATTTCTCTTTTGGGAAACAATTTGGTGTGATATACCCAAAACCTTAAAGAGAACTCGAACCAGAGATTCTGAAAAATCCTCTTAAGGAAATCATCTTAAGCATCGTAAAAACGTAAAGAACAAAAGTGTGCTGAGCGCTGTTATATTGAAAACGACCTGAAGCTAAGGCAACCTGCCTATCCAATCATAGATGAATCTCTGAGAAACAAAGTATATCCAATCGATGCAAGTTTAAAATTGCATTGAAAATTGTTTTCAAACAGTCTAATGCCAAAAGAGTGGTACTAAGATATTAACTAAAAATAAGACACAGTATTGTGTATATAGTGTAAATATGTCTATGGTAAAAGTAATTATGCCTAGAAAAAAATATCAGAAGAAACTATTCTGCCATGGCTATGCCTGGAGGATGGGGCTCTGCACAATTACTCCATTATTTCTTATGCTCTGTGTTTTTCACATCTTCTTTAATGAGCAGTCCTCTTTCATATTAAAAATAAATATGAAAAGAACCATTGAAATAGACATTAGAAGCTCTGATTAAGACACATCACTGTTCATTGGCTGTTGAACACTGCGTTTGTGTGTATATTTTTCCTTCTTGGGCGAATGGGTGAATATTAAAAAGAAAGGGCCTGACCATGTCTCCGTGTTGTCATGGGGACATCTTTGAGTAAAACGGTTCAGGTGAAAAGTAAATGCAAAAGCGGAACATGTGCTTGGGTAGATGACCCATCGTTTATCTATAAGATCGGTACTTTTGTAGTTTAAACACAACATTGCCTTGGTCTTTGTGAATCTTTCACTTCCGATCTGCAGGGGATACTAAAGAAGCAAGGCTTGTTAGGTGGCAAGACTAGAAGAGGACTCACTTGTGGGACATGGGGAAGTTGAGGTCACTCTCACTCCCATCCAGGCTCCTAAGTTACCTCCAGAGTTATGGACGTGTCTACACAGTCAAGTGACAGGTAGGAAAGATAGAGCACCTATGGCTTAGATTCACTGCTTCATTTATTCATGTATTTGTTGAGCATCTACTTTGTGCAGGCACTGTTAGAGACACTGGCCATAAACCCGTGGACAAGTGTAATGCCAAGTGCTGTCTTGGCATCGTTGAGCCTCACAGGGCCCAGCAGTCCAACCGAGTTATCCTGATCTCACCAGACATGCCCCTCATTCTTCAGGAAAGTCTCCCCACCCGGCTATTTCTCCTATTAGCTGGCCTGGTTGCAGCCCCCTACTTGGTTCTTGACCAAATGGGTTTCACGTCTCTGCTGGCCTAAGAAAGTATACAAAAAAATCAATGGCATCTTCTTAAGGGAAGCGAGAGTCACTCTGCTTCAGAGCATACCCCCTCCTCCCTGCATGGTGAGCGATGCCCTTCTGCCCTGGACTGTGAATATTTGTCACTCATAAGCTGCTGTTGACTCATCCGTCCAGTATTGGGTGTCATGTGCTCAGCCATCTTGTACTCGTTAGGGTCAAAATCGCCCCCTCACCCATGGGATGAGCAGAAGGTGATCAGCTGATCACCAAGGCAGGTGAAGAAGGTCTCTGTTCAAGCTAGTGCTCTAGTAGTTGTGTGGATACGGAGGTGGTAGGGGGTAATAATTGAATAATCGTGTGACAAATGATACTGCATATTGTGAAGGAAACAGAATGATGTGGTAGAGAATAATGGGGGCGCATGGTGATTTTGTTTTGGGAGGATTTTCTGGGGAGATGACATTTAAGTAGAGACTTGTCTATTGGGAAGAAGCCAGCCTTGGGGAGATTTGGGAACAGCAAACAAGGTGGGATAGGGCTTGACCTGTGCAGCTGGGCCCTGGTACATGGGGAGGAGAAGATGTGATATGGAATGTGAGACATTGCAAGATGTGATAGAATCTTGGAATGGTAGACAGGGACTGGATCCACATGGCTTTGGAAGCCACAGCAAAGCAGATAGACTTTGTTTTACGTGTAATGGGGGAATCCTTGAAGGGCTTTAAGCAGGGAAGTGACATGATATGATTTATGTTTTTTTTTTTTTTTTTTTTGAGACGGAGTTTTGCTCTTGTTACCCAGGCTGGAGTGCAATGGTGTGATCTTGGCTCACCGCAACCTCCGCCTCCTGGGTTCAGGCAATTCTCCTGCCTCAGCCTCCTGAGTAGCTGGGATTACAGGCACGCGCCACCATGCCCAGCTAATTTTTTGTATTTTTAGTAGAGACAGGGTTTCACCATGTTGACCAGGATGGTCTCGATCTCTTGACCTCATGATCCACCCGCCTCAGTCTCTCAAAGTGCTGGGATTACAGGCATGAGCCACTGTGCCCGGCCGATTTATGTATTTTTTAAAAGATTATTTTGGTACCTGGCTAAAAAACGGATCACGGGGAAGCAAAAGTAAAAATAGCTCAGTTGTTACAGCACTTCCCATGGGAAATGAGAGAAGTCTGGATTGGGTGGAACTGGAGAGAATGAACAAATCCAAGACACATATCTTGGAGGTAGAACTGGGGAGACTTGCCGATGAACTGGGCATGAGGAATGAGAAAGACAGAGAAAGGACGTCTCTGAGGTTTCTGGTGTGTGACTGTGTGGATGGTGGTGTCCTTTAATGAGATGAGAGATGGAGAAGGTGATGAGTCTGGGGTAGGGCATGAGATTGAAATTGAGTGGTTTAGATTTTGTAAGATCTGAGTGAAGTATTCCAGTGGTGATGTCAAGCTAGCGGCTCAGAATGCCAGAGCTAAAGATACTCATTTGGCTATTCCCACCATTTGATAGTGTTTAAATTGGTTGAATAATATGGGCAGATAATAAAATATTCAAGATGATTTATCCTCCTAAAATGAATGTCATGTTAGATATAAGTTTGACTGTATTAGCGGAATCATGTATAATAAGACCTCTTGTAAAACTGGGATGCGTTGTGTAAATGTGGTTTCTATTCACACTGCTGTAATGTTTGGGCCTCCCACAGCCCTGGTCATTCTGGGATCTTTGGTTCTTTTTATTATTATTATTAAACTTTAAGTTCTGAGGTACATGTGCAGAACATGCAGGTTTGTTACATAGGTATTCACATGCCATGGTGGTTTGCTGCCTCCATCACCCTGCCATCTACATTAGGTATTTCTCCTAATGCTATCCGTCCCCTAACCCCCAACCCCTGCTCTCCCTCCCCTATCCCCCCACTTCCCGATGGGCCCCTGTGTGTGATGTTCCCCTCCCTGTGTCCATGTGTTCTCATTGTTCAACACCCACTTATGAGAGCGAACACACGGTGTCTTGTTTTCTGTTCTTGTGTCAGGTGGCTGAGAATGATGGTTTCCAGCTTCACCCATGTCCCTGCAAAGGACATGAACTCATCCTTTTTTATGGCTGCACAGTATTCATTGGGTATATGTGTTAGTGTTCCAGGCACAAAATCCCCTCCCCGTTATATGTTCATATCCAAGTTTCTTAGATGCTTGCCCTTCCGCTTAGACTCGTGCTTTAGAAAGAATTTCTGCCAAGTATCACAGGTTTAGAGAACAGGGATAAAAATATGGGTTATCTTTTGTTGTAGCTGAAAAAAATTTCCACTGAGTTATTTTAGCCTCAACCCCAAAGGACTAGGGTCTCCAGGACTTTTCTGACCTGCACTTTGGAGTTTGGAGAATGTATGGCATTTAATTTTTCCAGGAGCACTTCAGCCCAGGCCAGATTGGAACTCTCCATGGTACCCGGCGAAGCTCTGAAGATGATGATTTAGGAGCAAGACTGGCTGGAGGCTGTGATCTTCCTGGCCGGGAGCCACATGACGAATGAATCCCCTTTCAAGGAAGCTGAGTGTTTATTTTACAAGATTTAGCTGGGCAGCTGGTGGTAGGGATGAATTCGAGGGGAGTTATTTGAATTTCAAGGACACAGTGTGAGACTTTCATGAGCTGGGAGGGATTCTTATGAGTTGGTCTTCTAGATCAACTCACTTGTTTAGTATTTGAGGCTATTGAGGTCTGAAACGGTTAAGTGATTTTCCAAAGGTCACTCACCTGGTCAGAACTATGTTTTCCAGACTCATTTTGTCATACTCCTCCCAAGCAGCAAGCTCCTGTGTACACTTATGTATACATTTCAATGGAAGTAGCTTTTTAAGAACAAATTGATCGTGAAAATGACCATCTGTCTCCAGGGCCACAGTGCCTTGACTTGGGTCATGGTTCAGACCTAGAATAATATGGTTTGGACTATTCTGACTGTGCCCAGAGCTACAAGAAAATTGGGTCGCGGGTCCCTCTTTGAAAGGTGTGTATAATTTCATTGTCATATTTTTCAGGTTATTGTAGGTAGAGCTATGAGGATTTACTCATGAATTCCTGTTTTCACTGGGTTTTCTACAATGGGCCTGGCTCTGGGGATACAGTGGTCAGTGTATTAGTCTGTTCTCATGCTGCTAATAAAGACATACCTGAGACTGGGTAATTTATAAATGAAACAGGTTTTTTTTTTTGTTTTTGTGTTTTGAGACAGTCTTGCACTGTCACCTAGGCTGGAGTGCAGTGGCGTGGTCTTGGCTCCCTACAACCTCCACCTCCCAGGTTCAAGCTATTTTCTGGCTTCAGCCTCCCAAGTAGCTGAGATTACAGGTGTGCACCACCATATCTGGCTAATTTTTGTGTTTTTAGTAGAGAGGGGGTTTCACCATGTTGGCCAGGCTGTTCTTGAACTGCTGGCCTCAAGTGATTCACCCACCTCAGCCTCCCAAAGTGCTGGAATTACAGGTGTGAGGCACTGTGCCTGGCCAGGAAACAGGTTTAATTGACTTACAATTCAGCATGGCTGGGGAGGCCTCAGGAAACTTACAATCATGTTGGAAGGGGAAACAAACATGTCCTTCTTCACATGGCAGCAGGGAGAGAAGAAGAATCAGTGCCCAGTGAAGGGGGAAGCCCCTTATAAAACCATCAGATCTCGTGAGAACTAACTCACTATTTTGAAAAAAGGATAGAGGAAACTGCCCCCATGATTCAATAATCTCCACCTGGTCTCTGCCGTGATACATGGGAATTATGGGAACTACAATTCAAGATGAGATTTGGGTGGGGACGTGGCCGAACCATATCAGTCAGTAAGACATTACCCTTGAATGTAAGAAACTATTCCTATGACCAGGGAGATAGACATGGAATCAAATAATTGTCAGGCAGAGAGGTGAGCTTTGCTAGAGGTAGGCAGGGAATATACAATAAGGCAATTAATTCAGACTTGGAAGCTCAGACCAAGAAAGCTTCCTAGAAGATATAGTGCCTTACCTGAGACTAGAAAGTAGAGGATGACTTAGAAAGCAACACATTTAAGGGGGAGGACATGGAAGGACATTCCATCCAGTGGGAGTAACACTGCATAGGGATGTAGCATGTTACGGGAGTAGCAGCCCGTTCAGGTGGAGCTGGAGAGGGAGCCAGGGCCAGACCAAAGACCAAGGAAGCTTGAACTCTGTCCTGTAGACTCTGGGAAAATTGAAGGACTGGAAGCTCCATGTGGGCATATCTGCATATGGGAAAGACCACTGTGATTGCTATGGGGAAAAGCGCAGGGTGCTGAGTAGAGGCAGGGAGGTGACTGAGCAAGCTGCGGACATGAGGCTGGTGAGGATGATGGTGACCTAAACTAGCATCGCAGTGGGAAGAGAATAAAACAAATCGCCAAGGGAAGGGAGGACAGCCATGTTTCCAGGAGGGAGATGCTGCTCTTAAAAACCAAGTGGGCTTGGGAAGTGTAAATCAGAGTGGTTGTGTCTATTTCTAGATCCTCTTACTGAGTCCTGCCATGTGCCGTCTCCTGGCCACTCACCTAGCATGTATGTTTTCCATTTAATCTGTCTCACTGTCCTCTGGAAGCAGGCACTGTCGTTCCCTGTTGTGGACTGAATACTGTGTTTTTCTGCCAAATTCATGTCCCGCTCCCCGCAACCTTGGAAATAAGGCCTTTGCAGATGCAATTAGGTTGACTTAGAATTTTGAGATGAAATTCTCCTGCATTTAAGATGGACCTGAAATCCAGTGTGTAATGTCCTTGTAAGAAGAGAACAAGACAGACACACATGGGAAGACGAGGGAGGAGATGGGGGTGATGCTGCCGCAAGCCAAGGAATGGCAGGAGCCACTAGAGATTGCAAGAAGCAGGAGTGACCCTCCGCTAGAGCTTTGGAGAGGGTAGCCTGCTGACACCTTCATCTTGGACTTCTATCTTGCAGAACTGAGGGAAAGAATAAATTTCTCTTGCTGTAAGCCAACTAGTCTGCAGTAACTTGTTACAATAGCCCCAGGAAACTAAGCCATGCCCATTTTAGAGACAGGAAAAATCCAAAACTAATGCTTAGGGAGCCTTGTTCTAAACTCTAGGTCACCTGACTAGGAAATCATAGGGCTGGGATGTGAACTCGTCATGTCTCCTGCTATCGAAGTTTTGGTGTTTTTTGTTTGTTTTAGACGGAGTTTCAGTCTGTCACTCAGACTGGAGTGCAGTACTGCAGTCTCGGCTCACTGCAACCTCCACCTCCTATGTCCAAGTGATTCTCATGCCTCAGCCTCCTGAGCAGCTGGGATTGCAGGCACATATCACCACGCCTGGCTAATATTTTTGTATTTTTAGTAGAGATGGGTTTTTCTGTGTTGGCCAGGCTGGTCTTAAACTCCTGGCCTCAAGTGATTCTCCAACTTGGCCTCCCTAAGTGGTAGGATTACAGCCTTGAGCCATGACACCTGGCTTATCTGAGTTCTTAACCACTCTAGTTTTTATGCCTCCCCCAAATAATAGCTCATATTTTACTGAGTGTTTATTCTGGGTCAAGCACCCCTTTTAGCTCTTTACTTGGATTATTTCATTTATCTTAAGGATTATCTTGCAAGAGATACATTCATTTGCAAATTATGATGAGGACTATCACAATTTGGAAAAATGGTCAACTGTTTTTTGAAAGTCTGGGCTTTTTCCTCCTCCCTCCCTCCCTCCCTCCCTCCCTCCCTCCCTCCCTCCCTTCCTTCCTTCCTTTTTTCCACTTTAAGTTTTGCTGCACATGTGCAGAATGTGCAGGTTTGTTACACAGCTATTCACATGCATGGTGGTTTGCTGCATCCATCATCCCATCATCTACATTAGGGATTTTTCCTAATGCTGTCCCTCCCCAGTACTCCCACCCCTTGCTACCCCTCCCCTAGTCCCCCACCACCCAACAGTCCCTGGTGTGTGAAGTTCCCCTCCCTGTGTCCATAGGTTCTCATGGTTTAACACCCACTTATGAATGAGAACATGCAGTGTTTGGTTTTCTGTACTTGGATGGGAGATCCCCTTCTTCTTTTTAAAGCTTGACCCTGGCATCTTATTGCCAAGGGGAGATTTTCCACCTTGAGGAGCTAAGCAGTGTGAGAGGAAATGTCAGGCATGTCTACCATTGGCTCATGAAATATTTCATCTTGTAATACATTAATAGAGAAAATCGAGGTGATTTCCAGCCCATTCCAGTGAATTGGTTTTAGCACTAATGAATTCTTCTATTTGAGCAGAGCATTATTGGCAAAAATGCTGACATTAATAGTGACAGTGAGGCATTTGAAACTCCATAAAAAAATTATAATCTCAGAATAAGAGGCTGGAACATGTTTTGTGTTGTATGAATGAACATTGGTGGCCCGATCAATGCTTTTAATTGGTAGCAGATTAAAGTATGGATTGTTGGTGTGGAAAAGCTGCACATTGGCTGCCTTACTACCTGCTGCTTCTGATGACCTCATCGCAACATTTCTATTCAAATCGGATTGCTCAGGGCTTTAGTAGGTGGTGGGTCATAAATTTCACCCAGTTCCTCTGGCTGAATGTCAAGCATGTAGACCATGTGCTAATGGCAAAAATGATCAGAAAGACAGTTGTGGACAAATGGAGCATGAAGCAAATCATTCTTATCGGAGGATGTGGCAGAAACTATTTTCTTCTGTGCTAGGCAGATGTCAGCTCTGCGGAACTGGCCAGAAATGAAGATCGCTCCACCGATGGGCTGTCACCTGGGGAGGAGAATGGTATCTGCCCCCACACCCCAGCCCTAGAGATTTCAGGATCTTTTGGCCGGGTGCCTCTGGAGCTAGTGGCATGGCTATGCAGAATGGCCAGAGGGAATTTTTGCAAGGCCAAAATATAGGACTGGGTAAAGGGAGGAAGTAGGAAGTGAACAGTCACCATACACAGAGCATTTCTCTGTGGCGGGCCCTGCACTCATCTCACTTTCTCTGACAGTGGACCCATCGTGGACGTATTAGGTTGAACTATGTGAAACTGCCATTCTTATGGGTCTGGGACAGCTGAACATCAGAACTTCTTTTTGGTTTGCCCTATGCTATTACTAGTCCTACTTTGTAGCCAAGGAAAGTGAAGTTTCTCAAGGTCACAGGCCAGAAAGGTCATGGCAAGGCAGGGTTAGCTCTGGGGAAATCAGTGCCCTGCCATCTTCCTCTTCCTTCTCTTTTTCTTCTGGTGGGCTTTAACAGGAGGGTGGCGTGATCAGATGTGCACTGAGCATGGCGGGTAGGCGGTACGTAGGCGGGGGTGTGGAGGGGATGGGGATGGATTCCAGGTGACCCTTCAGGAAGTGTTACAGTACTCTGAGCAGAGTGACTTAGTAGCTTAGACGAGAGTGATATTGTTGGGGAGGTGGGAATAGGGTACTCATATGACATAGTTAAGGTAAAAGTCAACAGGACATGGTATTTGATGAAGATGCCTGCTCTTTCTGAATCCTCCTCCTCACCCTTCAAACCTTGGCTTGAATGTTCCATGTTCTATAAACTCAGCACCTTGGACTTTGCCTTTGCCATGTTCGTTTGACTGTAAGCTCTCTGAGGGTGGGGATCATGTCTCTTATTTGTGGCTATCCTTAGGGCCGTTATAGTGTGCAATATATAGCAGGTAATCAGTATTTGTTGGATAAACAAAAGAATTTAAAACAAATGATGAGTTACAACTCAACTCACTCCTTCTTGTAGCATCGGACCATCCGTTTCCTTAACTCTGGATTTCTTTAAGTGGGGACAGTCAGAGGTGGAGGATAATCCCCGTGAGCTGCTCTATACTCATCTCTCAATGTCTGCAGCATCATCTCAGTCACCCTGGGGGTGCTGCCTGGAACTTAGCAGCCTGTTACTCAGTGTTCACATTTACAGAGCGTTATGTCTTTATTCATTTAACTCAGCTAATTTGGAACATTGCCACTAAATCTTTCTACATGGTTTAAAGAGGAACACGTTGACCAGTACATGGTCAATATGCTAAATTGCTTTTTAAACAAGGGAAGTTCTGTTGTCTGCAAAATAAAACATCTTTCCTTCAGGTTAGTTCTTTTTCTTTCTTTTTCTCCCCAGGTATGCTGTGAGTGGGAATGTGAGGGGCAAAAAGAACTTGAGTTTGAAGAAATTGTTATTGCTCTAACAAGTAAAAGATCCTTGAACATCACATGGATTTTTGTTGATGGATGTAAATGGTCTTGGAAGTAAATTTTTACCGCTGGGCAAGACCCACTTGCAGGACATTAATGGGGAATGAAGGAAGACAGTTTTGTCGTGGAAGTAACAATTCCAGCTGATGAATTTCTCAGCAGGACAGTAGGAATCAAGAAACTGACACCTACATGGGGACATTTGTTAGGCAACAGGGACAATGATCTGGTTGCTGGTTTCTGTGGATAAAGCATCAGGAATGGTACAGTGGCCTCAAAGCATGCAGAAGACCCAAAAAAGGGAGGTATGCATCCTTATGGAAGGTGGTAGACAGTATAGACACATCCAAACTTAGATTCAGACGTGCTCACTGGAAACATTTGTTTTCTCTTGTTTTATGTCCTCAGTGTATCTCAAAGAATTGTGGAAGATTCTACCTCATCAGCCTGTTGGGTAACCCTGGTTGTCTCCCCAAATGGGTCTCTGGATATATTTGTATTTCTGGGGAAATCAACACCCGGTCCTCTTCCTCCTTCTCTTTTTCTTCTGGTGGGCTTTAACAGCAGGGCGGCATGATCAGATTTGTACTCTGAAGACCCCTCTGCATTACTCCGGTGGGTAGATGGTGGGGGTATGGGAGCGGGTCAGTGTGATTCCAGGAGACCCTTCAGGAAGTGTTACATTACTCCAAGCAGAGTGACTTGGTAGCTTAGACTAAGTACTTCGAGTCTCTCCTCCTGTCCATCCCACCAGCAAGATGCAAGATTCTCATAGCTGGGCTCCACATGGTGGAGGGCACCCTGTGTTAGGTGGCATGTGTCTTGGGTACTGCACAGACGTGGGTAGACATCCCAGCTTCATTAGGAAGTGGCCTTTTTTCTTTGAGGCTCCGTTTCCTCATCCACAACATGGATTAATAACAACTCCCACACAGATGTCTTGAGGGGAGTCAGTGGGATCTGAATCCATACCAGCACATTTCCTGATATGTTCCAGCACCCAATAAATGTTGATCCCTAAGCAAACAAACCATCACTATCAACAAAAGAGATAAAGCTGTGATGATGGCGGGAGCCCCTTGGCTGGTCTCTGCATCCAGTAGCTTCTCCTTTCACTTCGCAGCCACTCCCTCCTCACCTACAGTAATCTTCCCCTCAAAGGAGTGTTATCCTGCCACCGTCTTGGTAAAGGCAGTGTGTGTGACTGTAAGAGCTCAGAGCCTGGAGTGACGCATGGGGTCAAATCCTGGCTCTGACACACATAAGCTGTATGACCTTAAAGCTGTTACTTACCTTCCCTGAGCCATTCCCGCTTTTTGGTTTTTGGTTTTTTTTGAGATGCAGTCTTGCTCTTTTGGCCATGATGGAGTGCAGTGGTGCACTCTGGGCTCACTGCAACCTTCACCTCATTACAACCCGGTTCAAGTGATTCTCCTGCCTCAGCCTTCTGAGTAGCAGGGATTACAGGCAACTGCCACCAAGCCCTGCTAATTTCTGTATTTTTAGTAGAGATGGTTTCACCATGTTGGCCAGGCTGGTCTTGAACTCCTGACCTCAGGTGATCCCCCTGCCTTAGCCTCCAAAGCGCTGGGATTATAGGCTGAGCCACCTGCCCACCGTTCTCACGTCTATATTGTGTCATCTCTCATCAGCTTCTCTCAGCACATGATGTAATCCTCCCACTTTTCTCTGCAGCTGGCAGCAAACTGGCTTTGCTCACTGCTCAGCCTCTTCTGTGCTTGGCATGGCATGGATACCCATGGCCAAAAGTGGCCTCCATTCCTGTTTCCTGTGATACTTCATTTCACGTGGCCTCCATGCTGCTCTGGCCTTTTCCTATTCTGTGTAGAGTGACTCTGATTGGTTGCTGATCAGCCAATGGATTGGCTCCTTCTGAGTCATCACCCACTTTTTGTCCAATCAATTGAATCTGGGAGTGGAGTCACATGGGGCAACAGGCTACCATGGGGAGTGAATCGAGGTCAGTTCTTAGACAGTGGGCTGGATATGTCTTTTGACATCCCATTCTTAAATTGAGAGGTGGTCTGGCTGTGAATAGGGGCAGCCTAATTTTTGGAAATTCTGGGAGCTAAAATTCTTTATAGTGAGGGATGGTAAAATTAGACCTGGATGCCTAATGTTTTCACCCTCACTGCACCCACATATGAGGTTGTCAAAGCCTTCGACTCTAAGCCATTCCTCAAACTCATCTCCCAACTGGGTTAGAGAAAGGAAACACCGTCTGTGTTCCAGAAGCAAAAAAACTGGAATAAGATGTGTTTGGGACATTACGCCACAAAATGCGGCTGCTCATTGAAAGGTAACGAACAGGTGGGAAATAAATCTCTCTCCTATGTGAGCTGCTAAACATAGCGTTTCCCTGAAAATTACCTCACAAAGAAATCCTCTTACTTTCCAAGCCAGACACACTGTTTTCTGGTCTCTTTGGTGCAGGGAGGAGACTGGGGTGAAGACGGCATGGAGCTGCACTGGGTAGGTACCCTCGGGCTGCAGCCTTTCACAGCTGTTGAAAACCGAGGACCCCGGACCCTCCCTTTGGCATTGCCTACCATGTGGCAGAACTCAACGCAAGATACACCCACCCCTAAGTGACTAACTTGTTAGTAATAAATTACCTGACACACATTTTGTAAGTGCAGCAGATAGTTTTTTGAGCACGGATCTGATGCTCGGCATTGGTCTAGGCATCTGGGATAGGCATCAGTGAGGAGCAGAGCAGATAAAGATCTCTGTCTTTGAAGACATTTGTTCCTAAAACCAGCACGATCCACCTGCTACCTGCTTCTTCGGCTTGGAATACCTGTCTCTTCCCACTCTCTGCTGCAGACACCCTGGCCTGTGGTAACCCCACTGCCCTCCTTCCCACCATGGGGCCTTTGCACATGCCTTTCCTCTTCCTGAAATGCTTCCCCTGCTCCTGTTTCCCTAATGATGCCTACTTATGTGAGCTTCCTCACGGAAGTCTCCCCCATGGCTGCCCCTCACCTCTTCAGTTTGCTTTGTTATTTTGCAGACTCAGAATTGCGCTGCTTTCCTTCCCAGTAGCCCAAACCTCAGTTTCTGTTTATGTATATTCGTGTGGTTATTTGGTTGCCATTCTCTCATATCAGACCCTAAACACCACAAGGTTTGGAGAGGTTGAGTAAGTTGCCCATGATCTAAAGGGTCACAGTCAGGATTTGAACTCACATCTGTCTGGCCTCATGCTTTCTGTTCAGTCTGACATTGACCAGGAAATATGGAACTACATGTTCCACCGCTAGCTTTTTTTTTTGAGACAGGGTTTCTCTCAACTGCTCTAGATGAATACAGTGACACAATCACAGCTCACGGCAACTTCAAACTCCTGGGCTCAAGTGAACCCCCTACCTCAGCCTCCCGAGTAGCTGGGAACACAGGTGTGTGCCCCCATGCTTGGCTAATTTTTTATTTTTTGTAGAGACAGAGTCTCTCTGTGTTGCCCAGTCTGGTCTCGAACTCCTGGATTTAAGTGATTGTCCCACCTTAGGACCAAAGGGCTTGGATTACAGGGGTGAGCCGCTGCACCCAGCCCCACCTCCAGCTTTGCACATCTTCCCTCCTAATTTATTGAGTCTATGCAGAGCTTTCTACTTGCAGCTAGTTGGTGTAAAGATAATAATGACAGCACTGGGCGCGGTGGCTCAAGCCTGTAATCCCAGCACTTTGGGAGGCTGAGGCGGGTGGATTACAAGGTCAAGAGATCGAGACCATCCTGGTCAACGTGGTGAAACCCCGTCTCTACTCAAAATACAAAAAATTAGCTGGGCATGGTGGCGCGTGCCTGTAATCCCAGCTACTTGGGAGGCTGAGGCAGGAGAATTGCCTGAACCCAGGAGGCGGAGGTTACGGTGAGCCGAGATCGCGCCATTGCACTCCAGCCTGGGTAACAAGAGCAAAACTCTGTCTCAAAAATAAATAAATAAATAAAACAATAAAAAAAGATAATAATGACAGCAACTGACATTTGCTGACATCTCTCTATGATGCAGTGGGGCAAGTGCCTTGCACCCACTGACTGCTTGGATCTGAGAAGGCAGGAACTATGTAATTCACCTCATTGTGTAAATAAGAAAGGGTTGGGCAGGAGAAGTGGCATGCCTGAAGTCTCTCTCCCAGGCAGGATTTGAGCCTGATCCTTGTGGATTTCCAATCTGTGGCATTGTACCTTTGACGCTGTCTCCTTCCTGATACCTTCCACCTTGAAGAAAAATACAAAATGAGGTAACAAGGGGCAAACCCGAGGCTCTGAGTCCTGGGGTTCCAGGAACATGAGTGATCGGTTGGCTGCAGGTTTATTACTCGTTGATTTCTTCTGCCTGGGCACATACAGACCACGGAGAATTCGAGCTGGTGTGAAGGGCCCCTTCTTATGGTTCTTTCATGCTCGAACCCTGCTGTGGTACAACCAGGGAGGCTGTGTGTGGGGAGGGCCTTTTTGGCATCAAAGGGCATTGATGCTGCTGGGAGAGGCTGAGCACATCTCTTTCTTTCTTTGTTCTCCGGAGTTTACTGTTTTGCTTGGATTTATGCAAATGGCTCTACAGAGGGATCTCGGTGCTGAGGAAAGGAGAAGGGATTGTTCTCTGAGGTCAGAGTCCGGGAGGAAACTTGCTGCCGCAACCACTCTGTGTTGGAATTCAGCTCTGATGCCTTGTTGGGAGTGGAGCTTTGGGCAGCGGATGCTCCAGGCCCTCTTGAGGCTTTCGGATAGCCTCGTCTGGGACCCCAGGGATTCAGAGCTGAAGGTGTGCACCGGATGCACACAGGATCCCAGTTTGGGGTAACGTGTCCAGACTTGGGGGCAGTCTTGTGCAGCTCAGTAGCTCTGTGACCTGGGCAAGCTCAAGGGTAAGGCTCTCTGAGCCTCAGTGTTCTCATCTGGAAAATGGGGCTGATCACAGGCCATACCTGTCAGCATGATTGCGACAATTAAATTAGGTCACATGTAACCTGGTTGGCCAGTGCCTGGTAGAGTGGGCACTCGAGGAAGGGCAGATATACACTAAAAATGCCCATCGGCTTCAGTCCCCGAAACACAGCCCCTGTTTATCACCGTTGGACAATATGGAGTCTGTGGTGTGAGAGAACCACAGCTCTTCTTCCTCTGGTCTGATTGGTTCCAGCTGTGAATTTCTAAGACCCATTCATTCCAGCCCCCCTTCACTCTGAAGAACAAAGATATCCTGCTGAGGGATCAGGAAAGAAGAGATAGAAAGGAGACCTCTCAGAGAGTGATGATTTGTAATGACCCATCAACAGGGATAATCTCCACTGTGGCGAAAAATAATGAAACATCGATTCTCAGAACCTATTAAAAGTCAGATTTATATGAGAATTTAAAAAAGCAATTAGTCTGCATTGAAACTAATTAGTGCCCCAATCCTGCCTTTGAACGGTTCAGATAGGGGAGGTTACTAGGGGCCTACCAGTTACAGGAACTTCAGAGGACTCAAAGATGGAAGGAACTCCACTTGTCAGGAAGGTGCTTCCGGTACCTTAAAGAGCAGATAGAAACAGAAATGAATATTATTTAAGAAAGAAATTGATTCTACAGTAGAAGTCCAAGTACAATGTCTCGAGGCTTCAAAGGAAGGAGAGAGGCATCGTCCTGGGTTTTAACGATAGGCAGTATCTCTTAACCTGTCCGGGTTCCACATCCAGATACCTCTCAGCTCCTTCATTCAGCTCATTTTTCTTGCAGCAGGCCGCCTGAGCTTTCTCTCCAGCCCTTTCAAGTTTTACTTTGCATACTTTCCGGGTGGGCTCAATTATGCCAGAACTCCCAACTACTCTCCATGTGTCCTGATACCTACCTTCCCTACCTCTGGGCTTCTCCCTGAGCTCCAGCTGTCCGGCTGACATCTCTCCAGGGATCAAAATCAAATTCACCATCAAATTCAAGATCAAATTCACCATCTCCCTCCACCCCCAAACCCATTGTCTCTTCTGGCTTCCTCTTTCAGGTTAATGCCATCCCCAAGGGCCCAAGCCCCCGAGTATTAAGTCCTGATTGATTCATCCTTTTTTTTTTCCTTGAGACAGAGTCTTGCTCTGTCGCCCAGGCTTGAGTGCAGTGGCTCGATCTCAGCTCACTGCAACCTTCTGCTCTTGGGTTTAAGCGGTCTGCCCACCCCAGCTTCCCAAGTAGCTGGGATTACAGGCGTGTACTACCACACCGAGCTAATTTTTATATTTTTAGCAGAGATGAGGTTTCACCCCGTTGCCTAGGCTGGGCTCAAACTCCTGGTCTCAAGTGATCCACCCACCTTGGCCTCCAAAAGTGCTGGAAATTATAGGTGTGAGCTACCACGCCCAGCCAGATTAATCCCTTTATTCTGCCTCCCACAACTGATAGTCACGGGATGCTACAGATTTTACTTGAACTTTTCTTCAGACCAGTTTGTCCTCTCATCCCCACTGCCTTTCTCCAGGACCGTTAGCACCCATTTCAGCAATTCCCAGTTGTTCCTCTGCCTTTCATCTGCCCTGCCCGACCTGCCCCTCTTCCACATTGCTACCCAGTGACCTTCCGGAAATGTCAACCCTCAACCTTGACTTTTTTCACTTGGGATGTTTCAGCATCTCTTCAAGGCCCTTAGGTGATTCACTGCTCCTGGGCGTTTTAGTAAGTCCTCCTGCAGTTTGAACTCTGTGTACTTCTCTTACTTTGTCCCTTGCAGCTTTCTAGCAATTCCCTCCTCTAATCTTCTCAATCGATCGATCGATCGATCTATCTATCCCTGCCTTCCTGCTTTCTCTCTCCCCATCTATCCAATATTAATTAGGCTCCCACTGTGTCCCAGCACTAGGCTGAGAGCTGAGTTTATAGTGAGGAACAAAACAGACACAGTCCTCGAACTCCTCAAGGTCACAGTCTAGGGGACAGACTGTTAATAGACAGATAATCGATAACTAAGTGTGGAAGGTTCCAGGAAGAAAAACCAGGGTGATATGAGAGGGAATGATGGAAGTAGGGAAGTGCATTAAGGATGTTCGATTCAGCTAAACATTCAGACTCATAAGAATACCCTGGCATACTCTTAGCATCACATATTCTAGAAGGATAGAGGAAAGGACACCGAGCTCAGCACTAGGGCAGCGCCAGGCATCCCTCTTCATCAGGAATGCATGGTGTGGTGTAAGGAAGTGACCCCACATGGGGCAGGGGTTCTGCCTTGGCTCAGAAGCTACATGCATCGTAGGAGTCGATGTATCCTCTTACTATGCCACAGGCAGACCTCTCAGGATTCCTGCAAGTAGCATCCCATTATGACTAATGGCGTCCAAAGCACAGCACCCAATCACCTGATCCTGCTGAAGGATCAAGAAATAAGAGATAGAAAGGAGACCTCTCAGAGATTGATGATTTATAATGAACCATCAACGGGGATAATCTCCACTGTGGTGAAAAATAATGAAACATTGGCATCTGCTCTACCTGTCATCAGGGACTTAGTGTTCATTCGTACTTCTTCCCTGACCAGATGCAAAACACCAGTGAGAGATCAGCTTTACTCTAGGCAGTGTTGCCCAGTAATATAATTGATATACTCACTAATTAGGTACAAGAGTAGCAGTGCCAGGAAGTTAGCTGAAGATTAAGTTCTCATGCAGAAAGAGAAAGGGTTTTGTTATCCCTTTGCCCATTGGGGGATTTTGTTAGAGTGGTCGGGGAAGCGAATACTTAAGTCTAGTTCCCAATTAGGAAAATGATGGGGGAAGAACATTCTAGGCAAAAGGAATCGAAAGAGGTTTGATATCTTCTAGGAAGGGTGACCAGAGAGAGGGAGAAAGGAGCGTCATAGAAGTTGAGGCCAGATAGGTGGCTGAGGCCAAACTGTGCAAACCTGTATGAGGAGTTTGTGTTTTATTTGAAGTTTGGATTTTATCCTTTGTTCTTGCTTACTCAGGGTGAATGCAGTTTCTTACTGAGTGATCAGGCACTTCCAACCTCCCAGGTACAGAGATGCCTCCCAAGGCCAGAGTCCTTCATTCTTCCCTCTGGAGGAGTCTCTATCAAGAGGTATTCTGATGTTACATTGCTGTATAGAAAACCACCCTAAATTAGAAGCATAACACAGCTATCTGATTAAACTCTTGGAATCTGTGGGTCAGAAGTTTGGACAGGTGTGAAGGTTAATTTTATTAATATTTGTCAACTTGGTTGGACCACAGTGCCTAGAGATGCGGTTACATATGATTCTGGTTGTTTCTGTGAGGGTGTTTTTAGCTAAGGCATTAATATTGAAATTGTTGGGTGCTGAGTAAAGCAAATTGCCCTGTATAATGTGGGTGGGCTGTATCTAATCAGTTGAAGGCCTGAAATAGAAGAAAAGATTGACCTACTCTGAGCAAGAGGGGATTCTGCAGTAGGTGGTCCTTGGACTTGAACTACAGCATCTACTCTGCCTGAGTCTCTAGCTGATGATCCACCTTGTAGATTTTGGATTTAGCAGCCTCTGTAGTCATGTAAACCAATTCCTTAAAATCTCTCTCTCTGTCTTTCCTATTAGTTCTGTTTCCCTGAAGTACCCCAACTGATAAAACAGGCCACAGTCAGAATGACTTGACTCTACTCCCCAATGTCTGGACCTCATTTGAGATGACTGGAAGGCTAGGCCCAGCTGGGGTTACTGACCAGAGGTGCCTTCACATGGCCTTTCTGCATAACTTGAGCTCCCCGTGACACAGTGGCTGGTTTCCAAGAGGGAGTGGCCAGAGAGTGAGTTTCCCAAGAGACCACGGCGGAAGTTGCATGGTCTTTTATGATCTGGCTTCAGAAGCTGCCTAGTATCACTCGTGCCATACAGTGCTGGTTGAAACAGTCACGAGCCCTCCCAGATTCACGGCAAAGTCTATCAGCCCACCTCTTGATAGGAGGGGTAGCAAATCACTTAGAATCTAGCTGTCAAAACAACCACAAGAAGGTCTTGGAGACTATTTGAGATTCTTTCTTTCATCCTTACCTAAGGTGACTAGATATATTTTTAGTGCTTTTCTTTTCTCCCTTAGCTTTCTGTGATGTTTTAACTCATCTAGATTCCCTTCTTCCACAAAGACCCATTATTTCCCTCTTATTCTCCACACATCTGATTTTCAGCAACACAGACAGGCAGCCCTTTGTGGTCACTTTCATTCTCTTTGCTCATTCTCCTAATGGGATGATAGAAAGATGGCAGCATGGACAAAATACTGATGAAGAAGAGAAGCAGGGTAAAGGGTGCTTGGCTAGAGAAGCATGGTTTTGAGGAAGGAATGCTTGCCCGGTGCGGTGGCTCACACCTGTAATCCCAGCACTTTGGGAGGCCAACGTAGGCAGATATCATGAGGTCAGGAGTTCGAGACCATCCTGACTAACGTGGTGAAACCCCATTTCTACTGAAAATACAAAAATTAGCTGGGCATGGTGGTGCATGCCTATGATCCTAGCTACTCAGGAGGCCGAGGCAGGAGAATCACTTTAATCTTCTAAGAAGAGGTGGAGTTTGCAGTGAGCTGACACCGCACCACTGCACTCCAGCCTGGGAGACAGAGCGAGACTCCATCTCAAAAAAAAAAGATCGGAGAGATGAATCCTTGGAATAAAGGTGATTGGTGTTGGAACACAATTATCCTTCATGTTGGGGTGACAATTCATAGCATTAAGGTAAGGCTTCCAGTGTTTTCATCAGGCATTGTTTTAAATAAGCTAAATCTTGTGATGTTTGTTGTCTTTCATAATGTTATGAATACCAAAGTAATATGTGTGTATTGTGAAAAAATTGGAGAATACAGAAAAATATACAAGAAGAAATACAAGATGGTTTAAAAAATAAATATGCTTAAAATGAGCATATTCTAGCTGTACCCAAGAAAAAATTACAAATATCTTAAGCCCATTTCTTCATGCCGTTAGATATAATGTCGGAATGTCAATTTCTACACGTTGCATAATATTGGGTTATATGAGTGTGTTTCATTTAACCAATCCCTGAATTGGTTAAATTGTGGATATTTATTTCGAGGTTGTGTTGGGTCTTTTGACTCACGTAGGGTGAAAAAAAAGTGAAACTCACCTGTCTATCATATTTTCCACCTCCCATGGGTTCCCTTTATTTGAGGGATCAGATTTAAAGGTTATATTGTGGGAATAGAATCATTCTGTGTAGTCCCTGAGGGTCAGTGGTAGGTTGCTCATGATGATGATGAAGATGATACAGTAGCAGTCACATTGCTGATTGATGTTACTTATTTAATAAACCCACCCGGATGTTCATTTTAAAGACCTGCACGTCATCCTTACTTTGCTGCTTTTTCTCACTTGCCACACACAGTCACCAAGACCCCCCGATTTAGTGTATGAAATATTTCTTGAGTCTGCCCATTCTCTTCCCATTCCCTTGGATGCGTTTCTTCTCTTGATTTCTGTAATAGCTGTTAGCTGGGGAACATTCTTCACCCCCGTGAAGGGCAGCCCTGCTCATGTAATCCCAATGCTTGCATCTCATCACCCTTGGAATCACATCTAACCCCCTTCACATGGCTCCTGGGGCCCAGCCCCGCCTCAAGCCACTTCCCACATCTCTGCAGCCATTCTGAACTTTTGTTGTCTCTAGCACACTCCACCTCTAGGCCTTTATCTTAGTCTGCTTGGGCTTCTATACCAAATATGGATGAAGTGGCTTCAACAACAGAAATTTATTTCACACAGTTCTAAAGGCTGGAAAGTCCAAGATGGAGGTGCTGGCTGATTTGGTTCCTGGGCAGGGTTCACTTCCTGGTTTGTGGATAGCTATTTTCTCACTGTGTCCTCACGTGGTGGGGAGAGAGATCATCTGTCTCCTTATTTATTTGTTTGTTTTTTTGAGATGGAGTCTCGCTGTGCTACCAGGCTGGAGTGCAGTGGCATGATCTCAACTCACTGTAACCTCCGCCTCCCGGATTCAAGATCCTCCTGCCTTAGCCTCCCATATAGCTGGGACACTATAGCGTGAAACACTATACCTGGATAATTTTTATACTTTTAGTAGAGATGGGATTTCACCATGTTGGTCAGGCTGATCTCGAACTTAGGCCTCAGGTGATCCACCCACCTTGTCCTCTCAAAGTGCTGGGATTATAGGCATGAGCCACTGCGCCTGACCCATCCACCTCTTGTTAGAAGAACTTTAACACCATTCATGAGAGTTCCACTTTCATGAGCTGATCACCTCCCAATGGACCCACCTCTGAATACCATCAGGTTGAGGATTAGGGCTTCAACTTAGAAATTTTGGGGCCACACAGGCCTTCAGTCACAGCAGCCTTTGAGTCAACTCTTCCCTCGGCGTGGAGCACTCTTCCTCTTCTTTCTTAAGTTGTCTTAGTCTAAATACTGTTTTCCCCGAGAAGCATTTCGGGACCATGCACCCACCCCATCTGGGTTAGTTGCCCTGCTGGTGCCTAGCATGACTCTCTGTGTGGATTCCCTTCCCGGCACTTATTTTAGTTGTCACAGAATTTTGTCTTTCTTCCCATTGGACCACGAGCTCTGTGAGAGTAGGGCTTCTTTCTTCTGAGCAGATTTTAGCCTTGTGCCCTGCATGTAACATGCCCTTCTTAACTATGTGAATAAATGAAAGCCATGGCTGCCATTTCTTGGCCAAGCCCCCTCACAACATGAGAACTCTGACCCACTTACAAGAACCAACTTGAATATCCTCCCCTCTTTGCTTTCTTGGGGGTAGAAAATTGTCTTCTGGGCAGAAAAATGCTTTAAGAACAGAATAGGAGAGCATTTGTGTAAATCATTAATCTGTTTACTATTTTTATTTGCATCGGATGTCAAATTAAATATTGCATTAAGTGCATTAAATATTAATGTTGCATTAAATATATATATTGCATTTTAAAAATTAAGTACTAGATGCTCTTTTCTTTAGAGTTGGCTTATGATGGCTTTAGCACAATCAGGCCAGCATGTGCTGGGTGTTGTTGTTTTCTGTCATTGATGATATATTAGAGCTTATGGGAATAAGAAAAAAGTGGGGGCGTTTTGAGGGTCTGTGGATGGGTGGTGTGGCCTGGAGGGCAGCATAGCACAGTGGGAGCTGATGTTTGAGGGATGAGAAGAAAAGAGAAGTGGGAAACTATATAGTATATTTTATGCTTATTATTTGCCATGTATTGTGCTAGGCAATTTACATGGATTGTCCCATTTAATTCTCACTGGAAATAAATTAAACAGGTGCAATTATTATTCTGCCTTACATAGGTGATAACTGAGTCTCAAGGGTTACGAGATGTGTACAAGGCCTCACAGCCTAGGCTGGGCCGTCCCAACCCTCATGACTCATATTCTTAACTATGATCCTCTACTGCTCTTGGAGGAAGTGCTTTCAAGGTGCCCTGAATCCAAACGGACATGTGGGTTTGAAGGAGTGCTAAGTTTTGGCTATCTTTATTCCTAACCACAGGAGAACATGACAGAACTTAAACCTATTCATCCTTGCCTGCATGCCTCCTTCCATCCATCCATTCACCCATCCATATTGCTGCTTCTTACCGAGTTCCTGATGGGAATCAGGAATTGCCATCCCCCCCATCCAGCCATCCATTCATCCATCCATATTATTGGTTCTTACTGAGTTCTTGATGGGTTCCAGTAACAGCCATCCACTCCTCTGTCCATTCACCCATCCATATTACCTGTTCTTACTGAGTTTCTGATGGGTACTGGGAATGTCCATCCACCCATCCATCTATTCAGCCATCCGTATTGCTGGTTCTTACTGAGTTCCTGATGGGTACCAGGAATGGCCAAGTCTGGAGACATAGTGGAGAACAAGGCAGATATGATCCCAAGCTAATGGATCTCATAGTCTAGTGGCAGAAGCCAAGAGCACCTGGCTTAAACTATTCCAGGCACTTTCTCCTCCATCAAGGTGCTTCCATGTCTGAACCACTCTTGGCCCATGTGATGTCCCACAGCCCATGTCTCTGAAGAGCCAGGGCGGGTGCTCTCTGCTCCCTTGTTGCTCTTACATGCCCTGACCTCTTGGTGACTTCCTCAGAGTCTCTGGTGAACATCCTCTTTTCTTGGTGATGAGATTCCCACATTCTAGGCAGTAATGTCATATGATCTCCACATGTGGACATGAATTGGCATGTAAGCCAGATAGGACCCTTGTCCCCTGTCCTTTGGGTCTCATCCTTATCCTTATGAGGATCAGCTGCTCCTCATCCCATCTGCATGGCAGATGCAGCTCCAGCTCACCTATTCAGATGGGTCCCCAGGACTGACTGCATTCCATGCAGTGTGATGGAGTATGTGGGACCCCATGTGGATTTTGACACAGAGAAAAGACCCTTAGCACTTCGCAAAACCACCTGGCGAGGGCTCTCAGATCCCCAGATTCGTGCTTCTGTTTAGACCTCTTCTCTGAATCCCATACTCATGTGTCCAGCCACTTGACCACTCTAAATGGATGTCTCAAGGGCATCTCAAATACCACATGTCCACTTGTCTTATGTCTGTGCAACACTTTACTACCCCCCCCAGTTTTTCCTTCACCCCAGATATTCTTCAGCTTAATAATACAAATCATTCTTCACCAAAAAAAGCAAGTCAGGAAATGAGAGGTAGTGAACTTGCCCCTTCCTTCACGACTTCCGGCACATACAGTCACATGCATGCACACACAGGCACCTGAATACACTCACATCATGACCTGCCAGCAAGTCCGCTTGATTCTGAGCCCGGAGAGTGCTTACACTGAGCTGAAATGTGAGATTAACATCTGCAAACGATTTGTCAGGTCTGCCTCCTTGTCTTCATCCCTGCTGCCAGCACCTTGATCTTCATTGACTCTCCGTGTCCCCACTCCAGTTTGTTTGACAAAGCTTGATTTATTCTCAGCTGCAAAGAAATTCCATGGCCTCCTTCCCACATTTTGTTTTCTTTTCTTTCTCTCTCTCTCTTTTTTTTTTTCCTGAGACGGCGTTTTGCCCTGTCACCCAGGCTGGAGTGCAGTTATCATGGTTCACCACAACCTCTGCCTCCCGGGTGAAAGTGATTCTCCTGCCTCCGCCTCCTCAGCAGCTGGGACTACAGGCGCGTGCCCTCATGCCCAGATAGTTTTTTGTGTTTTTAGTAGGAATGGGGTTTCATCATGTTGGCCAGATGGTCTCAATCTCTTGACCTCCGATCCGCCCACCTCGACCTCCCAAAGTGCTGGGATTACAGGCATGAGCCACCGTACGCAGCCCCCGCACTTCCGTGTTTGGTTTTTCTCTGTGTTGTCTGATTCTGTTTCCCAAAAGTCAATGATCAGTCTCTGGTTGGGGAGAGAGGTGAGGAGCTAGGAGCGTAAAGTTGGCATGTTTTATCCATCAAGGGGTAATGAGCGGGCACAGTATGAGGGCATTTATGTGGAGACTTGGACCCACTGTGTCCTCTTCTCTCCAGCTCTCCCTGCCCTGGACTGTGTCTGATCCTCATTCATCCCCCCATCCTCTTCAGTTACCCAAGTTCCGCTCATAACTCCAACTTGGAACTCCACAAACGTTCCCCGACTCCTTCACTGCCATTTCGTCTCTGGATTCCTGCTGCATGTCAGCATCTCAGGTTAGTGTGTAGCGGTTTCAGGTTGTGTTCTGAGGGTTGCTTTCCTGAGTCACTTAGTCCTTATTTCTGCATGATGCCAAATGAATTCCTCATTTATATGAGATACTGTGTGGACAAGAGGGGGCTTGAAACCAGATTCAGAGAGAGAAGGTTTGAATCCCAGCTCACTGGCTTTTGCAACCCTCAGAACTTTACTTCTCTGTTGTCGTGATTATCGAAGCAGGAATAGTAAGAACTTCTTGTTGTCTTATTGTGAGGACTAAACATTTTAATTCCTGTATAATGGGTTGGAGTTTCCCATTATCCCACCTGCATCCTTGCACCTCCCTCATCTTCTAAGGGGCTTATAAGTTTCCTCTGAATAAAGAGAGGGCATCATTGAAAAGGGGAGCACACAGGTAAGTTTTGTTAGGGTCCTGCAGAGGCTGGGGAGGAACCCTTCTGTGCCACCCACCGCCCTCAGGCAGCTGCTGGTGGTAAAGGACTCTTCCCAGGTGGTGATGAGGTCTCAGATGATAGTGCTCCTTGTCACAGGTGACGTGCTCTCCAGTGAAGGCTGACGAATGTTCTGTAGGCAGCTTCCCTTAGCTATCAGAAGGACTGAATACTGTTTCTTCCTCTTTTCATTCCTGCTAAAGTAATCCTAATCCTCCCTGAGGCAAGGAAGATGCCCCGGAGTGATGAAGATTCACATTGGAGGAAGGCGTAAAGGAAAAGCACAAAGATAAATCTGAGTCCTAATCCCATTGGAGGCTCAGAGCACATCACCTGGCTTGCGCTGTTTTGGCATCGAGTCGGAGCGATTACAAATATTGTCGCTTGTCATCAGGAGTCAGGGGGGACGGGTGGTGAAGGGACATGTTCAGATGTCAAGGTTGAGATTCTGCTCACAAAACAAATGACAGGGAAAGGAGTGTCTGCAGAAATACTTCCTTTCTCGTTTTCTCTACTGAGGTGGGGGATGGAGTAGGTGCTTCCTGCTCAGTCATTTCTGAGGGGCTCCTGCAGTTTTGCATTCTTGGTGTGCCTTCTATGAGATTGCAGACTGGAGGGGGAAAGAGGAAGCCAGCTCCAAGGTGACTGAACCCCGCTGTGGTCTTGCTGTTTGCAAGGTTATACCAGCAGAGAACGGCTGTGTCTCTAACAGTGGTGCACAGTGGTAACATCTGAACTTGTGTAGAGTTCATTGGTTTGTTAATTCAAGAGTGCAATTAGAGGCTCAATGATCCCAGCCTGCACTCTGCAGCCTCTGCCTCTCCTAGCGTTCCCTACACCTCCTTTCCCCTTGAGGCACTAGTTTCTAGACTTGGAGAGCTGAGGGGGCGGCTGAGGAGACCAGCAGGCTGGCAGGGAGGGCAGGCACCTAATTATTGTGCTGGGCACTGTTCAGAACTAAAACTTTGGGCCCTCCAGCTGCAACCAACCAGGCTCTGATGAAAGTTTCATGCAGTTTTTTTTTTCCCTTTAAAGCCTATTGGGACAGTTTCAGCTGAAGAGAAAGGGGCAGAGTCTGCCTTAATCCTTGCCTGTACCATGTTTCTGCCTTTAAGTGGATTCAAGCCCGAGCCTTGTAATTATCTCAAAAATAGACCTGGTGGCCACGGCGCTTTTGGTGGGTTTCCCTGGCAGAACCTAATGAAACAGCATGGCAAGGAGGAGATAGCCTGCTGGCAGGGTGGATGGTTGGCCCTGCGTCTGTTAGTCTCACATTTCATCTCAGTTTGAGCAGTCTCTGAGCTCATTAATTGTCTTTCTGAGAAGGACCAGGCATTTATCTTTGAGAGCCGTCTAGCTTCACTGAGCTCATCCAGCCTAAAGAGACGGGAAGGGCCAGAGGGTAGTTATCCACCCAATTTTACCGAACAAAAAATACATAGCTAGACAGGGCAGATGGCTCTTGAACTGTTTTGCCTGGTTGCCCACCAGAAAGGTGGCACCAATTTCCTTCCCACCAATGGTGTAGGAGGGTGTCAGCTCCTTATACCATGACTGGCACTAAAGATTATCCGTCTCTTTCAACAAAAGGTGAAATGTTGTCCTTGTCCACATCCCATGGGCAAGTATAGAAGAAACCCAGAGAGTTAGTTTCTTTCGTTTTTTTTTTTTTTTTGACACAGAGTCTCACTTTGTTGCCCACGTGATCTTGGCTCGCTGCAAACCTCTGCCTCCTGGGCTCAAGTGGTTCTCCTGCCTCAGCCTCCTGAGCAGCTGGAATTACTGATGTGCACCATCATACCAGGCTAATTTTTGTATTTGTAGTAGAGATGGGGTTTCACCACATTGGTTAGGCTGATCTTGAACTCTTGACCTCAGGTGATCCGCCCACCTCAGCCTCCCAAAGTGTTGGGATTACAAGTGTGAGCCACTGTGCCTGGCTAGAAACCCAGAGAGTTTCTAGTGTACAGAAAGCACCTGTGTGTTTTAAACAAGCATGATCACAATAACTCAAGTTTTACCACGAGTATAAAGTGACCCTTTCCTTTGTACATTGTGATATTTTTCAACTACCAAATTCCTAAAAATAGAGGAATTTTGGATGTTATCAGTAGGAAAGTAAAGAAAGTATGGTGCATCTACAGCATGGGATTTTACCAGCTGTCAGGAAAGAAGGAATAGGTGCCTCCACACCAAGGGCTGTGGGCTGTGGTCCCCTGGGGACATCTGGCCTCTTCTGGAGACATTTTGGTTGTTATAATTGGGGGAGGAGATGTAAGACTGGTATTCCGTGGGTAAAGGCCAGGAGTGCTGCTAAATGTCTTACATATATGGGATGAGTCCCACGACAAAGAATAATCTGGCCTGAATTTTCCAAGTTGCTCAAGTTAAGAAACTTGGTTATCCATGAATTGCCTAGGAAAGGTATTCATACCAAATGGATACATTTTTGAAAAGAAGGTGTGCATATCAATAAGCATTGGTCCACTTTTTAAAACTGAAAGTGTATTTGTGTATGTATCTATGTATATATGCATAGATGATAGATATGTTTTTGCATTTTTAGGAAAAATGGTTGAAGAACACACATCAGTCCTGCATCACTGGTTGTACTTCCAGGGTTGAGTTTGGCGGGTGGTAGGGAATTTTCTCTTCCTTTATAATTCAAAGAGGAGTGGTTGGGAACATAACATGGATTTTGTTTTTCTATAAATCCAACTGACACCTTACCTTTCTGGGATCACACATACTGCAAAATAGATTTTTGCAGGGCAGCACAGTGGCATGAAGTGCGTTGCTTTTCAAGGGACTGTTCGGTGAGGCTCATCTCTTTATTCTTCTCTGTCTGCCATTAGTTACCACTGAGCTTAGCAATAGTAGATTTTGAGTTTCTAAATGAAAAAATAAAATGCAAATAATACGGGGGAATAAACGGATCCAAGTGGTTAAAGATGCATAAAAAGTGTTTAAAACCTTTTCACGGCAGACGGACGTGGTGGCTCACGCCTGTCATCCCAGCACTTTGGGAGGCCAAGGTAGGTGGATCACTTGAAGGCAGGAGTTTGAGAGCAGCCTGGCCAACATGGTGAAGTTCTGTCTCTACAAAAAATACAAAAATTAGCCGGACATGGTGGCATGCACCTGTAATCCCAGCTACTCCGGAGGCTGAGGCAGGAGAATCACTTGAACCTGGGAATTGGAGGTTGCAGTGAGTCAAGATTGTGCCACTGCACTCCAGCCTGGGCCACAGAGTGAGATTCTGTCAAAAAAAAAAAAAAAGATGGACTAACCGACCTACTTCATGGCAACACCAAGATTACAACACCCAGAAATGCAACCACTGTGGGAAGTCTATTTTGAACAAATTTGCTTTCAGCCAAATTGTTATCAGTAGCACAAAGAGAGGTGTTCAGTAGCCTTTGAAGAGCCTCTCATTGCCATAGCCAGGCATGGGAGCGTCGTGCTATGCACACCTGCAGTGGATCAGCATTTCTGTGATGGACCAGCAGGAGCAAGGAATCAGGAGGTGCCAGGGCTCCAGGCTCCATGGGCTGGGAGAACTGAGATGCCTTCTGGGTGTCAGGAGGGGAAGGAGGCACAGCTGAGCAGAGAGGAGAGCTTGACTTGGCCTGTGCGGAGTTGATATGTCCGAGGGACAACCACGTGGAGGGGCCACAGGATGGTTAGTTAGTTGAGTCTGGTGCTCAGGAGAGCAGTTGAGGCTAGACCTGCACAGTCAGGGGTCCTCAATAAGGTAGACGTCAGGGCCCAGATGCCATGATAAATGGTTCTCTGGGAGGGCAAAGGGCAGACCCTAGGGGATGTTGGCATTCTTGGGATAGGCACAGAGAAAGGAGTAAATGCCTCAGGAAGAGAAGAGGGGACGGTACAGAGCTTGAAGAAGGGAGAGTCACTGCAGAGCATTCTAGTCGTGGACTTAGCTGTCTGGGTGGGCGGGGAACCCAGGCAGTGAAGAGTAAATGACAGGGAACCAAGGGTCCTTGCCTCATCTTCTTCTCCTGCAGAGCTGTAGCTTTATGTGCATTTTTGCTGCTCTCTCAGTGCAGTATGCTCCTCCCCAGACTGTGGGGCCAGGAGGGGCCTCCTCCATTTGTGCCCCATCAGGTCTCCAGTATTCAGCTCAGCTCTGCAGGGCAGATGACAAGAAGCAAAGAAAATGAAGCTGTATGGTTAATAATGTGGTGAGCTTTGGGTGCGTTTCGGAGTCCCAAGAAAGGAGGCAATAGAGCAGGAGGGCTTGGAGACCGTGAAGGGGAGGCGCGGTGGATGGAGGAGGGGCTGGGAGGTTTGTCTCTAGGAGCACAGGAGTTCAGCCCCTGTGTGGAGACCCTGGTCGGCAGGCACCTCCTTTAGGAGCTTGAGGGCAGAGACCCGCCTGGGCTGGCACAGAGGTCTGTAGACTGGTAGGGGAAGGGCCCTCCTTGAGAACCACAAGCCCTCTCCTTTGCACCTAGTAGAGGGGAGAGAAAGGCCACGTGTGCCTGGGTGTGTGTGTTAGCTCAGGCTGCCAGAACAAAGTAGTATAACTGTAGTGGCTTACACAGTACATTTATTTCTCTCAGTTCCGGAGTCCAGAAGTCCAAGATCGAGGTGTTGGCAGGACTGGTTTCTTCTGAAGCCCCTTTCCTTGGCTTGCAGGCAGCCGTCTCCTTGCTGCGTCCTCACCTGGCCTTGCCTCTCTGTTTCTGCGTCTCTGACACCTCTGCATGTGTCCAAATTTCATCTTCTTAAGACAGCAGTCAGACTGGATCAGGGCCCCATCTAAAAGCCTCCTTTTAACTCAGTCACCTCTTTAGAGGCCCTGTCTCCAAGTCAGTTACATTCAGAGGTCCTGGGGTTGGGGTTGCCAACATAGGAGTTTTTGGGGGGCAGGAACACAGTTCAGCTTAAAACACAGCCTTTGAACAGGGCTGGGAGAAGCACCTCATTCTCCAGGTGTGTATCCAGTATCTGCTCTGTGGATTACCTGTTTCCAAGTCGTGTCTCTAGGTCAGAGTCATGCCCCTCAGGACTCCTCTTCATGTAGCTGAGACTGAGCTGACTCACTCCAGCCCATGTTCATTGTTAATTTCATGGCCATGGGCTCAGCCAAGAACTAGAACAAACATACTAATAATAGCTCTTAACACTCAGGCCTTCACTAAATGCTTTTCCATGGACCAGGCATGCGTGACCTCATGGAATCTCCACCCTGTGAAGTAGGCTGAGGAATCTGAGACTGAGCAATTGGTGTCCAGTGGACAGCAAGGGTTGAATGTGACTTTCTCCAGAATGGCCAGGTCTGCTGTGCCTGAGGCCTTGGGCAGCAGAGCAGAGCTGCGTCTGGTCTCTGTCTTCATGGTGCTGCAGTGGGTAAGCTCCCAGCGGCACCTTGTTGCGTTGGAGCCCTTGCTGGGACCACTGGGTATTGGGGAAATGTCCTTGGCTTGGAAGGAAGAGGAAGTGCTGGTGGAGTCCATGGGGACCCTGAAAGCCAGGTCTGAACTTTTGGCAAGAAAAAAGGGGAGCTATGGCATCTTCTCTCACTTGAGGTGGGAAATCACCTTGCCCAATTCTGGAATATGGCAGAAACATAAGCTTAGGTCAGAGAGACAAAGAAAGAGAAGGTGTTCTTGGCTTAAAGAGTCATATGCTTGGCTTGGGTAAGGCTGGGGCTCAGATTCACGTTCCACACAGTGTCTGTGCAACAGGCTGTTTCCATTCTGACTAAGCCAGGGTCCTTCCTGTGCAAGGAACTGACCCAGCTTTCTGAGACTGAGGGGAGCATGTGTGTGGGTTGATCTACCGTATGGGAGTTACATTTGGTGAGGGGAGAGTCGGGGGCCTGACCCAATGGAGGTGCTTGGCTGACTTCAGATCCTGGTGGGGGAGGAGGGGGCATTTCAATTCCTGGGGGCCTGAAATTAGATAGTACTCCCAGAGTGAGGTCTTCTTTGAGGCACCAAGGGTTTCTGCAGGTGCTACCTAGGAATCCTAGCTCAGGAGCTGGGGTGTTTTCAGAAAGAAATGTTACCTTCCTGTAATTTCCCACATTGCTTAGAAAAACACCCAAACTCTGTGTCTCAACCTGCAAGGCTAGATATGCTCTGGTCCCTGCCTGCCTCCTTGATGTCGTCTCTTTGCCTCTCCTGTCACTCGGTTTGATGGTCCTGGCTACTCTGGGCTGTCTCCTAGACCTTGCCCCTGTGTCTGTCCAGGGCATGTGACCTGCCACCCCTCCTTATGGGAGTCTCCCTGTTGTCATTCCATTCGCAGTGCTCCTTGACCCCCAGTCTAAAGTCACACCGTCACTCTCCACTCCGTCCCTCATCTTAGGAATTACCACTTTGATCTGATCTTCATTTATTATTAATAGTTATTTATTAGCTTCCTTATTTGCCACGTTCTCCCCGTCTCCCTTCTGTCCCATAGCTGGGATTTGTCATCTCGTCTGTTGTCAAAAACAGCCTACAACAGAGCCTGACACGTTAGGCATTCAATGGACATTTTTAGAATGAGTGAATAAAACATTATTTTCTAAATCTAAGAGAAAAACAAAGCAAAAGCAATTGTTCCAATTTCTTCTCTCTCTCTCTTTTTTAATGCAGGATCTACTGTCCCTGCCATACAGCCTGGTTGAGGGTCAGGTAAGTGCTCCTTTTGTTCTGACTGTGAAGTCTGGTGGAAATGAAAGCAATGGAAAGATCTCGCATCACAGCCTTGCAACTTCCCTGCCCAGGACAGACATCTGTAATCAACCACAGTGCAGTTCATCCCTTAGCAAGACAGTCACTACTCATTGATCAGGGAAGTGTCATGAGGTCAAACGTACTTGGTATCTTAAATGTATGAGATCCAGAAATGAAGTCAGTTTTGCCAGGGTTGAGGGGTGGGTGGGCATTTAAACAGCTTCTTATTGGGAATGATGAGGGTGTTTGCCTGTATCTCATCACTGAGCTTTGAAGACAAGTGAAGGAAGCCCCATCCTGGCATTATGCCACAATTTTATTAGCACTGGAGGTACCAGAGCTTGGCCATGTAAGAATATAATTGAACCAAACGGATCTATACCTTGGGGCAATGCATTTTTTTAAATTGATTTCAACTCTATGTTATTATTGTTGCTTAATGAGGAACTAATGTAATTTCTAATGAAGCTACATGGCCCTGGATAGAGGAAGTAAGATTTTTATTTTCCCCACAATGCTGTGTCCACTCTTCAATTAAAACCTGAGAAGGATAATTAATACAAACGTAAGAATTTTTTTTCCCCGCGATTAGTGTCAAGACAGCATCTTTTTATTACATATGTAAATTTCCTCTGTAATGGGATTGGAGAGGATCATGTGGCTGGCCCTCGAGTGGATTGGAGATGGTTTAAGTGGCAAAGGAGACTTTGTGGGGAGGCGGAATCTATGCTTGCTGTCGTTTGACTGGTGATTAGGACATGCTCCGTGCCCTCTTGCTCCTCCTCCCATCCCTGTTACTGTCCATCCTTCCCCAGGCTCTTCTTGTTGGCTGCCAGTTATGGGTAAAAGAATTTGTGTAGCTGCATTTTAAACAAACAAATTGTATTGAGGTGAAATTCACATAATATAATATTAGCCATTTTCAAATGAACAATTTAGAAGCACTTAGTATATTCACAGTGTTGTGCAATCACTACCCCTCTCTACTTCCAAAACATTTTCATCATGCCAAAGTAAAGCCTGTACCCATTAAGCAGTCTCCCCTCCAGTTCTCCTCTCCCCACAGTCCCTGGCAACCACCAGTCTGCAATCTGTCTCTATGGTTTTACCTCTTCTGAATTTTTCACATAAGTGGAATCATACAATAAGTGACCTTTTGTGTCTGGCTTCTTTTACTGAGAAAACAGTTTGGCAGTTCCTCCAAAAGTTAAACATAGAATTACCATATGGCCCAGCAATTTCACTCCTACATATATAGCCAAAAGTACTGAAGACAGGTACTCAAACAAGCACATGGACACACATCTTTACAGTGACATTATTCGTGGAAGCAAGAAAGGAGAAATAGCTCGTATGTCCATCAGTGGACGAATGGATAAATAAAATGTGGTCTATCCATGCAGTGGAATATTACACAGCCATAAAAAGGAAAGAAGCAATGATCCATTTTACAGTTTAGATGAACCTTGAAAACGTTATGCTGAGTAGCTACCTTTTGCTCGACCTTTGTGTTGATGTTGACTGGTTTATCAGAAACACAGTCAGAAGTCTTGAGATCCTGGGAGATTGGATCCATCTGGGGATAGGGGTCACTACTTATTCTGTTGTTGGCTTCCGGCCCAGTCACTTAGGTCAATCCTAGCTTCTAGGGCTGGGCACTGAAAACAGAAGGTTTTATATCTTTGCCTGTGCTCTTGGTAGGTGTCTGCCCATCCTGTGGTCACCCTGAACCACTTTGCCTTCTGCAGGACCTGGTGGGGATGGCTGGATCTGAGCAGTAGAGGTTTTCTTGGGAGGCAGGTATTAGGGTGGGCAAGCTCTGGCCTGTGTGTTACCTCCTCTGCTGCTGCTTTGGAGAATATGGAGCAGATGGCAGAGGAATTCTCCCAGGTGCAGCTGCCTTCGGGCATTTAACACTGCTGGGAGCTTCTCAGAGTCCTCTTTCTTTGTAGGGAGTATTATCCCAGCACCTATGCTCATCCCCGGCACATCCCATGGGTGGAGAAGTCATTTCAGAACTCCTTGGGTGTTTGGGAGGTGGGCTTTGTTAAAAGCCAACAGAGCAAGGAAGCATCTAACAAAGTGTTTGAGGGGTGTTCACCTGGCCAGGGATTAGCCCAGGTGCCTATTCACATGTGTTCATTGCTTCTTTCTATACTGCCTGAGTGAGGGTACCATCGTTTCCCTCTTTGTTAGTCAGTTTGTAATGGAAATACACATAACATGAAGTTAGCCATTTCAAGGTGAATTTTAGTGCTCAGTGGATTTTAGTGCATTCATGATGTCATGCCACCACACCTTTACGTAGTTCCAAAACATGTTCATCAACCCCAAAGCAGACCCCATGACCCTTAAGCAGTCACCCCCCTCCTTCCTCCATCCCCCAGCCCCTGACAATGGTGAATCTGCGTTCTGCCCCTGCGTATTTACCTTTCTGGATATTTTATATGAATGGAATCATATAGTAGGTGGTCTTCTGTGTCTGGCTTCTTTCACTTAGGATAATGTTTTTGAGGTTTGTTCATATTGCAGCATTCTCTCCTTTTTATGGCTGAATAATGTTCCATTGTAAGGCAAGACCACTTGATTATCCATTCATCCAGGCATAGAAACTTGGGTTGTGTCTACCTTTTGTCTGTTGCAAAGAATGCTGCTATAAAGATTTGTGCCCAGGTACTTGTTTGAGTTCCTGTTTTTGGTTCTTGTGGGGATCTACCTAGGAGTGGGATTGTTGGGCCATACAATAATTCTATGTTTGACTTATTAAGGAGCTGCCAGATTGACAACATCTTTTAACAAAGGGAAACAGACTCAGGAAGCTTTCTCCTGGAGCTCCCAGAGTGAGGAACAAAGCCGAGGTCTGAAGCCTGCAAGGCCGGCCTCTGCCTGTGTTTCCAGCCACCACACCGTCGTGCATGTGGAACATCAGCCCTGGGTAGCGTGTTCTAGGCTGCGCACTGGGTTTGGACAAAGAGGAGGTAGGAGGGAGAGGGAAAGGGAGACAGACTACTCTCATCTAGAGGGACCAAATGTGTCTATTCCTGGTCCTTGGGATGCCCTGTTTTCCCACTGTAGCCTCTTAACCTCTAAACTTTGGAAAGTCTGTGCAGTTGCTGGGCCATTTGACTGAGTTGGTTTGTGATAGGGTGTTTAACCCAGATACACATGCACACATTCTCTCTCTGTCTCTCTCAGTCTCTCTTCATACCTCAGGGCTGACAAAAGCAACTTAACCAAATGATAACGATTCAGGGGGCATCAACCAGGAGCCATACAATAATCCATCAGCCGAAATCCCTGTAGCACCTGAGCAACTGGGGCTCATCATCTATCTTTTTCTACCATGGGGAGCAGGAGCCCACAGAGGTAAGGTAGCCTGTCCATAGTCACACAGCTGGTAAGTGGCAGAGCTGGGATTTGAACCCTGGTCTATTTGTCTCTGCAGCCTGGAACCCTCCCATTGCATCTGGAGGTTTCTCGGGGTTTCCTGAAGGCATCAGCATTTTCGTACCAGTGCAGTGATTAATTATTATTTTTGTTTTGAGACAGAGTTTCATTCTTGTTACCCAGGCTGGATTGCAGTGACACGATCTCAGCTCACTGCAACCTCTGCCTCCTGGGCTCAAGCGATTCTCCTGCCTAAGCTTTCCAAGTAGCTGGGATTACAAGCATGCACCACCACGCCCGACTAGTTTTTGTATTTTTAGTAGAGTCAGGGTTTCACCATGTTGGTCAAAATGTTCTCAAACTCCTGACCTCGGGCGATCCACCCCCCTCAGCCTCCCAAAGTGCTGGGATTACAGGCGTGAGCCACTGTGCCAGGCCTGAATATTTTTAAAAACCTCGTTACAGTTCCAGCTTTCCCAGATCCACACAGTCCCCAGAGCATCTTGAGATGCTGAAAAGTTCTTAGTCAGATGTGAGAAAATGGGAATTCCTATTGAGGAAATGGCATTCCGTTCCCCTCTGAAGAGGGTCTCGGGAACCAGTATATTGGAAAACAGGTGATCCAGTCTTTACAGTTAAGGCGATGGTTGTTTTTTAACTGGCCCTGCACTTCTGTCTTCTTGGTATTTCAGTGACTGGGTTGAGGTGGGAATCTGTTGAGGGGTGTGCTTTTTCCCTCTGAGAGACGCTCTGTGAAAATGGACAGAGAGGATCCAGGTGTCTGGCATTGCCAGCAGCCCAGGAAGCTGGAGATGAGACCCTTTCCGGGTGAGAGAGAGAAAAGGTGATAAAGGTGGCATGGGCAGGTAGGTCCCCACCCCCAGAGAACTCCCTGTCTCTCCAGGCACCAGGTTAGTTACGTGGTCTGTCTGGGAAGGAACTTCCCCAAGGCCCCACTTACCCCAGGTCCTCACTCCTGAGTATGATAAAGCCCTCGTGGGACCTCGGGAATATTTACACCTGCTCCGTGCCCAAGCTTCAGTGACAGTAATTCTCTGACCTTTTAAAATGGATAAATCTCCCTGGCAGGGGTATATTTCTAGAGCTTAGCCTGGAGTGGGGATCAAGGTCCTGGCAGGACATGGCCAGACCAAGGAGAAGATGTATTATCCCCGAGGGGGTCTGTTTTGGAAGCTGCCTTGCCCTCAGCCCTGCTCTGCATGGTCTGGGTGGAAGAAAGTGTGTTTTTGGCTGGAGTGTGGGTCCTTGCGTCACCTCCCAGACAGATGAAAGCAGGCAGGCTGTTTTTCAGATTGCGATGGATTTATTCCTTTGATCTCCTTGCCTTGTCTGCCTTCTCTGTGAGTTCTGACGGATGCTCTTTTCTCATCTCTGTTATTTGCTGTCACACGGAAAACGGGGTGAGAATCTTATTATCACGGCTCTCTCCCTGCCTTCCAGCATCCTCAGGGAGCATCATAACCTCTGGGTTGGCAGCGCCCTCCCTTTTGTTCTCTTTCCCTTCCTCCTCACTCCAGAACTTCTACCCACGAGGCACAGGGAAGCCTGCAGAGGAGGGCCTGGCATCACTTGTACACACCATGTTCCAGGTACCTTACAAACGCAATCACACGTAATCCTCCCAATGCTGTGCCTCCACCCCCACTGCAAGAAAGGTTATTATTAAACCCATTTGCGCATGGCAGGGAGCCTCAGGGTCAGAGAGGCAAGTCACCATTCCAGGCTACCAGGCCTCCCAGCTCACCACAGTCAGGTCAGGGATTAAAATCTTGGTTGGACTGACTGAGGAGTGTTTGCTCTTGTTAATGCTGCCCCAGGGGCCAGGAGGGTCTGTGTGCATGCTGGAACAACTCTTCTCCTCATCTTCCAGGCTCCTTAATTATTTCCTAGAGTGATTTCTGTGCTCCCCATCTGGACTGGGTCTCGCCTTCTTTCATCAGCTGTTTGTAAATGCACAGCGCCTTCCCTGTTTGAGAGGCCAGGACTGGCTTCCCAGTGATCACTTCCTAACAGAAGGAATGTTCTTTCTTGCTCAGCAAGTGTCAGCTCATAATTACCAGTGTAATTAGAGCAGGATTTGCCATCTGATCCTCCGTGGAAGCTGCATGCCTGCCTGCATAGGTAACTTTGGCTTGGAAGCGTGTCTGGCTCCCAGAGGAACTCATGGTGTCTTAGGGGCTCAAGCAGAAGAAACACATGAAACTCCTGCTCAAAGTCCCAAGGCTTCCTCTTGTCATCAGGCTACATCCAGACAGCCTGACACTGACATGAGCTGGCCCCAGTCACCTTTCTGACGTCGCCTCTGCCCCTGCCTTGGTCCATGAGGCTCTCAGAGCCAATGTCCCTCCTCCTGAGCTGCCTTCGATGACTGTCCTGGCCCAAACATGCTCTTTTCCATTCCCTGTTTTATCTTTTTCATGGCACTTAGCATGATCTGAAATAATACTCCTTTTTGTTCTCATGTTTATTTACGTGATTTCTTCCCACTGAACTGTATGCTTCCCAGGAAATACATCTCATTCACTGTGATAGCTCCTGGGCATGTCATATAAGGAACACCTGATAAATATTTGTCGGGTGAGAAACAGACCTTACCCGAAACCTCACTACTCCTGTTACACTGCGATGTTTCATTTCTTACCATCCTACCTATTTTTAATCATGTTCTCCACTTACCTGTTATTTTTTGCATGGCTGTGGGTCTGTAACATTCCTAGCAAGCAGTGCCTCATGGTTTTATTCCATCCCCAGCACCTTGTGTGGTACTTGGTAGAGAGTAGATGATGTACACTGCATGGAGGGATGGGTGGAAGGATGAACGGGTGGAAGGATGGGGAGATGAATGGATGAAAAGATGAATGGAAGGGTGGATGGATGGAAGGATGGATGGAAGGGTAGGTGGGTGGATGGATAGAAGGAAGGTAGGAAGGAAGGGTGGATGGGCAGATGGATGGATGGGTGGGTACACGGATGGATGGATGGATGAAAGGATGAGTGAATGATTGGATAGATGAATAGAAGGATGGGTTGAAGGATGGATGGAAAGGTAAGTGGGTAGATGGGTGAATGAATGGAAGGAAGGAAGGTGGGTGGAAGGATAAATATATGGGTAGGTGGGTAGATGGATGGATGTAAGGAAGGAAGAGTGGGTAGAGGGATGGATGAATGGGTGGGTGATGGGTGGATGGATAGATGGACAGGTGAATGGGTGGATGAGTATGGATGGATGGAAGGAAGGAAGGATAAATGGGTGAATGGATGGGTGGATGGATAGATGGATGGACAGACAGAAAAATGGGCAAGTCTGGCGGCATTTTCCTGAGTTTGTGACCATATTCCAAAGCAAATAAGAATTTCCTTGGAATTACTCCATCTTGGATTATTCAGACCCTACCTGTTATTCAACCACAGCATCAATCATAATGCTGTGAACTTCTAAGCATTAGGAACTTGTTGCAACAGTACATTTTGAAAATGAACTTCCACTTACGTATGGCTGAGAAAGTAGACTGTACAGAAGGGGCTTCATTAAAGCTTAACTTGTTCATTAATATGTGTTTTAAAAATACCCCTTGGACATTTGTGAAGACATGCTCTATGTGTGACAAACCTGATTTATTTTATAAGCATGAGGGAGCAGGGGGTTCTTTATTTTTCTTAGGAGATAGGTTGGTTAGGATCTCCTAGAGTTAATTTCTGTTCATTTTTCTTGGTACTGGCCAAGCGTTGTGCTGTTCATATTCTGAGCCCATGCCGACTGACTCATGAAGGCTATTTATTGACTAGAATTGGCTATGGATTGAACCTTTTATTCATAGAAAATGACCATCTTGAGCTTGGCTGACGCTTCCTGCCTTGTGTTTTTGAAACCAGCATTGTTCTCCAGTGTTTCCTTGGTTGCCATGGGTAGGCCTAGACATGCTTCATTTTGTAAGATTTCATTTTGTTTAAGTGTCTCTCGAGGTGGCACATGGATGGATTTTGTTGTAAGTGTCTGTTGAGGTAGCACATGGATGGAGTTTGTTTACTCAGCCAGTCTGAGAATCCTAGTCTTCTGGTAGAGGAATTTAGTGTAAATATATTTGCCATAATAGATATGTTTGATCTTCTGTCATTTAAAAAATTATTTCTTACAGTGTCTTTCCTTGCTGCTTCATTTGTTTTCTCTGTTCTTTGCTCTGTAGAGTCTGTTAAATTTGCTTTTATCTTACCTGCTGATTTGAAGGTAGGCATCCTGCTAGTAATTCTACATGCGATTTAAGTTGAGCCTTGAAGTGCTTCTGAAAAGGCTGCCCTAACCCATGTTTCTCTGAGATTCAAAGTCAAGAATGAAATGACAGCTTAAAATTCTGTCCAGATAGGACGAGGAAATTCAGCTGCATTTTGCATTTTTCTGCACCTTCTTCCAGCCTCTTCCTAGGCATTGTCAACTGTAATCAGAACCTTCGGAGCCAGCTTAATGTCAATAATTTACGATTCTGACATAGGTAGGGTAGTAGGTAGTATTTATGTGGAGGGTTAATATTTAATAGGTGCTGTGCTTAAGGGCCACATATAGAATTTCTCACCTAATCTTTGTGACAACCCAGTGAGGAGTCGGTCCTTTACATCCACTGTTCAAATGGTGAAGGTGGTGGTTGAGGTTTCATAACACGCCCACAGCCACATATCTGAGGAAGTGGCAGACCCATGAGTGCCTGGACCTGGCTTTAGCTTTTTTTTTTTTTTTTCTTCTGGGCGAGACCTTGTTCTGTTTTCCAGGCTAGAGTGCAAGTGAAGTGGCATGATCATAGCTCACTGCAGCCTCCAACTTCTGTGTACAAGTGATCCTCCTGCCTGGGCCTCCAAAGTGTGGCTCTAGCTCTCAACCATAGCTGTCTTGTTCCTCTGTCAGAATTACTGCTGCCAAGTGTACAAAGCATTGAAAAATGTATTTACATCAAGCAGCTCATCCAGGCTCCTGCCTGCCCCATTTCCACCCACAGAGTCCCCTTCTTATCTTAGATTTACGTTCTTGACCCCAGACTTTGAGACCAGCACCACTCACATTTTTTTAATGTGTAGACAGAGCCCCCGGACACCCTTGTTAAAATGCAGGATCAGGCAATGCATATGTTACGTAGCTTGATTTAGCTGTTCTGCAGTGTACACATGTCGCAAAATATGTCATACACCATGAATATATGCCACATTTTACTTGTCAGTTAAAAAATAATAAAGTGAAGAATCTGATTCAGTAAATCCGGAGTAGAACCTGACATTTCTTGTAAGCTCCAAACTGGAGAGGCTGAGGCTGCTGTTCCTAATGCCTCCATGAGATTGCAAGTCTCTCCGTTACTCCAGAACGCAGTCGCGCTGCCTACTCATTGGCCTTGTTTTCTCTGGACCTTGAGCTCATCACTCACTCATGTAGTGGTCAAGCGAGTGGACTCTGAAGGCAGCTGCCTCGATTGGAAGCTCGGGCCTGGCATTCACAGCTGTAGCAGTGCCCATCTTACTGGGTCATTGCAGAGTTTAAGCAGAGTGAGGTAAACCAAGTGTTTTGAGTAGTGTCTGGTGTTTACTGGGTGAAGATAAGATACATGTTTAATATTATTTGCTCCATGGTTGCCTTTTAATTTATCGCTGCACAAACCACCACCTCCCTTCCCTGCCTCTGGGGTGCCTCTGGGGTTTGTGCAGACCCTGCCTTTGACTTCCGAGTTTCTCCTATTTCCTCTGCACGAATCCTTTCTTCGAGATGGCTGGAGTGTAGCATCTTCCAAGCAGCTCTCCAAGTTAACTGTTCTCAACCTGGTTCTCCCAGTTATTCTTATAAAAATGTCTACCTTTCCATCTAGCCATGATAGCATATATTACATTTTTTTTGTAACTGTTGTGATTTGTGCATACAGATTCAGAAAACACACATTGGTAAGCTATTTTGGTTTTTCATTTGATTGATTTTCTTTTTGAGACAGATCTTGCTCTGTTGCCCAGGCTGGAGTGTGGTGGTGCAATCAAGGCTCACAGCAGCCTTGACCTCTTGGGCTCGGGTGATCCTCCCACATTAGCCTCCAGAGTAACTGGAACACAGGTATATGCCACTGCATCTAGCTAATTTAAAAAATTATTTGTAGAGATGGGGTCTTGCTATATTGCCCAGTCTGAAGATATTCCTGGTGCGTATATTTTTTCTGTAGCCACAGGCCTTAGAGCTGGTTTCAGGGGAACTGAAAATGTGCACTCAGCACCCTGCTACACTGGCAGATGGATGATGGTGATCGTGCTGGAGAGGGGGTAATGATTTTGATTATGATTGTCTGATGACCAAGCAAATACCCAAAGAGCTAGGAGAGAAATGCTCGGCCCTTCCTGGGGACAGGCTGCCTTTCCTACCAGGTGGCCCAGACTGTCACTTCCAATTTGGGAAACGAACTTCCTTTGCATAAGTGATTGAAGCAATTGCACAGGCTGTTTCTCTTAATCTACAGGAAGCTGAGTTGGGATGGGACAGCTAATGGGGTTCGTTCTGATTTCTGTCCAGATAGTATTTGATCCATAGTCAGTATCTTACTGCTCACCCTCATTGCAAAGCTTCCTATCTGGGGTTGGAGTGCATATCAGGCCAGTCTCTCTTCTCCTCTGATGGACATGTATGTTAGGATGGATTTTCCTTACAGGTGCTTTATAGCTTTCTGGTCACAGAAAAGACGCCCTAGAAATGCAGACTTGCAAAATGAAGTGTGGGATCACTGAAGGAAGATTCTGGCTCAGACACTGTTGTTCTTCCCTGGCCCCTTAACGTGATATTTTTCATTAGCTGAGACAGAAAGGGCATGATGTGAAGCTCAACTTGCTTCCCCGCAAAAGCAATTCTTCCTGCTTCTCTTACATATCACAGAGGCCCACCTCACCCCCCACTTCTAGGTGACCATTCCTTTGTTTTTGGCAGCTCTGTAGGGAGGGAGCAGGGGATCCAGAAACCCTGGAGCTGAAATTCTGTCCCCCATCTTCCCTTGGAGGAGCAGATGACAGAGAAGCAGCCAAACATTCCCCGATTCCACAGCCAAATGTTACGCCCTCCCTCGGGGCTCAGCTTGGCGGAGTAAATTTCCAAGCCTTGGCATTTTTCATCCCAATTTAGGTTAGACCAGCGAAGGGAGTTTGAGTTCTAAAAGCCAGATGATATTCACGCTGTCCAATCCAAGCTGCCAGACGGTTAAGAGTGGGCTAGCAGAGGAGAAGGAAGGCTCTGAGCATGGGGTTTTGTACTTCTGGAGGGGGAGTTCCTGGTGTGCTTCCAGTAATGGGTAGTAAATGTGCAGTTATTTAATCTGGAGTCAGAGCGGCAGCGTTATTGATTACCTGGAACATCTAAAGCGCTAGATGGTGAAAGCCCCTTGCAAGAAATGTGTCTGCAGCAAATCATCAAGTATTTAGAATTAAACACATACACATAAAACACATACAAGGTAACTCTCATTGGCCCTATGGAATCAGGATTAGAAGGGCTACCAACTCTAATACGGCAGCCCGAGATTTAGATGTGCAGAAGGGGAACGAATGGGTAGCATCTGCTTACCACTACAGACCAAGTTTCTGCTCTTCTCCACTGTTCATTGTGCCCTGGAAGGTTTTCCTGTGTACACAGCAGCACCAGGCACCTTTGCCCAGGTTCTGATTGGGTTTGGGCAATAGGGAGCCATAGTATGTTACAGGAGGAGGGAGGAGAAACGAGGGCATATATAGGCCTTGCTCCCTCCCATGGGCTGCTATACTGCTAAGCTAAGATCTCTGCTGCTGTCCGGCAACCCTCTTTGCGGCCTTGCAGAGCTGGGACCCTCACTATCACTAGCTGTAGGGCACCAGATTATAACTTGTGGTTCCCTTACCCCCTGCCCATACCTTTATGAATAGTCCTTTTATTAATTTTCTCACAAATTATCTTAATTTGAATATGCCATCTTTCCCTTCCAGGACCCTGGCTGCCACAAAGGGTGAGAGATGGCTTATTTTGTTACATAAATATGCAGTCACAGTTTAAACGTTGCCTTTGCAGAGAGCCTTTTTTGGCCTTCTTTTTCTTCTGTCATGGCCTCTGTTTGATTTCCTTCATGGCCCCTGTCAAATCTTGGTGCTGTCATCTGATTGGCTCACTGCCAATCAAATGATGTGTTTGCTCTGTTTGCTGCTCATCTGTGTCCCTAGAACAAACACTGTAAGCACAGAGAAGTCAGTGATTTGCCTGAGGCTGCACAGCTAGGACAGGGTAGAGATGGGGTTTGAATTCTCTCTGATTCCAAAGGCCTCCCTTGCAAAGCCATACCAAGGCTGAGCTGCGGTTGAGGTGTTGTTTCCTTAACATTATTTCTCCCCAGCCAGGCGTGGTGGCTCATGCCTGTAATCCTGTCACTTTTGGAGGCTGAGGCGGATGGATCACCTGAGGTCAGGAGTTCTAGACTAGCCTGGCCAACATGGTGAAATGCTGTTTCTATTAAATATACAAAAATTAGGTGGGTGTGGTGGGGGCACCTATAATCCCAACTACTCAGGCTGAGGCAGGAGAACTGCTTGAACCCAGGAGGCAGCGGTTGCAGTGAGCTGAGATTGTGCTATCACACTCTAGCCTGAGCTACAAGAGTGAAACTCCATCTAAAAAAAAAAAAAAGAAGGCAGGGCGTGGTGGCTCACGCCTGTAATCCCAGCACTTTGGGAGGCCGAGGCTGGTGGATCACGTGGTCAACAGATCGAGACCATCCTGGTCAACATGGTGAAACCCCGTCTCTACTAAAAATACAAAAATTAGCTGGGCAGGGTGGCGCATGCCTGTAATCCCAGCTACTCAGGAGGCTGAGGCAGGAGAATTGCCTGAACCCAGGAGGCGGAGGTTGCGGTGAGCTGAGATGACGCCATTGCACTCCAGCCTGGGTAACAAGAGCGAAACTCCGTCTCAAAAAAAAAAAAAATTACTTCTGCCCTGCTACCTGTATTCATGGTGGACAGGCGTGTCCTTGGACTTCCTAAAACGTTCCTTGAGCTCCAGTTTGCTTCCTGTTTACCACCAGGCATTTTGCTCCCATGCAGTGGCAGCGACAGGTCTTCAGTGTCCAGGGTCCTTCCCTTCCCTCCCGCCCATCCCCCAGGAGGTTGAGAGCTTTACCTTTCTCCTTGCCAGGGTCAGAAGCTTGTGTTCTTCATCCAGCCCTGCTGGGCTCCAGTCCAGGGTGGCTCACAGGCTGAGGTGGCGGATCTCCTCCCCGGAGACGGAGGCTATCTCAGATTCACAGAATTACTTGTGATCTGGGTTTTCTTTCAACCAGAGATGCATAAAGGAATCTCCGCTGCGCTCTGTAGAATCACTAATGATGTGCATTGAAGCCTTTGACCAGGGGTCAAAGCCAGTGGGGGATTTTCTCCTAATGTCTCTCTAAAGTCCCTAAGAGGATGAGATAAAAGCACACCCACAGTTACTACACATCCAGAAACACCTCACCCATCTGTGCATCACGTATAGATTAAAAAAACAAAACAACCACGTTTACAGCTTCCTTTCTCAAAAGTACAGACCAGTATTAAGAAAACAGAAAATGTTCCTTGAACTCAGGACCTTAAGAAATCCTGCTGCCACTGAAAATACATGGCCACTCTCATAGAAATCCTCGGCGTGGCTTTGGAATCAGAGAGGGTTCAAACCCCATCTCTACCCTCTCCTAGCTGTGTGGCCTCAGGCAAATCACCTGCCTTCTCTGTGCTTCTTCTAGGGACAGAGAGGAGAGCAAACACAGCAAACACATCATTTGACTGGCAACAAGCCAGAATTTGATAGGGGCTATGAAGGAAATCAAACAGAGGCCATGACAGAAGATAATGAGGGCGGAGGAAGTCTCTCTACAAAGCCAACATTTAAACTGGGACTGCATTTTTATGTAATGACATCAAAAGGCACACAGTTTTATCAAATTGTATCGAAAGGTACAAAACGCCCTATTTCCCCAGTCCATCAGCCCAGCCCATTTTAGTTCCCAATGGCTTTCTTATTTCTAGAAACTTCACCCATGGCTATGCTAGTGTGTATGTGAGTGTGAACATGTAGCCTTAAACATTAACACCAGAGTGACCATTTGTAACTCCCTCTTTTGTGACTTGATTTGTTTCCTTCCTCTTGTATCTTGGAGTCCTTTCCAGATCAGCAGAAACAGTTCTGTGTCTTTCTTCTCGGTGGCTACATAATATGTCATTATATGCATGTACCATGACCTGCTTGATCTTGGCAGTTGGGCAGTTTCCACTGCTTTGCTCTTAGAAGCAATATTTCAGTGAAACGTTATTGCCACGTATCTTGTCATATTTTGCAGGGAAGTCCATGGAGTGCATATCCTGGAGGTAGAATGCTCCATTTAGAGTCTGAGCATTCACGCAGGTTGTAGACACCTACACAATCGGAACACTGAATGTAAGTGCCTGTTACCCGACCCGAGTCTACTAGCTCTAAAAATACTCAGTCTCTTGCTGTTGGAAGTGAAGGAGTTAGTTTGTTCCTCTTCTTTGCGTTTAGATTGGTCTTCACAACGTCTGTGGGGGCACTTCCTATATCTCAAAGTGTGGAGTTGATTTTTCTTTTTATGTCTGGCTTCCTCATTACGCTGCTGTCATCCAAGGCGGGACTGGGGTCTTCAATTGAGCATCTTCACCCCAGCACAGTGCTGGGGTTGTTATTGATGCCCATGACCTGTTTGCTTGGAATTTTCTAGAAGGAATTTAGAAAGCCATTGGAAACTAAAATGGGCTGGGCTGATGGACTGGGAGAACAGGGCCTTTTGTTTCTTTCAATACCATTTGAATTGTCTAACCCAGTGTGTGTTCAGTGCGAGCAGAGTTTGTTACGGTAGTGAGAGTTGTCTAACCCAGTGCATTTTCAGTGCGAGCAGAGTTTGTTACAGTAGTGAGAGTTGTCTAACCCAGTGTGTTTTCAGTGCGAGCAGAGTTTGTTACAGTAGTGAGAGTTGTCTAACCCAGTGTGTGTTCAGTGCGAGCAGAGTTTGTTACGGTAGTGAGAGTTGTCTAACCCAGTGTGTTTTCAGTGCGAGCAGAGTTTATTACGGTAGTGAGTTCATGGAATGTTTTCTTGTTTTCTTCTTAATATCTGTCTGTATTTTTGAGACACGAAGCTATAAAAGTTGTGTTTTCTTTAATCTATACATGATGCACAGATGCTTGATCATGGCCATTTGTCCTGTCTTGAGAAAGAAGATAGCAGGAGCCTCACTTTTCCTAAAATTTCATGGTCATCTCTTGCATTAGTTTGTGAGGGCTGCCATCGAAAGCACCATAGCCTGTGTGGCTTAAACAACAGAACTGCACTCTTTCGTCATTCTGGAGGCTGTGAGTCTGAGACCAAGGTGTCAGCCAGCCGGTTGGTTCCTTCTGAGCCCTCTCTCTGTGGCGTGCAGGTGATTGCCTTCTTACCATGTCTCTACGTGGTCTTCCCTCTGTGTCTGTGTCCTAATCAAAGGATGCCAGTAGGATGGAATAAGGGCCCACCCTAATGGCCTCATCTCACTTGAAGTACTTCTTTAAACACTCTATCTCCAAATATGGTCATATTCTGAAGTACTGGGACTTCGAACTTGAATACACACATTTTGGGGGAATACAGTTCTATCCTTAACAGCCTCTTTTTAGGTAGTGATGACAGGGACCCTGTCCATTTAAGGATCCTACAGTAGGGACTTTCACCATGACGAATCATATAATGAACCCATGAGCCATCACTTATCATTGTCACAATCTCTTTTTTTTTTTTTTTTGAGACAGAGTTTCGCTCTTGTTACCCAGGCTGGAGTGCAATGGCGCAATCTTGGCTCACCGCAACCTCCACCTCCTGGGTTCAGGCAATTGTCCTGCCTCAGCCTCCTGAGTAGCTGGGACTATAGGCATGCGCAGCTAATTTTTTGTATTTTTAGTAGAGACGTGGTTTCACCATGTTGACCAGGATGGTCTCGATCTCTTGACCTCGTGATCCACCTGCCTCGGCCTCCCAAAGTGCTGGAATTACAGGCGTGAGCCACTGCGCCCGGCTCCCACAATCTCTTTCAATCCCAGGATTTATAAGTCCTCTTGGTCCAGATGAGCCATACAGTATCTGGGGTCAGACAGCTCAGGCCTTCTTATTTCTCCAGTTACAGACTTGGATGGCACTTGTCATCAGTTTCCTGCAAGCTGAAGGAGTGTGAAGCACACCGCTCCGTACTGGGAGACAGGGACTTTGCCTTCCAGCCTGAGGGGAAGATGGGAAGACGTATGTTGGGCTGTTTCTCCTGCCTCTTCCAGCCCAGGCGGGGCTGGCTGGCGAGGTGCAACTTTTCATGGGTGAAGCTTAGGCAGGGAAGACAGCCAGGGCTGCCGGGTGCAGAAGTCAGTGTCTGAGCAAGGAAGAAAGACAAAGCAGGCACTTAATGCAAATCTAATTTTTCATGCTGATGCCGATCAATTGTGGGGACTGCTTCAAGTGCAGTGTTTACATAGGTTCTGAGACCGCATTCAGTTCATTAGGAAGGAATGTCTGGATTGATTAAGGATGCCTGCCAGGGACATGAGGCAGAGAATGGGGGGGCGGGTATGTGCTCTGTACCTACCATCCTTGCTTCTAAACGTGCTGCTATTTTGCACAAAGAAGGGGTGCTGGTAGGCTATCTGGGTATTGCCTCTGGTCAAATGGCTTTTCCTGCGAGAGGAGCATATCATCAACCTGATGTAAATAAAATGGGGCATTCATTTCCTGCTCTGGGAGGGGGATATTTTCCAGATCCTTGAGGGCAAGCAAAAAGGAAAGAACCCTGTTCTTTGGAGATTCTAAGCAGCTTATGGGTTAGAAGTCTCTCTTTCTATCTCTTTGAATTTTCTCTGAGTAGGGACTTTATAGGACAGACACAAACTGTCATCTATTACAGTCAACAAAACACATGCATGTCACAGAATTCGAACCCCACAGAGTGCCTTCTATCCTGTCTGTAGCCTGGGTGGGAAGTCCTGAAAGCATTTTACAAAGCATGTGTTTGGGTTGTGGGTGATGCAGATTTCTCATCCTCAGAGTCCGGGGTCCTTGATGGCTTGGGTTTCCACAGTGGGATAGAGCCACTTTTTCTTCTGCAGTTCTGGAAGCACCAGTAGCAAGGATGGCAGACATGTGGCACACACCCCACTTCACGCTATTCTGTGCTCTTGGCAGACATCATTAGCTGATCAAGACACACTTGGTCTCGGCCCGTCTGACTGCTGCTCTTTCCCACGCTTGCCCCCAGAGGAAGTATTGCTTGACTAACCTTATTAGGCATTTCGTCCCCCATCTGTAAGATGGAAACTGGAGTCGCTTTGGAATTCTAAAGCTCCTTCCAGATCGAATTGTGTCTTATTTCCACACCCTTCTGATTTCCCTTTGTAGACTGATAGCTTCCTGTCTATCCCAGCCGCCGTGGCTGTCGGGCTCCGCGTTTCAAAGTGTGAAATACGGTGAACTCGCTACCTCTGGATACGCCAATTTGTCTTTTCTAATGCTGTAGATGGGATTGGAGCTGAAATTCGCCTTTTGATCTTCTGATAAAGCAAAGCCCTGTTGGGTGAATACAAATATGGATGAGTGTATTAGTTATCTATTGCTGTGTAACAAATTACCCCCAAACTTCGTGGTTTAAAACAACAGACATTTATTACCTCATGGTTTCTGTGGGTCAGGATTTGTGCAATGGCTCTGCAGGGTTTCCTCCCTTAAGAGTCTCTCACAGGCTCTCATCAAGATGCCTGCCAGGGCTGGGCATGACAGCTCATACTTGTGATCCCATTACTTTGGGAGGTGGAGGCAGAAGGATTGCTTGAGCCCAGGAGTTTGAGACTAGCCTGGGAAACATAGTAAGTCCCTGTATTGCCAAAAAAAAAAAAAAAAAAACCCAAAAAAAACAGCTGGACGTGATGGTGTGCACCTGTAGTCCCAACTATTCAGGAAGCTGAGGTGGGAGGATTGCTTGAGCCCTAGAGGTCGAGGCTGCAGTGAGCTGTGATTGTGCACTTCAGCGTGGGAAAGAGAGCGACACCTATCTCAGAAACAAAAACAAAAAACAAAGGTACCAGACGGAACTGCAGTTAACTCTGACTAGGGAGGATCTGCTGCTAAACTCACCCACGAGTCTGGCTGAACAGAGCCCTTCAGGTCTTTCTGGCTGTCAGCTGGAGATACTAGTTTCTTGCCACATAAACCTCTCCAGTGGGCAGCTCACATCTTGGCAGCTGGCTTCTCTTACAGCACCCAAGTCAGAAGCCACAGGATGTTTTAAAAATAACCTAATCTTGGAAGCAACACCCTATTCCCTCTGCTTCATTCATTTCATTAGAAATAAGTCAGGCTGGGCACAGTGACTCATGCCAGTAATCTAGCCCTTTGGGAGGCCGAGGCAGGCAGATTGCTTGAGGACAGGGGTTTAAAACCAGCCTGGGCAGCATACCGAGACCTCGTCTGTATGAAAAATGTAAAAAAATTAGCCGGGCATTGTGGCACGAAACTGTAGGCCTAGCTTCTTGTGAGGCTGAAGCAACAGGAGCTTGAGCCTAGCACTTTGAAGCTTCAGGGAGCTATGATTATGCCACTGCACTGCAGCCTAGGTGACAGAGACCCTGTCTCAAAAACAAAAACGTCAGTAAGTTCAGTTATTACTCAAGTGAAGAGGGCTCTACGAGTGCATGAATATTAAAACATAGAATCTTTGGGTACCATTTTAGAGGTTGTCTACCACAATTAGATACAGGATGATATACTGCGACAATAACAGTGACAATGGCTCACATATATGAAACCCATAATAAATGCCGAGTACCATAATTAGGCACATAAGTGGATTTTAATGTTTATTCCTCATTATAACTCAAGGAGAAAGGCACCATTGTCCTCATTTTACAGATAAAAGAAACTGAGGCTTATCAAGGTTAATAACTTGCCCAGGCAGCCCCGGTCTAAAGCCCAAGTTTTTGACTATGAGATTCTGTTACCCTTGGTCTCTTTCAGGGCGTTTTCTTAAACACCGTCCAGAACTTCAGAAGTGCTTGTGAGTGTGTGCCCTGTCTGGGGGCACAAGAATGACCATGGGTTTCGAACTGAGACAGACATGCAATCAGGTTCCTTCTCCCTTACGGAACACTGTGATCCTCAGGATGCTATTATCCTCTTGAACCTCATTTTCTCCATCTGCAAAATGGAGATGATAATCATTCCCACATCGTAAGATTATTGTGAGAATTAAGAGGCAGGCTCTGTAAAGCAGCCAGCTCCTAGTCCGAATTCAGTATGAGCTCGTCTCCTCTCTCCCTGCTTCCCAATACTTTATTCTAATTTTGACAGTTCTTTTCTCTCCCCTGAAGCACTTCCTCTGAGAACTGCTTTATCCCAGTCATTCCTTAAAGTAATAACACTTAAAACTCTATAAAAATGCTCTTCAGTTCAGCCCGCCTCCCTTACAAAGTCCCACTGACGGAGACTTGACTGCAGTATTGCCAAAGTGAAAGATGACTTTAGGGTTCCATCAAGGGTCATCTCATGTCCTGAAACTACCCACGAAGAAGAGAACGTTGGAAGGCAAGGACAAGGGGGTTCCACGGAGCTTCCTGTTCTCCATCTGACGTCCAGCTTGGATGTCTCACCTTCTGAGCAAGCAAAGAGAAGCTGAGGGGTCCAGTGAGGACTTGCTCTCCCAGAAGACGTCAGTATTCAACTCTGTCATTGTGCAGAGCAGTCTGATTTGACTGTGGACTCCCTGGCATGGGCAGATGGGGGAGCCGGATGGAAGAAGGTCTGTGCAGTGACAGCAGGTGTTTGGAATCTCCACCTGCCAGTTGTCTGACAGGTCTTCTGGGCCTGGGGGAAATGATACTCTGCACAGGGACATGCCAGGATGTCTCTGTCTTCCCCTGTTCGCTTGGCTTGTCCATCAGGTCTCACTCTTGTACTCTCTCTGTGGGAATGCAGGTTCACTCACGATCCCACTCCACTTGGATCACTCCTGGGAGGTGGAGAACACACTCATCAAGACTCAGCAAGCTATTTCTGAGCATGGAGCAAGCACTGATAAAGCTCGGTGGTTTTTTTTTTCTTTTAACTGAAATTTTTCTTTAATAGCTTCCTGGAGATTTAAGAATAAAACCTGAGACTCCTTTAGTTGACCTGTAAGACCCAGCAATGTCAGAAGCCCTTTAACCTTGACAGCCTGTCTCGGACCTCGTTCCCTTCATCCTCAATGCTCACCTCAGTGGAGACTCTGTTCCCTCCAGTATCCTCAAGGCCTTTGCACAAACTGTTCTTCCCAGAATTTTTTTTTGCCTAATATCTCCCTATTCCATCACTGTGAGAATTCCTTTTCATCTTTCAGGGATCGGTGTAGATGTCACTTCCTCAAGGAAGCCCTCCTGGAGTTCTCCAGACTATGTCTGCCCCCACATTCCATGCCATCCAAGCTCCCTGTGTTTGTTCTTCCTGGGGCCTGTTATAGCTGCCGCTACATAATTATCTGCCTAGTGTATGGTTGCCCCACTGGACTGAAGGATTCCCGAGGGCAGGAGAAGAACTCTCTTGTTGTTTATCGTTTATTGAGTTCCTAGCACAGAGTCTGTGATGGAGCAGATGCGTGATTCTTTTTCGGTGAATGGGGGAATGATGAAAAACAATGAGAGAGGAAGAGGGAACCAAAGATGGTGTGAGAGTCTCAGGTCTTGCAGGAGCTGGCAGCACAAGTTGGCTCTGGGCCACCCTAGATTTTTGAGTGGACCCGGAGGGTGAGGACTTGGGTCCCTTTCTCTCTTGCAGGAAACGCACGTCTGGAAAGGTTTTTTGGTCTTGATCTCTGTTCTTGAAGGTACAGAGGCTGTGTTCTGAGGAAATCAGGGCTTTGAGACCAGTATTTCTGTCCCTGGGATGCTTTAACGTGCTCAAGACCATAGCAGATGAAAACTAAGAAGCAAGGCACGACTAATGGTTACGTCTTCCAGGATGGTGGAGCTCATGTCTGCCTCCTGGGCATGAGAAGCTTTGTCACACCTCTGCTCTGCCCTTCATATGTATTGTCTCCCTGAAATGAAGTAATGATAGTGGTGGGAGTGATGATGATGAAGGTGGTGGTCATAGGCATGGCGATGGGGATGACGATGGGGATGGTAACGGTGATGATGGTCCTGATAATGAAGATTTGTGGTGATGATGATGATGGTGGTGGTGGTGGTGGTGGGAAGAAGATGACAATTATGGTGAAGACAATAGTGGAATCATGATGGAAGGTAATAGTGGTGGTTGTGGGGCTGGTGGTGATGATGATGATGATGATGGTGGTGAGATGTGATGGTGCTGATAATGGACGATTATGTGATGATGGTGATACTGGTGGTGGTGATGATGATAATAGAAAATACTGGTGATGGTGATGATTATGGGAGAGGATGGTGATGATTATGGGAGAGGATGGTGATGATTATGGGAGAGGATGGTGATGGAAGATACCAGTGATGATGATGATGATGATGGAAGATGATGGTGGTGGGGGTGTGATGGTGATGATAATGGAGGATTATGGTGATGGTGGTGATGGTGATGATTATGGGAGAGGATGGTGATGGAAGATACCAGTGATGATGATGATGATGATGGAAGATGATGGTGGTGGGGGTGTGATTGTGATGATAATGGAGGATTATGGTGATGGTGGTGATGGTGATGATTATGGGAGAGGATGGTGATGGAAGATTCCAGTGATGATGATGATGATGGAAGATGACGGTGGTGGGGGTGTGGTGGTGATGATAATGGAGGATTATGGTGATGGTGGTGATGGTGATGATTATGGGAGAGGATGGTGATGGAAGATATCAGTGATGATGATGGATGATGGTGGTGGCGTTGTGATTGTGATGATAATGGAGGATTATGGTGATGGTGGTGATGGTGATGATTATGGGAGAGGATGGTGATGGAAGATATCAGTGATGATGATGATGATGATGGATGATGGTGGTGGCGGTGTGATTGTGATGATAATGGAGGATTATGGTGATGGTGGTGATGGTGATGATTATGGGAGAGGATGGTGATGGAAGATATCAGTGATGATGATGATGATGGATGATGGTGGTGGCGGTGTGATTGTGATGGTAATGGAGGATTATGGTGATGGTGGTGATGATAATGGAAGATACTGGTGATGATGATGGATAATGATGGAAGATGATGGAGATGAAAGACAATGGTGATGGCAGATGATGGTGATGGTGATGATTATGGGAGACAATGGTGATGGCAGATGATGGTGATGGTGGTGATTATGGGAGATGATGGTGATGAAAGGTAACAGTGATAATAACGATAGAAAATGATGGTGGTGGGGGTGTGATGATGATGATAATGGAGGATTATGGTGATGATGGTAATGATGGAAGAGGATGGTGATGCAATAGCCATAAGTTGAGTGCCGACTTCCATGTCAGTATTCTGCAAGCAGTTTAAACACATCTCATTTAGTCTTAGGAAGTGTTTTGTTAAATTCTTTTCCTGGTACTATCTGCATTTTCATACATAAGGATGCCAAGGCACAGAGAGATGACCTAGCTTGCCTGCAGTCACACTGCAAGTGAGCAGCAGTGCTAGACCCTGCCTGCACAGCTTTGCCTGACACTAAGCCTCCGTGGGCAGTGGAGGAAAGGTCGGGGCATTTCTGCATGATAGGAATTCCTAGGCACAGCTGGCTTTATACAAGTTTCCTTCTTGTTCTCATACCTCTCTTGGCCGTGGCTAACCCTGTGCTTACGCATGAAGCGCAGAAGACATGGGTGAACTGAGAATTATTAGCTTCCTTGGCAGGAGAATTAAGGGCAAAGAATTAGGCATAAACATCATTTATGTCCGGGGCTCACCTCAAAGGGCTGGGCTCTGAGACACTGGTTTAAGTTCCAATACAGTCAGGTAGGTTAAAAGAACCGTTTTGAAACTGGATAGACTTCAAGTTCATTTGTTAGCCCTTCCTGGCTGTATGACCTTGGGCAAGATGATGTCCTTGTCCTGCCTTTTTTGGACTCAGTTTGTCTGTAAAATGGGGATAACGGTGTCTTTTCCTAGGGCCGCCATGCTGTGGGATAAGTCCTTATATATTAGTTGGTAGTATTATTGTTGCTGCCATTGTTATTGCAGGAGCTCAGAGCCACCCAGAGGAAGGGGCGTGCCCGGTGCTTGACATGATGACCTCTCTTGGCCCTGCCAACAGTCCTAAAGATGGCTGATTTTTTGCTGAGGAATAGCTGTCTCTCCAGGAGGGCAGATAGCTTCTCAGGGTCACACAGCTAAGGTGGTGCCAGGGCTGGGATGTGCAGCTCAGTCTGAACTCCCAAGCTATCTTTTTCACTCCAGGAGACCTGGGCATTCCAGGTAGCTGCCAACCTTCTTGGCACCTTTAATGCTGAATCCAAGGATATCTCACAGCCCAGAGCATCTGGAAGGAGGTCAGATCCAGGCCTGGCCTGTTATTTCCACCCTTGTCTTGGTGCTGCCGGCAGACTGACCTCGGCCACTGTCAGAGGCCTGTGAGCCGTAGCCACTAACCTGTCCTGAACCTGTCCTCAGCTTCTACTGTGGCAGAGCTTGATGGATTAAAGGAAGTGGAGAAAGGGTGACTTTTACTTTCCCCTTCTGTCTTTGGCCACACAGTGCTGGTGGGACAGGTATGGGCCCCCCCCTGTCTTAGGCTCATTTTCATTTTGGGAAGGGCCACAGCTACCAATTACATCCCAAGGCAGACATGGCTAAGTGACAGACATGCTTCATTTGGTTAAGTCCTCATTGCAACCCACGAGGTGGATGGTATCACCTGCCCCCTCTACAGAACAGGAAATGGAGGTTAAGAGCTTTGTACAGGGTCACGTGGAACCAGGACATGAACCCAGGTTGCTCCTACTCATAGCTGCAATGTGACCTTCTCTGGGTGCTGGGTCTTGGGGAGGCAGAGAGAGGGGTCCTGGGAACCTGGCATTGCTACATGAAGCTCTTTCAGAAAGAATTACTTTGGGATAGCTGAGAGCTTTTGAGAATGGCATTTCCAGCCCCCCTCCCCGACCATGGTGCTAGCGCGGTGGGTGGGGTAGTGTGGCCCAGCCCTGCCCTGGCTCCTCCCGGCACTCCTGCCTGTGAACTCTGAGCATCTGCGGCTCTGCAGACCGCCCGGAAACTTCAAGGAGGCCTGGCCAGTCGGATTCCCGTGGACCGGAGCAGCCGCGTGGGTGAGCAGAGATCATGAAGCTGCCGCGCCCCCTGCAGGCCTCGGGCTGGAAGTGCATCCGCCCCTGCACTGAGAGTTGTTTTCAATAAACTTTTTTTTTTCTTTCACATTTAGTCCCATCAGGCACCTCTTAATGACAGGGATTTGTTCTGGGAAGTGCGTCACTGGGCGATTTCATCGTGTGAGCATCATGGAGCGTACTGACACAAACCTAGATAATGCATATGTATTTATTTATATATTTTTTCATATAGAAAACCAAATGCCCCCGCACTGTTACTGAATCTCAGTTATCTCCCCGATTTGATCTGCGATGCCAGTTTTACATGCCATATATCAGGTTTCTGCACGTGCTCCATTATAATCTCATGGGACCACCGTCACATATGTGGTAGTTGAGCAAAACATCGTTAACATGGCGTGTAACTACGTAATAAATACACACAAAAAAAGCAACCAACCTCAAGAGTACAGCTGGGTGAATTATCACCGTGCGAACACATCTAGGACGCCAGCACCCACACTTACTGTGGGATATTACCAGCCACCTCGAGCCACCCACCTACCTACTCCGCACCCACCCGCCCAAGCACCACCAACTTCTACGGCCAAAGGTTAATTTTGCTTGTTTGGAACTTCCTATCAATGGAATCACACAGTAGCGTGTATTCTTTTCTGTCTGGCTTCCTTTGACGACAAGAAATGCTTACATAAGTTCACCAAGTATTATGTACTAGAATTTTATAGCGGCACTGTAATAGTCCCGGATGTCCATCAACAGGAGAATGGATACATGTATTATAGTATATTTATACAATGGGATTCTTAGAGCAATCAAAATAGAGTAACCACTGCTGTGCACGTAACACTGATGGATCCTCAGTGATATGTGTGTAGTGTTCACGTGCCTTTCAAATGTGCACCAGGAGCTGGCCCGGCAGCCGTGAGTGAGACTTTGCACTGGACACCCCAGAGCATTTTCAAACTGCTTCCGCGGGCCAAGCCAGTGCTGGAGCCTGGCCCCTAAAGACAGCTCTTGCACCAGAAACATCTTCTAACTCAGTTGTTCTCAAGCCTAGCTGCACATTAGAATCACCCAGGGAGCTTTAAATGGCAAAACAGCAGCAACACCTAACAAGAGAGAAATATACCGCAATGTCCAGGCCCCACATCCTCAGAAACACCTGATGTAAGTTGGTCTGGGGTGGGGCCCACACACTGTTATTTTCAGAGCCTCCGTAGTGCATCTCATGGGAGGCCAGGGTTGAAAATTACAGAGTGTAGGCCCCAGACCAGCAGTATCCGCATTGCTTGTCAGAACTACTGCACACTCTCAGGCTCCATCCTGGACCTACTGACTCAGAAACACCAGGGCTGGAGCCTGGGAATCTGTGCTTCAGCAAACCCTCCAGGATATGCTGGTGCATGCTCAAAGTGTAAGAACCCTGAACTACCTACTTCTCTCTCTGCAGATACAGAGGGTGTTCGGTAAGTATTTGCTGATGAGAGGAAACCCAGAGACCACACATAGACGTGTTTCCCAGTTCTCATTAAAACCTTTTGGGCCTCTTTATTTAATGGATGTTCACTAAGTACTTCCTGGATGCCAGGTCCTGTGCTCCACGGCACCAAGCTTAGGTGTGCCCTCAGGGAGGCTGCACTTTAACGAGGGAGCAGTCTAAATGCAGTAAAAGCCGAGTACAGGAAGTGGAGGATGTAGTCTGAGTTAAGACATGAAGATGAAGAGGGTTTAATGGAGAGAAAGTGGCACAGAATATTTTAAGCAGAGACTGTACAGCATCTACAAAGGTCCTGTGGCCGGAAGGACTTGCTTTTGCTACGTTTGTTTCATGGATGAGTTGTTTGGTTGAAATGACATCTATCACAGTGCTTACCTTCAGCTTTCCAAAGTGGGGGCTCAGACTCAGAACCAGGATCCATCATTGCCCCCAGAGTAATTCATCGTTGCCGAATTCCATGTGTATGTGAAAGAAAGCCGTGATACATCTCTTATTTACACCGTCAGCCATCACAATAGTGCAGGAACTGGGCGCCTTCCTTCTGACCCTCGGCAGTGACGTCTGTGGGAGTGGAAATCTGACTTTGATATTCTTTGTGTTCGCTGTGGCATCCTGTTCACTTCTTTTCACTCTGGAGCCTACATCAAGGTTTGACAAACTATGGCCGATGGGCAAAATCTTGTCCAGTGCCTGTTTTCCTAAATGAAGCTTTATCAGAATGCAGCTATGTGCATTCATGTATATATTGTCTATGACTTCCTTCGTGTTAGGGTAGCAGAGCTGAGAAGATGTGGCAGAGATTGTATAGCCCTTTACAGAAAAAGCGTGCTGACACCTTGCTTGAAATGACACCTTGCTTGAAATCTGGTTCTTGAAACTTAGATTCCCAGGACATAGCTTTCATTTTTGCCCTGATATTTTCTATTTCCTTTTTTCCTTTTTTTTATTTTTTGTTTTTTGTAGAAATGGTATCTCACTACGTTGTTCAGGCTGGTTTTGAACTCCCAGTCTCAAGCAATCCTCCCACCTCAGCCTCCCAAAGTCCTATGAACCACCATGCCTGTCTGTTGCCCTGATCTTAATCTTAGAGGCAAACCCTCCCCACCCTCTGTGTGTTTCCCTCTCCTGTGAAAAAGGCCTACCTGAGATCTAAGGTGTAATGAGGTGGAAATAAAATTGACTTCTACCTTGAAGCACAAACTACCCTGCCTCCATCAGCCTAGCAAAACTTTGCAGAGTCTCTGCCCCCAATGGTTTACCCTGCTGCTGATTGATGGGACAGAGTATTTTCCATACACACCCACGATGGGCAAATGTAATAAGAGCTGAGAGTGAATGACAATACCGATCTGGCGAGATTGATGGAGTAGCCTGGGATTCTCCCCAGTGAGGCCAAGCCGAGTGTTGACGCAGCAATATGCTTGCTTGCTCTGCTCATTAAAGTTTAATGTTTGAAAACTTCTTCTTCGCTTCCCATCAGAGACTTTGAGTGCACAAGGTAACCACACTGGAGACTGATTAAATCTTCCTTTTGTACCAGCGTTGGAGGGGAGGTATTTCTGCAACGGTAGCCAAAATATGAAATTAATCACCCTGTCTCATTTGTAGCTGTCTCAAAGCAGGCAAAGGAAAAGGAAAGGGGAAGAAAACAAAACAAAACAAAACAAAAAGCTTAGAAAATAAAGGGATTTCAGAAGGGCAGAGGTAAACAGCCTTCTTGTGGGGCTTTGTGAAGACTCTCAAGGTGATTTACTCCTTACTGGAGCAGGAGGTGGGGTTCACATGCAATGACAGGGTGGTCTTTTCTCCTTTTCCTTACTCAAGTGCTTTGCTGTCCTGAGGCTGGGGTATGAATCTCTGTCAGAGCCCCAGAAGGAAACCGAGTCTGAACTCTTACTATGCCTTCTTCCCAGACAATTCTATGATGTCTCACTGGCGGGCGCTGCCCTCATCCAGATACCTGGTTCCAAAAGTCCAGACATTTGGATTCCAGTCCTGCCTCTAGAATCTGCAGCATATGTGACCTTGAGCCAGACACTAGACTTGTGTGTCAAAGGAGAGTTGTCAGAGTCTGACCTGCATGTGTCAGGGAAAGAGCGAGAACACTCAGTAAGAGCGAGATGGGTCATGGCTTTCTTCCGTACGTGTGTGGAATTTGGTAATGACGAATTACTCTGGGGGCACTGATGGATCTTGGGTCTGTGTCTGAGCCCCTGCTTTGAAAAGATGAAGGCAGGCTGTGGTCCCAGGATGAGGGAGGTCTTGGAGCAAGGGGGAGATTTTGGCTGTTCACTGCCCTCTCCCATGAGGTCTCCTGTAGGCAGGTGTTCCTGGAGCCAGTGGGCCAATGGCAGAGGGGCCACATGAGCTTGGCAGTTTGTGGGCACGTTTGCATGGTGCTATGGGGACACTGAAGAATAGAAACAGGGATCAGGGTGAAAGCCAACCAGATGGGGGTCCATTTGGAATCAGGTGCTTTCACTCCCTGGGCATCTGGGGTGGATGGACTGAGGGATCCTCAGAGATGAAAATGATCAAAATGACTGAAAGGCCTAATAGCAAATAGGATCCTCCATGGACCGCTGTTCACCCCTTCCTTTTACGTTCTTGGCTTCTATAACTGAGACGAACAATACAGTGTGGCTGCAGGAGAATAGAACCTTCCAGGCAGCAGTTTTACATGACTAGTGTGTGAGTTCATTCTCACACTGCTATAAAGACATACCTCAGACTGGGTAATTTGTGGAGACAAGAGCTTTAGTTGACTCACAGTTCTACAGGCTGTACAGGAGGCATGGCTGGGGGACCGCAGAAAACTTACAGTTATGGCGGGAGGCGAAGGGCAAGCAGGCACAGCTTTACACAGGGGAGCAGGAGAGAGGGAGACGGAGGGGGCATGTGCTACGTGCTTTTAAACAACCGGATCTCAGGAGAACTCGCTTGCTGTCATGAGAACAGCAAGGAGGATATCCAGTCACCTCCGCCAGGCCCCACCTCCATCGCTAGGGATCACAGTTCAACCTGAGATTTGTGTAGGGACACAGAGCCCAATCATATCAACTTGCAAACAGGAAGCTGTCAAAACAACTGCATAAGCTAGGGGCTGATACCCCGAAAACCAGAGTGTGGGCCAAGCTGGCTAAGACTGACTGGGACCAGCATGGTGCTAGATTCAACCTCAGTCCCACCCGGGACTTCATGATACACTGATTAGCACCCTAAACCACACAGCTTCCAGTACCAGGACAGCTGCAGGAACGCCCATAGTTGGTATTGATATGGGGGCATCACAATTCTGAGAAATCTTTACCTTCTTTTCCAGGTATCTTCATGCATCTTCCACCCCTTGGTTAAAGAAACTCATTAAGGGCTGGGCACAGTGGCTCACACCTAATCCCAGCACTTTGGGAGGCCGAGGCGGGTGGATCCCCTGAAGTCAGGAGTTTGAGACAATCCTGGCCAACATGGTGAAACCCCATCTCTACCAAAAACACAAAAATTAGCTGGGTGTGGTGGTAGGCCCCTGTCATCTCAGCTACTCGGGAGGCTGAGGCAGAATTGCTTAAACCAGGGAGGTGGAGGTTGCAGTGAGCTGACATTGCACCACCACACTCCAGCCTGGGTGACAGTATGAGACTCCTCGAGAGAGAGAGAGAGAGAGAGAGAGAGAGAGAGAGAGAGAGAGAGAGAGAGAGAAAGAAACCCATTAAGATAGAGGTCCCAAATCCACTGGGCACGTGTCTCCTGCATGCACCTGCAACCCCCTTTCCTGAGAACGTACTATGCCTTTTGCAGCCCATCTCTGTACTGTCACTGTTTTCTGAATTCCTTCTTTCGCTGGTGTCATGAGCCTGGACACTGGCTGGGGTCAAGACCCCACTGGCATTTTGGGGCCTCCTCTGGCCCAGTTGTATCACAACGAGCCTTTGCCTGTTCTCTCCCCGTTTCTCCATGCCTGGCTCCTTCTCACCATTCAGCCTCATCTAGAATGTGTCTATGTCTATGTCGGAGCGGCCTTTCCATCTGCCGTGTTCTCTCTGCTCACGTCTTGTTTCCCCATCTCTCCATCACCCTCCATAGTTACCCCACTTACTCACTGGTTAGCAGGCATTGTGTGGGAGGAAGCATGCCTTTCTCTGTCTCTCTTAGTCACAGCTGTCGGACCCAGGGCCAGATCACAGCAGGCACATGTGCAGTCAACAGGGAAAGGGAGCAGGAGATGCTTTTGGGATGGGATGGGGAAGCGGTTTCTGTCCTGAACTCCCTGCCACTTCCAGGGAGTTTGACGTTTATTGCATCTTTATTTGCAATCAGCTGCTTCATCCCTGCGTCGAGATCCATTTCTAGTTAGAGATCATTTCCAATTAAAAAGTGCATAAACCACAGCCCGAGCACTAATACGTTTCTGCTCAGCAGAAAGACTCTGATCATGGATTTTATCATTTGCCACCATTGATTTTCCATGAGTAATAATTACATTTTATATACAACATCTGCACTAAGTGATATTTATATCTGCAATTATCTGGCGTAACTTTTAGTGTTAAAAAATTCTTTTTTCAGGGAGGGGGAAGTTGAGTAAATTGAATTTTTTTTTACTTTCATCATCGTTTTTTATCCACACAATGCTCCTTCTCATGTGAAATAATAATTTAGCAATCAGAGCCTGAAATCGTTTTATAAATGAAGTTTGAATTGACATTTCCACCAGCTGGGATGGTAATTTTCAGCTTTCACCGGCTTGGTGAGTTTAGATCCACTCTTGAAATTTACCTTACTATTATTATCTTTGAAATCCTTCGGGATTTTTTTTTCTCAGATAACACAAGCACTTCTCATGGTGCTGGGTATTAACCTGCTGTGAAGTTCTCAGTGACTCTCTCCACTCTTGGTCTCAGCATTCAAGGCCTCACACAACAGATGCATCTTCTTTGAGTTTAGAAAGTGCTTGTTGGTGTTCACCATGTGCTGTGTATTCAACAGTGACCAAGAGAGACAAGAAAGAAGCACTTTTAGGCAAGAGAAAGTTTCTAGCTTCTGGCCAGGCACAGTGGCTCACATCTGTAATCCCAGCACTTTGGGAAGCTGAGGTGGGTGGATTACCTGAGGCCAGGAGTTCAAGACCAGCCTGGCCAACATGGTGAAACCCTGTCTCTACTAAAAATACAAAAATTAGCTGGGCATGGTGGCGGGTGCCTGTAATCCCAGCTGCTTGGGAGGCTGAGGTGGGAGAATTGCTTGAACCCGGGAGGCGGAGGTTGCAGTGAGCTGAGATTGTACCACTGCACTCCATCCTGGGTGACAAGAGAGAGATTCTGCCTCAAAATGAAAAAAGTATAAAGATTCTGATAATTGTCTCCAAAAATAACAAAGGGATGAAATCAAAGGCTTCCAGGGAGGATGCTTTAGACAGTTTGTCCCTCTAAGGAGGTGGCATTGGAGTGGATACCTGAAAGTTGAGGAGGAGCTTGCCACCATGGGGGAAAGAAAATTCCAGGCAGAGTGAAAAACCCACACAAAGGCTGGAAAATGGTGAAAGCTGTATTTTCAAGGAATAGAGAAGAATCCAGAGTGGTTAGATTGAGTGAGCTTGAGGGAAAAGGGGCAGAGGCCAGACCCTGAAGGTCCCTGATGGTCTTATTAAGGGGATGAAATTTTATTCTTTGTTTTTTTTTTTTTAGATAGAGTTTTGTTCTTGATGCCCAGGCTGGAGTGCAATGGCACGATCTCAGCTCACTGCAACCTCCACCTCCCAAGTTCAAGCGATTCTGCTTCAGCCTCCCAAGTAGCTGGGATTATAAACACATACCACCACACCCAGCTAACTTTTTGTATTTTTTGTAGAGACAGGGTTTCACCATGTTGGCCAGGCTGATCTCAAACTCCTGAACTCAAGTGATCCACCCACCTTGGCCTCCCAAAGTGCTGGGATTACAGGCGTCTAAGAGCAAAGCTTGGGGACATTCTAACTGGCGGTAGTAGTGATGGCGGGTGTTTGTCATTGTTCAGTTTCTTTACTTTGTGTTTCTAGACAGTCCCACTGGCTGCTACAAGGAGGATAAAGGGTGGTGGGAGGAGAGGGCTGTGCATGACACTGCGGGGTGTTTTAGAAAGCCACAGGCGTTGTTTAGGCAGGAGAAGATGGTACTGCAGGCCAGGCTGTTGGGAGAGGAGGTGAGGAGAAGCAGTTGTATTTGAGAGATGGATACCCACACGTCAACCTGATCTCTTACTTCCCAGCAGACATTCTCTGATAGGGGGTTACAGCATACACTGTATGTTATCTGGCAATTATGCTTTTGCCTCTGGGTATTCATGCCCGGCTCCCATCACTCCCTCCCTGCCTATTGTCATCCATATATTCCTGGGCTTCGCACCAGAAGCTCTCCTCTGTGAAGCCTGTGGCCATTGTGGGTCTGCAGGTCCTTCCTTCTCAGAGCTGCTAAGTCAGGCTCTTACTGTTGGTGTGTCAGTGGCTCTGGGGCAGCTTGATAAGGTGCACATTCCATGACCCCACTGGTGGGAGTTCTGGCTCCCGGGTCTTCAGCACGGCCTGGGATCTGAATATGCACGGGTGCTTCAGATGGTGCTGACGCTGGCCGGCCAGGCCAGGTCTTGCTTTCGATTTTCTAGTGTTTCCCTCAGCTTTTGTTTCATCTTCTGTTCTAGGTCATAAGCTCTGAGGATAGAACCTGGTCATATTTCATGTCTGTAATCTCTCTCTCTCTCTCTCTCTCTTTTTTTTTTTTTGAGATTGTGGGGGGCCGGGCACGGTGCCTCACGCCTGTAATACCAGCACTTTGGGAGGCCGAGGCAGGTGGATCACGAGGTCAAGAGATCGAGACCATCCTGGTCAACATGGTGAAACCCCGTCTCTACTAAAAATACAAAAAATTAGCTGGGCACAGTGGTGCGTGTCTGTAATCCCAGCTACCCAGGAGGCTGAGGCAGGAGAATTGCCTGAACCCAGGAGGCAGAGGTTGCAGTGAGCCGAGATCGTCCCATTGCACTCCAGCCTGGACAGAGCAAAACTCTGTCTAAAAAAAAAAAAAAAAAAAAAAAAAGATTGTGTTTCGCTCTTGTTGCCCAGGCTAGAGTGCAATGGCGTGATCTTGACTCACCACAACCTCCGCCTCTTGAATTCAAGCGATTCTCCTGCCTCAGCCTCCCGAATAGCTGGGATTACAGGCATGTTGGTCAGGCTGGTCTTGAACTCTCGACCTCAGGTGATCCACCCGCCTCGGCTTCCCAAAGTGCTGGGATTACAGGCATGAGTCACCACGCCCGGCCTCATGTTTGTAATCTCTTCGTGCTTGGGTCCAAAGCTGTATGTGGAAGAGAAGTCCAGATATCTGTCTTATTTTGGGTGGAAAATCCCAGGGAAATGACTGATTTCTGGTCAGCCTGTCCTGGCCCAGTGACAGTCCCTTGCTGCCCACTTGGCAGAGCTCTCCCTGCGCAGGTCTCCCTTTCAGGTCCCAGTGTGAACATTGACTCTTCACCCATCCTTTCAGTCCCATGTGAGAGATGGACACGCAGAGGCTTAGAGAGGCTACATCACCTGACCAAGACCCCATCATTATAACTTTGTAAGATTTAAGCTCAGGTTTTTTTTTTGTTTTTTTTTTTTTCCCTCTGAGACTGAGTCTTGCTTTATCGACAAGGCTGGAGTGCAGTGACATTTCTTGGCTCACTGTAATCTCTGCCTCGAAGGTTGAAGCAATTCTCCTGTCTCAGTTTCCCCAGTAGCTGGGATTACAGATGCTGGCCACCACACCCAGCTAATATTTGTATTTTTAGTAGAAATGGGGTTTCACTATGTTGGTCAGGCTGGTCTTGAACCCCTGATATCGGGTGGTCCACCCGCCTTGGCCTCCCAAAATGCTGGATTACAGCTGTGAGCCACATCACCCAGCCAAACCCAGGTTTTCTTGACTCTGATATCCACAGTCCTGATGGTCACTGAACTTTTCATTGTTTCGTTCAGCAGATATTTATTTCCGGTCTACTACATTTGAGGGATGGTACTGTTTCTCCCTTCCTTTCTCCATTCTCAGATTGGTCTAGATCTGTGATTGGTGCAAATTCATGAGATCTACTCTCTCCTAATTAGCCTGCCAGCCTGCCTTCCTTTCCCGTTCCCTTTCTCTCTTTCTTTTTCTCCCTCCCCCTCCCTTCCTTCCCTCCTTCCTTCTTTCTCCTTCCCTTGCTCCCTTCCTCCCTCCTTTTCTCCCTCCCTCCCTCTCTCCTTCCCTTCCCTCCTTTCCTTCTCCTTACTCCCTTCCCTTTCCTCTCCTCCCCTATCCTTTTCCTTCCTTCCTTCCTCCTTTTTTCTCTCTTTCTCTTTCCTTTCTTCTTTTTTTTTTTTTGCCCAGGCTGGAATGCAGTGGCACAATCATGGCTCAGCGCTGCCTCCACTTGCTGAATTCAGGTGATCCTCCCACCTCAGCTACACAAATAGCTGAGACTACAGGCGTACACCACCATGCCAGGCTAATTTAAAATTTTTTTTTGTAGAGATGGGGTCTCCTTATTTTGCCCAGGCTGGTCTTGAACTCCTGGACTCATGTGATCCTACCGCCTCCGCCTCCCAAAGTGTTAGGATTACAGGTGTGAGCCATCGTGCCTGGCTAAGCATCAGCCTTTCAAATGTTTATAGGCAGCTGCTAAGCTTCTTTGAAGCTGTTTCCCCCTCTGCCATCAGCTATCTCAGGACCTAGAGTTTTCTTTCAGCCCTGGTCACTCTATCCAGACACACCTTCCTCAGCCAGTGGCTTCAGTGTATGGGTCCCACCCTCGAATGCTCCAGATGTGGTCCCACGGGCAAAGTGTCTTGTCGACATGTCCTAGAGCAGCCTCTAATTCCATGAGCTCTTTGCATGGTAAGTTCACCACACAGTTGACTCATAGGTGAACTGGTTTCCCTGAATCTAGTTTTCATCCTATACTTATAAATTGCCTTTCAGATTATGGTTTTCACTTTAATCTACCTCACAGAGTCCCCAAACCCCATAGAAATGTCCTGTAAGGTCAAGAGATTATGGCTGGGGGAAGTTAAGCCCAGTGGTGCCTCCTGACCAGGCATCATAAGTTTAAAAGTCTTAGAGCAGTTACTTTCAGCATTACGTGAGCCTTAAAAAAGGAAACATGGCCGGGTGCTATGGCTCACCCCTGTAATCCCAGCACTTTGGGAGGCCAAGGCGGGCAGATCACTTGAGGTCAAGAGTTTGAGACCAGTCGCACAACCCATCTCTACTAAAAATACAAAAAAAAAATTAGCTGGGTGTGGTGGTGGATGCCTGTAATACCAGCTACTCTGGAGGCTGAGGCAGGGGAACTGCTTGAACTAGGGAAGCCGAGGTTATAGTGGACCAAGCTCCCTGCACTACATTCTAGCTGGGGCGACAGAGTGACACTCCATCTAAAAGAAAAGAAAAAGAAAATACGCTTATTCATTCCCTAACCAAGCCGGACCCCACGTTTCTAAATAAATAATAGCAGGCAAACTGTGTGGCTGCCCTGTCCATCTGGTGGAAGGGTTGGGGAGGAGGGGTGGTGGCGAGGCAGGCCGATAGCCTGGGGAAAGGGGGTTTGTCTGGAGTGGATGGGGCTGGATTCAAATCCCAGCCTGGCTGTGGCTATATTACTTTAACCTTTCAGAGTCTCGTTTTTCCCTCTGCAATGAAGGCAGTCATAGCATCTTCCTCCTAAGTTGCTGGAATGTTCAATGAGATGCTGCCATCAAATCTCTAAACACAGGTCAGGGTGTGTGGGTAATGCTCAATGAGTGTGACAATTACTGTTATTATTTTGGAGACAGGACCTTGGTTTTTCACCCAGGCCAGAGTGCAGTGGCCTGGTCACAGCACCCTGAAGCTTCAAACTCCTGGGCTCAAGCCACCCTCCTGCCTCAGCCTCCAGCACATGCTGGAGCTACGGGTATTTGTTACTACGCCCTGCTCGTTTTTATTTTTATTTATTCGTTTTTGTAGAGACGAGGTCTTGCTATGTTGCCCAGGCTGGTCTCGAACTCCTGGCCTCAAGGGATCCTCCCACCTTGGACTCTCAAAGTGGCCAGGCATGAGCCACCATGCCCAGCTTGCTATCATTATTATTATTAATATTAATTGTTATGATTACTGGGGAGACAGACAGGTAAGCAGCTACAATTTAGAGTGACCAGTCCGGCTGGCAGACAATGGTTGTAGAGTTAGCTAAACTATGAGAAAGAATCAAGAGGAGCTTCCTGGAGTAGGGGGTGAAGGAGATGGCACGGAGGCAGCAGCTGTTGGCTGAGGGATTAGACTATCCTCAGGGAATCTTTCTGAAGAGTGGTAGGGATGACTTTCACCCCATGAAATGAAGAGCTGGCCCTCCTGTCCCTGTGTGACTTCTGTGCTGCTGTGTCCCAGTGGATGGGGACAGTGTAGAGGTGGATGTGGACAAGCCTCCTGACCGTTCTTCCTCAGCCTGCCAAGGGTCTGGGGTGGACTTGGAGTTCAGACCATAGGCTCGGGCCTCTGGTGTCCCTGTTCTCCCGGAAGCCCCCCTGCTCTCCTCTGGGTCTGGCTGGAGACCTGCCTTTTGTTGCTGTTACTGTAGGTGGCAGCAGAAGCCTAACAAAGTCCATCTTTGCAGGGCAGTGAGAGGGGAGAAAATGCAATCAGGCCCCTGGCGTCTCCAGCCTCTCTTATCTCTGCAGTGGTTTGGCCTCGCCAAAGGGGTTAGAACAGGCAGCAACCATATTAACAGAATCCTCTATTGAGTTAGAGTCTCTCTGCAGATGTCTGCAGAGACGGCAGTGCACCAGAGCCTGCCCCCCAGGGCTGGATCTTTATCAGACCGACTTCTGTGGGCTCCAGACTCTTCCCTGCCTCAGGGAACCCTGAGAAATAGCCAGGGCAGGGAGGCCAGGGCACAGCTGCAATTCCGATTGAGACCTCGAGCAATAGAGTCCCAGGAAATATGGCCTCCTCCTACAGAGGAAGTTGTGATCCTGCCAATTGCTTCCATTACTCTATTTAGACATGTCCAGTACACGTCTCTCCGAAAACATTTCCCTTTTCTTCCCTGGTGCTTTTCAGATGCCCCATGCAGGTGTGGAAGCTGCATTTCAGCTGGGGCAATAGGGCACAGGAGTGAAGGGTGCAGGCTCTGGAATCACACCCCCAGGATGGAGCCCCGGTTCTGCCGTTCACTGCTGTGTGACTTCTGGCAAGAGAATTAACCTCTCTGTGCCACAGCGTCCTCCTCTGTGAAGTAGCCCATGCATCTTTGCATTTATTTTTGTTATTAGAGGAACATCCGAGAGGACCTCTTCTTTTATTGTACCTGCGGGAAGTCATTTCACCACTGTCCCCCCACTCCTGAATCTCCACCACCCCTCTTTTTTGGGAACACATTTACTGAGATATAATTCACACACCTCAAAATTCACCCATTTCAAGGGTATAAGACAATAGTTTGGTTTTGTTTTTTGAGATGGAGTCTTGCTCTGTTGCCCAGGCTGGAGTGCTGTGGTGTGATTCAACCCACTGCAACCTCCACCTCCTGGGTTCAAGCAATTCTTCTGCCTTAGCCTCCCAGATAACTGGGGAATAGGTGTGGGCTGCCACACCAGGCTACTTTTTGTATTTTTAGTAGAGATGAGGTTTCCTCATGTTGGCCAGGCTGGTCTTGAACTCCTGACCTCAGGTGATCTGCCTGCCTCAGCCTCCCAAAGCGCTGGGATTACAAGCATGAGCCACCGCGCTCAGCCAAAGCAGCGGTTTTAAGACTGTTCAGAGGTGTGCAGCCATCACCACCATTGCTTTTAGGACATTGTCATCACCTCCCCAAATAAACACCTTGTTCTTAAGCTGTCAAAGCCCCATTCTCTGGTCCTCCCAGCTGGCACACACTCATCTACTTTCCGAGTCTACACATTTGCCTGTTGGGGACGTTTCATGTCAATAGCCTCCTTTCTTTTTTGCAGTGGCTCAGCTATGCCACTCCTGCCATCACAGTGAGGGGAGCTGGCTTACCCTTCGTCTCTAGGGGGGCTGGTCTGGGGCCCCTTCAGCCCCTACCTGGCATCTGGGGCAGGATCTCCAGGGGGAGATGGCGGGGAGTGGGGGGAGCTTGCCAACCAGCCTCATTGCTCACAGAACAAGCAGCTTGGCTCAGGATTATTCATTTCAAACTCAATTTGAGGATCTGCCAAGAGCAGCAGCACCCCTGGCGCATGTAACCTGATTACTCACACCCCTCCCTGGTCCCTGAGAGCCCAGAGCACAGAGCAGGCAGCCTCCCAGGACCCGACAGCTGCCAACTTCGAGGCAGGGCCTGCCAGGAGCCTGCTGGGCCTCCAAGTTGGCTCTGAAATGCTTGCCCGGCCTGGTCCACGCTCCGGGATAACAAGAAAGCCTGGGATTTTGTCTTCGGGCCACTGAGAGGCAGTTTTCCTGCTACAGTACCAATGGCGTTGACCTTTCTGACCAAGGGCTAGGCCAGAGCCGCTGTCCATGATCGTAAACGTGCCTCCATTCACAGATAGACTCTGCTGATACCCTCCACGTGCCTGGCAGGTTGCCTCGTCTATTATCTGTCATCAAAAGGGAGGGCCTGGTTTGGCTCCCAGCAAGTAAAGCCGGCACAAACACACACGAGCAGATGTACCGTCTACCGTTTGCTGAGCATTTGCTAGACGCCAGACACTGTGATAGGCATTACCTTGTGTAATCCTCCTTGCAGCTCTGTGGGTAAGGAACCCTCACCAGCCCCCCCTTCAGTGGAGGATGCTGAGGCTTGAGGGGACAGGAGATGAACTGGCCGTGAGCGATGAGGTTGGAGCTGGCATGACTGACCCCTGCAGAGAAGGAAGGAGGCCGTTCCAGGAAAGTTCCAGACTAGGCAAATCCGCAGAGACAGGGCATCTGTAGAGACGGTGTTTATCAGTGGTTGCCCTAGAGGCTGGGGATGATGGGTTTGGGAGATGAGAGCTGAAGGGTGCAGGGTTCTTTGGGGAGCAATGAATGTGTCGCAAAGCTGCTCAGGACACTGGTTGAGCAGCCCTGTGGATATACCAGACGCCACTGAGGTGTGTGCTTTCAGTGGGGAAATTGTACAGCGTATGAGTTATATAGCCCAATAAAGCTGTTAGTAAAGCAAGCAGTGTGAGCTTGACATTGTAGGCTGCATAACCCTGCTGTATAACCTCTTCCTGCCCCCTTATCCTCTACTTAAAATCTGAAATTTCCACCTCTGTGCTTAACCCAAAGGGCATCGGGATAACCCTGAACTGCAGGTGGCAGAAACCATTGAACCAAAGCCTGCGTTTTCCCTGCCCGGTGCGCCATCTTATTCTGCTTCTGTGGCTGCTCATGGAGACCCAGAGTTTGTTCAGTCTCCTATTTGTTACTCCAGCTACACAATTTTAGTGGGTGGTTTTGGCGTCTGAGTGACATTTGCAGCCTGAGATTCCGGGGGCGCCCTGTGTGGGTGGGTGGGGAGTCCCACCGGAAGCCCTTTTTGCTGCAGCCCCTCTTACCCCTCACAGTGGCTGGCTTTTGGGAGGAGCTTATACACAACTCTATCAGGCGCCATGCTGAGTCCTGTCTTATGTGGCTGAGCACCTGTGTTTTGTCACCTAGAGAGGATGTCTCTTTTCCAGCCTTGAATTGCACGACAAAAGACTATCTTACGTTGTCCAGGAAGTAAGAGAGGGAAGAGTGACCCATTCTGTCATACTTGAGAAGCCTGTGGCTTTAGTGGGGGCTGCGTGGGGACACCCCTTGGAGCTGTCTGACGCCTTCTCCCTAGAGCGTGGTCTGCGTGTGTGTCTGGAGGGGTGAAGCCTCACCCTACCATGACGTTTCTGCCGGCAAACTGAGCACACTCTCACCCTTCCATCCCTGCTCTAAATCTCTCTGCTAGAGACTTTTTCTTATCCTCCCTTCCACCCTGACCCAGATTGTGTCTCAGAGTCCTGGACCCTGAAACCTCGCTGGAAATGAGGAGACTTTCCCTTGCCTTTGAACTCACGCGGCCTCATACCTCCTCTTGCTGGTCAGCCAGGCTGGCTTCGAAATCATTAATGTACCTGTCTCCACCAGGTATCGGGAACTCTCTGAAGGCAGGCATCCCGATGTCCTCAGACCTCTCCCGCCCCAGGGCTGAGCACTGTGCCTGTACCTGCAACGTGCTCCAGGCACATTTGGGAGAATAGGATGGCCCAGCAGCTTGCAGGCAGAGATTCAGGTCGGGGACGGATGCTCCTCGTAGATCATCATGCGTCCTTTCTCTCCCTCTCTGTCCTTCTCTGACTCTGTGGACTCGCAACCCCCATCCTTTCTTGATCTAGTCCCAGCCATCCAAGTTCAGGTACATGAACGCAGACCAGAGAAAAACAAACAAATTAGGAATGTCCCCAGTGCAAAATGAATATAAATAAGCAGGCAAAGGCTTCTGCTCACCCTGCAACTGCCTACACACTGCTCTGGAGGTGCAGCCAGCCTAGCTCAGCTCCATGGAAGTTAATGATAAATTAAACCCATTAATCACTCTGGACAGTGGGGCTGGCCTGAGCACAGGGAGGGCGGGCTGTAGATTGGAGATGATGCCACAGAGAAGGGAGTCAGGTGTGTGTTACGACTTCCCCGGGGACATACTGATCTCCAAGACCCCTTCTTTCTTGAAGTGTTGAAAGTTCCACCAGTCTCTGCTCTGTTGGGTACAACCACTGGATACTTCGGGAGCTTCCCCCCTTGGGAGTGAGGTCTAAACTCTTCTCCAACTGAAAGATCCTTTTATCATTTTGAAGCCTTCCAGTTGCATTTTCCCCTCACCCACTCCAATCTGGAGTTCCCCCTAGTACTCTCTGTTGAAGCCTTGACTTCACAGCCCCCTCTCAGAGACGGTCAGATCTAAAATACTGTTCTGCTCTCTGCCTTCTTGTTTTCTTCATAGTGGACCCCAGGAGCTTGGCTACCTGGGTTCAAATCCAGGCTCTGCTACTGGTTGTGTGCAGGCTCTCTGTGCCTCAGTTTCCCTGCCTATGAAGTGAGGCTGATAAGTAGCTACATTGTGTTGTGGTGAGGGGGAAGAGAATAAATTCAGGTGCATGAGTTAGAATGATGCCTGGCCCTGAAGAAGCAGCACCAGCCGCTGCGGCCACTGTTGCTTTCATTATACCATTTGCCCTGATTGGAGATGGTTTCCTTTATTTATTGCTGGTGATTTTCTGTCATTGCTCCCCCAGCAGAATGCACGCTCCATGTGAGCAGGCAATGTCCTGGCTTTGTTCTCCCCAGTTTCTCCATCGGTGGATGGCACACATGCGTGTTCAGAAAACATGTCGGGCATGAATGGGAGTTGGCATGGGAATGGGAGAGAGCAGGCGGCTTCCCTGTGGGCTGGAATTGGCAGGCGGAGAGCCACACGCTGTGTTTTCTGGGTCTGAAGACAGCATCTGTTGTGGGTTGAATTGTGTCCCCTCGTTGCCTGCCCGCCCCTGCAAGGTCCAGCCCTATGGGGTCTAGTGGGTGTTCTTTTGTGTGCAGAGATGATAGATTGCAAGAAAGAAAGACACAGAGATAAGAGAAGAACTCAGCTGGGCCCAGGGAACCATTACTACCAAGACACGGAGTCCAGCAGAGGCCCTGAATGCCTGGACATGCTGATATTTATTGTATACAAGGCAGGGGGGCGGGGTCAGGAGAGTGAATCATCTGTCGTGATTGATAGGGTCAAGCAAATCACCTGCTTACAGTACATGGGCCCCCTCCCTTTCAGGTAGCTGCTGCAAGGAGGGGAGGCATGTACGTCAGCATGTTTCTATGCACTTATCAGAAAGATCAAAGGCTCCTAGGATTCCTCTATTCTTACTTTTCATGACTTCTAAGAACTTAAGAAGAGCACTGGGTGAGAAAGGGCAACAAGAAGGTGGACAAGGATGGTGACCATCGGAGCACAGCACCACAGAGAGGCATTTAAGCCCCTGGATGTCTGCGGGCTGGCCTGGCTGATGTCAGCCCTTCCTCAAGAGCTAGGCAGAGCAGAGTGTTCTCTGAACTCCCCAGTGGAACAGAAACTCCCCTTCATAGCCTGCTAAGTAACTGGCACCTTCCCAAGAGCTGGCGCTACTGAGGCTCTCACACTCGCCTCCTGATGGCTTATCACAATGTCCATTTGGTTCCTAATTATATGTCACCTGATTATGTCTATACTATAAGACTAAAGTGATTCTGTGCCATAATACTAAAGAAAAGATTAATAAAGAATCATGATTTAACAGGATCGATGACAGGTGATTGTTTCTAAATCTATTTGGTATCATCACTAAAACTAAGTAATCAGTTACTGATTTGACTGGGACAGCTCATGCCTTCAGTCTGTTGCCTTGGCACCTGAGCAACTTTCTTCCCACATGCCCCCAAGATATGTTGACCTCCTTTGTGCCTGTGAATATGACCTTATTTGGAAATAGGGTGTTTGTAGTATAATCCAGGTAACATGGGGTCATCCTGGAGTGGGGTGGGTCTTCACCCAATGACTGATATTCTTTTTTTTTCTTTTTTTTTTGAGACAGAGTTTCGCTCTTGTTACCCAGGCTGGAGTGCAATGGCGCGATCTCAGCTCACTGCAACCTCCGCCTCTTGGGTTCTAGAAATTCTCCTGCCTCAGCCTCCTGAGTAGCTGGGATTACAGGCACGTGCCACCATGCCCAGCTAATTTTTTGTATCTTTAGTAGAGACGGGGTTTCACCATGTTGACCAGGATGGTCTCGATCTCTTGACCTCGTGATCCACCCGCCTCGGCCTCCCAAAGTGCTGGGGTTACAGGCTTGAGCCACTGCGCCCGGCCTTGATATTCTTATAAGAAGATGAGCTTTGGTTACAGGCACGTGCAGAGGACGAAGGCCACATGAACACAGAGGCAGAAGCTGGAGAGGTGCAGCCACAAGCCACTGAACCTCTAGGACTGCTGAAGCCACCAGAAGCTGGGAAGAGGCGTGGAGGGGCTCTTTTAGAGCCTTCAGAGGGGGCATGGCTTGCTGACACCTCAGCTGTAGTCTTCCACCCTCCAGCACGGGAATGTGTGCATGTTGTGTCATGCCATCTGGTTTGGGGTGATTTGTTAAGGCAGGCAGGGAAGCCTGCATGGCATTGACCCATGAGCAAAATGTTACTTCAGAAGTGGGGAAAAAGGCAGAAGGGAAGCCCCCATGGATAGTCCCTGTCCCCTCTGACATGTTAGTTTTCTATTGCTATGGAACAATATTATGCAAACTTGGCACCTTAATGCAACACATCTTTATTGTCTCACCGTAGTAAAGTTTCTGTGTGCTGGGGGTCTGGGCATGGTTTAGCTGCGTCTGCCTCTGAGTCTCACAGACTGCAATGCAGGCATTGCAACTGCAGGCCACGGTGGCAGGGGTCTCATCTGGGGCTTGACTGGGTGGATGCAGTCCTTTGCGTCTGTAAGTCTGAGATCCGCTCAGATTGTTCAGAGACCACCCACAGTTCCTTGCCAACTACCTGCATCTCCCCACTCAAAAGTGGCCACTTGTTTCATCCCAGCCAGCAGCAAGGGTGAGAGAGACAGAGTCTCCTAGCCAGGTAGATGTTACAACCTTCATGTGGAAGAATCACCTTTGCCATGTTCTATTCATTAAAAGCAAAGCACAGGTCCTCCCCGCACCCAAGGTGGGGGGTGGGGATTACACAGAGTGTGACCACCAGAAGGTGGGGATCATGTGGCCAGCTCAGAGTATGTCCCTACAGTCAGGATGGCGGAAGTTGAGAGCTGACATTGCCTCTGGAATCTGGTGGGATTGTATTCCTCATGATCAAGTGGACCTGGAGGCTGTTCCTATGGCAACCACCAGCCTGGGACTTCTGCCGGTCTCTCCAGCACACCAACCCTCTCTGTCTTTGCCCACTCGTCTCAAGCTGTGGATGCGCTTAAACTCCAGGGTCTTATTGTTAACTGACTGCCTTCCCTCTCACTTACACCCTTACTCAGTCATGTTGGGCACTGGCTGTGTCTCAGGTGCTGGAAATATAACATGGAGTGAAAACTGGGTCTTACATAGAGGCACAGCATGACATGTAGACATGAAACAACCACAGACTTCCCGACATGGGATTACCCACTGGGATTTGTCCTTTGATGTCCACATGCAGGGTGGTGCAAGAGCATGAAGTGTTGGGGTATGACTGAGCCCTGGGGAATGAGGAGAGAGGAACTGGCAAAGAGGCAAGAGGGGCGAATCCGTGCAGGTGAAATCGCAGACAGGCGGCGTTCCACAGCTGGCCGGAACCACGGTACTCCCTGCGAATGGGGAGAAGCTAGCAATCTTCCTCCACCGCCACCAGCTCCCCCGCCCCTCAGCTGTGAATTTCCTGAGGACACAGGCCTCGGCCATTTCTGTTCACAATTTTGTCTCCATTGCCAAGCACTGTATCTGCCTTATCGTTGGCAAAGTGAGCAAAGAGAGAGAAGTGGGAGTATGGAATGAGATGAGGTGGCTGGGGACCCAGAATTAGTTTCACTGTGTTGGCCAGGCTGGTCTTGAACTGACCTCAGGTGGTCTGCCCGCCTGGGCCTCCCAGAGTGCTGGGATTACAGGTGTGAGCCACCGTGCCCGGCCATGATGCCTTTGGTTTTAGCAGGTGGCCACTTGATGTCAGGGCGCAAGTCCCGGGCTTGGAGCCAGAGCACCCGTGTGCAGAACTCAGCCACACCATTTCTGGGGCACATCCGTTCTGTTGCCCCATAGCCTCCTTTTGGAGAATGGGCCAAAGCATCAAACACAGGGCCTGTCCCGGAATGGATGCAGGATGAACCTGCTAGCCGTTTAACTGGGGTTGGTTATTTGACCTCTCTGTACCTCAGTTTCCTCATGGCTAATATGGGGTCTGTTCTGCTACAGTGGTGGAAGGAACATCAGTGGCTTCAGCAGCCATCACTTACTGTCACGGGTGCAGCTGCAAGTTGCCCGGGGCTGGCTGGGGCCACTCTGCCTCTGACTGTAGGTCCGGGGGTCTGCCTAGTATCTCTGCTCCTCGTGTCTCTTGTCCTTCTGGGATTGGGGATAAGCGGGGCCTGTGGCTCTCATTGAGTTGGCGCAGGGGGAACAGAAGCACGTGGAGGCTCCACAGCCAAGACTTGAAACCAGCATGTTGTCGCTCCCACCCAGTCCCATTGGCCAAAGCAAGCCACATGGCTGAGTGCAGGCTCACCAGGCAGGGAAGAACACTCTTCCTGGAACGAGGCCAGGGTGAGGGCTAGGGTTTAGGGGGAGGTGAAGAATTGGGGCTGGCAATTCAGTCTGCAAGGTAGGCAGGGCTTTCCTTCTAGGTGGCCTGTGAGCTACTGCGTTTAAAGCTCTTGGAACCAAGCCTGTTATCGAGCGAAAACTCGGGTGTCTCAGCCTCACAACTTTTGACACCTTGGGCCACATAATTCAGTGTAGTGGGGCTGTCCTGAGCACTGCAGGGTGCTGAGCAGCCTCCCAGGCCCCCACCCATTAGGTGCCATCACTCCCCCTTAGTCATGACAACCCCAAGTGTCTCCAGCTGTGGCCACATGTTCCCAGGTTGAGAACTGCTGCTGTAAAAGGTTGGTTGTTTTTATTATTATCTGAATCACTTGTGCGTCATATAATCCACATAAGTATTATTTTTCCTTTGCTGTTTTCCTTAAGTCACTGCTGAAAGTGAGGAGACCTTTTGGAAGGAAAGAGAGTCACAGCATGATGCCCTTGGCTGTGGAAAAAAAAAACAGTGTGGTTTGTTTGCCACATAGTCTTCAAGGGAATTAGAAAGTTACAAAGAGCTGAGCCTAAGCCCCAGCCCCTGAAGATTTCTGTGCAAGAACAGACTGGTGATTCTTGCCCCAAGAAGCAGCAGTGGCTGCATTTTAAACAATGGCATGGCTGGTGGAACACAGATGCTTGACTTGGCTTCAGAGTTCTGGTTTGAGGTCTTTTGAAAAGCTAAGAGAAATGTGCAAAGCGAAGAGGAGCTGATGTTACTGGTCTTTGGGCTCTGTTTTCTCTGCATGGAGGGTGCGGGGTGGGGGGACGTTTAGTTTTCCTTGCCATATAAAAAGCTTTCTTTTTTCATTTTGGGCTTTGTCAGTAAGTCAAGAGAGTCAGATAACAGCTATTGTTTGTTCAATGCCAAACACGGCCAACAACGCTAATCCCTTCACCAGCGTCGTCTGTTACTTCCCTCCCTCCCTTCTTTCCTCCTCCCTCCTCCTAGATACCCCCAAGCTCTGTGCCTTCTTCCCCCCAATATGAAGAATCAATAACTCTGTGAGTAGGCTCCAGTTTTATCCCATTTTATAGAAGAAGCAGCAGAGAGTTAAAGCAACTAGCTGAGTTGCACAGCTGGTGAGTGATGAACTGGGGTTTGAACGCATATTGGCCTGACTGCGGCATTCAACCCCGATCTACCATGGGTTGCTTTAGTAGGGTGAATGTAGCTGTGTCCCCAAAGTTCTCAGAATTGCAGCGTAGGGGTGACCAGAAGGGAGTTGTCACTCCCCAGCAGAGTGGAGTATATCCTGCATGAAGTGTATGAAGCAGCAGGTATTAAAGTTTATGAGTCTATTAATCCATGGCTTTGAAGGAATTAAAGTTTCATATTGATGATAAACCTTCCCTAATAAAATGTGAGGGAAGCAGAAATAAATCTCCAATTCCAAAGGACCCCAAACCACTTAAACAATGGCATATAAGATGAATGCACATGGTGGCAATGGGGTGATACGTCTTGTCCGGAGGAGGGTACTTTGGCAAAGTGGTTTTTGCTTCTGCTAAGTGGTGGCGGTGAAATGATGGATGTGTGCTATTGATTTCATGGGAGTTTGCACGAGGGTGAGCACAGCTGGGGGAGAGGCCCACAGTGCAGCGGAAGCTGCTGAATTGCATTTTGGAGGAGAAGAGACAAAAGGCATTGGAGGTGGCCCATTTAATCAAACAGCGGAAGGCCAGCCTTCTCCGTAGTTACTGCCCCACTGTGTTGAGATCAATTTCCCTTCCTCCCTCCTTCCTCCTTTCCTTCCTTCCTCTCTTCTTCTTCCTCCTGCTCCTCCTCTCTCCCTATCTCTCTCTCCCATCTTCCTTATTTTCATTATGCGGATAACTGTCATGTGTGGAGGTGAGCTGTAGGCTGTTGGTTTAAACACAATCTTGGATTAGAATCCCAGCTTTGTCATTTATGAGCTCTGCGGCCTGAAGCAGTTTACTGAATCTCTGGGCCGTTGGTTTAGTAAAGCACTTATTTTTGAATAGTTTTAGATTTATACAGAGTTGCAAAGACAGCAGTAAGTTCCTGCATTACCCCCACCCGGCTTTACCTATTGTTAACATATTATACTCCTGTGATATTTCATCACACCCTAATGGACCCATATTGATGCACTATTAATACCTAAGTCCCTGCTTTATTAGGATTTCTTTAATTCTTGCCTCATGCCTGCTTTCCGTTCTGGGATTGTATCCAGAACACATTACATTGAGATGTCCTGTCTTTTAAGGTCCTCTGGACTATGATGGTTTCTCAGACTTCCCTTGTTTTATGAGACGGGGTCTCACTCTGTCATCCAGGCTGGAGTGCAATGCCACCATCACGGCTCACTGCAATCTCCACCTCCTAGGCTCAAGCGATCCTCCCACCTGAGCCTTACAGTAGCTGGGAGGACAGGCATGCACTCCCATGCATAGGACTTCTTATTTTTTTGTAGAGACGGGATGTGACTGTGCTGCCCAGGCTGCTCTTGAAGTCCAGGGCTTAAGTGATCCTCCGGGCTCAGCTTCCCAGAGTGCTGCAATTACAGGTGTGAGCAAAGGCACCTGGCTACTTTCCTTGTTTTTAATGACCTGGATAGTTTTAAGGTCAGGGTACCTTGGTCAGATACGTTGTAGAATATACATCCAGTGATATCTGTCTGATTTTTTTTTTTTGAGATGGAGTCTTGCTGTGTTGCCCAGGCTGGAGTACAGTGGTGGGATCTTGGCTCACTGCAATCTCTGCCTCCCAGGTCCAAGCGGTTCCCCTGCTTCAGACTCCCATGTAGCTTGGACTACAGGTGCTCACCATCACACCCAACTGATTTTTTGTATTTTAGTAGAAACAGGGTTTCACCACGTTGGCCGGGATGGTCTTAATCTCCTGACCTTGTGATCCGCCCGCCTCTGCCTCCCAAAGTGCTGGGATTATGTGAGCCACTGCGCCCGGCCCTGTCTGATGATTTGATTAGACCAAGGCTGAACGTTTTTAGGAGAAAGACTGTGGAGACAAAGTACCCCTGTCATCCTGTCATACGTCATGCCTATTGCTGTTCACCTTGGCCTTGGCCACTGTCAGGTTCCTCTGCTGTAAAGTTGCTCTTCACACACCACACCCCCTTCTTCATTCTGTGCTCCTTGGCAGGAAGTCACTATGAGCAGCTCACATTTGAGGAGCGGGGATTTTTTTTTTCCCTTTCCTTGATGGAAGAGTATCTGCATAAATTATTTGGAATTCTTCTCTAAGGGATATTTGTTGATTCCCCCACATTTGTTTATTTATTCAGTCATCTATATACATTTCGATGGGACTCATGGATGTCTCTTGTATGTTTTGAGTTATAATCCAATACTACGTTGTTTATTTTGTTGCTGAAATTGTGCCAGCTTCATCTGGGCCCTTGTGTTTTTTTATGGATTTATTTTTATAAGGAATAAATGTGACACAAGTGAGCGGTGCGAAATTTTGGAGGGTGCCAAAAATCAGTAATTGAGGTAAATAATATATTCAGTATTTTAAAAAGTCAGAATGAATGAAATAAATTTCATGATGGATAAAATACCAACATGTTAAGGCAGGCTCTGTCATGTACAAATTAGTTAACCAGATACTGAGTGTTTCGTATGTATTTAATGGATTAAAGCTATTAATTCATATGGAAATGCTACTATATTAGTGACTTGTTGCCTAATCACGTTAGGTAATAAACTACCCCAGAACTCTGTGGTTGAAAATAGCAAGCATCAGATTATCTCACAAATTGGTGGGTCAGCTGGGGGTCCTGGTGGCTCGACTAGGCCCCCCCTTGTATGTGTGAGGGTCTACTGTTGGCTGACTGTGGATGGTTTCAGCTGAATTGGCCAGGGCAGCCTGGATCTGTCATATGCCTCTCATCCTTGTCCTGGGACAAGCAGGCTCATCTGGGCATGTGGTTTTCATGGTGATGGCAGAAGAGTGAGAAAGGAAGTGGTAAGGTCTAAAGGTTTGAGATCTTGGCCCAGAATGGTGAGTTGTCCTTTCCGCTGCGTTCTCTTGGACAAAGTGCATCGTAAGGTCAGCCTAGATTTAAGGGGAAGGGGCAGTAAGACCTGCCTCTTTAGTGAGAGGAACCATGAGTGACATGGCAGAAGGCATAGTGTGGGCACGGGGAGGGACAGAGTTGGGGTCATTCACACCGTCAGCCTCCCACAGCCAGGTACTGTTTTAGGTGCCAAGGAAATATCAGTGAACAAAACAGATCCAAATCTCTGTCCACAGGAAGCTCACATTGAAATGACAGTGATATCCACAGCAGAAGAAGAATAAGAAAGAGCAGGAT
>CM052660.1:106244573-106305009 GCA_028533165.1 Leontopithecus rosalia | reverse complement strand
CCCATATTGTATTCTTCAGTTCCATTAATTCACTTATATTCCTCTCTAAATTGTCTATTCTCATTAGGATTTTGTCAAACCTTTTTTCAAAGTTCTTAGTTTCTTTACATTGGGCTACAACATGTCCTTTTAACTCATGGAAGTTTCATATTATCCATCTTCTGAAGCCTGATTCTGTTAATGGGATGTGCTCGTTCTCCATCAAGCCTTGTTCCCTTGTTGATGAGGAACTGTGATCCTCTTTCGAGGGAGAGACATTTTGATTTTGAGTATTCTCAGCCTTTTTATGCTGGTTTCTTCCCATTATTGTAAATTTATCCACCTGTCATCTTTGTAATTACCAACTTTCTAATTGGGTTTCTGAGTGGACGTCCAAGTTGTTAATTCCCAGGGCCGAAATATGAGCAACCCACTGCAACGGCCAAAACAGTGGTGTTAAGACTGATGGTGCTTTTCTGCCCAGGAATCTCCAGTCTGGCTTCCTTCTTGAGTCCGTAATAGGCGACTCTGCCTTCCCGGAGCTCCAAACGTCGGTCAGAAGGAGAACCAGTCCTGTTTACTCTGCACCAAGAGCTGCGGCACCAAGGTGCCAGCAAAACCGCTGCGCCAGCCACAAGAGTCGTGCTGGTGACCCATGGGGCTCCTCCACTGGGAATCGTCTGGTCCATGAGCAACAAAAATTTGAAAGTGTGGCGTCTTCTCGTTCTCTGCGCTTTCACTGGGAGCTGCAATCCCGAGATGTTAGCGATCAGGCATCTTGGATCGTTCTCCCGGAAGTGTATTCTTTTACCTAACAAGCAACCAGGAAGCCGAGTGGTACAGCTGACTCATTTAGATGGCTAACTCAACCCCTGTCTTCTCAGCCACCATTCAGACTTGGGTGGTCATGTGATCTACATCTGGCTGATGAACAGGAAATGAAAGTGTTCTGGGGTTTCTGGGAAAATGTTTGCACAGTTCTCACCCTTCCTGTATCCTTCTGCTGGGACTTGGATGCAATGGCTAGAGCTACAGAAGCCATCTTGTGATGCTGAGGGAAAGGCTATGTGGTAGATTGTATTCTTGATCACATCTATTTGCTCCCTCTTCTGAAAAGGGACCATTTGTGCTCGCCTTGCCATATGGCTTGCAAAACTTACCTGTGGGAGGAACATACTTCCCCTCTTCACTGTCAAACTCAGGCTGTGTGATTTTCTCTAATAGCACATGAACAGAGATGACAGTTTGGCTGCCTGAACAGAAGTCTAAATGCAGTTGTGTGCTTAGACTTGGCCTCTTTGATCAAATGTCCCTCAATTGGTTGAATGGACATTGCCCATATGGGGTCTGCTCCTTCAGTCTGAGTCCTGGAGTGAAGTCACATGAGGAGAGCTACCTGCAGCCTGTGTGTCCCTGGAGTGAGAAATGCATATTGTTAAGGTCCGTGGACATTTGGGGGCCGTTTGTTAAATTAGTAGAGAATAATGGAGACCAGGAAGATACTGGACCAGTCCCTAAAATCTGGAACTTCTATTATATGAGAAAAATCAATCCCTATCTGTTTGGGTGGTTGCAATGTGGCTTTCCAACCCTTGCAGCTGAAAGCATTCCTCACTGAGATGAGGGGTCACAGAGCTGGTTGATGCAGACAGTGGCACTACCAGGATCCCTCAACTAGTTCATCTTTCCATCTGCCATGCCCAGTGTCTTCTCAAGGGAGGCCCCTCAAGTTTGCCCGATGGCTGCCTCTGGTCCATGCAGTTCATGCAGACTCAACAACTTTTTCTGGGGAAAAAAAGAAGAAAGATAATTTGTAGCCTTTCCCATGTGATTTTAGGATCCAAAATAGTTTCTTAGAATCCGCTGGCAGATACCTCTTTTTGTATCTGATTTTAGGATCCAAAATCATTTCTTAGAATCCTCCAGCAGATGTCTCTTCTTGTATCCCCTGTCTCCTCAAGGTCTTCTTGACCCAAACCTATCAATGAACCTATCTGTAAACCTACTGCTTTCGTCAATGAGTGAGGCCACCATGATTGGCTTCCGCAGATTAGAATTTCCCAGAGTCACACAGGACAGGTGGACACCAGAAGGCAATTGAGGCTCTGCCAACATGGAAGAGACACTTGCCTCTGGGTTTGCAAGCAATCAGGTTTGTACGGATCTCCCTGGGAGTTATCTCTGAGCCCAACGCTTGGTTAGGGACCATCAACTCCTGTTCTCACAGTACCCCCAGGTATGCATCTAATTTTAAACTGCACTGCAATGCTGTCCTTCTCCAATGTCTCTCTTACCCAGGAAGTTCACAACTTACTCCACTTGGTATCCCTAGCATTTGTCCAGAACCTGATGAATCATGAGTGCCCAGGACGTGTTGAGATCGATGGATGGAGATACGGACGCCCTGGAGGAGTCAGATTATGGAGAAGGCTGGGTAGGGAAAAGACTTACTAGGCTGTAAGATAGACAGGGGCTGTGACTTCCTCATTTCTGTATTCCCAGCACCTCAGCTTCAGCTGGGGTTCTGTATATGTTTCTCGTGTGAGTATGTGACCCCATGCTAGAGGCAGCCAGGCTCTCTGGAGTAAGCTCATGCTCCTTCATTCACTTTGAAGGAGTAAGCTCAGCTCTTCTCCATCTTTGAAGGGGTGAAACCCACAGAGGAATTAAGATCTAGGTTCAGATCTCAATGCTCCCACTTTTTTATTGCATGACCACGGACAAGTCTGTATACCTCTTTGAGCCTCTGTTTGCTCATCTGTAAAATGGGGCTCATGATAGAGCCCATCTCGGTGTTGCAATTTGCATAAAGCATGTTGCGTACATAGGGTGTGATGAGCACTGAGGAAATAGTGGAGCTTCTATTTAGGAAGCCACGTTTTAAAACTGATACATAATATTTGCACATGTTTATGGGGTACATGTAATATTTTGTTACATGCATAGAATGTGCACTGATCAGGCTGGGGTACCTAGGATACCCATCACCTCAAGCATTTATTATTTTGATGTGTTGGAAATCTTTCAAATCCTATCTTTTAGCTATTTTGAGATACACAGTACATTCTTCTTTATTTTTTCTTTCTTTTTTTTTTTTTGAGACGGAGTCTCGCTCTGTCACCAGGCTGGAGTGCAGTGGCGTGATCTTGGCTCACTGCAACCTCTGCCTCCCGGGTTCAAATGATTCTCCTGCCTCAACCTCCTGAGTAGCTGGAAGTACAGGTGTGCACCACAACACACAGCCACTTTTTCTAGGTTTAGTAGAGATGGGACTTCACCATGTTGGTCAGGTTGGTCTTGAGCTGCTGACCTGAAGTGATCCACCTGCTTTGGCTTCCCAAAGTGCTGGGATTACAGGCATGAGCCACCATGCATGGCCCACAGTGCATTTGTAACTATACTCACTCTACTCTGCCATGGAGCATTAGATCTTATTCCTTCTATGTTTGTACCCATTAACCAGTCTCTCCTGTCTCTCCACTCCCCCTCACCCTGATACAACTTTCCCCATCTCTGGTATCTATGATTCTACTCTCCACCTTCATGAGATTAGTTGCTGTAGCTTTGACACAGGAGTGAGAACCTGTCATGTTTGTCCCTCTGTGCCTGGCTTATTTCACTGAACATAATGACACCTAGTTCTATCCCCACTGCTAAAATGGCAGCATTCCATGCTTTTTATGGCCGAAGAGCATTCCGTTGTGTCTCTGTGTCACCTTTTCTGTATTCATCCATCCACTGATGGACACTTAAGTTGATTCTATATCTAGGCTATTGTGAATAAAGTGCTGAAAGAAACACGTGGGGAGCCGGGTGCGGTGGCTCACACCTGTAATCTTAGCACTTTGGGAGGCCTAGGCAGGTGGATCACAAGACCAGGAGTTGGAGACCAGCCTGGCCAACATGGTGAAACCCTGCCTCTACTAAAAATATAAAAATTAGCTGGGTGTGGTGGCACATGCCTGTAATCCCAGCTACTTGGGAGGCTGAGGCAGGAGAATCGCTTGCACCTGGCAGGCGGAGGTTGCAGTGAGCTGAGATCATGCCACTGCACTCCAGCCTGGGCAACAGAGTGAGACTCTGTCTCAAAAATAAATAAATAAATAACTGGGGACAGGTGTTGCTTTGATGTACTAATTTCCAGCTGGGCTCAGTGGCTCATACCTGTATTCCCCACTTTGGAAGGCTGAGGTGGATCATTTGAGCCCAGGAGTTTGAGACCAGCATGGGCAAGATGGTGAAACCTTGTCTTTACAAAAAATACAAAATTTAGCCAGGTGTGGTAGCGAGTGCCTGTGGTCCAAGTTACTGGGGAGGCTGAGGCAGGAGAATCACTTGAACCCAGGTCATTGAGACTTCAGTGAGCCATGATCGTGCCGTTGCACTCCAGCCTGGATGACAAAGTGAGATTCTGTCTAAAACCAACGAACCATCCAACCAATCACCCAACCAAACAACGAATCAACCAACAGAAAAGCAAAAACCTGGTACACCAATTTCCTTTCATCTGGAAAAATACCCAACAGTGGAATTGCTAGATCAAGTGGTGGTTCTGTCTTTAATTTTTCGAGAAATCTCTATATTCATTTTCGTAACATTTCCTCTTACTGCCTCCAAGGTGGGGAGAGGATTTGGAAGTAGGGCGAGAACAAGCTGCAGAGGTCCCTGGAGGACTAAGTGTCTTGGGGCAGCATGGAGGGGCTGTGGCATCCATCCTGGTTCTGCTGCACAGAGACAGGCCAGAAGGTTAAGAGCCGCTCATGCACCCCATGCCCTTGCCTCCTCCTGGGCCCAGGATAAGACAAACGGTCTTTAAACGTGCCACTCATTCAGAGCTAGATGATTCGCCAGCACCTCATAAACTGTGCTGTTTGCAATTTAAAGGGTTTGTGGTTAAGAAAGTGCTAGATGCCTTCCGCCAGCCTCTCAGGATGCAATAAAGACACCCTCTGGGAGAACCTATTTAAAGAAAACCAAATGTGAGATGGCTGGTCTTCTAGCTGAAATCACGCCAAGCTTTTTGGCTTCCTGAGAATCTGTGCTCTACATGCAAACCAGAGTAACTCAAGAAAGGACAGACCCATGTCCCTGGTGTGTTACTAGAGGGAAACCATGCTCTAAAACTTTTCCCTGACCCTATTAGACTATTATTCTTGTGGGTTAAGCACTGCCCTCCAGAGACTCTACTGTTGAAATTCTTTTGGGAGGGCAAGCCCAGTAAGTCACTTAAAAATATCTGAATTTGTGAGTAATGCTACAGTGAACATATGTGTACATGTGTGTTTATATTTATATTTATTTAGATTTAGATTTATATTCCTTTGGGTTTATACCCAGTAATGCGATTACTGGGTCAAATGGTATTCCTTTTTGGTTTTGTTGAGATTCGAGTCTTGCTCTGTTGCCCAGCCTGGAGTGCAGTGGTGGAAACTAAGTTCATTGCAACCTCCACCTCCTGAGTTCCAGCGGTTCTCCTGCCTCAGCCTCCTGAGTAGCTGGGATTATAGCTGCATGCCACCATGATCAGCTAATTTTTGTATTTTTGGTAGAGGTAGGGTTTCACCATGTTGGCCAGGCTGGTCTTGAACTCTTGACCTCCAGTGATCCCCCCGTCTCGGCCTCCCAAAGTGCTAGGATTACAGGCATGAGCCAGAGCACCCAGCCCGTATTCATCATTCTGATTTCAACGCTTGTGCTACTAAGCGTTGAAAGCCAGGGAAGCCTTATCTGACTCCCCAGCCCCATGAGTCCCCCACCATACCCTCTCCTCCTACCCCACTGGGTGCATTCCTGAGAAGCATCTTATCTACTTTGTCATTTTAAAGTTGTTTGTGTGATTATTTGATTAATGCCTGCCTTCCCCAACAGAACTCAACATTCATGAGGGCAAATAATTTCTTCTTGGTCAACACTGCTTTCCTGATGTCTTCCCCAGGTCTCCTCAATAGATGTGTTAACTGAATAAATGGAAAGAGGATTGGGACGTTCTGAGGGAAGAGTGGCTTGTCAGGGAGAGCTATCAAGGTGGCCCAGGGTCCGGCCTTCATTTTGCAGGGTCAGGAACTTGGTCTGATCACTGTCCCTCAGTGGAGAAGACATGGGGCGTAATAATCATTTCTGAGATTTATTTAGTGCTTCTAAGAGTTGTATAGGAACCATCCCTCTTGTTTTACAAACAACTCTGCAGGCTGGGTGGTATTACTACTCTGACTTTACAGTGGGAGAAACAGGTGCAGAGAAGATGAGGGTAAGTGGTGTATCCAAGGTCACACAGGATGGGCAGAGCTCAGATTCACACTCAGATAGAGATAGGCTGGTTCTAGAGCCCACATTCTTCTTTTCTTTTTTTTTTTTTTTAGAAAGAGTCTCACTCTGTTGCCCAGGCTGGAGTACAGTGGCGTGAACTCAGCTCACTGCAGTCTCTGCCTCCCAGGTTCAAGCAGTTCTCCTATCTCATCCTCCTGAGTAGCTGGGATTACAGGTGCACACCTCCATGTCCAGCTATTTTTGTATTTTTAGTAGAGATGGGGTTTCACCATGTTTGCCAGGCTGGTCTCGAATTCCTGAACTCAGGTGATCTACCTGCCTCAGCTTCCCAAAGTGCTGGGATTACAGGCGTAAGCTACTGTGCCCAGCCTACACCCCACACTCCTAGCAGTTCTCTCCAGCAAAGCTCCCTGTTGCTGCATACACCAAGTGCCAGCTTTTTAATATTAATTTACAGTAATACACAAAACATCCAAGGCTAGTGTTTCTTTTTAATCAAGCCTCACTACAAGCCAAATTGTCATCTGAAGCCACTTAGGAGCATGGCTGCAGGGAGAAGGGAGCAGGTGTCAAGGCTGACACTTGGGGATATATGGCTGCAGCAGTCTGGTCTTTGGTCCCAGAGGTAGACAGGCAGTCACAGGTGAAGCACGTTGAACCGCGCCCCATCCCCGCCGGCAGCGAATGGGTAGACGCTACCAGCCCCTTCGTTTTCATTTTCTCAGCCTCTTTGGCCACTCAGGCTTCTGTCTTGAGAGTGACTTTGCTCGTCTCTTCCCTGATGTTCATGGGTTGATTTCATAATTTTCCTTGTAGAAGAAAGCTTTAGTTTTCCCGTGTTTCCAGGATCTTTCATGCCTTGACAGCAACCCTAAGCAACAGAAACTGTTTCTGTTCCCTTTTATTATTTGACATGGAGTCTCATTCTGTTGCCCAGGCTGCTGTACAATGGCACAATCTCAGCTCACTGCAACGTCTGCCTCCCGGGATCAAGTTGATTCTCATGCTTCAGCCTCCTGAGTAGCTGGGATTGCAAGTGTGCGCCACCATGCCTGGCTAATTTTTGTATCGTTAGTAGAGACGGGGTTTCTTCATGTTGACCAGGCTGGTCTCAAACTCCTGGCCTCAAGAGATCCGCCCACCTTGGCCTCCCAAAGTACTGGGATTATAGGTATGATCCACCGTGCCCGGTCTCCACTGCCTTTTGTGATGCTCAGGGAGGCTAGGTAATTTTCCCAAGGACACACAGGCAATGAAACAGGCTGGCCTCCCAGCCCAGGTCTGTTACGTTGCAGAGTTTTAACACCCAACCCCCCTGCTGTGCTGGTCTTCCCCCACCAGCATCAACTTACATTCCGTTAAGTACGTGACCAGTTGCCTAGCACACACTAGCATTCATAACGTGTTTGTATGCAGCAAGCATGTTATTGTGCATGGGAGTGTGAGTTCTGAAATAAGACTGCTTGCATGGGAATCCACGCTCGTTGGTTGTGTGACCTTGGGCACATTTGCTTGCCTCTCTAAAGTTAGGTTTCCTCTTCTGTGTGACCTTGGGCACATTTGCTCGCCTCTCTAAAGTTAGGTTTCCTCTTCTGCAAAATGGGATTGATGAGAGGAGTGGTCCTTCCCAGGATTTCTGAAAGGCTTAAAGGGACAAATGAGTGTGAAGCATTCAACACATCGCTTGGAACGGTGCCATGTTTCAGTGGGGGCTCCTTCAATGACTGTGACAGAAAGCCAGTTCTCACCAGTCTTTGGAAAGGATTAGGTGGCGATGTATTGGAAAGGCTGGTGGAAAACGAAGGCTTGAGGCTTGGCTAGAGGGAGGGCTCCTTTCCTCTTCTCCTTGATTTCTGCTGTGTTGGCCTGATTATGAGGGCCCACAGTGGGCCCTGGGCATTGCAGATCCATGTGATCATGTCCAGTTTACCAACAGCTTGCACACAAGCACCAGGGTGAGTCTCATGACTTCTGATTATCATAATTCAGACCATGTGCCCGTTTCTGAACCACTGGCTCCTGTGGCAGAGACAATGAGGTACTTTGTTTGGATGTGGGTCATATCACTCCGTCTCCTGGCTTCAAGGGGAGACAGCCCCATTAGAACCAACATGTCCTCAAAAAGGAGGGACAATGAACCCCAAAGCAGGGTGCATATGTGCTGGGTGAGGACCTGAGAAATGTCCACTTATATTTTTTTTGTCATATCATCATTATTATTAATTCTGTTGTCATCATTATTGCCATCTTTGTTACTTGGTTCCCTGTGATGATCGGGGTTAGGTTAAATAGGTGTATGAGTGTGGGAAAGCCAGGCTGACAGTTCAGCACGACCTTTTCCTTTTCTTTGGTCCAAAACTGGACGCCAACACTTCTGCTCACAATCTATTGGTCAGAACCCAGTCATGTGACACCTACCTGCAAGGAACACTGGGAAATGGAGTCCCTAGTGTCCTCCCCCATAGAGCATCCTCCATGCTGTTTCTCTTCTGCTGGCTTAATGCAGGTGAGGATGGCAGTCTTAGAAGCCACATGTTGAGGATGGCTTTGGAAAGATGGAAGCAAGATGAAAAGAGCTCCTCTGTGATCTAGAACAGCTGTTATTTGAGCAAGAAGTAATTTTTTAAATATGTTTGAGCCACTAAATATGTTGGGGCTTGTTACAACAGCTGGTAATACCTCTAATTAACATGTGCATTATTACCCTTCCTCCTCCCTGTCTTCCCATTGGAGGGAAAGGGCTAGGATAGTTATTTGGGGCTTGTGCCTGAGCTGCAGACTTAGGAAAGGGCTGCAGGAGATTTGAGTCCTCCACGTAGCTCCAGACCTCTTCTGAAATCCTACTACCTTGCATCTAAGGGACGACCTCTGAGAGGCCTCCTAAATGACAACCCATCATTGTAGACCTTTGGGTTTTGTCTTGGATACCCTAGGTGACAAAGTGGGCTGCCGTAAGAAAATATTAGATGTCAGTTTAATTGTAAAACGTGGAGTCTCCCTGGAGAGCAGTCAGAATGACTTCTACCTTTATGAGAAATTTTATTAGTGTGAATTGCCCTCAGGATGTTTAAACCGCCCCTCAGAGCTCCTAATGGCACCCTCCTAGTCATCATACATCACTAATGGGTGCTGAGCATCCAAACATCTCTTTACTGCATGGATTTAGTTGTCCTGGAGGACCTGTTTCTGATTAAATAATACATGATTTCAGAGTGTCTGACTACTGTCTATATGCTGAGGGCTGCACTTCTGGGTCCTAAGGTTCCCCAGCTTGAGACATTCCCATGAGCTTCCTTGACAGTGATCTACAGAAGCATTCCTCTTTGCCAGATGCTGAAGCTATGGTGCCTATCAGTTTTCCATGGGGGAGTGGAGGACCTGCAGATTTCTGGCCCCCACCCTAGAGAATCTGACTCAATAGATCTGGGTGTAGAACACGTATTATTAAAGGCACACCATTCACCTTGGGACTATGTATTGCAGATTTACGTTGCGTTAGCCTCTGTGCTTGTATCAAGGCTACATCTGAACATAGAGCACGCCACCTTGTTGTCTATGTGGCTCTTACTGTCTAAAGGGGACATGGCTTTATAGGTGAAAGTGGTGTGTGGTCCTGCGTATTCCTCCCACAGCCCGCCCTTCCTTCCCTCCTTCCCTCCTTCCGTCCTTTCATCCTTCCTTCCTCTTTCTTCCTTCATTCCTCTCTCTCTCTCTCTCTCTTTCTCTCTGTCTGTCTCTCCCCCCCTTCTCTGTTCCTCTCTTCTCCTCTCTCTCCTTTTCATTTTTCATTTCTTTTCTTTTTCCTTCTTGGCTTTTTCTTGCCTGATTCCCAATTCTCTCATTTGTCTTGTCTTGTCTTTTCTATGTGTGATGGAGTCTCACTCTGTTGTCCAGGCTGGGGTGCAGTGGTGCGATCTCAGCTCACTGCAACCTCCACCTCCTGTGTTCAAGCGATTCTCCTGCGTTAGCCTTTCAAGTAGCTGGGATTACAGGCATCTGCCACTACACCCAGCTAATTTTTGTATTTTTAGAAGAGATAAGGTTTCACCGTGTTGGCCAAGCTGATCTTGAATTCCTGACCTCAAGTGATCCACGTGCCTCAGCCTCCCAAAGTTCTGGGATTACAGGCGTGAACCACTGTGCCGGGCCACCAGTTCTCTAATTTTCTGTTACTCATAAACTTGATTCTCACCTAGTTGCATGCATCATCGTGACTACTGGCTCTCTCCTTTCTTGGACCTCTTGCCTGTGCCAAGACCCACTTTCTGTCTCATCAGCACTTGTAGGATCTTCCTTGTTAGCACTAATCACATCAATAGAGGACTCAGGCTGTTCAACTATTTGCAAAGTACTTAACTTTTCTGGTACTTGCCCCATCTGTAAAACGGGAATGATCATTATTTACCTGCCTGAGCGTATGTGACTTTGTTATGGGTTGAATTTTGTCCCCTCCCAAATTCATATGTTTAAGTCTTAAAACACCAGCTATCTTAGACTGTGAGAAAATCGGACTGTTCAGGTATAATTAGTCAAGATGATGTCATACTGGAGGAGGTGGACCCCAATCCAATATGGCCAGTGTCTTTGCTTTTTAAATTTGAAACAGAGCCTCCCTCTGTTGCCCAGGCTGGAGTGCAGTGACATCATCTCAGCTCACTGTATCTTCTGCCTCCCAGGTTCAAATGATTCTCCTGCCTCAGCCTCCCGAGTAGCTGGGACTACAGGCGTGCACCACCATGCTCAGCTAACTTTTGTATTTTTAGTAGAGATGGGGTTTCACCATGTTGGCCAGGTTGGTCTCGAACTCCTGACCTCAAGTGATCCACCCACCTTGGCTTCCCAAAGTGCTGGAATTACAGGCGTGAGCCACTGTGCCTGGCTTCAGTGTCCTTTTAAAGGGGACATTTAGACAGCAGGAGAGAACAATAGTGATGCCTGGAGTTACGTCGCCACAACTCAAGGATCACCAGGAAACCGTAGAACCTGATGCACGAGGCACACAGCAGGTTCTTCCATATAGCCCTGAGAAGGACCCAACCATGCGGACACCTTCATTTCAGACTTCTAACATCCAGAGCTGTAAGACAATAAAACATTCTTGTTTATGCCACCCAGCCTATGGCACTTTGCTCTGGTGGCCCTCGGGGTCTGCTATACCCTTTGAGCTTGAGACCTTTGACTCTTGAGCACAGTTGAAAGAACCTTATTCCCAGCAGTCCAAGGTACAGCAAGAGGATCTCCTGATGTGATGATGGTGGAGACAGCTGTGACATCACTATCTCCCATTTCTTAACTGCTTCAGTTGTGCCTGGCCTTTCTCTCATTTACTGCTCTTATCGACCCTGTGGGGTAAGCCTCTAGAACCCCATTTTAAGTATATAGAATCGGGGTTGAGAGATGTAAAGTGTCTTGCCCAGGACCAAGCAGCTGTTAGGTAGGGGAGTCAGGATGGGAACCCAGATCACTTCACAACGGGCATGCATTTCACCTCCACCCTATAAAGTCTTGAAGCTAAGCTGTAAACACTGGTGTTCAGTAGGTGTTACTCTCCTTGGCAGGATTTCTTAACATCCACACTATGGACGTTTCAGCTAGAACATTCTATGTTGTTAGAGGGATATTCTGTGCATTGTAGAATGTTTAGCAGCAACCTTGGCCTCTACCCATGAGAGACCAGTAGCAGCCACCTCTTCCCAACCCATTCCCAGTTGAGACAACCAAAAACGTCTGTAAACATTCCAAAACATCCCTTGAGAGGCAAAACTATCCCCAGTTGAGGACCACCGCTCTAGGGAAGTCCCTTTTAAAGTCACAGACCAGGTTGGGTGCGGTGGCTCATGTCTGTAATTCCAGCACTTTGGGAGGCTGAGACGGGAGAATCACTTGAGGTCTGGAGTTCGAGACTAGCCTGGCCAACATTGTGAAACCCCATATCTACTAAAAATAGAAAAATTAGCTGGGCATGGTGGTGGGAGCCACTCTAGAGGCAGAGGCAGGAGAATCGCTTGAACCCAGGAGGAGGAGATTACAGTGAGCCAAGTTTGCACCACTGCACTCCAATCTGCGCAACAAGAGTGAAACTCTGTCTCAAAAAAAAATAATAAATAAAATCACAGTCCAGGAGGTCTGGGAAGGTGGGAGGGGTACTTTAGGACAGGCTCAGAGGAGGACTTGAGCTTGGGGTATGCTCAGGGGAGCTGTTCATTGGGCCACCACAGGCTTTCTGGGGTGGGCTGTGGCTCCAGCAAAGGGACAGGGGTGGGAAAGAGCATTTATTTTGCAGGAGACAGGATCACTTCACATTGTTAAATCCTGGGAAATCGAGGTTGGGATTGCATGGCCAATTTTGATTATTATTTGTTCATGTTGTCATCTATCTTTAAAGTGTGGATGTGGAAAATTGAGAACCCACAAAGGCTCAGAAATGGGGGTGATAGAACTAGCTTCTTTCTTTAAGTTCATTCTAGCAGTCACCCATATTTTTTACTGCTGTGCTCTGAGCTTGCTGGCTCATGCCCAGGCCTGAGATCAGTGCTTTATCAAAAGTGGCTTCATCCAGGAATCTTCATTCATGGGGTGGCGGGTTGTGGGACTGGCAGGAATTGTGAAGAGTTGTGAAGTCTGTGCAGTGTACAGTAAGTGTCTCAACAGGCTCTTCTCCTCCCCTTTCTGCCTAGAGACCCAGATAGAGATGGCCTAGGGTGGAGATCTCACGATAGTGATTTTAAAATGCTTTCTACGTCTTTACACTAATGCCGAGGGGCTAAAGCATATAAAATAAGTTACACCCTCCTAATTTTTAAAAGCATCGTAATGAATTATATGAGAATGCATTGGAGGAAGCTTCAGATGTGTTAGCTTCAGAATTTTTCTGGTTTTGCCTCTAAAAGTGCAGTAGAGGTAAGTAGGGAAAGAGAAGGAATTATCCTTCATAGCGGGTGGGAGAAGGAATCAAAGAAGAGGACAAGAATGTATTCAGAAGGTTAGTAAATATTCTTCATGTAGGCTAGGGGCTGGGGACTCTGGATTGGTGCACAAAGGCTGTATACACAAGTGAAATTGCAGAAATTGAACTCTAATGGTTTGAATCACAAGCATCATGTTTTAATAGGCCTTATGATGTATACTGGGCTAATTTCAAAAGGAAATATGCCCCCAGTAAATACTCTTGATGGCAAAGATACGAGTTTCCCTTCAGTGTGGATAGTTTCATTGCTGGGGAAGGGGTGATGAGCTGCAGGAACACTGAGAGGTTCCTTGCTTGAACACACATTTTTTTTTTCCAACGGTGGCATGAGTGCTTGTGCATGTTACAGAGATGCAAGGAGCATTTAAATCTGAGTAGACTCCATGATAACTTCAAACAGAGGCCTGGCTGAAAACCCTCCTGGGCCCTGGCAGATTTCTCAGCATGGATGAGATATTATCCACTCCTGATGAAGATTGATTCGAAAATAACTGGGTTCTCAAAGATCCTAATTCTGGGAATCAATTAGATTAATCGGCCTTGTAAAACGACTGTGTGGAGTGTGTCTCAAGGTTACTGGGGAAATTCTGAAGCCATCAGAGTGACTGGCTCCCTTAGTGTGATGTGGCCTGTTCTGTTGGTAGGTTTGATTTGGTTTAAAGTGTGGCTTTCATAGGGAGCTGGGTTACCTTCTCCCAAAGAGAGGTGGGCAGGGGTGTTGGTCAGAATTCTAAGATGCAAACAACAGAAAGTGACTGGGGGTGATGTAAGGAGACCAGGAATTGCTGAGATGGTGATGTGAAGCCCACACAATCAGAGGCTGTGCTGCCGAGGTTGGTGTCCCCAAATCACACCACTGAGCCAATCCTGGGAGGATGTGGTTGCCATGGGCACTGGACATGCCTGCTACTGCCACCTGCCAGGTCCCTGCCGCGTTGTGCACCAGCTCTCAATTCACAATCTGGAGTGGGTGCATCTGATTGAGCCTAGTCAGGTGACTGCATCGTAGCTGCAAGGGCTGCTGGGAAATGGGAATCAGGCATTTTCAGCTTCAGTGGTGGGTGCTGGACTTGGTCATCTACTAAGTCACATACTGTATTAAAGTTGGATATATGTCTACACAAAAGAGATTTTACTAAGGAGAATTGACTCATACAATCAGAAGATGAGGTCCCCCAATAGGCTGTCTGCAGGCTGTGGAAGAAGAAGGCCAGGGGTGGCTCCTACTGCATCCGAAAGCCTCAAAAGCAGGGAAGCCAACATCGCAGCCTTCAGTCTGTGGCGGAAGGCTTGAGAGACCCCAGCAAACCACTGGTGGGGCCTGTGATGTGCTAGAGTTGGAAGCATTCAGCACAGAAGAAAGATGAAAGCCAGAAAACTTAAGAAGCCAGCTATCCCACCTTCTTCCACCTGCTTTGTTCTAGCATGCTCACATCGATTAGATGGTGCCCACTTACACTGAGGGTGTGTCTTCCTCTCCCAGTCCACTCACTGAAATATGAACCTTCCCTGTCAGCACCCTCATAGACACACCCAGAAACAATACTTCACCAGCTACGTAGGAATCCTTAGATCTAAGAATCCTAAGTTATTTTAGGCAATCCAATCAAGTCGACACCTAACATTAACCATCGCACATCCAATAGGGAATTTATTAAACCCAAGAAAGATGCTACAGATATGAGTGGCCATATAAAATGACCAGTTTTCAGAATGGAGGAATAGATATTCATCCATTCGTTTAGAAAATATTTACCAGGGGCTTACAGTGAGCCAGTTCTGCATGCCTGGGAGATTGCAATGAATAAAACAGACACAAATAACTATCCTCATGGGGCTTACATTCTACTGGGTAGAGACAAAAAAATCTTATAGAGGTGCATTCTATAATCTGATTATAATTCTATAATTCTATAATTCTGATTATAATTCTATAATCAGAAGCTGGTAGAGACCTGCAGTTACTTACATTTGAAAAGATTAACTGAAATTCATTAATGTTAGTCACAGCGGTTTAGTCAAAGTTCTTTAGTCACAGTAGCCACATTTCAGGTGCTCAGTAGCCACATGTGCTACTAGTGTCTACTGTAATGAGCAGCTCCTCAACTTGAAATCCAAACTCTCACCTGAATATCATCAGCTAATCTACAGTCTCCAAATTTGGTATGGAAGAGGGCATGAGTGTGGTCCGTCCTGGGGCACAATTCCTTTCCAGCTGTAAGGCTGTGAAACTCAAGACACATGTTATCAGGTTCCGAAGTGCAGAGGTGGGATAGGCACAGGATAAAAGTGACAGGCATTCTGATTCCAAACAGAGGAAAATGCAAAGTGAAAAGCATCACCAGTCCCAAGAGATTTACAAATCCAGCTGGGAAAGTTCCCTACTGTTTTCAGCCCTAGGAATAATCTTCTGTTTTGCAGCTCTAACTTCTGGGCTCAGAGCTCTGCCCTCTGGGTCATGCTTCCTTTTTTAGTGAAAGGTAGCATGTATTTTGCAGCTGTTCATTTCAGTCTGTTTCTTGATTGCAGAATTTGAGAAATCCAAGAGCCTTCTTTCAATTTGTATTTTCTCTTTCCCTCTTGGGCCGGGTGACATTGTTTCTGCTGGTATAACTTCCTCAAGAACTTTGTGCTTCTCTCATGTATGTCACCAGGTTCTCCACATTTGACAAAAGACTTGTTCACAGACATTTCTGAGATGATATCTAATTTGGGCTACTGCTTAGATGGCTGAAGAGGGGCCTGCTATAAGAGGCACACCCTTTAATACTTCAAAGACTTTGCATTGAGTGGGTACACTGAAGTTTTGGTCTTTCTGATGCATTAGTAAAAGATTGTAAAGCCACACACTGAAATCTTTCTCTAACCCACTTTCCTGACAGGGAATCTCTTAGTTTTAGCATCTTTCACCTGCCGGGCAGGTTGGGAAGTTCCCAAATCATTAAGCCCTGTTTTTCTTTCCCTCTCTCTTTTGTTGAACAGTTCTTCCCTCAACTTCTTTCTTTCTTCTCGGATTTTTCTATAGGTATCCTGAAAACACAAGGCTGCACTTTCAGCACTTTGCTTGGAAGTCTCCTGTCTAGGTCTTTTTCTTTTTCTTTTTTGAGAGTGAGTCTTGCTCTGTTGCCCAGGCTGGAGTGAAGTGGTATGATCTTGGCTCATTGCAACCTCTGCCTCCTGGGTTCAAGTTATTCTACTGCCTCAGCCTCCTGAGTAGCTGGGATTACAGGTGTCCTGAACCACACCTTGCTAACTTTTGCATTTCCAGTAGAGAGGGGGTATCACCATGTTGGCCAGGCTGGTCTTGAACTCCTGACCTCAGGTGATCTGTCCACCTTGGCCTCCCTTGGCTGGGATTACAGGCATGAGCCAGTGCTTCTGGCCCTGTCTGGGTCTTACTGTACACCCCACAGAAAGTCAATCACTGAGGTAACAAGTATTTCCAGTGATGAAGGGTTTGTTACAGGTGATGTCAGCTGGATAAATTGGAAACAAACCTCAAATTTGCCCCGAGTCCCACTAACGTTAGGAGTTTACATAGCAGAGAAGGGAAATGTAGCAAGGAAGAGGATTTGGTCAAGAGGGAGCAGGTAGTTGAATGAGGGGCGTAACATGTCATTGTAACATGTGTGGGAAGACGTGATTAGGGAGGGGTGAGAAAGGGGGAGTTGGTCAACAGACAGCAGGTGCAGCTGTACCTGTCTGTGCAAATGTAGGTTTCTCATGCCTCAGTTCTCTGGGCATCTGGCTTCCTGGAAAATTGGGCTGGTTTAAATTGCTTACATAGTTTTATTTCCACATAACTGCAGAACATGCTCTGCTAAGCTTTCTGTCACTGCATAATAAGGATCATCTTCTCCCCAGTTTTAAATAGCAGGTTTCCCGCTTCCTTATGAGTACTCACTGGAAGCATCCTTCATGTCCATATTTCTCATACTTCCACCAGCAGTGTGTTCATGTTGATTTAGGTTTTCTCTAAGGCAGTTTAGGCTTTTCTGTAGTCTTTCTCACTGCCTTCTGAGCCCTCACCAGCAGTATGTTTAATGTTCGCATATATATTAACGGTCTGTTCAAGGCAATTTAGGTTTCTTCTGTTATGCTTTTCAAAATTCTTTTAGTCTCTATCGACTGCCCAATTCCAAAGCCAATTCCACGTTTTTAGATGTTTGTTCCAGCAGCACATTACTTCTTTTTTTTTTTTTGAGACGGAGTTTCGCTCTTGTTACCCAGGCTGGAGTGCAATGGCATGATCTTGGCTCACCGCAACCTCCACCTCCTGGGTTCAGGCAATTCTCCTGCCTCAGCCTCCCAAGTATCTGGGATTACAGGCATGCGCCACCATGCCCAGCTAATTTTTTGTACTTTTAGTAGAGATGGGGTGTCACCATGTCGACCAGGATGGTTTCAATCTCTTGACCTCGTGATCCACCTGCCTCGGCCTCCCGAAGTGCTGGGATTACAGACGTGAGCCACCGTGCCCGGCCAGCAGCACATTGCTTCTAGGAACCAAAACGTGTATTAGTTTTCTATTGTTGCTCTGTCAAACTACCACAAATGTAATGACTTACGCCAACAAAATTGTACCATTTTATAGTTATCTAGGCCCAACATCTGGCATGTGCCTTACTGGGTTGACATCAAGGTGTTGGCAGAATTTCCTCACTGGAGGCTGGAGGAGGGAGTCTGTTTCCTTGCTCATATGTGGTGGTGGCAGAAATCACTTCCTTGCGGTTGTAGGACTGAGGTGCCTGTTTTCTTGCCAGCTAAAAACAGAAGGTTGTTCTCAGCCTGCAGAAGCCATTACAGTCCTTGGCTTGTAACCTCCTGCCCCCGTGTTCAAAGCCAGTGATGGCTGGTTGAATCCTTCTCATGTTTCATTTCTTTGACTTTTCTCAGACCCAGTTGGGAAAGATGCTCTCTGCTTTTAAGAATTTTTGTAATTAGGTTGAGCTCATTTGGATAATCCAAGATAATCTCCTTCTCTCCAGCTCTATGTCTTTAATCTGCAAAGTCCTTTTTGACACCTAAGGGAACATATTCACAGATTCTGGAGATTAAGCTGTGGGTGTGTTTTAGGAGGGCATTACTGTGCCTCCCACAAGACTTACACAGCTTTCCTACACTCACTAAGAGCTGTGACTCCAGATAATAAGGGTAGGATAAGAGCCACAGTGATACCATGAATGTGTCCAGGTCTTTGGTGACACACGAGCCTGGAACCCCAGAGCAGTCATATCCTGACCCCACAGGCACAAAGCTGTGGTTGACTCAAGCAGGGACGTGGACGGAGACATCAGTAACCAGGCGGTCTGAGCTCTAGGGGGAGGGTGTGGAGACACAGAACAAAGGCTATGAGCCTCAAGTTGTCCGATCGGTGTAGATTCAAACGCCATCTCTCCTACTTAATCTTGAAAAAGTTAATAAGCTCCTTTGAGCCTTGGTTTTATTAGCTTGAAAATGCAGGTAATAGCGTCCATGAAAATAACCAGAGAGAGGCTTTCTAAAAGAAAATATTTATTTGGGAATATGGACTTGCAGTGGGACTATGTGTGCTTTAATAAACTGCTATTCAGGAAGATAAAAGAAGACGAAGGCTTTTAAAGGAAAAATAAGGAGGATGACATAATTGTTTTGAGATAATGATCCCTGCAGCCAGTAAACAAGGGTAGCACCAGCCTGAGGTTGGACAGGCGGTTACTAGGCAGCTGTCCTCACAGAAGTGTGTGTTGGTGTGAGGTTGCAGTGGCATTTGTGCAAGGTTGTGTTTTTTGCAGAGTCTTTTGTGATCAGGTATTTATACATCAGAATCTTCTCTTCCTGGCCTTCCCCGGCTTTGTTTCTTAGGTTATTTATGTATTTATTTTTCAACACAAGTGGCTCCATTTTGATTCTGACACCTTGCACAATTCCTACATCCAGGGTCACTTCTGGGAGAGGGTTCAGCAGAGCCAGTGAAACCCGTAGTGGCACGGCTCCCACACACAGACGGCTTTAGGAGGGGCCTTGAAAACAGGTTGGGAGATGTATGTTGATTTCTGAAATTCTTCTGAGGACAGGCAAGACCTGTCTTTCAGACTCTCTTGTGCCTTCTTGAGGGCGTGTGGTCCTCAGACATCTGAGCTTCTAGGTGCTCGGTTCAGGGTAAGTGCAGGAAGCGCTGGGAGACTCTGGGTCCCAGGCGGGTCCCAGGCAGGTCCCAGGGTACATGGAAGGCTGGGGCCTCACGGGAATGCAGGGGAATCACCCTGTGCCCTTACTCGTTTGTTTTTAAACCTTCTTCCAAGGGAGTGATGGGGCCAGGTACGATGGCTCACAGCTGTCATCCCAGCACTTTGGAAGGCTGAGGTGGGCAGATCACCTGAGGTCAGGAGTTCAAGACTAGCCTGGCCAACATGACGAAACCCCATCTCTACAAAAAATACAAAATTAGCCAAGTGGTGGCACCTGCTTGTAATCCCAGCTACTCGGAAGGCTCAGGCAGGAAAATCACTTAAACCCAGAAGGCGAAGGTTGTATTGAGCCAAGATCTCAAGGCTGGCAACAGAGCAAGACTCTGTCTCAAACAAAAAAACAAAACAAAACAGAAAATACAAGGGCCTGATGGCATCAGTTAATTTGTAAATGTGAGAGATGGTGAGATTTTTGTTTTCCATTTTTCCTCTCCCTCCCCTACACCATTATGTTCTCACATCAAGCAATACAAAAGAAACTAAAATGAAACCTTGAATTCTGCTTAGATATATATACGTATTTTTTTTAAAGCATTATCATCTTGGAAAGTTGGATTTAAATTGGAAGAGTGACATGGAATCTTTAAAATGACTTTATTTTGGTCACAAGAGAAGTAGGAATTTAACATTTAAGAGGTAAACAAGTATTTTATGCATGTTTCAAGGAGGGTTTTGGCTTTGACAGGGTAAAATTATTTTTGATTGGAAAAAGTACATTTCAGCATTTAAGGAAGATTTTTGTATTCCTTTTTCTTCTGTTCTGATTTCTGCCAGTCTTCTCGGATGGAATGCAGTTCTTTTTCTAAAGGTAAGAGACAGTTAAGAATGCAGGTATTAAATAGTGAGAGTGCTGAACAGAAAAACAAAGGAAGCTGAAGACTTTTATAAACTCAAAAGGATCTAGGGTCTTAGAAACCATTTGGCACTGCTGAAATACCAGTTTGTTTATACCTTTGAACATAGAGTTCTCCAAATTATTAGATGTAGCTTGTGGGCTGTTAATAGCTACACTTTAAAGGAGGGAGCTGGGATTACAAGCGTGTACCAGCATGCCTTGCTAATTTTGTATTTTTAGTAGAGATGAGGTTTCACATGTTGGCTAGGCTGGTGTTGAACTCTTGACCTCAGGTGATCCACCCGCCTCAGCCTCCCAAAGTGCTGGGATTACAGGCATGAGCCGTTGTACCTGGCCCCATTACTACCTTGGAACAAGGTTGAAAAACAAACAATTAGGGACACAGGATGATTACCCTGCGTTCCTGTGAAAACACTGGCGTAAAGAGATTTATGTGTATTATGAAATATCAGGAGCAGGATAAAGTAGCTAATATTTCACCAGGATTTTTCATTTGTTGGTTGGTTTGATGTGTGGCACACTGATTAAGTCTTAGCATTCCCAAACTAACTTTGAGGAATATTACACATTTTTCTATGGTAAAATTTAGTCGAATTTGAAAGAAGCGGTTTAGTATAACCCAGGGAAATCCACAGTAATGGAGCTTGAGTGGTATTTCTTAAACTGTGGCTTGTGAAATGGCTGCGTCAGAATCACCTGAAAGGTTTGTTAAAAATCCAGCTTTCTGGCTTTGATCTTAGACTTATTGTATAAAAATCTCTGGCACTGACATCATGGACTCTGACTTGTTAAAAATACCCTAAGTGTTTCCTGCTAAAAGTAAGGTCTGTGGACTGGCAGGATCAGAATCACCTGGAGGTTTCTGGCGTGCACAATCCCAGCCCCACCCCAATTGCACTGAATCTAAATCTGAATCTTCAATTTGTTGAATTTTATTTTACATTTTTAGACAGAGTCTTGCTCTGTTGCCCAGGCTGGAGTCCAGGGACGTGATCCCGGCTCATTGCAACCTCCACCTCCCAGGTTCAAGTGATTCTCCCGCCTCAGCCTCCTGAGTAGCTGGGACCACTGGCACGTACTGCCACGCCTGGCTAATTTTTGTATTTCTAGTAGACATGGGGTTTCACCGTGTTGGCCACGTTCACCTCAAACTCCTGGTCTCAAGTGATCCTCCCATCTGGGACTGCCAAAATGCTGGAATTACAGGTGTGAGCCACCGTGCCAGGCCTGAATCTGCATTTTTAAGAAAAGCTCTAGGTGATCGATGTGTATGTTTAAGATAAGAAGCACTGGAGTAGAGAATAAAGCGTCTAATTTTGCTATATATCTTGCTGTCATGCTTTGTATTGTGAACACTGAAAATCTGAGCGAGGTCTCAGTTAATTTAGAAAGTTTATTTTTTCAAGGTTGAGGACACGCACTCATGACCCAGCTTCAGGAGGTCCTCATGACATATGCGCAAGGTAGTTGGGGCACAGCTTGGTTTTAAATATTTATTTTAGGGAGATATGAGACATCAGTTAGTACCGTTAAGATGTACATCGGTTCCATCTGGAAAGGCAGGAGAACTCAAGCAGGGAGGGGCTTCCAGGTCACAGGTAGGTGAGAGACAAGGGGTTGCTTTCCTTTGAGTTTCTGATTAGCCTTTCCCAAGGAAGCATTCAGATATGCATTTATCTCAGTGAGCAGAGGGGATGACTTTGAATAGAATGGGGGGCAGGTTCCCCTAAAAAATTCCCAGCTTGACTTTTCCCTTTAGCTTAATGATTTGGGGGCCCTAAGATGTGTTTTCCTTTCACGGTGTCTTTATATCTTGCTCTAATTATTTATTTCATTTTTAAAACTATTTAAACAAGGAGGAGTATTTTAGTTAAAACAAAATCGTAGTTGAAAGGATAGGCTTAGTAATTCCTCTGTTGTTGACTATTCTGTAGAAAACATTGCTGTTCAGATCAGGGGCCTGTTTAATTTTTTCAGATTGTATTTCAGTCTGTTTTGGGGAACAGGTGGTTGTTAGTTGCATGAATAATTTCTTTAGTGGTGATTTCTGAGATTTTGGTGTACCCGTCACCAGGGGCCTATTTAAAGGAACCACTGTTCAATTGCGATCAAAATATATACCAACTTTATTTAAACTGGACAAAGAACACATTCTCTTGAGGGTTGATCTTATTCTGGATTTATGGATGTGAGGGTAGCTGTCAGGTCCAGAGCACGGGATGTCTGTCAACAGTAACTGCTCTATATCGGTTAATTCCACCTCCCCTTCTATGCCAACCCATGAATTGCTTACAGTCATTTCAATTTAGTAACACAGATACTGATTTTTTTATTTAATTTTATTTTTTTTAATGAGATGGAGTCTCACTCTGTTGCCCAGGCTGGAGTGCAGTGATATGATTTCGGCTCACTGCAACCTCCGCCTCCTGGGTTCAAGCAATTCTCCTGTCTCAGCCTTCTGAGTAGTTGGAATTACAGGCATGCACCACCATGCCTGGGTAATTTTTTTTTTTTTTGTATTTTTGGTAAAGGTATGGTTTTACCATATTGGCCAGGCTGGTCTTGAACTCCTGACCCTGTGACCCCCTGCCTTGGCCTCCGAAAGTGCTAGGATTATGGGCACCCAGCCACAGATACTGATTTTTCTGAATTCATTTACCTTGCATTTCAATCTAGTAAAACAATGAAAGGATGGATTTTAAGTAAATAAAAAGACCGCCCCAAACTTCCACTGTTATTTAGAAATGCATTGATTTTTAGCAAGGAGAATGAAAACTGTCAGTTTGAAATATTAATTTCATGAGTTTTCAAGTAAGAAGGCCAAAATTATGTTTTATTTCTTTGTGGGTTCTATGATTTCATACTTTGCCATCCATATTCATCAATAAGGCAGAGTCCCATAAGGTTCAGTGTCCACTCAATGACCCATTCCAGAGAACATAATTCAGCAGTTAGAAATTATTTTAAGAGTCACTTATAAATATTAGAAGGACCAGTACCTGGTACTCAATCATGGCTGAGAATAGTGCCAACTTCCACCAGCCAGAGTAGAAAACCTCATAGTTTATAAGATGTTGGGTAGAGCACTCAGAAGGTTCTTGCCTCAGGAATGGGGAATAATTAACCATAGATTAAGCATGACTCTTGTCCCAGCTAACAAATCTTAAAAGTAAGACTTAGAGGGATCAAAGTGTTTCCAAGTAACTTAACTATATCCCAGAACAAAGGTCAAGGCTTTTTTTTTTAATTGCATTTTAGGTTTTGGGGTACATGTGCAGAACATGCAAGATAGTTGCATAGGTACACACGTGGCAGTGTGTTTTGCTGCCTTCTGCCCCTTCTCCCTTATTTGGCATTTCTCCCCGTGCCATCCCTCCCCCGTTCCCCCACCCCCCGCTGTCCCTCCCCTATTTCCCCCAATAGACCTCAGTCTGTGGTGCTCCCTTCCCTGTGTCCATGTGTTCTCATTGTTCATCACCCACCTATGAGTGAGTATATACGGTGTTTCCTTTTCTGTTCTTGAGTCAATTTGCTGAGAATGAAGGCTATTTATTAGAATGCCTTAATATCAAGCCCAAACAGGTTGCAAAGAAGCGTGAAAATACAACCCAAAATGAGGAGAAACATCACTCAGTTGGAATTAATGTAGAACTATCAAAAATGTTAGAATTAGCAGAGAAGGACCTGTTTAAAAAATTAAATTGAGAAGACTAAAAAAGACCCAAATCAAAACTCTAGAGATAAAACTCTGTGATATTTGAGATGTAAATACACGGGATGAGATCAACAGCAGATTAGACACTGCATATGGCCGGGCACGGTGGCTCTTGCCTATAATCCCAGCACTTCGGGAGGCCAAATGGGTGAGTCACCTCAGGTCGGGAGTTTGAGACCAGCCTGACCAACATAGAGAAATCCTGTCTTTACTAAAAATATAGAAAAATTAGCTGGGCGTGGTGATGCATACCTGCAATCCAGCCACTCAGGAGGCTGAGGCAGGAGAATCACTTGAATCTGGGAGGTGGAGGTTGTAGTGAGCTGAGATTGCTTGGTCACACTTCAGCCTGGGCACAAGAGTGAAACTTCCTCTCAAACAAAAAGACATTGCACATACGCAAAACAGATTAGTGAACATGGTGACATAGTAACAGAAACTGTCCCAAACTAAACACATGGAGAAAAAAATAATAATGAAAAGAAATAGGAACGGCATTAGTAATCTCTGAAACAACTTCAAGGAATTAAATGTATGTGTAAATAAAATCCCTAAAGGAATAGGAGAAATAGAGAGACAGATAAATAAAATTTTTGCAGAGCGTGGGTAAAAATTTTCCACATTTCATGAATATCACAAAGCCAGAGACCTGAGAAAGTCAATGAACAGCAGGCAGAAGAGACTCTATAATAGGCACATCATAATCAATGTTCAAGCTCAGAGATAGAAAAACTTAAAAGCATCCAGAGGGAGAAACAAGACAGATAACTTACAGAGGCACCAAGATAAGGGTGACAGAGTATTTTTTTTTTTTTTTTGGTCGAAAATAATGGAAATGAAAAGACAGGGAGTGAAACAACAAAACAAAAACAAAAACACCAAGGCCGGGCGCGGTGGCTCACGCCTGTAACCCCAGCACTTTGGGAGGCTGAGGTTGGTGGATCACGAGGTCAAGAGATCGAGACCATCCTGGTCAACATGGTGAAACCCCGTCTCTACTAAAAATACAAAAGATTAGCTGGGCATGGTGGCGCGTGTCTGTAATCCCCGCTACTTGGGAGGCTGAGGCAGGAGAATTGCCTGAACCCAGGAGGCGGAGGTTGCGGTGAGCCGATCGCGCCATTGCACTCCAGCCTGGGTAACAAGAGCGAAACTGTCTCAAAACAAACAAACAAACAAAACACCAAACCTAAAATAACTGCAAGGGGAAATAGTCAAATCCAGAATTAAGGCTGAATGTCAATACACTGCTTGCCACCATTGATATAAAGAGAAGACAGAAAGTATATAAAAGATTGAACAATGTAACCAACCAGTTTGACCTAATTGAAGCTTGCAGAGCACTCCGCCCCAGACAACAGAATACACATTCTTTCCAAGTGCACTCAAAACATTCACCCAAATTTTATTTGGTAAAATAAATTAATTTCTGGGTCATAAAACCAGTCTCAGTAATTTCAGAAGCATTCAGGTCATACAAAGGAAGTTCTTGGGTCACCGTAGAAAGAAACTGGAAATCGGCAGCAGAAGGAACTCTGGGAAATCCCCAGGGTTTTGGAAACTGGCCATATTAAGTAACTCATGCATGGAGAGAGGGGTTAAAGAGAAATTAGAAACTATTTGGAATTGAGTGAAAATGAAAAGACAGCATATCAAAATTTTGTGGGATACTGTTGAAAGGGAAATGTATGTAGCACTAATTAGACAAAAAGAAAGTTCTCCAATTTCACTTTAAGAGACTGGAATGCAAAGAACAAATTTAACCCAAAGTAAGCAGAAAAAAACAATAAAGATCAGAGTGAAATTAATGAAATGATAAACAGAAAAACAATAGAGAGAAATCAATAAAACCAATAGCTAGTTCTTTGGTAAAATCAATAAACTGAGAAGCATCTAGCTAGAATAATCAGGATTTTAAAAAATCAAATACTAAAGATAAGACTTTGTCTGAGACATACTTATCTTAAGGCATATCTGTACCTTTTTTTTTTTTTGAGACTGAGTCTACTCACTGTGTCACCTAGGCTGGAGTGCAGTGGTGTGATCTCTGCCCACTGTAATCTCCGACTCCTTCGTTCAAGGTACTCTCCTGCCTCAGCCTCCCAAGTAACTGTGACTACAGGCATGCGCCACCATGCCCAGCTAATTATTCTATTTTTAGTGGAGACGGGGTTTCACCATGTTGGCCAGGCTGGTCTTGATCTCCTGACTTGGTGATCCACCCGCCTCGGCTTCCCAAAGTGTTGGGATTACAGGTGTGAGCCACCGCACACGGCCACCATAACTATATCTTAAAGATAATACGGGAATATTGTGAACAACTTTATGCTCATAAATTTGACAAAATTAATGAAATAGATAAATTCCTTGGAAGATATAAACTAGTAAAGCTAATTTAAAAACTAGGTAACCTTATATCAAGTTTTAGAGGTTGAATTTGTAGTTAAAAACCTTCCTACAAAGACAAATCCAGGTACAGATGTCCTTACAATTAAATTGCTTTTTTTTGTTTTTTGGTTTTTTTTTTGAGATGGAGTCTTGGTCTGTTGCCCAGGATGGAGTGGTGTGCAGTGGCACATTCTTGGCTCACTGCAACCTCCACCTCCTGGGTTCAAGCAGTTTTCCTGCCTTGGCCTCCTGAGTAGCTGGATTGTAGCCACCTGCCACCACACCTGGATAACTTTTATATTCTTTAGTAAAGATGGGGTTTCACTATGTTGGCCAGCCTGGTCTTGAATCCCTGACCTCTGGTGATCCGCTTGCCTCCGCCTCCCAAAGTACTGGGGTTACTGGTGTGAGCCACCATGCCCCCTACCCTTACTATTAAATTCTAACAAATATTTGGGAAAGAAATAATATCAGTTCTATACAAACTATTCCAGGAAATTGAAGAGGAAAGAATACTTCCTTATTTATTTATTTTATTTATTTTGCTATTTATAATAGCAAAACCTGACCGAGAAATTATAAGAAGAGGAGATTGAAGTCCAATATCAGTCATTAATGTAGATGCAAAAAACAAGCAAACAAACTAAAACACAATTTTGACAAAGCAAATACAACAGTGTATAAAAGGGTAATTTATCATGGCCAAGGGCTGTATATGTTAGGTTGGTTTCACATTCAAGTGTAATCCATCATGTTAAGAAATAAAAAGTGAAAAACACATGATTATCTCAATGGGCATAGAAAAAATATTTGTCAGAATCTAACTTTTATTCTCAATTAAAAAAACCAACCTCTCACTGATTAGGAGTATAGGAAAATTAATCTGATAAAATATATCTATGAAAAATCTCTATTTTTTACTTAATAGTGAAAGACTGCATGCTTTCTGCTTAAGATCGGGAACAAGGATGTCTGCTCTTAACCACTTTTTTTTCAACACTGTAGTGGCATAAGTCACTATAGGGTGGGAGACATAAATAAAACCCAGAAAGTAAAGGAAGAAATAGACCTGTCTTTATTTACAGATAGCAAGATGATCTATTATAAAATCCAGTGAAATCTAAAAGTTTTTTAGAACAACTATGAGTTTAGTGAGATTACAGAACAACAAGATCATTATACAAAAAGCAATTGTATTTCTATGTAATAACAAAGAAGTAGAAATTAAAGTAAAAAATACTGTCTATGATAGTATCAAATCAAAGAATAAGGAATACATGGGATAAATTTGACTAAATTTGTATGATTCATACATAAAAATAACAAAACATTAATGAGAGAAATTAATGAAGAACTAAATAATTGGAGAGGTGATTACAAGTCAGAAAAGGTTGAATACTGTTAAGGTGTCAGTTCTCCCCTATTGATCTACATATTCAATGCAATCCAAACCACAATTTCATCTAGGCTTTTTTGTGGGGTAGACACTCACAAGCTGATTTTGAAATTTATATGAACAATGAAAGACCTAAAATAACTAAAACAACATTGAAAAAGAACAAAGTTAGAGGACTAGCATGATCTAGTTTCAAGGTTTATTACAAAGTTATTGTAATGAAGACAGTATACTATTGACATCAAGGTAGATACCAGGGTCAATGAACAGTAAAGAGAGTTCAGTGGAGTAGAATCATCTTTTCAACAAGTGGTGTTGAAATACTTGGACATCCGTGTGCAAACAAATGAATTCCAATTTATATCTTGTGGCATATACAAAAATTAATGAAAATGCATCGTACACTCAGACATGCAACCTAAATCTGTAAACCTTCTAAAGATACTGCAGGAGGAACATGTGTGATGTTACGCTAGGCAGAAATTTCTCAGATATGCCACCGAAAGCGAGATCTATTAAAAATTGATAAATTTAATATTTGGCAAATTGAACTTCATCGAAATGAAAAACTCCGCACTTTGAAAAACAGTTAAGAGAATGACAAGCAACATGTCTGGAGAAAACATTTACAAACTATGTATCTGATAAAGGACTTACCTGTAGAATGGGCAAAGAACTCTCAAAACTCAATAAAAGGAAAATACCCAATAAAACGATGATAAAATATTTAAACAGACATTTTTACCAAATTAGATACACATGGCAAATAAGCACATTAAAATGTGTTCAACTTTATTAATAATTAGGGAAATACAAATTGAGACCACAATGAGATATCATTATACATCTTTTAGAATGACTAAAAGGAGGAGGACTGACCACACCAAGTCTTGGCAAAGGTGAGGAGGAACTGGAACTCTTATACACTGCTCTTGAGAGTGTAAAATGGTATAACCACTTTGAAAAACATTTTGACAGTTTCCCTACTGTTTATACATACACTTATCATGTGATCTAGCCATTTCACTTCTAGAGGTATTGATTTATAAGAAAAGAAAGCATGTGACCAAACAATACAAATGTACATTAATATTTATGGTGATTTTATTTATCATAGACAAAAACTAGAGACCACTCAAATGTCCATTATCAGGTGAATGGAGAAAATAATTTGTGGCACATGTGTGTAATGTGCCACAGTAAAACGAAATGAGCTATCTCTATATGCAACAACATGGGTAAGTCTCAAAAGCTTTATGCTCAGTGAAAGATGCCAGAGAAAAAAGATTACGTATTATAGAAGCCTATTTATATGAATTCTAAAGATTGCATATCTGTAGTGATAGGAAGTAGATTATTGGTTGCCTGGTGACAAGGGTGGGAAGTGGGAAAGGATGAGAGGGAGAGATTACAGAGAGGCATAGATTTATTAATGGTGCCTTGGGTAAAGAACATGTGGTGCGTATACACCATGGAATACTACACAGCCATAACAAAGCACAAAATCATGTCCTTTGCAGCAATATGAATGCATCTGGAGGCCATTATCCTAAGCAAATAAATACAGGAACAGAAAACCAGATACTACATGTGCTCATTTATAAGTGGGAGCCAAGCATTGGGTACACATGGATGGCATGTGTAAAGATGGCAACAATAGGCTGGGCTCGGTGGCTCACGCCTGTAATCCCAGCGCTTTGGGAGGCCAAGCGCTTTGGGATCCGCTTTGGGTGGATCCCTGAAGTTGGGAGTTCCAGATCAGCCTGGCCAACATGGTGAAACCCCATCTCTACTGAAAATACAAAAATAGTTGTGTGTGGTGGTGGGTGCCTATAATCCCAGCTACTCAGGAGGCTGAGGCAGGAGAATTGCTTGAACCTGGGAGATGGAGGTTGCAATGAGCTGAGATTGTGCCATTGCACTCCAGCCTGGGTGACAGAGCAAGACTCTGTCCCTAAACAAAAAATGAACAAAAAAAGATGGCAACAGTAGACACTGGGGTCCACTTGTGGTGGAGAAAGGAAGAAGGGAGGAAGGGCTGAAAAACTATCGGGTACTGTGCTCACCACATGGGTGATGGGATCATTTGTACCCCAAACTCCACCATCATCCAATATACCTGCATTACAAACCTGCACATGTACCCCCTGAATCTAAAATGAAAGTTGCAATTTTATAAAAGGAGCACACACAAAGGTCGAAGGAATAAGACTGCCTATTTGATAGCACAACTTGGTGACTATAGTTGATAATAACTTAATTGTACGTTTAAAAATAACATAAAGAGACTGAAGGCAGTGGCTCACACCTGTAGTCCCAGCAGTTTGGGACTGGTGAATCACCTATCACCTGAGCTCAGGAGTTTGACACTAGCCTGACCAACATGAAGAAACCCCATCTCTACTAAAAATACAAGATTAGCTGGGTGTGGTGGTGCATGCCTGTAATCCCAGCTACTCGGGATACTGAGGCAGGAGAATTGCTTGAACCCAGGAGGCAGAGGTTACAGTGAGCCAAGATCGTGCCATTGCACTTCAGCCTGGGCAACAAGAGCGACACTCTGTCTCAAAAAATAAAGCAAAGCAAAACAAAACGAAAAACCATCAAGAGTCTAATTGGATGGTTTGTAACTCAGAGGATAAATGCTTGAGGGGATCGACACCCTGTTCTCCAGGATGTGTTTATTTCACATTGCATGCCTGTATCAAAACATCTCATCTGCCCTGTAAATATGTGTACCAACTATGTACAAAAATGATTAAAACTAAGAAAAACTAAACAAATTTTAAAAACATAAACTTTTGAGAATCATGAATATTTCACTGTCTTGAGTGAGGTGAGAGTTCATGGATGTACGTATATGTCACAACTTTTCAAGAAGTTCACTTAAACACTAAATTCAACCTTCTCTCGATGAATACACCTGAGCATTCCATGGATGAGGTGAGGAAAGGCTGTGGCCAAGGATGAGAAAGAAGATGGAAGGGCACAGGGGTGCCTCTGCCAAAAAACGAGTTTTCCACATCATACATCCTCTCTCTGCTGTTTCTGAAAATTGTCTGTTATTAGTAATGAAGAGAAGTTGCTTTTATTGGATGTGGATGCTGATACAGCTCATGACAATTTATACTGGCCGCAAGGCTGTAGTTTGTAGATTCTATCCTGAAAAGAGACATCCACCTGGAGGACCCCAGCTTCCAATCATGACCCCATGAGCAGCTCATTGCATTTGCTTCCTCCTGTGCCTGGACCTGGCAGGTGGTTGTTCCGGAGGCAGCCAGGAGCAAGTGGCAAGCTTGTTCAGAAGGAACCGAAACACAGTCAGTGTTTGGGGGAGCCTGGGAGCCTTCCTTCCAGTCTGCAGGCACTTCTCTCTATCTCACTCTCTGAGCTTGACTGTTCTTAGTTAACTTTGCTTTCTCTCCGGGGTCCCTGCTGGTAATGGTCTGCTTCCTCAAGCTGTGGAACCCCCAATAACCATAATCTGATGGGTGACATTGATCAGAAGGAATTTTACTATTTCAGAATTATATGTATTGGTTATGAATGCTTGGGAATACTGCGGAAGAAGGAAATGACATAGCCAGCAAGATACTGAGAGAGGCAGACAGATGTGATAAACGGGAAGATGATACAGTCAGTTCTGAGGTAGCATGACATGTGTATTCCTGAAAATCACTATGCTATGCATAACTGCACAGTAAAAGCAGACGGGAAAATGGATTGGAGCACAACATTGGAAAACGTCATCAGTGAGATGTTTAAAAAGGGTAGAAACCTAATAAAAATCATCACACAGTTGTGTATTAAGTGGTTAAGAAATGCATGCATAGTAAAATAAACGTCACACCTTACCCAGAAAACACCTGAAGTTTAGTGTGGAAGTAGGTGTCTGAAGGAATGTAATTTGTGAGTTATTGGGAGGGGTAGAAGCAGTATAATCTGAGATGGGAGGGAATCTTGCAGCCCCAGGTGTGGATGAGTGAGGCTCATAACTTGCATGGTGAACTGAGGTAGCTGGTTGATGTTTGTGTGTGTGTGTGTGTGTGTGTGTGTGTATGTGTGTGTGTGTGCACCCATGTGCATACATGCTTGTATTTTGCATATTTCTTGGTGTCTCAGCCCAGCTGGTTACAGCTTTCTGTGTTTACCTAGTGTTTCTCGCAGATGAAATCACGCATAAGCAAATGCAAAATGTTATGCTCAGATTGTTCCCTGCTATATCAGCTACACTGGAACAAATTCACATCTTCCAAACAAGCATCACTGCAGAACCAACTGTGCAGTGTTGAGAGAGGGGCTGTGTGGAGGAGCTTTGGAAAGGAGCTTGCTGGAGGACTGAGCTGGAGCATCTCAAGAACACCCCATCGTGGCATTTGCCTTTGTTTAGCCACTGCTAATAAACCAAGTGTCTGTGATTCTGTGTGTCCCTGTCTTTCCCATCACTGTAGCTACGTGGAAGGGACTGGAAAGGCAGCTCATTCTTCCAGGGTTGTTGTGAGCCACCTGCGCTCTTATTACAGCTATGTTGGCTCCATCAGCCACCAAAGAAGGCTAAGGCTGCCCAGGGGGTCAGTAGGAAGGGGAGTCAGCTGTCTCTTGACCCAGAACTGAGAGAGTTATACAGAAACAGATTCCCAGATTCTGTTATTTCAGACCTGTCTCATTAAAGAAAAATGTAGTCATTGACACAGTGTTGTCAATGCAATCACCAGCTTGTTACTGGCTTATTGAGTACCTACTATGTATCAAGTCCAATTTTTGTTTCTTTAGCAAATAAAGCAGACAGAATTCCCTGTCCCTGTGGCGTTTATATTCTGGTAGGAGACTCAGATAAATGATGAGTTATTTTTCCAAACAAGGACATAAGAATGAACAAGTCAGCAATAACGATAACAACTCACGCTTTCATTTCAAAAAAGAATTGTCACCTTTATTTTTGAAAGGCCATCTTTATGCCAGGTGCATGGGGCTGATATAATCTCAGAATGAAAGGCTGATCTTTAAAGAAAGTGGTACATCCACATACAGAGTCTTGGAAACCACAGCTGATGGGCAAGGGAAGGTTAAGCCTTGAGAAGGAGCCACCTGTCTTGTTTTTGGCCCATAACTCTAAGTAATAAAGGGTGTCTCTTGCATATCAAATGCTCATGGAATTGTGCAGAGGCAACCCTTGGTCCTAAATACCCACAGGCCCCAGTGTGTGATGTTCCCCTCCCTGTGTCGTGTGTTGTCATTGTTCAATTCCCACGTATGAGTGAGAACATGCAGTGTTTGCTTTTCTGTTTCTGTGTTAGTTGGATGAGAATGATGGCTTCCAGCTTCATCCATGTCCCTGCAAAGGACATGAAGTCATTCTCTTTTATGTTCAGCTAATCTTTATTACTAGCTGTGGGTGAGTCAAGAAACTTTTCTAAGCTTTGCTTTCCTCATCTAAGGATATGCATAATAGTAAAACAGACCTTTTAGTGTTTCGGTGAAATTGAACTAAGATAATATAGGTGGCCCCGTCTGGTTCATGGTTCTTACTTGCTAGGAGATTTCTCCTGCCACTTTTGCCTCAGTGTCCCTTCTAAGCTCTTGAGAGTTGAGGTGTTCTTTTTTTTTTTTTTTGCTCCTCTAGCTCTTTCAATTTTGACGATAGGGTGTCAATTTTGGATCTCTGAGAGTTGAGGTGTTTTTCTTCTGGTTTGAGATAAGTAACTGTCTCTGGAGCTCTTACCCTCTGACTTCCTGCAGCAAGCGCTTTCTCTCCCCATCTTCCAAGGCTGAAAATTCAACAGGGGCTATGTGTGCTATAGTTACTTGCTTATCAAACACTTCAGCATCCATGGAGGCAGATGGTCTAGGTAGAGTGTGATACAGGCATTTGCAAGACCCCATGAAGCCCCAGATGCTTCTGGGTTGTTGGATGGGCCTCAGCAGGAGGTGCTGGCATATGCATAAGTCAGTTCCAACAAGTCTCTCTGGTTACTACTAAATTGTGCTGCTGCAGCCAGGTGTTACTGCTTCTTTATGATATTTGGGAATAGATATACAAAGTGCCTCTGAATCCATTCTGCTTTGGGACTATGTTCCATCGGGGTGATCCCTGTTTTCTAGCAGCTTGTTTTCAACATGGTGATTCCGTATGTGTCCCATGGGCCAGGGTTCAAATCTCAGCTCTTTTTTTACTTTAAGTTCTGGGATACGTGTGCACGTTTGTTATATAGGTACGCATGTGCCATGGTGGTTTGCTGCGTCCATCAACCCATCATCTAGGTTTTAAGCCCCATACGCATTATGTTTTTGTGCTAATGCTCTCCCTCCCCTTGCCCTCCACCCCCCAACAGGTCCCATGTGTGATATTCCCCTCCTTGTGTCCATGTATCTCATTTTTCAACTCCCACTTATGAGTGAGAACATGTAGCATTTGGTCTTCTGTTCCTGTGTTAGTTTGCTGAGACTGATGGCTTCCAGCCTCATCCATGTCCTTGCAAAGGATATGAAGTCATTTTTTTTTATACCTAGCTCCTTTTTATTATTAGCTGTGGGTGAGTCATGAAACTTTTCTAAGCTTTTGTTTCCTTATCCAGGGATATGCATAGTAATAAAACAGGTCTCGTAGTGTTACGGTGAAATTGAACTAAGACAATATAGTTAGGCCAGTTTGGTGCATGGCCAGGACTTAACATAACTGAACTCTCACCGTCATTGACTGCAGTTCCTCTGAGATAACCCTGCTTGGTGATGCCCAGCCCATGGGGATGATTCTTTTGCACTGGGCTAAAAATGGTTTATTATCCAGCCCACTTTGGGCATTAAATCATATGTTGCCTCCCATGGCTCACATACAGAGTGTTTCCGCCTTATTTTTCCAGTGATATTTGCTTACAATTATTGAGCTCTTCAATGAGAGGCATTGCGCTAAGGACTTGCCAAATATTTCTGTATTAAATGCTCGCTTAACCCAAGAGGTACGGGGCATTTTAATTCATTTTTCAGATGAGAAAAGTGCAGACCAGGAAAGTTTAGTAACTTACTCAAAGCCACACAGCAGGTCAGAAGCAGTAAAGGGGTTAGAAGCCTGGCGTTCCTCTCCACCCATCAGCCTTGCAAACACTTAGAGGGTGGAGGTCAGGGTATTCATATTCTTTGTAAGTGTAGAGAAGTTGGTCAGCAAAATAGAATTGGAAACCGACTCACACTGAACCTTCTCTGCCAGCCTTCCCTCCACAGTGCTTCGTGGGAAGGTCCCAGGACCCATTGGTGAGTCAAGGTCTCCCTTTCTGTTGATGCACAGTTCGTATCACTATATTATAGGTGCTAAGGATTTCTGCAGGCAAGACGCTAGTTCTGCTTTGCTGACGCTAGAATTTCCTCACGATCATTTGAGTTTTTAAATTTTCTGAAAGGATGTCTGCGTTCCTGCTGTTTGGCACTGTGCAAGGCACACGTGTGAGAGACATGATGGGAGCTAAGCATGTGGGCATTGGGTGGCCTCATGAAGCTCACAGAGAGATAATAAACAGGGAAACAAAACTGAATAATTATGCATTGTGACGCACGGTATGAGGAAAGAAGCGGGGTGCTGCAGTAAGGGGTTCGGGAGGGGTGACTGATGGGGAGCAGGGGCTCACTCCAGGAAGGAGACTTTTAGTTGAAAACCAAAGCGTGAGGAGGCATTATCTGGTCACAGTCAGATAATGAAGTCTCTGCTACACAATAAACACACCCCCAGGTCTCGAAGCAGGCACAGCCCCTGGGAAATGAGGAAAAGGGGGAAAGTCAGCTCTTTCCCATTCTGATACCCGTTTCCATGTCCTCCACTGCTTGGGGCAAGAACTCAAGAGGCAAGGTGTATGCCGTATGTCTGAATACTTTAAAACTGGGCACTAAGCTAAAACCATCGGGTGGAATGTTCCACCCACATATATACATATATATATTTATATACATGTAAAACCTCACCACAATATTAAAAAAGTATGCTACTATATAGTTTTTATATAATTGAAAGTCAACAAAATTTCCAACATAAATAGCCAATATAAATATATGTATAATTCATATACACGTAAAACCTCATACCACAATGTGGAAAAATCATGTATACCATTATATAGTTTTTATATAATTGAAAGTCAACAAAATATCCAACATGATTGAATTTAATTATTCTTGCATATGTCTAGGCATTCTGTGGATGGATCAGACATGTCTAGATGCTTGGCAAACAAAAGCCATGCCTTGTAACGATCAATATTTTCTTATTCTGCATTTTTTTTTGAGACAAAGTCTTGCTCTTGTTGCCCAAGCTGGAGTATAGTAGCACGCTCTCAGCTCACTGCAGCCTCTGCTTACCAGGTTCCAGTGATTCTCCTGCCTTAGCCTCCCGAGTAGCTGGGATTCTAGGCACCTAGTGCCACGCCTGGTTAATTTTTGTATTTTTAGTAGAGATGGGGATTCACCACCTGGGGTTGGCCAGGCTGGTCTCAAACTCCTGACCTCGAATGATCTGCCTGCCTTGGACTCCTGAAGTGCTGGGATTACAGGTATGAACCACCGTGCCTGGCCTTTTTCTACATATTCTATTGACATGACCTGAAAGACTAAATGACCTAAAAGAATATCACCTAAAATATAATTATAATGACCTAAAAGAATAAAACTTAAAATGTAATTATAAGCAAAAGTTATAAAACTGGTTTATATTTCTGTAAAAATGCAAGTTAAATGTTTTTAAAACAAATTAAAATTATTTTTGATATTTTCAAGACAGGTTCTTCTAAAACATTAAAACTATTAAAAGTAAATGGAAAAATAGAAACCATATAAAAATGTATCTTAACATTTTAATAAAGCTGACCATTTTACTTAATTTTAGTAACTTGAATCAGATATCATTATGTTTCTGTAATAAACTGCACATTTTTGCATTCAGTGTCCATCCTGGGGCCGTGATTCAGCATTTACACAAATTTCAGACCGATGAATTGGTTAACATTGCAGCCTGTTCCCAGACACCAAATGCTCTATTCACAAACGTCTTGGGGATTATGAATTGAACAAGGAGAGGCAAGGAATGAATGCTTGACAATGCTGAGTGATGGATCTGACAAGTTGATTAGTCCACTCGTCTCTCTTCCTGCTCACATTCTTCCTACCATCTCAGCAGTGGTCTCCAACGTCATGGGCAGTGGAACAACACACAGACCCTGAGCACAATCAGAAGTGACCACTTTCTGATTCAAGCACAGGATGCAGAGATGTATTTCCCTGGGCCTTGAGTGGTGTTAGCCATTGGAGTGGGTGTTTATGGGCACAGACTGCCTGGGTCAGTCTGACAGACAACTAAATCCCAGAAGAGAGAAGTTTTCTTTAATAAATAATTTTACCCTTTTGTATGTTTGTGACATGTGGGGCTCTCTAAAGCTCAGGGTACAGGGCAGGAGCCCCTCTTGCCTGCATCTGGCTACCCTCCACTATGGATGTTGATGGATTCAAGTCAGTGGATAGAATGGAACTATTAGTTTGCTGCAAAAGTAACTGCAGTTTTTGCAATGACTTTTATTATTATTTTTAAATTATTTTTTTGAGAGGGAGTCTCATTCTTATTGCCCAGGCTGGAGTACAGTGGGATGATCTTAGCTCACTGCAACCTCTGCTTCTTGGGTTCAAGCAATTCTCCTGCCTCAGCCTCCTGAGTAGCTGGGACTACAGGCATGAGCCACCAGGCCCAGCTAATGTTTGTACTTTTAGTAGAAATGAGGTTTCAATGTGTTGGCCAGGCTGATCTTGAACTCCTGACCTCAGGTGATCCATCCGCCTCAGCCTCCCAAAGTGCTAGGATTACAGGTGTGAGCCTCTGCGCCCGGCCTTGCAATTACTTTTAATGGCAAAACTGCAACCTTGTAGTTGGAGGGACTGTGAAAGTAACCATAATCAGAATCATGTAACCTAAGTGTAGCTCTGTTGAAGTAAGTGTTGAGGGCAGAGACAGGGAAGCGTTTCACGAAGTCTGGACAGGTTCGTTAGAAAGACCCTCTTCCGCTGCTGGGTGCTAAGGCTCGCTCCTGTAATCCCAGCACTTTGAGAGGCCGAGGTGGGCAGATCATCTGAGGTTGGGAGCTCAAGACCAGCCTGATCAACATGGAGAAAACCCGTCTCTACTAAAAATACAAAATCAGCTGGGTGTGGTGGTGCATGCCTGTAATCCCAGCTACTCGAGAGGCTGAGACAGGAGAATTGGTTGAACCCAGGAGGCAGAGGTTGCAGTGAGCAGAGATCATGCCATTGCACTCCAGCCTGGGCAACAGAGTGAGACTCTGTCTTAAAAGAAAAGAAAAGAAAAGAAAAACCTCTCCCTCTATTCTGCTACTATGATTTATGCCCAAGCAAGGGTGTTGGAATTTATATTGAGAAAATATGAACACGCATGTTAGTTAAGGAACACATTTCCCTCTTGCGGTTATGTAGGTTAGGTCTGCAGAGGAGCCCTGGTCGTATTAATGAGGCTTTGCTTTGCTTAAGGATAATTCCAAGCCTGCCATCTGTAGAGAGCACTGTCAAAGGGATCTCAGTGTACATGGTGATATTCATGATTGGCTCTGGTGGGGCCTTGCCCACTCTCCCCAGCAGCTGCTGAAATTGAGCTGTCAGTGGAGGAAGATGAAATGCTACTTTGTTCTATGGCTGGAGCTCCCAGAGGCGACATTTTCAGGTCATTTGACATTAGTTCAGAGAATGGGAAAGTATTTATCTTCTTTTTTTTCCCACTTTTTTCTAAAACTTTAAAAAAAGAAATGCTCGCTACTTGTTGGTAAGTAGGACGTGACAGCTCTCCAAGATGTTTGAGGGGACATGTTTACCAGGGTGGCTGGTGGAGCTGCAGAGGATGCCAGCCCCTTCCCTCTCGGGAGAACTGGGGGCTGCAGACTGACTATCACCCTCAGGCACCTCCCATGTGATACTCTTTGAAGCAGTGATTTCTGAAGAGTGTTCCTTGGGACATGAGATGCGTGGGATGTCCCCACAGAGAGAAAGGTGCCACAAAAACAAAACACTGTTCTGTGGCCACATAAGTTCAAGGCCACGGTGTTTTGAGGCAACTGTGTACCCTGTGATTTCTCTCTCATTGACACACAGTTCATGTGACTATTTTATAGGATCTGAGGATTCCTGCAGGCAAGAAACCTGTTCCGCTTTGCTGAAACTAAAATTTCCTCATGTTCATTTGCGTTTTTAAAATTTTCTGAAAGGATATCTGCGTTCCTGCTCTCTGTCTGGCACTGTACAAGGCACGCATGTGAGAGACGTGCTGGGAGCCAAGCATGTGGGCATTGGGTGGCCTCATGATGCTCACAGAGAGATAATATACAGGGAAACAAAACTGAACAATTATGCATTGTGATGCGTCACATGAAGAAACAAGCAGGGTGCTGCAGTAAGGAATATGGGAAGGGTGACTGATGGGGAGCAGGGATCACTCCAGGAAGGAGACTTTTAGTTGAAAACCAAAGCATGCGAAGGAAGCAGACATGTGAAGTGTGGGAGAAAGAGATGAGAAAGCAAGTGTGCAGGCCTTGAGGCATTCTGTGATCCAGTTCTTAGAAATACACACACAGATTTGTGATACCAGCAAGAGACAGGGAAATACTGGGTAGAAGAGGGTGGTTCCCTGGCACAGGCGCCCCCGCAAACCTGAAGACCTGTGGCCCTAAGTGAGGACAGGCATCTCTGTTTTCACACACAGAATGTTGCCTTTTGGTCTGCCATGCCCCTCATCCTGGCTCCTTATAAACCCAAGACCTCAGTGGCCACACACAAGTGGCTGAAAGTCAGAACCAGCAGGATGGGGACGGTAGAACAACGTGGCAGAGAAAGAGAGAAGAGGAAGGATGTCTGGATGCCATGGGGCATTCAACCTGGGGTGGTCAGAGAAGAATTCCACCACTGGACAGCCCAACTCCAGGGTAAGACCACCTTCCCACTCTATCCCCCGCTCCAGCTCCCCATCCATCTTGCTGAGAGCCACTTCCACCACTCAGTAACACCTTGCACTCATCGTTCCGGCCCACGTGTGATCCGATTCTCCCAGTACACTGGGCAAGAACTTGGGTTACAGAAGGCTGTCGCACTGGCCTCCTGCCCTTCTGATAAGGCTGAAGGTCTGTTGAGCTGATGAACACAAGCTGTCTGCAGATAGTAAAGCTGAAAGAGCACACTGTAACACACGCTAACTGGGCTTTGGGAGTCAGACCCCCCCACTCCAGATGTAGCCGTGGGGCTGGAATCCAAAAGTGGTCCCCATGTTCTCAGCACCTGCCTGTCTGCAAGCTCCCCTAGGGGTCTGAGCAGTGGGGAGACTGAAGGAGCCAGCCACACCCCGTCACTCATCCTCTGAGGGTGGATATGGGAACTCTCCCATTTCACTTGTACTCTATGCAAACTACCTTTGTAACCAGAGACGCTCCTGAGATCCTTACAAAGCCCTGGTACAAACAAGCACCCCACTTGTTTCTTCATGTTACGTATCACAATGCATAATTATTCAGTTTTGTTTCCCTGTTTATTATCTCTCTGTGAGCATCATGAGGCCACCCAGTGCCCACATGCTTGGCTCCATCATGTCTCTCACATGCGTGCCTTGTACGGTGCCAGACAGACAGCTGGAACGCAGACATCGTTCAGAAAATTTTAAAAATTCAAGTGATCAGAACTGGTCTTTTTCCTGTCCTTGTCAAGGGGATTCTGAACATGGCCATTGAGAAGAGTTTCAGTCTTGAACAAGGTCCCTGGCTCTGTTCCTGCCATCGTTTCAGTCTTGTGTGTGGGGGGACCCTGAGACTTTTGGCCCCCTTAGAGTGCAGAGGGTCTGTCTTTGTAGCTTTCTGGCCAAAGCCTCCAGTTCAGATCAAGGTGCGTAATTTGGGTTCACCCAGTCCATCATGAGAGTGCAAAGGCATCAGAAAGCTATAGCAGAAGTTCTCGAAGGTCCACGTATGAAGGAGACGCCTGGAGAACTTGTTAAAATGCACAGTTCTCTGGGACCACCCCTTAGATTTGGAATCCTTAAATCTTGAGCTAGATGTGTGAGGTGTGCAAGGTGGATTAGAGGAGGACCATCCCACACACATCACTCTTGGTGAAGTACCTTGAAACCATAGCAGCTATGCTCACCTGGGTCCAGAGCTGGGCTGAGGGTTCCCCTGAGGAAATCCAAGCTTTTAATATATGATGAGTTTTTGTCTAGCTCCTCCATAGTAGCAAAAGGGGTTTATGCAGCTAGGAGAACCCTCCTAGGCAAAAAAAAAAAAAAAAAAATCAAGTGCAGAGAAAAACTGGCCAAGTACTTTGCCACCCAGGATGGGCAACAGCGTACTCCTGTTCTGGTTCTTGGCTTGGTTTGTATATTTTTTGATTTATAAATTCCCTGAGGTACAGCCTAAGGGCCATAACAAACTTTGATTTAGAAGCCATTTGTTTTGCAAACTGGTGTGGCTATGATCCTCAGATCTGAAATATGGCAGCTGATAGGCTAATGAATCAGGAAACTGACTTATTTATATACAGGCAAAATAAGCCAAACAAGGCCACAGAGTTTTTGCGGGTAAATGAGACCCATACCACTGAGAAGCCCCGTCAGGACTGGGGCTTGGCCATATGGGTCAGGGGAGTGTGATCTACATCTCCTTCCTTGAACCTGGTCTCGTTCCCCTGTTCTAAAGGGGCCCCTCTACCTGGGACCTTGTCACCACTCTTTTCTTGGAAGTTGCTCTATCAGTTTTCTCCTATTTCCCCTTGGAGTATCTATAAACTTCCCAAATCTCTTTCTTCCTAGGTCTTTCTCTCTTGTGCAACCTTAAAAACTCTTCCGTGACAACCATTCTCCTCATCTTACTTTTAACATCAGCCCAAGGGCTGCTTTTTTTTTTTGAGACAGAGTTTCGCTCTTGTTACCCAGGCTGGAGACCAATGGCTTGATCTCAGCTCACCACAACCTCCGCCTCCTGGGTTCAAGCAGTTCTCCTGCCTCAGCCTCCTGAGTAGCTGGGATTACAGGCACGTGCCAGCATGCCCAGCTAATTTTTGTATTTTTAGTAAAGATGGGGTTTCACCGTGTTGACCAGGATAGTCTCGATCTCTTGACCTAGTGATCCACCTGCCTCGGCCTCCCAAAGTGCTGGGATTACAGGCGTGAGCCACCATGGTCAGCTAGCCCAGGGGCTTCTTACTGCTTCCAGGATGTGTGCAGACTAGCCCCTGCCTACTTGTGTAAGCTCACGTCGTGCCCTTCACTGTAGCATGCTGCACTCTGGCCGTCCAGAGTTCCTTTCATTCTGCTCCATCCCTCCAACTTGGGACTGACTGTCTTAACAGGCTCTGTCTTTATCTGGATGATCTTGTTTATATTCTATGCGTCTCCCTAACTGTCATGAAAAACGAGTGAATTTAGGCCTCTTGTCTGTCTGACAACCTATTGCTGTATTCCCAGAGTGTCAACAGTGCTTATGAAAATGGCCAACACATATTCATTATTTATAGAATAAATTTCTTCTCTTTCCTCTGAGTATTTGCAATGCCTGACAGTCTTTTCTCTTGTGCACACTTTATGAAATACCTTGCTTGCTAACTCCTGGGCACCTTTAAATTCCCAGCTGATGTGTCACTTCCTCCTGGAAGCACTTAGTCATCTCCTCAATGAATCCTTAAAATCGCTTCCTGCAGGAAGCACTGCATCATCTCCTTCAGGAAAAGTTTGAGATGGGTTCTCCCACCACTCTGGTGTTATTACACTGCACTACAATCACACATTTGTGTATTTTATTCCTCTGTAGACTGTAAACTCTAGGAGGGCATGGGTCCTGGATTCCTTTGTCTCTTTGAATCTACTGTCATCTGTGCATCACTCTACGAGGTCAAATGTGGTGCCTGTTTTTGGTGGGTATGCAGTATATATTTATTTAGTAAGTGATTTTTCATCTTGTGCTTTTATTCTGTCTTTTTTTTTCCTTTTGAGATGGAGTCTTGCTCTGTTGCCAGGCCCTGGAGTGCAGTGGCTTGATCTTGGCTCACTGCAACCTCTGCCTCTCGGGTTCAAGTGATTCTCCTGCCTCAGCCTCCTGAGTGGCTGGGACTACAGGTACGCACCACCACGCCCAGCTAATTTTTGTTTGTATTTTTAGTAGAGACAGGGTTTCACCATGTTGGCCAGGATGGTCTCGATCTCTTGACCTTGTGATCTGCCTGCCTTGGTCTCCCTAAGTGCAGGGATTAGTGGTGTGAGCCACCGCGCCCGGCCTTATTCCTTCGTTTTTATCCAGACGTCTCAGGCATAGTCTCGACTCCGCATCTTTCTTCTTAACCTCCCAAAGTGTGACTCTTGGACCTGCTGTTGGACCTCTCCAGATAAGATACCTGGGAACTCCTTGCTGCCAAACCTAACAACAGATACTCTCCAGTCTCTGTATCCTCATGTCCCACTGTCCGCCAGTCCTCCTTCATACTCCGCCTATGAAGGCAAGCCTGGTGCCTAGGTCCTGCTGTTATGTGCGTTGAAATACAGAGATGTGGCCGGGTGTGGAGGCTCAAGCCTGTAATTCCAGCACTTTGGGAGGCCGAGGTGGGTGGATCCTGAGGTCAAGAGATCGAGACCATCCTGGTCAACATGGTGAAACCCCATCTCTACTAAAAATATAAAAAAATTAGCTGGGCATGGTGGCGCATGCCTGTAATCCCAGCTACTCGGGAGGCTGAGGCAGGAGAATTGCCTGAACCCAGGAGGCGGTGGTTGCGGTGAGCCGAGATCGTGCCATTGCACTCCAGCCTGGGTAACGAGCGAAACTCCGTCTCAAAAAAAAAAAAAGTAATATAGAGGTGTTTTGGCTAGCAGCTAATAGGGGATGACATTAGGTACCTGGCAAACACTTGTGGCAGGACAAATGGTTCATGCCAGGCCTAAACCTCATGCAAAGAAAAGGAAATTCCTAAAGATTTTATTGCAATTTTGGGTTTTATAAATTCTCAAATGGATTCCATTAGTTGTGTCTTCCTCCCAACACAACACTGTGACTACGTAGGTCCTTAGGGCAGGGGGGTGGGAAAATGGGTAGAAATGGCTTGCTGCCTGATCCTTCATCCTTGGGAGGGGGTCTTACACATTAATATTTCCAAGACAGACTCCCTTGTGGCCCCTGGTTAAAATCTTTTTTTTTTTTTGAGATGGAGTTTCACTCTTGTTGCCCAAGCTGGAGTAGAATGGCACGATCTCTGCTCACTGCAACCTCTGCCTCCCGGGTTCTAGTGATTCTCCTGCCTCCACGACCAGCTAATGTTTTGTATTTTTAGTAGACATGGGTTTTCATCATGTTGGCAAGGCTGGTCTTGAATTCCTGGCCTCAGGTGATCTGCTCGCCTTGGCCTCACAAAGTGCTGGGATTACACGTGTGAGCCACTGTGTCCAGCCCAAAACCAATATTTTTAATTGAATGAGGACCTATAATTAGTTGTAATCAATACATATTTCAGATAGTTATAATTAGATATTGGCAGACTTGGGTAAAAGGGAACCTGTAACTTCATTTAATTTTTTTTCCTTTAAAAACCCAAACATTCTTAATTCTGTTTTGAATACCAGAGAGTGAGAAACAGACATTCTCTTCCTTTCCTCTCTTCAGATACTTCTGGAAGCCGATCTATTTAACAGCCACTCTAACTTAATTAGTTGGGAAGAAAATACACCAAAAAAAGGCATTATGCAAAAGTCAGGCCATATCAGACACCAGGGAAGGGGTGATGACAGAAGGTTTTATATGCATTTCCAATCCTATTTTAATTCTAGACCTTTATATGATGATCATGACGATTAATAATGTGCCTTAATGCTCTTTAATCTAGGAATTCTCTTAATTCTCTTATCTCTAGGAGGGTCCCTGTCCTTACTGGGCAATCTGCTCCCTTCTCTTGGGGTGAAAGGGTCACTTCTTCTACCGTCACATATATTTTAGTAGAAGTTACTTGAGGACGATGGTCTTGCTTTCTTTTGCAACTTAAGTATGGGATCATGACTGGAATTAATGAGAAGTTTTCTTGCGATGCCATCACATCTGTTGAGAAATGGAGTCCACCCAAGATTATTCTTTCCAGGGCCTCATTTCCCTGGCCATTGTTTCCTTCGTTGGTTAATTTATTCACTCATCCAGTATGGTACTTGAGGGTGTGAGGACACAGGGAAGCTTGTCTTTTGTTGGCAGTCTTTTATTTCCAGGGTGAGAAGATTTGAAATCTTGGCACTCATTTTGTCTCTAGCTCGGAGGCAAAGTTCTTCCTGAGCTGATAGCAAGGTTACAATGACCTCTCATCATTCAGGAAAAAGAAAGATTTGAAAGAACAGATTTATTTCTGCTCCATACAAGTTTATTTCCGAGGACACCATCCATGGCGAAGTGTGGAAATTGGAGGACTGCCGTTATATGTCAAGTAGGACCTGGAGCCTCAAGCCATCTTACTTAGAAGGCAGACAGCCGCCCAAGAAAGCTGTGTTTCCTAGGTATTGGAACTGCTGGGGTCAGGATTCAGTGAAGAACCTCCTGGTCCTGTCACCTTTGGTTATGTGTTAGATCAGGGCTCTGATGGCAGATGCTGGGGTCAGGGCTGTGGTGAAACATCCAGGATATACAGAGCAATTCTTCTGGGAGGACCTGGGGGAGACAGGAAGACCCCAGGGGTTGGTCTTGGGATCATAGGATTACATACTACAGCACAACTGGTCTCAGTTGTCTAAGACAGAAAAACAGGGTTCTTCCAATTTGAAAGTGCTAGGGAGTCTTCCTTAATGTTCTGAGTGCAAGAAAGCCGGTCCAGTAGGTATCTGGCCATGTTCCCCTGCTCCTGATATGGGTGCCTCTCTGTCCTGTAGGTTTTGTTTGCTTGTTTGTTTGTTTGCTAATCTGTTCAGACTGTTTGAAAATTAAAAGTGAAAATTTTCCTGCCATTTTCTCATGAATCCTTTGCAATTTTACAAGAGGAACTACCTATAGGTACACTATCTGCTTAACCATAAACCTGTGATGCTGATACTGGCTTCATAATACTACAGCTATCTCAAGAGGAATATGCAGATGAGGTCTTGGGATTCGAAACTATGTACAGTAGGGCTGTATTATGGTTAGTTTTAAGATGGAGTCTCACTCTGTCATCCAGGTTGGAGTGCAGTGGTACAATCTTGGCTCCCTCCAATCTCTGCCTCCCAGGTTCAAGCAATTCTTCTGCTTCAGCCTCCTGAGTATCTGGAATTACAGGCACTCACCACCATGCCTGGCTAATGTTTGTATTTTTGTAGAGACGGGGTTTCACCATGTTGGCAAGGCTGGTCTTGAACTCCTGACATCAGGTGATCCACCCACCTCAGCCTCCCAGTGTCCTGGGATTGCAGGCGTGAGCCACTGCACCCAGCTGAGGCTGAATTACTGCGTCTCCTGACCCACGTTGATTTCCATTTCCATTTGACTGATTCATAACACCTCCTAGGTGAACTGTCCAGCAAATACAAAGCAAAGGAGTCACATATCCTCATCTTTGCTGATGGTACCATTATCTGCTGAACTAAAAGACTTAAACTGTTGAAATGATGGTTTTCTGGGATAGTGTATTTTCTTATTTTCTGAAATAACCCAGAGACAATAAAGAACACCAAAACTAAATGTAAACCACCTGGTAGTTTAACTTCCGGAAACATTTTACAGTTAATGCACCTTGGCCATCAAATCTGATGCTGTTGAGTTGTGCTGAAGCTCGATTCTTTCAGCAAGTAGTTAGTTGACCAGCCCTGAAATCCGGACTTTATAATATGATGGTAATAGTTTTTTTTTAAATAACAGCTTTATTGAGATAATAATTTATATGCCATACAACGCCTTCATTTAAGGTGTACAATTCAATAGCTTTTCATCTATTCACAGAGTTGTGCAGCCAGCACTACAATATATTGTGGAATGTTTTCATTACCCCCAGAGTAACCTTGTACCTTTTAGCAGCTGCATTCCATTTCCTCTCCCCATCTCTAGCTCTTGGGAACCACTAACCTGCTGTCTGTTACCATCATTTATTTTCTTAAGTTTCTGGTCCATCACTGACATGATACTATGAGCTAGATGTGGTTAGGAACCATATCATTTTTATCTACTGCTCCCCATACTCAGTGTGTACTTCAATTTAATAGGGGAGAGAGAGATTTTGGTTTTTTTTTTTTTTCTGAGACTGACTCTCACTCTGTTGCCCAGGCTGGAGTGTAGTAGTGCAATCTGGAATCACTGCAGCCTCCATCTTCCAGGTTCAAATAGTTCTTCAGCCTCAGCCTCCAACATAGCTGGGATTACAGGTGCACGCTGCCATGCCTGGCTAATTTTTGTGTGTGTATGTATGTGTATACGTGTGTGTGTGTGTGTGTGTGTGTGTGTGTGTATTTTAGTAGAGATGGGGTTTCATCATGCTGGCCAGGCTGGTCTCGGACTCCTGACCTCAGGTGTTCCACCCGCCTTGGCCGCCCAAAGTGTTTATATTATGGGTCTGAGCCACTGAGCCCGGCCAAGGAGAGTTTCACTTACTCCCCGATTGTGTCATCTTCTGCCATTTGATGATGATGTCTTCCTGGGTTGAATTTTTGTCTTCTCCCACTGAATTTGTCCTTTTACCCCCTTATTGGATATATTCTCTCTCTCTCTCTCTCTCTCTCTCTCTCTCTCTCTCTCTCTCTCTCTCTCTCTCTTTTGAGGGGGATCTAATAAGAAACCCTCCTGAGATAGAACAAGCTTCACAACCCATCTCACGTGTGTGCTGTTTCCTTTGTGGTCACTTAAATACGTGATATGCTGGGAATGTAATGGCTTAATTCATCTGGTCTGTGGAGCCACAGAATCCCTTTCTGGAGTTTGTCCTATATCAGATAAGGGAGTTTCATGCCTATGCGGCTCAGAACCTCTCCAGACTCTCTGGGAAGCATCCAGCCATTTATTTATTCCTTCTTATCTTTGAACAGTATTTACTGAGTGGATACCCAGTTCATCATGGTCTTCTAGGCCCTGAGTCCACAGCAGTGAACACAACAGACAAAAATCCCCGACGCCACTAACATTATATTCTGTGGCAGGATTTTTCAGTCTTGGCACTGTTAACATTTTGGGTCAAACAGTTGGTTATGGGTGGCTCTTCCGTGCATTGAAGGATGTTGGGCAGCATCCTATGTCCCTACTCACCAGCTACGTGGTAGCGTCTCCTTCCCCGTCACAACTGCCTTTATTTGTATGGCATGCTCTGTGTTTGCTCCTGAGGACACAGAAATATTTCTATCCAATGAATACGCACTGTCTCTTTCCATTTTGTCCTGGTTGCTAAGGAAATGAGTTGTTGTTCTAGTTTCAGGTTCATCCACTTCCTTCTGTATCATGAGAGGCAATTTGTAGGTTTGCCAAGGGTAAAAGGCGTCATCCCAACTCCCTGTCACTTAAAGATAGATTTATCATTTTCAACCACAAGAAGACCTGTTAGAAGATGAAAATGATATGTATTGTAGAAAGAGCGGGGCTGAGCTGTCCAGTGGACCTGGGCTTCAAGCCAATGTTCATAGTTCTCCAGCACTTCTCTAGTGGATGCACAGTCATCCTGGCTGGGCACCTCACTGCCTGGTAAAGGAGTTGGAGACAGCTGTCCCTCCAGTGAGATGCCGCTGGAACACACCTCAGCCGTGACAGCCACGTGCAGTTTCTTACGTGGACTGGTTTTTTAATTCCTGCAGGACGTGGGATGACACTTATATTGTTCAGCTGGAACATGGTAACAATGGCTCTGTCCATCACAGGTGAGCAGGAGACAATGAGGATGCCAGGAGAATGGGAATGTGTTGGGTTTGTTACCATGGCTGCAGCCTCAGGAGATGCTGAGTGGCAGAGATGGCTTGGATCATCCAAAGAACCAGGGTTCAGAACAAATATGCTGCCTCTTCCTTATCTTTTGCTAAGCTATCTCTATGTGTGTGTGCACGCGCGTGCACACACAGGTGCACACACCACTCTCCATTAGAATTTGCAAGTCCCTTTCCCTCTTTTATGATAACTTATGAAGGTGATAGAGCAAAGACTTCCCGGAATCCCCTCTGTAGCCATCCTGAGATATTTGCTGGCAGCCAGTCTACTTGAGGCTAGTTTTATGTGGACATTGGAAATAGGAGAGGCTCCTAAGGGTGGATGGGTGATATGGTCTGGCTGTGTCCCCACCCAAATGTCATCTTGAATTGTGACTCCCATAATTCCCACATGCTGTGGGAGGGACCCAGTGGGAGATAATTGAATCATAGGGGCAGTTCCCCTATACTGTTCTCATGGTAGTGAATAAATCTCATGAGATCTGATGATTTTATGAGAATAAACCCCTTTCTTCTCATTCTCTTTGCCATGTAAGATGTAACTTTCACCTTCCACATGATTGTGAGTCCTCCCCAGCCATGTGGAACTAGGAGTCGATTAAACCTTTTTTTCTTTATAAATTATCCAGTCTCTGGTACGTCTTTGTCAGCAGTCTGAAAATGGATGAGTACGGTGGGAATGTCGATCCAGCCACACTTGATCTCCTCCTCCCCAGTTTTCATCTGTTTTTGTACTTGGGGTTAACGTGTTAACTTATTGGGACTGGCTTTTGTCAGCTCTCCAGCGACATTGCACATGTCAGAAGATAGACTATTGATGTATAATCAAACAAATACCAGCTTGCAAATGGTGGCACAGTACATAGAGAATATTAAATGTGATGGAATTGACTGTAGGTGGAGTGGCTGGAAATTACTGTGTAGTACCCACTCCCTCTGGATGTTATATTTTGTTTTTGGCCAGTTTCATGATCTTGGCTGATTTTTGTTGTAACTTGCACTATTTCCCAGAGATATCAGAGAAGCAATTATTATTTCTTTTTTTTAAAATTTTTATTGCATTTTAGGTTTTGGGGTACATGTGCAGAACATGCAAGATAGTTGCATAGGTACACACGTGGCAGTGTGTTTTGCTGCCTTCTGCCCCCTCACCCATATTTGGCATTTCTCCCCATGCCATCCGTCCCCCGCTCCCCCCCACACTGTTCCTCCTCTATTTTCCCCAGTAGACCTCAGTGTGTGGTCCTCCCTTCCCTGTGTCCATGTGTTCTCATTGTTCATCACCCACCTGTGAGTGAGTATATATGGTGTTTCCTTTTCTGTTCTTGTGTCAATTTGCTGAGAATGATGTTCTCCAGATTCATCCATGTCCCTACAAAGGATACGAACTCATCATTTTTGATTGCTGCATAATATTCCATGGCGTATATGTGATATTATTTCTTTTTAAAACTCAACATGGATCAAGTGCCTTCATAGTTTTAGAAAGCTTTGGAATGGTTTTTGTTGAGTATGAGAGACACACTCACAAATGAGCCACGAGACAGTTTTCCCACAGACGCACCGCATCGACTCACTCCCTTGTCATGTATTTAATCAAATAGCCCGTGATAAATTTGCAGTGATTCGTTTGGACACCACATACCAAGTTGTTCTTCTAAGTGACCTGGATTGATTTCCATGTGTCACAAGTCATCAGAATGAAATGGCTTCACCGGCTGGGAGTCCAGATACCCTAACACATTTCTGTTCTCGCTTTACTTTAACCAGCAAAAGACATTTGGTTTTATGCCTTAGGTGCTAAGCCTGACAATTAGTGGGGCTGGGAATGCCAGACAAAGACACTCAGATGAATTGGAGATTTTAAAACAGAAAGGCCTTGTGAACAACTGAGGGAAACAAAATAAAGCCACTGACCAGGAGAGAAAGATGCACCACGTAGCTGCATCCCACACCCCATGGCCTTGCCGATATGTGGGACATATCCTGTATGGATATCCCATGTGGGAAGTGGAAAACTTCCTCTTCAAAGTTTCCTTTTGTGTTTAAGAAAAAATCCTAAGTGTTAGAAATAGCAGTTTGTTTTAAACACCTTCTTCACCTTCTTGCTTTTTGCTAGCAGATCTTTGTTAAGTCCTTTCCTATGTAGCTGTTATACATGCTTACAGACATGTAGTACATTCTATGCCCTTGTATTGTAACCAAGATATCTGTGCTGGATGTGCTCACAGGCATGTATGTCCCAGCTCGTGGCCCTTGTCCCTTCCTTATTTGGACTTCCTTTTTTTGCTCTCCATGGCTGTTTAGAAAAGTTTTAAGGCTGGGCGTGGTGGCTCACGCCTCTAATCCCAGCACTTTGGGAGGCCGAGGCGGGTGGATCACGAGGTCAAGAGATCGAGACCATCCTGGTCAGCATGGTGAAACCCCGTCCCTACTAAAAATACAAAAAAGTTAGCTGGGCATGGTGGTCCGTGTCTGTAATCCCAGCTACTCGGGAGGCTGAGGCAGGAGAATTGCCTGAACCCAGGAGGCGGAGGTTGTGGTGAGCCGAGATCGCCGAGATCGCGCCATTGCACTCCAGCCTGGGTAACAAGAGTGAAACTCCGTCTCAAAAAAAAAAAAAAAAAAAGAAAAGAAGAAAGAAAAGTTTTAAGTTGTTAGCCAATCGCATTTTGGTTTAGATTGTGAAGTCTGGCTTCAGCCAAGGGAGATCAGACACAGCAGTAAGGACAACCGCAAATGTGTAAGGAATCAATATGTCTCCTTTTCCTTTGTTCATTGTTCTCTCGTGGCTAGATTGCTAACAAGAGTACCTTTTCTGCAGGGAGTAAAAAGAATTGCTTTGCTGAGAGATCCTTTGTCCCAGTACTGATTTTTCTTTGTGGCACTGAAAACTTACACATAACATCCCATGCAGACACATGTAGCTCAGGACTGCATCACTTTGGAGTAGCTGTGTATCGCAGCAGGTTGGTCGGGTTAAGTGGTGAACAGTAGTCACTAGCTAATGTATATCATTCTTTACGATGTGCCGTTCTCTCTCTTGAGTCCAGTGATAAGTATGAACACAGCCAGTTTCTCCAGGTAGGTGGGTAGCCCTATAATCTCCACTTTACAGGTGGGGGAGCATGAAGCATCCACAGGGCCATCACTTGCCCATGGTTACAGAGGGAGGCAAGAGTGGTCCCAGTTTTTTGTACTAGGCTTTCCATCAGAAACAGGGATAATTTCTGTGTCTGTGAATGGAGGAGAAGCCAGCTTAGACCATAGCAGGGGGATATTCAGGTTATAGGCAAAAAAAGCCTCCTGGGTAGAAGGGCTGTGTCTGCGTTTAGATGAAATCACTGCCATTGCCGACATCGTCCTCACCGCCATCACCGCTGTCACCACCATTGTTGCAGTCGCCTTCACCTGTACTAAGGGTGATATGCCAGATATCCTGACAGTCACATCATGTTCATTATAGTCGTTAATCCCCACAACTCTCTTATTAAGGAAGTAGGGTTATGATCTTGTTTATGTTTGAGGAAACTGAGGCTTAGAGAAGCTGAGTAACTGGCTCCAGGTTGCACAGTAGTGGGGCAGAGGGGCTGGGATTAGAACTCAACATCCTCTTTCTTTTTTTTTTTTTTTTTGAGACGGAGTTTTGCTCTTGTTACCCAGGCTGGAGTGCAATGGCGCGGTCTTGGCTCACCACAACCTCCGCCTCCTGGGTTCAAGCAGTTCTCTTGCCTCAGCCTCCCAAGTAACTGGGATTACAGGCACGAGCCACCATGCCCAGCTATTTTTTTTTTGTATTTTTAGTAGAGACGGGGTTTCACCATGTTGACCAGGATGGTCTCGATCTCTTGACCTCGTGATCCACCCGCCTCGGCCTCCCAAAGTGCTGGGATTACAGGCTTGAGCCACCGCGCCCGGCCAACATCCTCTTTCATTCCACCATGAAAACTGTGAACTGATCTGCTCTACAGCCCGACACCAATACCTAGTGATGCACTTTAACTAAAAAAAAACCCACAGATCTGATTCTCATCCTTCTCTAGTTCACAAACCTTCACCGACTACCTATTGCTAAACAATGAGATTTGAAATACGCAGCATCGCATTCAAATGTCTCCAGCCTTTCCCTGTGCCCTCTCCTTCCTTGAATCGCCCCATCCTGCACTTCAGATTGCAGGGTACAGGGCCCTGTGCTCCATTCTGTATGCACGCAGGATAGTCCCACCTCCTTGCCTTTGTCCAAGGTGTTTATTCCCTGTGATCTCTTGCCTCACTAAAAGTCAAAGACCTCCCAGTGACACATGATCCTCTTCCCACCTTGAACTTCCCTCCTTGCTTAGTATCTGATGGAATGTCTGTAATTGGACATCATATGATCTGTGATCCCTTCCCCTAATGCCCTTTCTCTTTCCCCCTTTCCTGTTTTTCTTTGTTTTGAGATGGAGTCTCACTCTTTCGTCCAGGCTGGAATGCAATGGTGTGATCTCAGCTCACTGCAACCTCTGCCTCCCGGGTGCAAGTGATTCTTCTGCCTCAGCCTGCTGAGCAGCTGGAATTACAGGTGTCTACCACTACGTCCAGATAATTTTCGTATTTTTAGTAAAGACAGGATTTCACCATGTTGGTCAGGCTGTCTCGAACTCCTGACCTTGTGATCTACCTGCCTCAGCCTCCCAAAGTGCTGGGATTACAGGTGTGAGCCGCCACACCCAGCCTGTATTTAATTGGTAATTTTACCATCAATGTTGGTTGAGATGGAGCAGAGAGCTGTGTAAAGGTCACCAAGAGAAGCGCACAGGTGGTTGGAATTTGAGAGTTAGGCACGCAGGGATCTGAGGACCTGTGACGTTCATCGCTCTGCTTCTGTTATCCTCAGTGGGTTGGCATAATTTGGATAAATTCCATGTTTTCCTGCAGTACCTTCTCCCCTTATGCAAGCATGGACTTTTATTCTTCTCATGCTCTCAGATTTGCTCTGTAATGGTCTTAAGAACCCATGCTTTGAAGTCAGTTTTGAAAACGTGTGTTCTTCCACTGCTCCCACCAAGGGACTCAACCTGACTTGGGAAGTCATGACAGTGGTTTTTCATGTTTCCTCACGAGGGGCAGACACCTCTGTCCTAAAGTCAAGGCATCAGCAGAGCAGGGTAGAATGTCTGCAAGGGATGGACCAACCCCCAGCGTGGATGCTGGAGGAGTCAGCAGAGGGGCTTTGAAAAAAGACACATTTGAAGCTTGGTTCTGATTTTCTCTCACCTCGGGCAAATCGCTTCCACTGGCTGATGCTCTGACTACTTCTCTGTGAAAGGGAATGGATGATGCTCTTTTCAGACATTTGTTAAAGGTTAATAATAAGAATTTTTTTTTGAGCACTCTCCATATTCTGGCCGCTGTGCCAGGAACTTCAGCTCATCATCTCGTTAGATTCTCAGAACAGATTTATGTGGTGGATACTTACCATTCCCATTTCACAGATGAGGAAGCTGAGATTTAGAGAGAGAAAATAAACTCTCTTAAGCCAAGTAGATGGTGGGACCAGGAGTCTCACTCCAAGGTCATTTCTCTTAACTCTTGGCTTGGTAGAGTGGGGGGCATTCAGTTGACAAGTTCCCCCTTTTCCTTTCCTCATGACCCCTCCATCCATCTGACCTTTCTGATGGGCATCCTGCCATGGGGATAAGACATAGGGTTGTTTCTCTCCTCTTGCTTTCTTGACATGGTCTTTCTGTTTGGATAGTTCGCAGTTCATCTTGTTCTGTCTCCAACGTAAGAAAATCCTAGTGAAAGAACAAGACCTAATGTCAGTCATATTGCAGATATCATAAAGATTAAAAACCCGCGATGATGGGAGCTCGGCATTTAACTAAAGCTTTTCACATTAGGAGTGGAGTTTAAACTTTATCAACCCTTTCATGGAGACAACACGCAGTGACATTCACAGAAAAGCATTTAATAAACGTGGAAATCCTCATGGTATCACAGCCTGGGTGAGCCTTCCTCACCTGGCAGGCAGGTGACCAAGCCTGGGTGAGCCCTCCTCACATGACAGGCAGGTGAGCAAATATTGGGAGGCCTTTTATTGCTGGTTCTTCTTTAGCTGCTCGGTCTCTCTTTTGTGCCCCTTCTAACTCAAAGGTCACACACAGCAGGGTATGCCCATAGCACAAATGATGGGTTTTTACCAGAAAGTCTGGGTTCAAATCCTGCCTTTGTCATTTCCAAGCTGTGTTCCCTGAACCTCCATTTAGTCATCCATAAAATGGGCCAAATGATCAATAACCCTATAAAGGCTGTTGTAAAGTTTGAACACAAGTTAGTACATGGGACTCATTCATGTTAGTTAGAACCTGAGAGTCCTTGGAATCCTTGTGTCTCTGGAAAGCCTTCGGTAAGCTGCAGCCATTTGAACATTCTGGGTGCTTAACAGCTGGTCGGGTCAGGTCGCCTCTGATGCACAAACAAATCTTGGGCCTTACAAGCATTTCAGGTCTGGTGTGGTGGCTCACACCTGTAATCCCAGCACTTTGGGAGGCTGAGGTGGAAGGATCACCTGAGGTTAGTTTGAGAACAGCCTTGCTAACATGGTGAAACCTTGTCTCTACTAAAAATACAAAAATTAGCTGGGCATGCTGGCGTGCACCTGTAATCCCAGTTTCTCAGGAGGCTAAGGAAGAAGAATTGCTGGAACCCAGGAGCTGGAGGTCACAGTGAGCTGAGATCGCATGACTGCACTCCAGCCTGGGCAACAGAGCAAGACTCTGTTAAAAAAAAAAAAAGAAACATTTCATAGATTATGTTTATTAAGTAACTTGGAGACCTTTAGAAAAATAAGACAGTGAGTAAAAGGTCCATATGCTCAGTTAGATATTAGCTACAAGGGGATTTTATTCTTACTATTGCTTATTTTATTTTCTTTTCAAAATCATATTAATATTCAGTTCTCATATACACAATCTGTTGGATCTTTGCTAGTGAGATTTCTTTCCTTTAGTTGTTTTTGATGTCTGTTCGCTGAAGGCCCCCAATTACTCCCCCAGCCCTCCATGTAATTCTACCCATGTCAGTCAGGGTCCTGAGACAGAAACCTTGTGACTCCCTTACTACCATGTCTTCTGGTAGTCAGGTGACCCATCTTTGATTTTCTTCTTTTTTCTTTTTTTTTTTTTTTTTTTGAGATGGAGTCTCACTCTGTCACCTAGGTTGGAGTGCGGTGGTGCAATCTCAGCTCACTGCAGCCTCCATTTCCTGGGTTCAAGCGATTTTCCCACCTCAGCCTCCCGAGTAGTTGAGATTACAGGTGCATGCCACCACACCCAACTAATTTTTAAATTTTTTAGTAGAGATGGGGTTTCGCCATGTTGACAAGGCTGGTCTCGAACTCCTGACCTCAAATGACCTGCCCGCCTTGAACTCCCAAAGTGCTCGGGTTACAGGCATGAGCGACCGTGCGTGGCCCATCTTTGACTGTCATAACTAAGATAATGGACCTTTTCCCATGTGGTGCCCTGGGAGACCAGCCTCCTCTCTTCTCCATTAGAAACACTGCAAAGAGAAACACGAGAAGGCCTCCTGACATAGAACAGGCTTTGCAGCACACCTCAAGTATGTGCTGTTTCCCTTGTGGTCACTTAAATACATGATTTGTTATGAACTGAGTGGCTTAATCCCTGTGGTGTGTGGAGCCATAGAAACCTTTTATGGAGTCTGTCCTGTATCAGTTAAGGGAGACTCATGCTTATGTGGCTCAGCCGCTCTCCAGGCTTTCTGGGAAGCATCCAGCCATTTATCTATTCATTCTTATCTTTGCACAGTATTTATTGAATGTATACCATGTTCATGGTGCTTTTCTAGGCAGTGCGTTCACGGCGGTGAACACAGCAGACAAAAATCCCTGAAGCCACTAACATATTCGATGGCAGGATTTTTCAATCTTGGCATTGTTAACATTTTGGGTCACTTTGTGACGGGAGGCTCTTCTGTGCATGGAAGGTTGTCTGGCAGCATCCTAGGTCTCCACTTAGGAGATATGTGGCTGGATCTTATTCCCATGTCATGACAACCGTAATCTCTCCAGGTATTGCCAAATGGCCCCTTGGTGGTGAAAATCACCCAAGGCTGAGAACCCCTGTTCTAGGCAGAGGGAAGATAGAATCTGTGACATCGTCTAATAGAGAAAATCTACAGGATAGAGAGGAGTCATTGAAGAGCACGTTGGCGGTTTTACAGAAGTGGTCAGGCCAGGCACAGTGGTTCATGCCTGTAATCCCAACACTTTGGGAGACTGAGGCGGGTGGATCATGAGGTCAGGAGTTTGAGACCAGCCTGACCAACATGCTGAAATCCCATCTCTACTAAAAATACAAAAAGTAGCCAGGCATGGTGGCACGTGCCTGTAATCCCAGCTACTCAGGAAGCTAAGGCAGGAGAATCACTTGAAACTGGGAGGTGGAGGTTGCAGTGAGCTGATATTGTGCGACTGTACTCCAGTCTGGGTGACACAGTGAGACTCCATCTCAAAAAGAAAAAAAAAGGTAGTTAAACAAAGCCTCACAGAGATAATATTTGAGCCAAGACATAACAAGGTGAGGGAATGTACTCTGGATATCCAGGGCAATTGGGATGGGGCAGAAGGAGCAGGAAGTGCAGTGGACTATGTAGGAAATGGAATGAGCCGAGGCAAAGGTACTCAGGGATGAGGCCAGACAGGTAATGGTGGGGGCCAGGGCAGACGAGGACGGAAGGCATCTTTTCCGAGGGAGATCAGGGAGTTGAAGGGCTTTAAGTGGCAGAATGGTGTGACCTGACCTTTGATGCAGGCTGCCCCAGCCCCTGCATGCACAGAAGGCCAAATGGGGCAGGGACAAGGAGGACATTTAGGCAGCTGTCGTAACGATGGTGCTCCAGATCAGGGTGGTGGGATGGAGATGATAACTGGGAGATTCTGGTTCTGTTATGAAACTCAAGCTGGGGGAACATACTGAGGATTGAAGGTTTGGAGGAGGAGTGTTAGGGTTGACTCCAGGCATCAGATGTAAGCACTGCAAGAAAGGCATGTCCACATTGCATTGGCAGCTCATGGGGATGCCTTCCCTTCCCCGTGGCCTCAGGTAGGAGGTGAAGGTCACCAAGGTGGTTCCTCTCCAGCTTTCTTATCAAGCTTTGACCTGAGCTGTTCTACCTCCTTCCCTACCTACCTCATCATCACTTTTGGGTGCTTCTTAAAATGCAGGTCCTGGACCCCCACCTGAACCTACAGAATCAGAATCACTGGAGGCAGAGCCTGAGACATGGTATTGTAGTGTAAGCACGCGGTAACTTGGACACTGGTAACTTTGAGAGCTCCAGCTCCAGGGAATGTACCAGAAATTAACCTGAGGTTCCTCTAAAGGACGCTTCATGTGTCTGCTCCCTTGGGCCTCAATCCTGGACCCAGTGTGCATCACCCCCTTCCCCAGCCAGGCATCCCGAGGCTCCTCTCTAAGAAACAGGCCTGGCTGGGCATGGTGGCTCACACCTGGAATCCCAACACTTAGGGATGTCGAGGTGGGAGGATGGCTGGAGCCCAGTAGTTCAAGACCAGCCTGAGCAACATGGCAAGATGTCATATCTACAAAAAATCAGCTGGGTGTGGTGGCATGTGCCTGTAGTCCCAGCAACTTGGGAGGCTGATGTGGAAGGATCACCTGAGCCTGGGAGGTCCAGGCTGCGGTAAGCTGTGATGGGGCAAGAGAATAAGACCCTGTCTCAAAAGAAAAAAGAAAAAAAAAGAAAAACAAGTCTGTTCCCGCACCATTTCTTGTTTTTATTTAGCTTCTTGGATTTGCCCCCAATGTCACTCCTCTGATGAGCTCTTGAGATTTTTAGCTGTTGCTTTCGATGGAAGGCGGAGTAACTTGTACAATAGGCAGATGTATAATCTTAGAATGGCAGCACTTTTTGTGCCTGTGAGGGATCCATGAGGGCATCGAGTTCATCGGTCTCATTTTTCCAAGTGAGGAAAGGAAGGCTCAGAAAGTGCCGTGATTTTGTACAGTTTGACCCAGCAATGACTGCCAGCTGTGCTTGCCTGGAAAATGGGGGTCTGATTGTGCTGTGTGTGTCTGTAGCCTCCCAGCCCTCTCTAACAGGTTTCTCATTCTCACACAAGCCTGGCTTGCACATCTCAATCACTGCTTTTGTTTTATAAGGTAAGAAAATTGCTACATGCTTTCTTTTTTTTTCTTTTTTTGAGTTAGTGTCTTGCTCTGTTGCCCAGGCTGGAGTGCAGTGACGTGATCTTTGTTCACTGCAACCTCTGCCTCCTGGGTTCAAGCGATTCTTGTGCCTCAGCCTCCCGAGTTGCTGGGATTACAGGTGCCTGCCGCCACGCCCAGCTAATTTTTTCATACTTGTAGTAGCGATGAAGTTTCACCAAGTTGGCCAGGCTGGTCTTGAACTCCTGACGTCTCGTGATCCGCTCACTTTGGCCTCCCAAAGTGTGTTACACGCTTTTAAATGTCATTGCTTCTCTCACTCCTCCCTGTTTCAGTCTGTGTGTCTCCGAGCTCCATTTTAGGGAAAACGGAGGGTTTCTGTGAACTCTGGAAAGGCATTATTTTGTTGTCTCATTTTGCAAGAAAGGATTGGCTCCTGAAGGAGACAGTTCTCAAAGCCCCAGGTGAGCTGTAGGGACGGTGGCCGTCCAGCCACTGTGCTATGAGTCAGGTTTTTCCAGTCCTGCGGCTTGATAAACACCGTTGGAAGTGGCTTCTGGCCTTTTCCCTGGGCTAACCAGATAACAAATGGATACTTTAACAACTTTGTGACAGTCAGAGCCATTCACCTTGTGATATGACAATCTTTGCTGAGGGATTTCACATGGGATTACTTTATTACCATGGAAGTGCCTTTGCTTTATGAAGGGGACATATTCCATGAGAATTGCATTACAAGCTTCTGTTACCCTAAACATATCCTAACTTGCTGTCTCTGAATAGTCTGTTTCTAAACTTTAACTGAGAAATCAGGTATTAAGGAATGGATGAAGTTAAGGAAAGCCAAGCGTAGATCATCATCATCATCATCATCATCATCTTCACCAGCATCTTCACCATCATCATCTTCTTCATCTTCATCAGCATTTCATCATTTTCATTAGAATCATAATCATCATCATCATCTTCATCATCATCATCATCTTCACCAGCATCTTCATCATCATCTTCTTCTTCATCTTCAGCATCTTCATCATCTTCATTAGAATCATAATCATCATCATCTTCATCATCATCATCATCTTCATCTTCATCTTCTTCATCTTCATCATCATCATTGTCATCTTCAGCATCTTCATCATCTTCATTAGAATCATAATCATCATCATCTTCTTCATCATCATCATCTTCATCATCATCTTCACCAGCATCTTCATCATCATCTTCTTCTTAATCTTCATCATCATCATTGTCATCATCTTCATCAGCATCTTCATCATCTTCATTAGAATCATAATCATCATCATCATCTTCATCATCATCATCTTCATCATCTTCATCTTCATCATCATCATCATCTTCATCTTCATCTTCTTCATCTTCATCATCATCATTGTCATCTTCAGCATCTTCATCATCTTCATTAGAATCATATCATCATCATCTTCATCATCATCATCATCTTCATCATCATCTTCATCTTCATCTTCTTCATCATCTTCAGCATCTTCATCATCTTCATTAGAATCATATCATCATCTTCTTC